>CM077643.1:78860104-79460104 GCA_039707465.1 Rhabdophis nuchalis | reverse complement strand
CAGATAAATGGACTGGGGTGTGAACAATGCTTAAGAATTAGCAGTTCTATTCACCGTGTAAATGTTGGTTACTCCTTTCTAAGCTCCAGTTCTAAATTCTTCTGGCACAGTAATTATAATGAACATCCTAGGTGAATATGTGGCTTTTACCAAACACGAATCATTGTTAAATGCGTGTATTACAAAGCATCGTGGATTTCATGGGCATTTACATTTTGACATAAAATTCTGGAATGTGAAAATGTCAGATTTTCTCATATGTCTGAGATATCTAATTAAGTTGGAAAATTGGCCATGCAAGATCAAGTCTCACTGAAGGCCATTTTTAATACACGGATGATTATTTTTCCAATGCTTTTAGCACAGTATCATCACCTATTTGACCTGGATCTCAATAGATATAGGGTAGAATCTGATCTGTTGTAGAACATCATTTAGAAATGGAGAAGTTGTGAATCCTTTAATGATACTGTATATGTGGAACAAGATAATTGTGAAGAGAAGTTTACACTTGTAAGACAGGTATCAAACAAGATTCAAATGAATGAATGAATGATTGCTTAAGACAGATGTCATTTACTAAATGCAAAGCCCCAGAGGTTTTTCACTGAAATTGAATATTTGTAGAAGCATACCTGATAAAAGAGTAGATTTAAGTCTTTGCCATGTCATATAATTAGTCTGCTGGTCTTTATTGCTACAAGGATTATAGAATCAAAAGTCATTACAGGGCTAGAATGGCACTGTATCTCCTAACTATAGAAAAAGCTTCAGCAGTCAGAAACCCACTAAAATTCTTGACAATGAAACCACTGCCCCTCCCTCCTCAAAATAATCTATTTGGCTTCTAAAAGTAACTTTCCTCCAACTCAGGCTGTATCTAACTCAGCATGGTTTATTCTGACTGGCAGCGTCTTATCAGAATGTCAGGCAGAAAATTTTGCCATCATCTGATGCTAAAACAGGAACCCAGCAAAACAGAGCATGCCCTCTTGTATTCTGCTATGGGATTTTCTATCTAATAATTATAGTGGACATTGAGAGGGCCTTAAAACCGATGTGATGGGTCAGCAGGTGGGCCTAATCCATCTGCATAGTGAGGTAGATATTAGTCTCATGTATGGTTTGGGAATTTATTCAGAAGTGCCTTGTTCCCCTTGAGAGTGCAAGGCTATTCCATTGCTCATTAGCCCTTTTGAAGCTTGTGCATGAGCCTGAAAATAAAGTTCCACTGCTTTAAGGAATCTATTAATTAAAGTTCAGACAGTACCTTTTTTAAGGTTCTGTTGAAATCTGGCTATTTTAATGAATTATCAGAAAAGAGTTGTACTCACATTAAGTCTGAAAGAGCTTCTGAATCATGTTTGAAATATGCAGAGCTCTAGTAGATACATATTCATGTTGCATGCCATTTTTCTCCTCCTTTCTATTCCAAAGGGCGAGGGGAAACTCCCACTTCTTTAAAGTCACCAATTCACAGACATCCAAAGGACACGTCTACTTTTCTAAATGTGGCAGAATTTCTCATTTCTTTTCTAATTCGGTGGCAGAATTTAGAAGACTGGTGACATTTCCTGTAAGAAAACACAAATTGATGGAATGGGATTTGGTGTATGCGTGCGGATATGTGTGTTTTACAAAAGTATACACACAGGATCAAAACAGAGAATTCTGACTGGAGAAACAATTAGGAGAAACAGCCACGGGATCGGATCCTGCCCCATACATCCTCACGGCCGATTCGCTCCCACAGAGAGGGACTTCTCCGGGTGCCGTCCACTAGACTTTGTCAGCGGGCAATGCCCAGGGGAAGGGCCTTCTCTGTGGCGGGCCCAGCCCTCTGGAACGACCTTCCCCCCGACATTAGAACAACCACGGACCTCCGCTCCTTCCGTCTAAAATTAAAAACACATCTTTTCCGCTTGGCCGGCCTAGGGTAGTCTCTTTTTAATTAATTGGGGGATTTTAGCGCAGGGATAATTATTTAATCTGCCTTTTAATTTTATATTTATTGTTTTTATGTTTGTATTTTGCCTGTTTTTAACTGTTTTTTAATTCCCTGTGCCCCGCCTCGAGTCCCCTTGGGGAGAGAGAGCGGGTTATAAATAAAACTATTATTATTTTATTATTTTCACCTTGGGATACAGAAGTGCTGGGACTCCTTCTGATCTACTTAACCACCCCATTCCTTGATCCAGGCTTTTAACAAGGTTGATCATATCAGATACAGCTACCCTTGCTGGGGAAATATATATATATATATATTCGGGTTTTCTCCCGCGTAGAATTGGAAGTATCTTCACGACGTTTCGATGAAATCTCATTCATCATCTTCAGGCTGGTGCTTCCGGCTTGGTGCTTCCAGGAGCAAATATATATATATATATATATATATATATATATATATATATATATATATATATATATATATATATATATATATATATATATATATATATATATATATATATATATATATATATATATATATATATATATATATATCACATGACACCTAGATGGCAACAAGAGGATAAACTTTTCCATGTGTTCTGCTGTCGTGTCAAATGGTGGTCCAGATTTCTCAACCTTGACATAGTAGCCTGAATGGGAACCAATAGTTGCCATATCAGAAAAGCAACAGGGAAGGCCAAGGGACCAAGTGAAGGCAGAATCTGTCATGTCCTCTACACTGCTGCTCCCATGTTGGTCATTGCTAACTAGATGACAGAAGTCTTGATTAGGAGAAAGGTGAGAGATTCTGCAAGACTGAGATGAGCAGCCACCTACGCAGAGAGTGGCTGGAGTCTTGGGCCCTGAAGAATTTTCCATGTAATTCCACTGTACAGAAGAGCCTGCTAGTTAAATTTGGATCATTTTTCAGTATTTTTCAGAATACTTGAGGGAGTATATTATTTTTCCAGAATTGAATTGCTTCTTCTTTACTGTAGTAAAGAAGGAAGAGGATATTGTCATCAGTCCATAGCAATGGTCAGATCAATTAACACACTTCTCATTTAGCAACATAAATTTTGGACTCAATTGTGGTCGTAAATTGAAGATTACTGATATTTCTTCCTCTTCCTATTTTTCCTATAACAACAACCCTGTGAAGTGGGTTGGACTGAAAGAGTAACTGCTCAAGAGCACGCAGCTGGCTTTCATGCCTTAAAGCAGGATTAGAATTCACACTCTCCTGGCTTCTAACCATGAGCAAACTGAATTTTAGCCTTTCTTCTTAGACTTTTAAGCAGTCTACATCTATTCTTTTCTTCAGTGGCTGCTTCTTCATTACAATTCATACAGTAACTTCTGAACTGATTGGTGGCACAATTGGATTTCTGCCGTTTACCGGCTCTTCACATAGAACTATGCTTGCTCTGTTCTCTTTAGGATCTTATCATTATCGGTAAACTTTACTGTTTGATACATTATGTTTCAGAACAGTGTGATTTTAGAATTCACATTCTGATCTGCCAATGTTGCTAGTGATTTTTGGAACAATCCCAGATGTCCATGCAAAATATGCCTGCAAAGAATGTTTGTAAGAGCATTGGGAAGGGACACAGAGATGGGCATTTTCAACAGGGTCTTCCATCAAATTTAAGACTTATATCTTTATTCTTGAGATTTAGGAAACTGTTAAAAAACGTGGGTCTTTTAAAAGCATATGGGATTGTGGAATCAGCTGTTGAACTTCAGACAACTGATTTTTCTGTTAAAATAGTATGGAATTTTGAATGGATAAAGATAAGATAGCAAAAGCCAGTTTGGTGTCGTTAGTTAAGTATTAGACCAGGAGATTATGAGTTCTAGTCCCACCTTTGGAACAAGGTCACCTGGGGAACATTGGCCCAGTCCTTTCCTCAGTCAGGAAGCAAGCAAAGATAAATGATTTCTGAAAAACTTGTCAAGAAAACTGCAGACCCTAGACTAGGCACTCTCCAGATGTGAAAAACTGACTTGATGATGCACATGTGGATTTGTGCATGCACACACACACACACACACACACACACACACACAAATACAAAAGTATGACATTTATATTATTGCAAAGTAGTTATTTGATTTTTACATGTTAATTTATATGCTTACATTTATATGCCTGATACTTTGCTATAAGCTTCTAAGAGTCATCCTAAACGAACTGGCACAAGTACTTGAAATAAATAAAAAGTGAAATACAGTTAAAACAAGGAAACAGAACTACAGTTCTACAAAAATCAGTGAATCTGCTTGCGTAAGTTGGTAAAATTTAAAAAACTGGGATGCTATTACTAAATATGCTGCTATTTAATACCAAACTGTTAGTCGTTCTAATATGGTAGAAATGGGATGTGCTAAGAATTAATGATTCCAATTACCTGTCAGGCTACTAGAGAGCAGCATTAAAATTATCTCCACTATGACTGTTTTGGTATTTGAACTATGAGTCCCGTAGGGGATGAGTAGCATATGCAGTTACCATGGAGGCTGCTGTGATAGATTATGTTTCAATAAAGAAAAACACTCCTGTTTCAGAGTTGGGTAAGACCATTTCTAAAGAATAACAGTTCCTTAATCACATATTTTGATGAAGGCGAATATGGAATCAGCACTGCTCATTTCCTTTTAGGGGGACTGACATCTTAAACTGCACGAGACAATGAATCACCTTGTCAAATAAAGCACAAAATGGAAAAACCTGTTACCAAACTCATCTGATATAATGACATTTGCAACAACATGTTTGAGGCGATAAAACAACAATAATGATTATATTTCTTTAAACTTTTATTGTTCTCTAAAAGTTTTATATAATCATACACTTTCTCTTCATGGAAACATTATAGCCTGGCATTTTTCTGGCATTTTAAAACTCCCTGTAAACATGTAACATTATTATTCAAATTAGGTGGACTAATCTTAATTGGTGTTTTTTCTTAGACGAAGAGAACCCTTTCTAACAAGCAGCTTCCAAATAGATAGCAACTATTGTTTCCAGAATTTTGGAAATCCCAACCAAGTTGATCCCTATCTCTGCTAGCTGGCTATTTTGGGAGAGAGCTTTAAAAACATATTTTCCAATATATCTCATTTTCCCTGATGATAAGAAATCCAAAATTGTTGTACATTTACATTTACACTTGATGAAGAAAGTATGAAAGTATACCCTGATATTGTTCCAAAAAGCAGAGTCTAAAAATATTATATGCACATTATTACACATACAATATACATAAAATTCCTTCTCTTACTTGCTCTATGTTTCTGATGAAATAAAATGAAAGATTATGCCACAATAAATCTGCTCTTTAGAGTAGCATATGAGACTTTGGTGTTTTAAAATCAAATTAGAATATTTTGTGCAGCATTCAAGTCTTTTTGGTTTCAAGAGAATGCCTGTTAATTTCCTCTTAAATGTCTACCTTTGAACTTAGTGATTTCTATGTAAATTTGATAGAACTTCTATAGTAGGAGACTCATTTTCTGTGGGCTGGTCTTTATGTATTTAAAAAAAGAGATAATGGAGATATCAGCAATTCTGGGAAAAATAAAACTGTAAGAATGCAAACAGGGTAGAAAAAATGTAAGGAAAGAGCAGGCATTACTCAATGATGATTGACCCTATGCAGAGGATCTAGACCATGGGTATGAAACTCAACTGTGTCATGTGATGTATCGTGATGCATTGAGACTTTTTTGCCTTTGCAGAACCGGGGTGGGCGTGGCCTGTGCGTGAGGCATCCATTCGATGGCCTGCCAGTTTGACAGGTCTGATCTAGACCATTATACAAGGGAGACAAAAGTGGACAATTGCTGGGAAAGATGCATGGAGTGAAGATCCTGGAAGTTTGCATAGCTTGCTGATTGATCTCCTGGAGAGGAATACAAAAGAGTGCAATATTTTCTTTATAATATAGTAATTCACGATTTACAGTGCACTAATCTGTTTATTTCACATTTAGGTGGAAAACTATGACATCAGCTCTGAAAGTTAATGATTGGAAAAGGAGCTTCATGGTAGTCTACAACTGATATTGTGCATCAGAAAGGGCAAAAAGGAAATATCTGAAATGTATTTTGGGGCGGGGTGGGGGGAGAAGTTTCACCCATTCAGTTGAAAGTGGAAACTGACTGCTCCATCTCAGTTTTCCCCTCTCCTTCTCTTCTACCTTGTTCTGCAGTAACATAATGATTTCTCAGTATTTTGCAGAGTGATTAGAGGTTTTTCTTAAAAAACAACAACCCATGTTCTTGTAAATGTTATTAGGGATTATTACAGTACTTTATAGTCACTGCTATCAGATGGGAAACTATATACATGGTTTAAATATAAATAAATGTGTAAAAGAAGAAAATACACTCTGAATAGTGGTAATGCAATAAAACTAATTCTAGTAATTAAATAAACAAAACAATAACAAAAAGTGCATAGAAATACTTTTATTAAAGTAATTCAATCATTAAGATTACCATTAAATCTGGACCACACAGCAACATTGTGCCATCGTCTCATTTTTAGAACACACAGACTTAAAAAATAGATAACAAATTTATATCCCAGATTTATTCCTTACAAATAGGAGTGGCTTTCTTTCTTTCTTGGAGTTATCTTATTTGCTTATTATCCCCCAAGTTCAACAAAGCCAAAGCTCTCCCCAAGATAACAAATTCTGTATTTTAGGAATATAATTCAATGTTAGTTTACGATCATTGTATTTTACAATAATTATTTGAAAACATTACATTTTGTCTAAAATTGGTATGTTTTTCCTCCAACATCTTCATATGCTACGTTAGAAACGAAGATCATGCAAAATCTAATGTCTGCTGACAATAAAGAAAGGATTTTTAGAATTCCTTTTCAGGCAATCCATAAAAATGGTTGTAATTCATTTTTAGATCTCGTCTCTTTTGTATACTGGTTGCAAGCGGCGTGGAACTAATTTCTCACCTTATACAAGTTATGACAAGCCAAACTTACCAAAAATTAATATCCTCTCCCTCCCTGGGACAGTGTTGTGGGCACAAGTTGGCCTCATGGATCTAGAAACAAATGTTTGTATCATCTAAGAGCCAAGTAGGACTCAAATTTTCTTCTGTGCTTTTTTACCTTCTTTATGCAATTTGCTAGGAAAATAGCTTCTTTTGATAGTTTGCTTCCTAAGAAGAAATAATTGAATAATTGCAGTGAAGAATAGAGCTATGATCCCTGAGCTGCAAGAACCTAAACAATCACTGCATGGCAGCAAAAGTGTCCAAATGCTTTGTACCTGTTTGCTGCTACCTAGTGGCCATCCAGATGTCTGCAGCTGAGGCCTGGCAGTCCTAATGGAGTGTTCTGGTGCTGTCTTTAGAGATGAGGTGCCCTTCACTGAATAAACTTATCTCCAGCCATCTGCAGTCTTTCTGACTTTCCATACTTTAATTAAATTCCAAGAGAAAATGTACGGCACCCTCTCTGGGGGCTTTTTCAAATCAGGAAATTTAAGCAACCAGGGAGATGGCAGAGTGATGGACAGATGTGTCACAGAATGCAGTAACCTTGCAACAATGGAGTAAATTCAGAAACATAATCAAAAGAAGTTCTAAAGAAATTCTACGGTATCCTGAGACTAAGGGAGGGAAACAAACTCCTTTCTCTAGGGAAGAACATTTTCAGAAAACCGGAGGACAGATTCTGGCACAACAGTTTGCTGATTCCGAGTCATAATCCTCCACTTCCAGACTGTTCCTTTATAGCCATCCATATCTATTCCTGCTGTATTCAGCCAAATTCAGTATAAATTGAAGGCTGGGGCTTCTTTATGAATATGGGATTGCCACATGAGGCTAGGCAGATTTTTAGATGTATGAGCAACTGATCAGGAATGCTTTCAAAGACAAAGATCCTTAATTAAATGCTTGGGGCAGTGGTGATCAGGACTCAGGTCAGGTGAGAGGAAAAGATTTGAAGGAGAAAAGGGAAATATGTGCGGTGATCAGTAGGATGGAGGTAGAAACAAAGAGAATAACAAAAGATGAAAGAAGTGCCAAGTAAACAAAAAATATTTGTGGAAAGAGTACTGAAGATGATACAACATTGTTATAGACCGGTAAGAGACATTTCAGGCTTCATTGGCACCTGTTCCAAAGGGTTATCTAGTAAAAGATAATCATGGTAAGTTGGTCCTTGGCTTCCCTAAAAAATGGGATCTTTCTAGTTGTCTTACCAAGGCCCTCTCCCTTTAGACCAGCTATAGGAAAATATCAAGGAAAGTAATTTGGAACTTCTTGCCCAAAGCCCAAAATCTAACAAAGCTAATTCCTTATGATTCATGCTGATTGCATTTTATGATTATGATTTATTATTTGTTGCTTGTATGTACACTGAGAGCTTCCACACCCAAGACAAATTCCTTGTGGGTCCACATGGCCAATAAAGAATTCTATAAAGAATTCTATTCCATTCTAAAATACACGAAGTAGCTAACTATGCCTGTGGGGATAGTTCTAATATAAACAGAGCCAAATATGTCCCTCCCTCCCTCCTTCTTTCTCTCCTGTCTATCTTTTGTTTAAAGGAGTGTCCTGGGAAATAGTAACTGCAGTGTACAATATGTGCAGTGTACAATATGTGCACTGCAAAGGCAAAAATCTCATATGAAGAATTCCAAATAAAATCAATACAACTACTGTGCGATTGCTACTAATTTCCTTCTTGAATAAGCTTTGGTGTCTAGATAAGGTTATTACAGAGAATATAACTGAAGGGTCATCTGGGCAGGCTGTTCTGATGTATGTATGTTCTGACCTAGGCTTCCCATGAGCATGAAGGTAACTCCTTGTTCCGACACAAACCCCTTTTATTAATTTACTGTGAATTCTGCTCATTCACATCCAGCAAAGTCTTTCAAGGGAGGATTTATAGTAACAGACCTTATCTGGCTTGGAGGGCTGACAGGCCCATATCTGCAGAACTTGGAAAGGAGTCTTGGAGAGTCATGAACCAATTAAGTGAATTAATTGTCTCCTGAAAACTCCACTCCCCTTTCGGTCCTCTTTTATTTCCTCTGGGAGGGGCCATTCATCATCCATCTGTGGCCTTACTCCCAAGTTGACCTCTGTTCTTTAGCTGTTCCCTTTTTCTGGCAACTCTGCTCATGTGGACACTGGGAACAGGCTCCAGCTGTTTGTCTGCCTCACTGATGTCTGACTCTGAAGGCAACTGATAATTGGCATACAGCTCTGGCCCCTCTCTGCCTCCGACACAGACCCTCAACAGAGCCTTCCCCAGACTCCAGGACTGACCCATGTTCCTCCCTCCCCAACCTCCTCTGTCCGAATCTCCTCCCAGCTCTGCTGGCTGCTGGTGGACCAGAGCAGTAAGTGGCTTTTTCCTCCTTTTCTTTTCCCTGTTTTCACAGAATGCTGGAACTAACTGAAAGTTATGGTTCTGTTGCATTGCCCAATCAAGAAGACGTGCTCCATCAATGATGCCTTCTAAGTGCTAAACTCACCTTTTTAAAGATTCTTGATGAAATTGTAAAGGCACAGGCTGTTTTTCATCAATTTTGCCTTTGTACTATATAAATGTAATTAGATGAGAGAACTGTTTCGGGAAACAAAAACTTGAATTGTTTCTTAATATGGGGTCAACCTTTCCGATCTTCTATATGGCCGAGATGTCATACAGGCTTTTTATAGGGAAAATAGGGTAAAAAAAAGAATGGTAGGTAGAGGGAATGAGAAAGAGGATAGCTGATGACAATTTAATTTAATTTAATTTGAATTTCTAAACCGCACCTCTCTCCCCATGGGGACTCAGGGCGGTGCACAGGGAATTAAAACAACAATATATAAACAATATATATAAATATACAATAAGAAAAACTGTACAAAATTACATACTAAAAATCTAATTAAATTAAATACCCTGTGCTAAAATATCCTAAAATCAATTAACCCATTAAAATTCTAATTAAAAAATTTAAAACTCAGTCTACTAGTGGCGAAACGGGTGGGGGCTAGGCCAGGCCAGCTAATTGAAAGAGGTGAGTCTTTAGATGTTTGCGAAAGGAGCGAAGGTCCGTGATGGTCCTGAGTTCAGGGGGTAGGTCGTTCCAGAGAGCTGGGCCCGCCACAGAGAAGGCCCTTCCCCTAGGCATCACCAGCCGGCATTGCCTGGCGGACGGCACCCGGAGGAGTCCCTCCCTGTGGGAGCGGATTGGACGCAGGGATGTATGAGTCACGATGCGGTCTCGCAGATATCTAGGGCCTGTGCCATGGAGCGTTTTAAAGGCACCTTGAAGCACACCCGGAAGGCCACAGGCAGCCAGTGCAGCTCACGCAGGAGAGGTGTTATGTGGGAGTACCGTGAGGCTCCCAAAATCCTCCAAGCAGGACAACGGATTAAAACAATTAAGAAAATGGCTGCTTTCTTTGCTGATTGGAATATCTTACAACTTTTTTCCTGCATAATTCAAAACAAATGAATATTACACTGTTCCACAGACATTATTTAGGAATATTTTGATCTTGTTATATCTACAAATCAGTAAACACTTATGAATGAACATAGGATCCATTTCATAGGTTGTACCCTGTTTCCCTGAAAATAAGACTCCCCGGATATAAGCCCAATCAGGCTTTTGAGCACATGTGCTAAAATAAGCCCTCCCCCCAAATAAGCCCTCCCGAAAATATTGCAACACAGCAGCAGCCATGAGGTGACCATGCTCACTGCCTCCTGCACCTCAAAAATAATAAGACCTCCCCCAAAATAAGGTCAAATGCTTATTTCAAGGGTCAAAAGAAAATAAGACCCTGTATTATTTTCGGGGAAACATGGTACCTCCATGTATTTGGGATTTTCCAGTTTGGTCTAGAGATTAAAGCACAGGCTAGAAAGCAGGAAACTGTAAGTTTTAGTCCTCCCTTAGTCACAAAACCTAACTGGGTAACCTTGGGTCAGTCATTGTCTCTTAGCCCAACTCACCTCACAGGGTTGTTGTTATGGGAAAAATAGGAATAGGAAGGTACATTGGATTTGTTTGCTGACATGAATTATTTGGAAAGATAACAAAGGTGGCAAACAAATAAATAAAATAAAAAATTGAACAAATTATTCTGTGTTGAGGGCTAACTAACTTTATATTGAAAAAGTTTTATTGGTTTTACATTTTTTCTATAGGGTAGGGTAAGGGATACAAAGAAATTTTGAGAGCATTCACGTTAGAGTCGTCGGCCCTTCCGAGACCTCAAAATACACAGTAATAAAATAACAAAAAAAAACAACATTTTTCATAACACTACAAGGTAAAAGCAAGTACATATACCTAAATTCTCAATTCCATGCTGTCAGACATTTACAAAAAATCCAGATACAAATATTATGCAAAATTGTTCAGAAAAATCAAGGCAAAGTTATTTTTTCGATCTAAGTCTCTTGGCTATTGTATCTTCTTTTTCTCCTCCCTGGCCCCCAGCGGGCGGGGCCGCGGCCCCCTCCGTCCCCCCTGGATCTTCCCCCAGGGCAGAGGAATGTTTTTTAAGAAAGGCTTCCGCCTCAACAACTGTTTTAGGGCTAACTAACTTTAAACTACTCTTTAAACAAATCAAAATGGAAAACATGGGAAAACAACTGGCAAATAGACAAAGAGAAACATGCCAGAAGAAATGTGATACTAAAAATTCATCCCCGCACTAGTACCTAAGCAATCTAAATCATCATAAAGTAATACTCTAGCAAAGAATCAGAGTGTAAAGAGAATGAGATTCAAAATGGCAATGTGCAAATCTTAAGGTTATGGATTTCATGGAATAAATCATTATATCTGCACTGGAAATGTGAAACATCAAGGTTAGAAATTGATAGAAAATGTGCTATTTTAAATTTTTATCTAGTCAGGATAGTTATCTTCTATTAGCATGTCATTTCAGTCCAAACATTGTGATATGTACTGTATCTTAGAAGGTGACTGGAGATCATTTTGTTACCTTAGCAGCACAATTAATGGTAGAGATCATCATCTGTCAACATTCCTTGATTAGTTAATACCTATGCAGCATTTTGAATATGAGTCTAGGTACTTAAGTATTGAATTCTGGTAGCAAAAGCTTCGTAGGACTTTGATGAAAGATAAAACATATAGACCAAATCAAAGCATGATGATACAAACATAATTTTTATCAAATTTATACTTCATACAACAATAAGAACAAACATACAGAAATTCAAATCCAAATATTTTTACTCCTATATAGTGGAATTTAGTGGGACTGGATGGGGAGGAACAAACTCAGACTCAACCCGTCCAAGACCGAGTGGCTGTGGTTTCTGGCATCTCGATATAGCCAATTAACTCCATCGTTGGCTATCGGGGGCAAGTCATTGGCTCCCGTGGAAAGGGCCCGCAACTTGGGCGTCCTCCTGGACTCACGGCTGTCCTTAGACGATTATGTGACGGCCGTGGCCAGGCGGGCCTTCTATCAGGTTTACCTGATACGCCAGTTGCGCCCCTTTCTAGATCAAGATGCCCTATGCACGATCACTCAAGCCCTCGTTATTTCCCGCCTAGACTACTGCAACGCCCTCTACATGGGGCTCCCCTTGAGGTGCATCCGAAGGCTCCAGCTAGTGCAGAACGCGGCCACGTGGGGGATTCTGGGAGTTTCTCGTTACTCCCACGTAACGCCTCTCCTGCGCGAGCTGCACTGGCTGCCTGTGGTCTTCCAGGTGCGCTTCAAGGTGTTAGTTACCATCTTTAAAGCACTCCATGGCACGGGTCCTGGTTACTTGAGAGACCGCCTCCTATCACATTCCTCCCTTCGACCTGTCCGCTCCCACAGAGTTGGCCTTCTCAGGGTACCGTCAGCCGGTCAATGCCGACTGGTGACTCCCAGGGGACGAGCCTTCTCTGTGGCGGGTCCGACACTCTGGAACAACCTTCCCCCCGATATCCGTACCATCACGGACCTATGCCTCTTCCATCGGATGGTAAAAACACATTTCTTTCATCTAGCCGGCCTGACATAGATTAGGGAATTTTAATTCGATATTTATTCGTTTTAATTATTTATTCAAATTTTAGCACAGATTTAATAATTTAATTGTTTTTTATATTTTGTATATTGTGGGGTTTTTATCTTTCTGTGCACCGCCCTGAGTCCCTTTTAGGTGAAATAGGGTGGTATATAAATCGAATAAATAATAATAATAATAATGACTTGCTTTCAATGAACATAGATCTTATATTATCATTGTGGCTATCTATCAAATTATGGAACATCTTTCCTTTCCTGCAACATGATGGTGCAGTGATTAAAATGCAGTATTGCAGGATGACTCTGCCTATAGCCAGGAGTTCAATCCTGATGGGGCTCAAGGTTGTCTCAGTCTTCCATTCTTCCGAGGTCAGTAAAATGAGGGCCCAGATTGTTGGGGCAATATCTTGACATTGTAAACCATCCAGAGAGTACCATTAAGCACTATGAAGTGTTATATAAGTTTAAGTGCTATTGCTACACAAGCATTATTATTTTAAAAAACTTCTTATGTTAGAATGAATATTTTACCTTAAACTCAATAAACCGAAGACTCATTAAACTTACTCATGTTCATTTTGACACAGCCCTCAAAGTTAAGGTGTTTAGAGGTCCAGCTGTAGGCTAGTTTGGCAATTCTCAAAGATCTAACTGACTGAATTTCATCAATCATTACTTTTTGCATAAGGGAATCTATTATGATCTCAAACATAACTTTGTGCCATACAAAACAAATTATTTGCTTTTTTCCCCAGAAGTTATCTCTCAATCTAATTAAAGTAAATTAGCTTTTCAGATTTTAAAGAAAGTCATGAAATTCTTATGGATGTATTATTTGTTTTTTTAAATATTTTAGTTGCAGAGTGGTCAGGAAATATTCATGGACATCTTGCTTTCCCCTGTAGAATTCTCTCTCCAAGAGACTGCAACCTGACTACAGTTTAATTACATCTCAAGCAAAAATAACATGCATGACTTCCTCTCAGTATCCTCTTCTAGAGTATGCAACATGAAGTATCCATGGAAGCTGCAGAGTGATGGAAAGACATACAGTTATGTATGTATGTTATGTATAGTGCTACCTCACTATATTTTCCCCCTTTGCTAAACCAGGCATGGGCGTGGCCAGAGTGTGATGCATCCGGCCCAGGGGCAGCAAGTTTGACAGCCCTGGCATATAACAACCACACTCAGAGACCACCAAGGACCCCACAATTCAACCGAGCTACAAATATTCTCTTCTATGAGTAAATCCTGCAACAAACTGGAATATATTCTAAGAATAACAACAAAGGATTAAATTATTTTATATGTAGTAAAGCTAGAAATGTGGAATACTCAAGGTACCTTTAACTACAGTCTTGGATATTTAGCTTCATTTTCAAGCAACAACTTATTTCAGAATTAATCTTGTAAAACAAACTGAACTGTTCTGACATCAGCGGGAACTACATTTGTATTATGTCACTTACCTTAAAATAGAAACGAGTGTATTATCCCAATTGGAATGATGTCAGATAAACAATAAATTCTGCAAAGGTGAGTAATAAAAGAGCAGCTCTTGGTAACTCTGTTTGAACAACAAAGGCCAGCAGGATTTGCTTTCCTAAGGATACTGAATAGTTCAAGATTTCAACACCAGAGATTTTAAAACTCCATTAACAGATTGTTAGTTTGATATTGCAAAACTATCTCCAAAGGTGTGCTTCATCTGTATATTAAGCAGTTAGTTTAAGTGCCATTTCATTACACTTAGTGTGAGCATATAAAAGAACCCAAGGTAGAGTTAAATCAGAGAAGCAGACATTATTCTAAAGGCAAAACTAACGTTTCAACCAATACTGTATACACATTCTCCAGGGGATTTAACTTAATTGGTAGTTAATAATCTTTGGTGGCCAAGGACTGTGTGGGATATAAGGTGTAAGACTTAGACCTTTTGAAATTTATGGGGTTAAACTAAAATTGACTTACTAAGCTTATTGGAAGCTTAATACAAAATTGTGCGCGCACCAAACCGTCAGTAATGCCGGCAGCAATCCACCCCTGATCTGAATTTTAATCATGTGACCACGGGGAATGCTATGACAGTCATAAGGGTGAAAAATGGCCATAAGTCATTTTTTTCAGTGCTGTTGAACGGTCACTAAATGAACTGTTGTAAGACTAGGACTACATACACTCTCACACACACACATATGCATACACACATTCTTACAAATACAGTACACACACACACAGTCACACTCCATGACCAACCTTCAAGTTCAGGGATTGGCCAGAGAAAAGGGTTGTGCCAGTTTCTAACTTTTTGCGGGAAAACTGTCCCTCAACCTTATTCCAGCACTGTATTCTACCACACCACAGGGAGGTCAAAAGTGCACAATTCTGTTAGCACCAAAGATTAAGCTTAACCACATTCCAAGACCAATGATTGTCAAACAGCTCCATTTGCAAGACAAGTGTGTCCTTTGCAGAGCAAGACACATGAAAGAGATTATTTCCAAGGGTAACAGTTGTTCTTCCTTTTTGACCTCTCTCAAGATTTGCAAGAAAAGCAGTACAGACAATTCTGCAACAAAGAGGGCCTACAAAGAAAGGAATTCCCCTACACTCTTTCCTCTGCTATTGCACTTCCAGTTATTTAGGATTGTTCTTCTCATTTCCTGCCCTCCACCTTTCTAAGATCTGTTAATTATAATTTTGCTTTTTAAAACCATCTTGAGGAACTCATAATATGTTCCAAAATGGTTTATACTTGCTTTAGTTGTTTTTATTTTTTAAAAAGATAAAAGAAAGATTAGAAAGTCAAGCATAAGCACTTGATCCTGCACTTGTGGGAATACCGTAGGAGGAGGAGGAGGAAGGCGGAAGAAGGAGGAAGGAGGAGGAGGAAGGAGAAGAAGAAAAGGAAAAAGAAGAGGAGGAGGACGAGGACGAGGAAGCAGAAGAAAAAGAAGATGCAATATGCAAACATGTTGTCATTGCCCCACTACCATTGCCAATAGTTGCATAATTTTATCTGTCAATCATCAGCAATATGCTTTGCATATAAAGAATTGGTCTAATCTAAGACAGTTGTGCTTTGCCCGAGATCCATAGCTTCAAAAATAGATGCCACCTGTTCCGGCTTCTGGCGGCGACGGATGAACCTTGGGGTTCGTCCGCCGTTTTGCTCTTTTTCCTGCCCCTAACGGGGCGGGGTGCCCCCCCTTTTTTTTGGGGGGGGGACCTTCCGTAGGGCTGGCTTGCCTGGACTGGTTCTGCTGGCAGCAGCTGGAGGAACGGTCCTTGTCTTCGGTCCAGGTGGAAGAAGACATGCTGCGGGGGGCTTGGTTTCCTTCGCCAACGGAGGACGGCAGTAAATAATGGATTCGGAGAGAACGGAGCGCTCAGGTCGGATGGCTTTGCCGGGGCTTGAGATGCAGGGCGGAGAGTAAGTGACTTTAAAACTTTTTCTTGCTGGCGGCTTGGACTGGAAGAGACGTGGAGGGGGGTGTTTGTCAAACCCCCCCTCGGATTTATAACAGCGGCGTTTAGAAATGGCTCCTCGTTGCGAGGAAGCGGATATTTCTCATCCGGACTTTTGCGGAACGAGTGAAAGTGATTTGCGGCTTGTTTCTATACAATGTATCTAAGTCCGGCTTCATTGAAACAATTTCTTTTTTTTACTCTCTCCTGCTGGCTGCCTGGCTGGGCGGTGGAAGATGGCTCCTCTTTGTTCCTGAATGACTATTTTTTTATGGAAAATCACCAACATTTCTTTGTAATTTAGACTGTCTCTCTTTACTAATGGAAAAAATTTTTTTGGAATAACTGGTTCCTTCCCTGGAATACCTTCTCTTTTTTTAACAATTGACTGTGGAACTGTTTCTTCTCTGGGCTTTACAGCTTGTTACAACTCTGAGCTGAACTTTTTTCTCCTGACTGGCTCCAGCAGCCGCACCCAAAAAACGCCATTTTAGTGGCACTGATTATAATAGCTTATCATGGCTTCAAAACAACCAGAGAATTCGGGACTGGAACAAAGAATGACGGCGATGGAGGAAGCATTAAACTCCTTGGTGCTGGAAATTAAAGCGATGAGGAGAGACCAGTGTAGCTCTAAGCTTGAACTTTTGGAAACACAAAAAAAATTGATGGAGAACACGCAGAAGACCGAGGAGCTGGAAGTGGGGTTGGCTGGGGCGAAGGGAGAACTTAAAAATGTCAACACTGAAATTGCAGATTTGTCTGGTCATATGTCTAGGATGGATTTTGAAAGAATGTCATATTTTTTAAGATTTCAGAATATTTTGGAGGAAACTGGTGAATGCCTTCCTGATCTCATGAGTACAATTTTAGCAGACTATTTACATAAACCTAAAGAGGAGATCAGGGGGGACATTGACCTAGTCTATAGAATTAATTCAACATATGCCAGGTTAAATGAAGTACCCAGAGAGATACATATTAAATTTGTTAGAAGGTCGACCAGGGAGGGAATTTTGAAGGCGCAAAGAGACAGGCCTTTAATTTACCAACAAAAGGAAGTCACCATCTTGAAACAGATCCCAAAAAAAATTAGAGAGGTGAGGAGGAAATATTCCTTCTTATCTAAAAAATTATTTAACCATGGGATTTGGTTTAAGTGGGCGATGCCAGAAGGGATGTTGGTGTTCTGGGATGAAGGAAGAGTAAGGATTAAAACAGTTGTCGAGGCGGAAGCCTTTCTTAAAAAACATTCCTCTATCCTGGGGGAAGATCCAGGGGGGACGGAGGGGGCCACGGCCCTGCCCGCTGGGGGCCAGGAAGGAGAACAAGAAGATACAATTGCCAAGAGACTTAGGTCTAAAAAATGACTTTGCTTTTTATTAATACAGTATAACTTTTTATCTGGATGTTTGTACACGATTGCCAGCATAGAATTTAGAATTTATGATGTATGCATTTGTTTTCATCTTGCAGTATTATTGGAAAATGTATTATCAATGTCTTATTATGAAGCCCCGGAGGGGCCGACGACCTCGACGTGAAAGTTCTCAAAATATTTTTGTATTTTACCCTACCCCTACCCTACCTTAAAAAATTTGTAAAAACCAATAAAACTTTTTCAATATAAAAAAAAAAATAGATGCCAAGCCTCACCATTATTTGTATTTATCACAGTCAATGGAAGCATGCTTTGAGATGCAAAGACACAAATGATGAAGCTCTGATTATTATGGATAGATATCCTATGGTAGATCTCTTCAGTTGATAATCCACACATGATGGGCCCACTCCTTCCTTCTGTAATGCAAATTGTTATACTTTTACTTCTACTATAGTTACTTATTTAATGGTAGCACCACATTAGCAGCCATGGTAGCAGAGTGGTTAGAATGCAGTATTGCAGGCTAATTCAGCTCATTGCCAGGAGTTTGATCCTCACAGACTCAAGGTTGACTTAGCCTTCCATCTTTCCGAGGTTGGTAAAATGAGGACCCAGATTATTGGGGAAAATATGCTGAATCTGTAAATTGCTTATACAGTGCTGTAAAACACTATGAAATGCTATATTAGTGATATTGCTATATATTACAGCTGAGTAATGGTTAGTAGTAATGTTTTATAAAAAAAATTATATATATATATATATATTATTGATCAGCTCATAAAAACTAACATATATATGTGTGTGTGTGTGTGTGTGTGTGTGTGTGTGTGTTTTCTGAGGTTTTCGCGGGTGTTTGTATGCAGGTCTTTGGTTGTTCGGGTTTTCTCCCGCGTAGAATTGGAAGTATCTTCACGACGTTTCGATGAAGTCTCATTCATCATCTTCAGGCTGGTGCTTCCGGCTTGGTGCTTCCAGGAGCAATGTGAGATCTCAGCCGGTTCCTCTTTTTAAGTGCCAGTGGGGGTGTGACCTGATTGGGTGGGAGCTTGGCTGCATTCTGATTGGGTGGAGGTGTGTTCTGATTGGTAGGGGGTTTGGCTGTGCTCTGATTGGATGGGAGTTTGGCTGTGCTCTGATTGGATGGGGGCGTGTTCTGTTTGGGAGGGGGCCTGGTTGTGCTTGTGTTAGTCCGAGTTGCAGAGGGTTTTGACCTGGTGAGCTGCGCTACTGTTGTTTGGCTTCGCGTTTGTGGTTGTGCCACATCTCCATGGTGGGCATCAGTTTGCTTCATGTATGGGTTGGAGGGGTTTAAAGTGGCTAATAATGCAGCTGTGGTCTGGCTTCTGGTTTGTGGTCGGGCTTCTGGTTTGTGGTCATCCTCGGTGTGGGTTTGGGCTTGCTTTTTGCGTGGATGTGTGATAGTGACATCATGTGTGGTTTTCGTGAGTGTGGGTCTGGTATCGTTCTTTGTGTTAGGGACTCGTTTGTCAGTGAGGGCGGGTTTCCAAATGGCTGGTAGGCGGGAGGTATCATCTCGTTTATTCATGCTGTGTGGCCGTTTTTCTATCTCAATAGCTTCTCTGATTATTCTGTTGTTAAAGTGTTCAATTTTGGCAATAGTTCTGGTCTTTTTGAAGTCTATATCATGTCCTGTGGCTTTGAGGTGTTGGACCAGGGAAGAAGTTGGTTCCTCCTTTCTGACTGAGTTTTTGTGTTCTTCAATGCGTGCCTTTATTCTTCTGTTGGTTTGTCCGATGTATGTGGTGGGGCAGGTGGGGCATGGGATTTCATATACTCCTTGATTTTCTAACTCTATTTTGTCTTTGGGGTTTCTTAGGATGGTGGATATTTTTCGGTTTGTGTAGAATGCTGTCTTGATGTTGTGTTTGTGGAGGATCTTGCTGATTCTATCTGTGGTGCCTTTTATGTATGGGAGGAGAGCTTTGCCGTTTTCTTGTTCACTGTCTTGGATTTTAGTGGGGTTTTCTTTTTGGATTAGATTAGTGATCTTGTTTCTTTGGAATCCGTTGGATGTTAGTACGTTGGTGAGAGTGTGTAGTTCGGTTTTTAGGTGTTGTTCGTCAGCTAAGTGTTTTGTTCTGGAGATGAGTGTCTTGGCTACAGAGTTGATCTGTGCTGGGTGGTGGTGTGAGAGTGCGTGCAAATAGCAGTTTGTGTGTGTGTGTATATATATATATGTATATATGTATATGTGTATATATATATATATATATATATATATGTTTTCGTAGATTTTCACGGGGGTAGGTATGCTGGCATAGCTGGCTTCGGGGATTTTCCCGTGTATAAGGCATAGAAAAGTTGTTGCAACGTTTCGACAAGATCTCACTTGTCATCATCAGGCAGGCTTGTGTCTGTGAGTGTGACTGCGGAGGCATCACCCCTCTTTAAATCTTGGTGGGGGGGGGTGGAGTGCTGACTATTGTTGTGAGTGGGTTGATTGGCTGTGCAGTTGCATCATGACTGGTAGATTGATGCTGATTGGTCTCATTTGTATGTTTCTCCTTGTTTTGAATTTCAACGGCTTGGCTGGAGGGTGGGGCTCGTCTGCTGGTCAATGCTGGCTTCCAGATATCTGGTAGGCGGGAGGTATCATCACGTCTGTTCATGCTGCTAGATTGTTTCTCTATTTCAATGGCTTCTCTGATTATTCTCCTGTTGAGCTGTTCCGCCTTGGAGATCATTTTAGTTCCTTGAAAATCAATGTCATGTCCTGTAGTTTTGAAATGTTGATAGAGAGATGAGGTATTAAGATGATTTTTTAAAGCATTTTTATGTTCAACAATACGTGCACTAAACCTTCTGTTGGTTTGTCCTATGTAAGTGGCAGGGCAGCTTTTACATGGAATTTTGTAGACTCCTTGGTTTTCTAGCTGGATCTTGTCTATATATATATTCCCTAGTCTAATACCCTTCAGATATGTTGAGCCACATTTCCCAAAGGAATCATAATTGAAAGCTGCCATAGCTGACCACTGACTGGCCTAACCAATCAAATCAATCAGAATTCAAGATGGAAAATCTAATGAACATAATAGATGACTGTTTAATGTTTAACTTGAAACAAATTTCGAGTAAATTACCATAATTGCATTGATTTAGGAAATATTCCAATGGTTATTTTGGTTAGGGCTTTAATGTATGCTTCACCCACAGCTGGAACTGTTGTGCAATATATACAAAAGTTCTGTTTAAACATTACCTCAAGCTAGGTGGCCAGTCTCCCCAATGATTAGGTGCCTCAGAGGATATATTATTGAATCCAAGCAGATTAATACCTTATGCTTATTCCCATGGCTAATGTAAAATTTTGCAGCTGGAATAAGACTTTTATTCCCAAAGTCTTACGTGAGATGAAAAATGCTGCTGCAAGCACTAGAAATTAAATAGGTTCAAGTGACCTTCTTGAAAATGAAATTTAAAATGATGTTCTCAAACCCTGTGCAAGTTGGGTGAGACAAGGATATAGGCTTATGGGCAAAAGTCTACTCAAAATCTTTTAGCCATTTTGTGTATCTTTAACTATGTTTCTAAGGGTAATCACACATGGAGAGTGAATTAATATAGAAATGCCCATCAACTCTCATGCTGAATTTTTCACAAAGATTACTAATCTTTTACTTCACAAACCTATTATTCACCATCTGTTTAATTAGATATGAACACAAAATTCAACATTTGGTTGAGAAAACACTAGCAAGTAAAAGTCTATTGGCCTTCTTGACAGAACATCTTTGGGAGGAAAAATATCCTCAAACAAAATTGACAGACTTGAAAATAAATCTGTATTACGCTAGGATAAAAATGACTGAAATTTTTAGCAATTGAATGCAAGCTGTCTTCACATCTTCATCAATATTGTTAGGACCTTGGGGAATCCTGTCAAATTTTTAAAGGACAAAATAATGATCACTCCTACAATTCAACATTTAATTAGGTCAACCCATGTAAGGCCAGTTAAAGAAAGGATTTCTACTGGCTAAAGAAGAGGCCAAAAACAGGTATTAAAGGAAATGCAACTCAGGTGAGATTAAAATAATTCTAGATATGCTGCCTCAATTTTGAAAGACCAAGAATGGAAAAGTGTCCTAAGTAATGCTTTTGAATTAAAAAAGTATTTACTATTTTAAATCTACCGGTAACTTTAATTATCTAATTAATAATAGTATCCTTTAACCAATTCAAAAGGTGACTATTGATATATGAATATGCTTTGTTACCATATTTAATTAATTTATTAGTTTTACATTTTTTATATTTTTATAATTTTAGATAGATAGATGGGGGGGGCGGCAAAGGGATGGGCAGAGAGAAAGATAAGAATAAGCTTCTTATAAATGAATAAGACAATTCCACAGCAATATGCCCGCTCTTCCCCACTAAATTCTACGATTATTGATATACTTAAATCATATTCGATTTTTTGGGGGGGAGGTAAGTGCTCTCTTCTCCCCAATGCATTGTACTTATACACTCTGGAAGAGACACAACAATGGAGAAAAACATGGAAATTAAATCTCAGAAAAGCTTGAACAGGTTGGCTATGTTTGGACTAGAGAATAAAACATTTAAAACCAATACACCATCATTTTGAAATATGGGAAGGACAGCCATAGAGGGATTGAAGAAATTCATGTTCTGTTGTTTCAAAGGTTATGAAAGGTTCAGGAACTAATCCAAGCATTAGGAAAAACATCCTGATATATGAACGTTTTCTAAAGTCAACATGATGCTCTAGAGCAGAGGTTCCCAAACTTGGCAACTTTAAGACTTGTGGACTTCAACTCCCAGAATTGAAGCAGAGCTGGCTGGAGAATTCTGGGAGTTGAAGTCCACAAGTCTTAAAGTTGCCAAGTTTGGGAACCTCTGCCCTAGAGGGTAATGGACTTTCCTTATAGATTTTTAAACAGAATTTGCATCTCACATCAGTCATGTAATTTTTTGGCACTGGAAGAAAACCCTATTCTATTATTTCTGTTTATCAGAATCTGTTTTGGGTACAATCCAGTCACTACCTACCACCTGAGTTTGCTATCTCAGATTTCATTTTAAAATAGTTGTTGAGAAGAAACCTTTAGATCCACTGGGATGAATGACCTACTTCTTGATTTCTGAGGGTTAAAGTGGCTCTTTTGTCACCCTTTTTCTAATATAAATGTAAAAGCTTGATTGGTATGAATGCCCATTTGCATTACAAATGCCTCGCCTCTGTTTTTGTGAAAGCATTAATTATCAAATATTTATATAAATTGTAAAAGGGAGACACAAAGGCAATTTATGCTTTAGGAACAGAACTGCTAAAAAAAACCCAACAATCCTGAGTAGCCTAAATCAGGTTTCAGAATGGAAACCTCGCTATTAAACCATTATTTGGACTCCAAAATCACAGTCTTGCATTTTTTTGATAACCCTGTCAGCTTCATTCAGTAGTAAAGATGGACAGTCTTACCACCTCTTTGCTGTTAAGAGAAGCCTACAGACAACTGTGTTCCAAGCAAATAACTAATTAGCATATTAAATGGTTGTGGGATGACAGTAAATTTCTCAGTAGGTGATTGTACTACTGGGGTTGTCATGCATAACCAGTCTGCAATACAACAGGACATATGGCTAATGTAATTCCCACATATTGCCTTTTCCCAGGGGATGAGCTCAACACCTCTGCAAACAACCTGAATTATTTATCTAAACTCTGCTTACAACCAATTTAAGCAGAAAAGCTCGGTTTTGCCCCTTTAAAGTCAACAAGTAAAGGTTGAATGTCATGAACATCTCAAATACTGTAATTGAAAATATGTAACAATCGCTGTAATAGGACTGGGGCATCTACTGTATATACTCAATATGGAACTGTTGTTCACCAGAGGCTTTGATTTAGAAACTATGTCCAGGTTCCTTAGACAAAGCCACACCCAGGCTGACACCCAGGCTGACACTGAGTTAATCAGAAGTTTTTCCTCTCTCTCCCCCCTCTCTATTACTATTGCTTTTTACCAAGCTCAGAGGAGGATTTATTTTATTTTTCATTTTATTCCTTAAAATTCTCTGCTGCCCATCTCATTGTTACAACAACTCTTTTTAAAAAAATCAGTGGTTGGGATTGGAGTAAGAGTGGGTATTTCATATTTTTTTTTATTTTTTTATTTTATTCAATTTATATCCCGCCCTTCTCCAAAAGGACCCAGGGCGGCGCACAGGAATTTAAAAACAACATACAAAAATAGTACAAAATACATAAATTTAAAACCTATTAAATAACAAAAACTTGCGCTAAAACCAATTAAAATCCCCCATTTAAAACTATCTAAAATTACAGCGGAGGCTATGTTAGGCCGGCTTGATGAAATAAGTGTGTTTTTAAACACTGGCGGAAGAGGCGGAGGTCGGTGATGGTGCGGAGTTCAGGGGGTAGGTCGTTCCACAGGGCAGGGCCCGCCACAGAGAAGGCCCTTCCCCTGGGTGTCGCCAGCCGGCATTGTCTGGCCGATGGCACCCGGACAAGGCCCTCTCTGTGGGAGCGTATCGGTCTGAGGGATGTATGGGCCAGAAGACGTTCTCGCCCCTATGTTTTATAGACATACAAACACAGAGGACGGGAGAGAGGGAGGCAGGGAGAGACAGAAAGGGAGGGAGGGGGAGAATACTGTTTAAATATTGAGCTGCTAAGAAAGATTGTTATCCCAAAAAGCTACATCCGTATATAAACTCTAAAAAGATTTGGAATGACAAGCTTGCTTTGTTTTAACATAGAAAGCATTCTATAGTATTAGGCTTAATACATAGGACTTTATCAGAATAAGGATGCTTCAGAAATCCACCTGCACTTTTCTTTGCAAATGACTTAACAGAATCATGATATTTTGCTCTGTGTGGCAAGAAACAGATGAGGAGCAGAGAGAGATTTGTATGCATATAGAGAGAGGCTCTATTCCAAGGGTAAAGAGGTAGATTGATGAGGTTCTTCATTTATCACTTCTCATACAAAGAAGAAAATGTGTTCCTCCAAGAGAATCCAATTGCAATATTTAGGAGAAGGTAATTAATTTTGAGAACTCAGTTCCATTTGAGTCTTTCTTCTTCTCCTTTTTTTTAAAGTCTGCTTTCAATCAGACTACAATTTGTATTTACTGAAGTATGGGGAAATTATATGCCCATTAAAAGTGACTTATAAATCAGTTGCATAATTTATGCAGTGTTGTACATTTCTAAGGACTGGGAAATTGTTTTGGAGAAAAACAGAAGCTGGTTTCCTATAACCATCTGCAAAATGAAAGCTGCTAAGTCAAAATCTCACCCCGGGTAGCTCTAATCATGTGTGAGGTTGGTCATACGTGCTTCTGGCCACACAATGAAATGAGCATAATCACAACACGTTGCAGGAAAAAGTAGGTTCTTCCTCAGAAACATGGCTACCTTTGTTGCTGTCTATAAATTGCCTACTTGGGGTTCTAGACTAATGCAAAATTCGGGGCACAGTGGGTGAAACAAAGAGTAAACCACCTATTAAATGTAACTATTCAGGTTCAATTGCTCTTCTCTGTAGACAGTCATTGCTTACATGATGGGCCAGATAGTTGTTTAAGGATACAAGATGATATTAAATCTGATATAAAATTTATTGCTGGTATAAGCAACTACAACTAATGGATATGATCACCACTCCCTATGAGTCTTCTGATAGATAACAACATGGATATTATTATACTGCTTCATAAGAATGTGGAATAAAACTGACTTCCATTGTGTCTCCTATCCCTTTGCAAGGAACAATTATGACAGGCATGGTCATAGCTGATTTAATTACAACAAGGTGATTTATATAGGCATTTTTTGAACTCCCAGATCAAAAGGAAATAATGGCAGGTAATCAATATTTGCTGGTATCTACTAGAATTGAACCAATTACATTTTCAAAACTCAGAGGCAATCTATTCATACTCATCAGAATCATAACAACTATGCTATTTCCAATAGCCTTGCCAATGTGAGGATTGTCTTCCCTTGTTGTATGGTCCACACAGCTCTGAAAAGGACAAATGACAAAGATCATGGAGATTTCAAAAGAAATCAAAAGTACTGATATATTTGTATCATTCATGTTCCCAAATAGGGAGTTGTGTACATTACAAAGCTAGTTGTGCATATAAGCTATGGTTAGTGAACAAGGTTGCTAAATTAGCAGTTTGTTTCAGAGCAAATCTAATTTCTGTAGCACAAGATAAGAATGGGCGTGAATTCTTGGTGCTTCTTAGCTGGATTAAAGTCTTCTTGGTACAAACCACCCGACTATGACCAACTGAGGAAGATTCTGGGCATGATGACATGATCTAAAGTCTTTCACATCTGAATGATGAGAAGCAGGCCAAATTGTATGTCTGCTCTGCTTCCTTTTCTCTTACCAAAGCATCAAACTATATTCTGCTTCCTGGTGACTACAGAAGAAAAGCATTTGGTTTCTGGTTTTCTGCCAACCAATCAGTAGAATTAGTCATTTGCCACAGTATGAAACTCTGGTAAATCAACTTCTCTAAGACCTAAAAAAATCTTAAGTTTCACATATTTGCATGATGGATATGCATTTTGTGCTCAAAATTAGAAGAGTACGTCCTTTTCCTATAGCGTTTGTAGAATTGCAATGAGTCATGTAAGAAACAGCTACATGAATAGAAACTGATGTTATCAGGTAAAGTTCAGAGCTATCTCATCTGCTATATTTTATGTAGTGCAATGTATGGCCAACTTCAGCTGTCTGGCTCATAAAACAAATAAAGAATGTTAAAGAGAATGAAGGTTACAGAACAGCTGGAATTAAGGAAGAAAATACAGGAGATTGCCACATCTAAGTGTGTCTTCAATAGAGTGCCCCAGTTTCATCCAGTGCTGTCCAAATGACACTTTCCATCCTTTTTCTAAGCAGTCCTACATGTTCCACTATATTTGTCCTGGAGGATCCTGCAATCCTCTAAGGCAGATTAGGAAAAGATTGGAAGGAGGCTGAAAGGGAACTGGG
The DNA here is from genome assembly GCA_039707465.1 of Rhabdophis nuchalis. Lineage (NCBI taxonomy): Eukaryota > Metazoa > Chordata > Lepidosauria > Squamata > Natricidae > Rhabdophis > Rhabdophis nuchalis. The sequence continues at coordinate 79,433,204 of CM077643.1, read as the reverse complement.
GAATCCATTTGATTCAGGAAAACAATGGTAAGCATGATTTAGCTATACATGCTGGAAGATAATTGGGTAAATATATTTATTCTAGGAAATCTATAATCAAGAAAGATTTGTCTTCATGGAAGGGATGGGGAATCAGTGAGGGTCACTACCCATATTAAGAGAGGGAGCAAGTATTTTTTTACACGTTGCTTCCAAATGCAAACTTCTCTGAATCTGCCACTATTTCAGAGAGCTCTCCAACCATGTTGACCAGATTTTGAAGAGCACAAAGAACAGTTAGAAAAAGGGGATATTATTATTTTTCATCCATACTTCCTTTCCTCCTGAAACTCCATAGGTGGAAAATATCTATTCATGGAACTCCTGATGAATAATTTTAGGCAATCAGAAAGGTAAGGATGGAGCTCCTTGATGGGATCATTCCCCCTCTGATATTATTTGTATGAAGGCTTGAGTTTCTTTAGCTGTGGAAAGAAGCATTAACACTTGCTTTGCGCTGACAAGTGCAGTAAATCATATTCACCGCGAGTTAATACTGAGAGCCCAAACCTGTAGTGTATTGTCTATTTAAGTAATATGAAGACAGACTTGCCTACAGGCTAGAAAACTGTGGATTCCACCTCCTTACCTGAGATTAGCTGATTTTCAGTGTCTTTATACGACAGCCGAGTAAATATGTTTTCATAGGTACTATCCTTTTGGAAAGGACATTAAACTGAGAGTCATTCAGTCAGCCTTTGATGGCTATCAAGGCAGAAGTTAGACTAGAGGCACTTTTCAAGAGTGGAGTGAGTTATATCTTAGCCAATATTATCTTCCTCCAGCGTACACAAGAATTAATAATACGTTGGTGCTGAATGTTTTCAAATATATTCCGTGCAAAAAAAGGGAGCTCTCATAAGTCTTGCAATTCTCTCTGGGTGATCACCTTATTTGCCACTTGTTCACTGCCAATTTGCAGCTATTTGTCTCTCTTATCTTCTGTTTTGCTGTGCTGCCATTACAATTACCACCACAACCATGTTTTGGGCTATGAAATGTTTTCCATAAGGAATGAAAGCTTAATGATTAACTCATTTCGGCTCATCCTCCTAACTACTGTAATTACAATACGAAGGTGAATCCCTCCCCATTGCCCCCATTACTTACGAATTGGATGAGGGTATCATCTTGCATTCGCTGATAGGAATCAGAGTCTTGCGGAAAATAAATGGGCAGGGAGAGCAAATGACTGCAGACATTGCTGCTGAAAAGGAGGAATGTTGTAGCTTGGAAGGAGATGCTCATCTGCTGAATTTTAATGTATTTTGCAATGCCTAAACAAGGCTTTGCTCTCATTTCTTTCATTTCCTGTTCTGTTACCTCTTTTCTTCCCATCATCTTCACCCACTTTGCTTATCTCATTTTCTTTCCTTTCCCAATAAAATGACAATTTATCCTTTCCCCATCCTGTTCTTTCCCCCCCACCATAGTTGCTATTTCTGCTGGAAAAAAGGGAAGAATGTGTGAATGCTTCTGTTTACTTACTGGCGAGAAAGTTTATTCATGGAAGAATGGTTTGCATGCATACATGAGGAAGGGGATATCCAAATAACTTCTTTTATAGAAAAATAATTTTAATTGGCAATTAATTTAAAGTTACATGTAATTGATTTCAATTCATTCTATATTCTTCTTAGTTTGTTCTGAACTATCCTTTCTTGAAGTGTGGCTTTTACAATATTACCTCTACTTGAAGTGCAGTCATTCACTTTCATTTTGTAATACTTTGCTGAGGCACATGTGCTTTCGGAGTGCATTGCACTGTATCTAATGCATAGACTCAATAGGTACAGATGAAGCTTCATATCACAACGACTTGGTCATTGCAGATACATTCACATATTTTCAAGAGAAATAGGAGTTCTGGATCTTTTGTGATAATGAAGAACATAGAAAGTTTCCATTAACCTACACAAGCTTTGTTAATTACAACTGCTTAAGCACTATACACACAGCCATACTCACCTGTGTGGCTAAAAAAGTAGCATGGTGATGCACAGGGGTTGGAGAACACAGGAGTGCGCAGCAGATGTTGTAAGCATGCAGTCTTCCCTGTGTAGCTTTCCCTTTTTATCTTTTGCTAGTTGCATACTCTCACCCATTCCATCACATGTCACTTCAAGTGTTCTTTTGTTGACTTGCTGTGGCTTGCTGTGTGGCATTTATCTTTGTTATGACTAGTTGTTGTCATTTAGTCTTGTCTGATTTCGGAGATGACTTCCTTATCTCTTCAGCTTGCTTGCTCCTGTAAATGGGTATGAATTCTTTTCTAGGATGAAATGTATCTGTTCTACTTCTTCCAACAATTCAATTTTGTAACATGACTTCTGGTAGATACACACATTTGATGTTATCGAACATGGTATCCTTCTGGACCAGCTCAAAGAACAGGGAGTGGGAAACACTATGTTATGATACCGTAGTTCTCCTCCTCTTTCCAGGGTCAGTTTCATTCAGTACGGGAAACAGATTGGATCCAAAGCTGTACACATTTCTGAGACTCTATTTTCCCCTATTCCTATTTGACATGTACATGAAACTATTGGGTGAGGTTATCCATCAGTATAACGGGGCAGGGTGGTCATAAATAAACTGAGGAAGCATAATTATACATTGGGTCCTCCTGAGTTTTCTTTTGCCAATTGGGCCTACAATACTTGCTGATGTCAATCCATCTTATTTTAGGTCTCTTTCGTCGATGCTCTTTATCAAGTGGAATCCATTATACGACTGCCTCAGTCCATCAGTTCTTTTTGCTATGTGACCAGACCATTTCCACTTCCATTCTTTTACTCTCTTGATGATATTGTATACTACTTGCGTTTGTTCTTTCTATCTTCTCTTGCAATGCCAAGCATGTATCTTCCCGTGGCTCTTTGCACCACTCGTAGTAGTTTTTACATTGATTGTCAGGTTAGTGTCCATGTTTCCTCAACATATGCTAGAACAGTAGCACACACTGATTGAAAAAAATTCTCTTCAGACATAGCGGAAGTTGTTCTTGAATATAATGTTTAGCTTGCCGAATGCCTGCCAATCACATTTAACCCGCCATTCAATTTCCTTTCTTGTATCACCTTCCATTAAAATCCATTCGCCTATTGATATAATACAATACAATACAATAGCAGAGTTGGAAGGGACCTTGTAGGTCTTCTAGTCCAACCCGCTGCGGGGCAGGAACCTTATACCATTTCAGACAAATGGCTATCTAACATCTTTTTAAAGACTTCCAGGGTTGGGGCATTCACAACTTCTGGAGGCAAGCTGTTCCAGAGGTTAATTGTTCTAACTGCCAGGAAATTTCTCCTTAGTTCTAAGTTGCTTCTCTCCTTGATTAGTTTCCACCCATTGCTTCTTGTCCTGCCCCCAGGTGCCTTGGAGAATAGTTTGACTCCCTCTTCTTTGTGACAACCTCTGAGATATCGGAACACTGCTATCATGTCTCCCCTGGTATGTAGTGGTCTAGTCTTCTAGTATATTAAAAATATTTATTATGTTTTCCCTCATCTGGGTTTTAGTTAGAAATCCACAAAGACTATACTTATACACTGGGGGGAAAAACCCAAATCCAAAAGCAGTCCCAAGACTACAGCAACCAAACAGCATTCAAGGTTGACTCAGCCTTCCGTCTTTCTAAGGCGTGGAGGAAATATGGTTGTTGGAGGAAATATGCTGACTCTGTAAACTGCTTAGAAAGGGCTGTAAAGCATTGTGAAGCAGTATATAAGTCTAAGTGCTACTGCTATTTTTGAGCTGCACACTGCAAAAAAATGAAAATATCAGCTTCACCCACAGCCGAGCAGCCAGGTCAAGCATGCCTTATCAGCAGTGGGAACAAGAAAGCAGAGAAAGTCAGTTGAGGTGGCAGAGTGCAGGGGAGCAGAAGTCTGGCTGGTAAGAGTGAGACTACATAGGGGACAGTGTTGGCTGTGACTTCCTCGGCCATGGCAAGCAGCCCTAAAGCCACATGGTTATAGAACTGTTTGCCACCTTTTATTTATTTTTTATCCCATTCACTCTGCTATTCACACACACAAGCATGCACGCACGCACGCACGCACATATGTATGTACGTATGTAGGACTTGGTGTATTCGGGTCTTTTCCCATGTAAGATTGAAAGTATCTTGGCAATGTTTCGAGAAGGTCACACTCATCATCTTCAGGCTGGTGCCTTTGGCTTCGACACCAAAGGACCCGAATACACCAAGACCTACATACCTATACCCATGAAAATCTATGAAAACAAATACACACACACACACACACACATATATAGACACACTTATCCCCTCCTGAGAATTTAAAGCTTTATGACATAGTGCACTGACATGCAAAATTTGTGTATTAATTTCAAATAATCAGGGGAGCAATGGTTACATGTTATATATAGCAAATTTATGAAAAACATAATTACTGAATAAATATGAATGCTATTTAAATAATGAAAAGTTATTTCAGTAAAGGTAATCAGATTTGCTGCTGTCTGTCGAAACTAAGCCAAATTTTTAGTTTTTAAAGAAAAAAGAGGCCTCTCTATTAAAGCAAACCTATTTTCAATTCTGTATAATGCATGCTATTTAAATGTAAAAACAAATCCATTTATCTGACATTAAGTCCCAAAAAATTGAACTTCTTCAACTAATATCACTAATTTCCCATACTCATGATTTTAATATAATATTGTAATCAGCCATTCAATAGCATCATATGTAGCTATACTTTCGTGCTGCTGAGTTATCACTGCCTTAGCATATGTTAAAAGACTATGTGCCTACAGAATATTTTTGGAGGCCATTAGAACCACTGAACATCCCAAATGATTTTATGAATGTACATGATGACTGACACTAATTAATCCAGATCAGATAAAATACAAGATAGGGCATCGTTGTTCATTTATTTTAGACACTTCCCTTCGATGACTTTTTACTAGTTGCTTGTCCATTAATCCCAAAAGAAAAGTCTGTGGTTTCAGTTTACTTTAACCATTAAAATCTTCTGAATTAATGCATGCATTCGTATATTTTTTTTACATGGCCACCAACCTTGATAAAATGTCACTTTATGTTGTTCATATTTCCAAAGTGCATAAAGGGTTCAAAGTGCCCTTTATACAAACAATTTTACTTGCGACAAATACCAACGATACAATATTTTATAAAAATCCTCTTTAAGGCTAGAACTAGGCTAGATTATATTAATTTCAATTTCAATTCTTTCAAATACATATTTCTCCACTGGTCTATCTTTATACTATAGAAAAAATGTTAAGCCCACTTTATAACACAATCAATCACTTGTTCTTATTCTGTCGCGATATTTCAGCAAAAAATCTACATTTTAGCAACATTTACTATTAGTACACAATTCTGTTTCAAACTCAATCTTACTAAATTCAAAACCATAAAATCTTTTTATCTACTTTAAACCTTTCTGTTAATTGTATATAATAAAACTATTTAAAACAATAGCTTTCTGTTATGAACTTTTCTTTCAAAATTTCAAATTATAACTTTATAAATCCAGTAATTCACAACACCACTCTTTTAACTAAAATAGAGAGCAAGCAGAAAAAATTAGTTTCAAATCTGGTAGGTCCAAGCCTCATTTTCTTGTAAAACTTATATGTAACTCAGTTTTTCCTCCTGACCATACAAATTTAGATATATCCTTCTGCCTTTGTTTAAATGGTATATCAGTTGTGCAAACTTGTATTGTGGCAAACAAAAATAACATTCTGGGTAAAACATTCATCTTAATCGTAGAAATGCTCTCCAATAGCAACAATTGAACAAAGAGTACATTTGCTACACACACCTTTTTAATTCTTGAGAAAATTTACTTTGTTAATTTCAGATGAAACGCCTACCATAATGAAGTAAGGACTAGCTTTGTTACTCCGATCTTCACAATGAACTTTCTAAGCTGTCTTCTGTTCACTTGAAAGCAAACGGATGTCTACATGCAAGCCTTATTGATATGAAAGGGACTCATAAAGCCGTATCAACACTCTTTATAAAATAAAATATTTAGGATGAGAGCGTTTTATAAATAATGGAGTTGTTATCTTACCATTATGTTTATGTTGTAACATATAAGCTGGGATATAGGGTTTTTTGAACCACTTTTGGACCCGTCAAGCACTGATAAGGAGCATATCTATTTGTAGATTCCGGGTAAACAGTCCCTTGACACTTGTGCTTCAGCAGCATCTTGATGATGATTCTGACGCCAGCACTAATAAGTCGGATCTAAAGGCTAGTCTCAAATCTTACCTTTGGTTCTCCAACAGCTGCATAATCAGCTAATAGATCAGCCATTGAGATAACACCTTAGGGCATTCTTCCAGAGATTCTTTCCCTCCAGTTCTTCTACTGATGTCTTTATACATCATTTATGACTTCAGTAGTGATGCTACTATCCCCAGGCCCTTTCGTTCTAATTTATTCTCTGCTTGCCTCTTTTTGGGACTTTCTTGACACCTTCCTTCACTTTCTATTTAGACAATAAGTGACCTTGAGGATCACATACACTTCCAAGGCCGTCATCATAGATTTGAAGGCAGCTCTATTAGGTTCCCCCCCCCCCCCACTGATATTTCTCATCTAGATATTTAACACAACTTATCAGGGTAATGGGAGCAATAAAAGTAGCCATTTCTTTCAATTTAACACAAACATGAACAATCTATTTTAAACATAGTTCATCAGTCTTGTAAAGGACTGGATATAAAGTGCAGAAACATCCTTGTTACTGTTTTTCATAACAGTGAAATGCACAAACACCAAGTAAACCCGCCTTTACTTATGGTACTGAAAATGAAATCATATATATAAAGACTTGCTTTAACAGACCATTTGGGACGGAGCATCTGCTAAAACCAAATATCTTGAATGGCAAGTATTTATGACGTTTGTAGTGGGGTCATGTGATCGCCATTTGCGGAATTCTGGCCTTCAAGCAAAATCGGTATGGAAGCTGGATTTGTGTAATGACTATGGCAAAAAAAAAGTTGTTAAATTGGGTGCAGTCACATGATGATTCACTTAATGACCACATCATTTAGTGACAGATTTTCTAGTTCTGATTGGGATTGTAATTTGAAGATTACCTGAATTCATAATATTTTAGATTTTAATTTAGCAATATAAATATCACGTTCCTTTACTTATACACAATTATACCATAAATATCATAAAGATACTGAAATACTACGGTCCAGCTGGAAGATTTTTTTTATTCTCTTGCCGGTGTCTTTTTTCTAACCTTTCCTTTATTTATCTGCCTTTTATTAATTTTTTATTACTCATTTTCCATCCGTGAGGTAAGTTAAACTATTGCTTCATATAGTCACTTTATTTTTATTAATTTATACATTGCTTGAAGATAGAAGGACTTGGACTTTTAATGGGCCCAACCAGGCAGTGTGCATAACATCAATACAAAGGTGGCTTATCATTATATTCTTTGAGATATACTGCTGCAATAAATAGAAGTGTGTTATTACAAATGTCAATTCGCAGAGAAGCACAAAGCTGTGCAACTGACAGGGAGAATAACATTTAAAAACTACAATAATCCTTTCGCAACCTCATAAATAGTATAAAGTGGGAAAGGGGAGTGAAATTATTCAGCTGTAATCATGTTATTTGTGTTTCACCTTTATAAACATTGCATCTTATCAAGGGATATTTTGTTTATATAAAATTAATGCAATTATCTCAGTGGCAAAGAATCAATAAAACACATATATACACCTCACTTATACATAGTGCCATGTATGCTGGTATGGTTACCAATAAACAGCTCTTCCTTTTTAACAATTCATTATACAACTTGGTCTATTTTATGTTTGTTTCATTTTGTTCTCCTGTTCTTTTCTATGAATATTGTTTTACACTCTATCTAAAATAACTAAAGTAGAAATTAGTTGATGCAATGAAGGGTTGTGGCATTCTCTTCAATACCTGTCACAACCACCTTCCAACAAGAGATAATGAAAATTCAAAGTCAAACCATTTAACTTTAAGTAAATGGAAATGAATTTCTAAAGAGATTTTCTTTCACTTATACGGGTAAGGAATAGTAGTACACTGACAGATACAGCATATAATTGTGATAACGTAAGGTTTAAATATTAAGCATTATGACATTACACAGCCTGGATGCATACTTTAATTCATTTCTAAAATCATCACTGAGTTTCTTCCACATAGTAGCAGATAATATAGAGTTCATTGGGGGAGAAAAGGCATTCTATTATTAGGAATGCTTTAACCACAAATGAAACAATTTGCAGAACATCATATAATAGTATGCCTAGTATGCCAGAACTGTGTAAAAAATAAATTAAGCTCAAACTTAAAATCTAACGTTTACATTCTGATCTGGATGCTCCATGTCTGTTCTTACATCCAATCACAGATTGTAGATGGAAATCATTTCCATTTATTTCTATAGAGACACAGCTCCATTCATGCAAAGAGATATGTATGGATTTGTCTCTTTTCATATAGTGAAATTCCACTACAGATAAGGAAATACAATGTGATTGCCAATCTGGGTGTACTCAGCAGATCATTAAGGTGATACATTAATATTATTCTCTTAATTGTTCCTAAAGTAGTAAGAAGAAACCAAGGATGAATATTTTTCTCTAATTGAAGATATCAATTTTATATGTTACAGGGAATTTTTTTTAATGGATGGAACAGCTTTCATGTTGTTTTATTGTTTTAACATCTGAGTCATGCATGTTAAAAAAACACACTTTGAGATTGGCTGGTAAATTGTCAATATGCTCAGGATGATGGAAAATATTTGAAATATTAGCATGTAAGAACATTGTATGTGTGAAACAATCTTCAGCAATGCCTTGCTGGCTTAGGAATTCTGAGCTGGAATGCCACATTGGAAAATACTATGAAAGACTAATTGTTAGGGAAAATACAGATAAATATTCCATAACAACTAGCTAGTTAATTGGGAACTCCAAAGGCAAATAGTTATTTTAATTAAAATTGCAATATCATGCCTTTCCATTTGCCATCACATTCCTGGCTGAAATTAGGGTAGATAAAAATCAATGATATTTTTTTAAAATCAGATTTTTAAAAATTTAAATCAGGTTTTTTATTTATTTTGATCAAATTTATTTTAATAAAACGCTCTTGAAGTAAAAATCTAAAGATAGTTTTCTATTTAAGATACCGTAATAATTTAGTTTATTCAACATGAAATGGAGCTTAGTTATGTAGCATGAGGCTGTATATTCTGCAATATTGGGACCGTTGGCGAGTCAACAGTGGGTCTGAGGAGGAGCTGCTGCAGGAGAGGGATGACAGTTGCTTTTTAAAAATTGTGATTTAAATTGACTTGATTCAAATCAAAGCCACCCTGGCTGAAATGCTGAAATTCACAGGAGGGCAAGCTTAAATATTTTATCCAGCTCTTTTCTAGAAACTTGAAAATCATTATACATTATCAGGTACAACACAACCTTTTATTGAGCAGACTCTAGGAACTGGGCACCTATGAAACATGCCCAGCGTGGGAATCGTTGCTACCATTACACAATTTGGACAATCTGCTAAAAATCATCTAGATATCCACCAATATATCTTAAACTATCTTTTGCCCATTCCTGTCCTATTTCTTTGGGATAGACTAAGGGAAACACAGAACTTGTGTTGGGTTCTGTTTGCTAGCAGCATAAGAGTGGCTCAGTGGTTAGGATGTAGTACTGCAAGGTACTTCTGCTGCTTGCCAGCTGCTTGCAATTTGGCAGTTTGAATCTCACTGGCTCAAGGTTGACTCAGCCTTTCATCCTTCCGAGGTGGGTAAAATGAGGACCCAGATTGTTGGGGGCTGTAGGCTGACTCTGTAAACTGCTTAGAGGGGGCTGTAAAACACTGTGAAGTGGTATATAAGCCTAAGTGCTATTGCAGTTATATAGAATTGTTTCCCTAGAATTCCAACATAGGAGTGTATCCAAGAATGAGAGAGCTTGATCTGTCCTCCCCTATCTGTAGATTTTAAAATAAATTTTCATACTGTAAAATATCAAAACATCTCCTGAGGAAACCAAATCTAAATAAATGTGGCAATCCCTGCTTGAGGTTGACCCTTATCCACTTTTACTAGCTTAAGACCATTAGCCGGTTTGCTTCAGTATGTATTGTCTAACTGGGTAGAGTTCTCCAAAGTTTTTAGATAGAGCTCTCCTTCAATTCCATTGGGAGATGTCAATTATTAAACCCAATATCTGTTTTTTATCATTTTGCATCTGAGGCTTGTAGTCTACCAGTGAATACATCTGTGCTTCTTAATATAGGATGATATCTGTAATCCTGGTCACATTCATATTGTGATTATGATACTGAATCCTATGAATGTTGCTGTCATTTGCATGCTACAGATCATAAATGTAGGCAGTCTGATTTATTACACATCAATGCAGCATGTCTGTACCAGGTATTTGTAGAGTTTCTTGATTGGGATGAAAAAAATTACAAAGAGATTCCAGACTGGATTAGATATTTGGGTATTTCAAATATTGGATATTTCATCCAGACTAGGTGAAAAATAGCCTTTTAAACACAAGTATTGTAATAACAATTCACTACTTAGTTACAAGACTAACTACAGTAACATGCCCTGTGTTGGTTTAATTATATTTGGATATTGGCCCATACTGCAGCACACCACTGCTGATGGTCTGACTATAGCTTATTTTCAAGAAGTTAATTTTATTCAAGAAGTAAAGGATTAAATGCTAGAGCTTGCAAAGCATTCAAAAAGTGTTTTACAAGGACCAATATGTACAAAGAACTTATTTTCAAATTGTTAGTGATCATATAATTTGCATGTTATGCACTTCAGAAGCTATTCTTACTATCTGTGTGTATATAAATATATGCAATTATTTTGATTGGAAAAGGGGTTTTTTATACAAGCTCCCAAATGTTGGCAAACATCTCTTTTAAATGCTTCCCAGAGCCTTTAAGCAATTGCTTCCTTTCAATTGTTCTATTCAAATTTAATTAATTTTGGGACTAAATTCACATATTGCATTAAGACACAGTTTGTTTGATCATGGACTTGATTTTTAAAAATTTTCTTCTTTTTATTTAACATCTTTAACATACATATCTAACAAAATTAGCTTTAAACTTTAAAAAAAATAGAAGAGAAGCAATCCCATAGAAACAAATTTACCATGATTTTAATAAACTATAATGACTAGATTCACAAATACAAATTACGATTTACCCACAATTACTTTATTCATACAATACACAAGGCCAAACCTAAACAAAACAGGTTGGGATCATGAATCCAAGCAGAGTGTCATTCTTTCAGTTATATATTCTCTTTGGAATTTTATCAAAGCTAAGGTGGATTTCAGAATCTCAGCACGAGGTTGCATTGATGGATGCTACATGGTGTTAGGTAATATTTCCATTAAATATATATTTCATTTTTCTGGAGATTGTACTCTTATATATTTTAAAACTCTGTACCAACTTTGATCAGAACGAAAAGGCAATGTGTGACTGGAATTGAAAATCCTGCAAGACAATATTGAGAATAAACAGAAAATACAGCTATGAAGATATTAGTTGAACCTACTCTTCAAGCTAAACCTGTGAAGACCGCAACAGTGAATGGGAACAAGACACATCTAATCAGGTTCGTGTGCATCACCACATCTCTTTCCCCACCCAACCATTCAGCTCTATTTGAGCATAAGATCAAATAATCTTCAAATACAAAATACACAATACTCTTTCTTTACAGATAGGCAAAGACTATTAAGCTTGAGGCTTAACAATAAAAGCAGAATACTTATCTTGCTATTGTGATCCATTGTGATTTTTCTAATTTCCTCTTTCTATATGAAGTACTGCAAATGTAAACGTAGATCTGGTAAAAACAAAAGACAGTGGTACATATTTTCAAAGAAAAAAGATAGAAAGCGATCAATTCTTACCCCTTGGATTGTTTTAATTTTGAAGACCAAAATTAATCCACAATGCCTAAGCAGCCTGAAGCCGGACCTGGAGTATTTAAACAAAATGCCTCTTCTCCAAAGTAGGATCTGGGCATGCCTAGTCTGAGACTGTTCTCTTGTGCATGGAGACTATGTTTCATATTTGAACAATTGTATAATTATTAAAGTTAATAGATTATAAATATGTGGCAAGGTATCTAAGGATCTCCAGATGTTATTGAACTAAACATCCCTGAAGAGCTAAACAGCATGAATAATGAGAGATATTAGAAGATATTTTCCAGAAAATTTGATGCTCTTATTTAAAATGATCCCTGTATTACCTACGACCTAGCATGTACTCAAGGGCTGGCCTTATTTCGCTGCGAGAGTCCCCCCTCTCGCAGGTATGGGCCGCTGCGTTATCAAGGGCACACTTCGATGAGGGACTAGTGAGTCATGAGAAGTGGAGAAAGCGCAGGTGTAGGGATTTTTTACTAAAACATTTAATTCGGCTTTTAGGGGGTTCCAGGGCGGAGGGAGGGAATGTTATTAGGTCGGCGAGCAGAGTGGAGAAGCAGAAGGGTCCATTAAGAGGGGGGATACACAAGCCGTTTCCATTGAGGGTCTACCCATCAAGACGGTCGTAGGGAGGGGCAGGTGCGAGGGGAGACAGGTTTCTCTTTCCCGGTTGGGGGCACAAGGCCGTTGTTTACAAGCAGTCAGATGCCACAAACCCCGCAGGCTAGGTGGTCAGGGATTACAGAGCCAGGGCCCAAGGCTGATGTTTTTCAATGCCAGGTCCATGGTCAACAAAGCCCCCCTTGTCCACGACCTTGTGTCGGAGGGGGAGCCGGACCTGGTGGGAATTGCGGAGACCTGGTTGGGCCAAGAGGGAGGACTTCCCCTCGTAGAAATGTGCCCGCCAGGTTATCGCGCTTTTCATCAGCCACAGGCCCTAGGCAGAGGTGGAGGTGTAGCGGTTATTGTTAGGGAAAGCCTTGAGCTGAGAGAGACCACTGTACCACTGACCACTGGCTGTGAGTCCCTCTGTGTGAAGTGGGGCCTAGGGAGGCAGTTGGGCATGCTGATTGTATACCTGGCTCCCCGCTATGCAACAGCAGCCCTGCCCGAGCTCCTTAAGGTGATCGCCGAGATGGCGGTTGAGACCCCCAGGCTGGTTGTCATGGGGGACTTTAACCTGCAATTGGTAGGCGAATCATCAGAGGCAGCTCGGGAGTTCATGGCCTCCATGACGGCCATGGACCTGACCCAAGTAATTCGGGGCCCCACGCACGAAGGAGGACACACGCTGGACTTAATTTTTGTCTCTGGTCAGTGGAAGAGTGATCTGGGTATAGGGGACGTAGCCATCATACCCGTCATGGTCAGACCACTCACTTCTCCGGCTCGACTTTCCGATCGCCACACCCCACCGCAGGGAGGCAGAACCGGATTCACCTATATGGTTCCGCCCCAAGTGCCTGATGGACCCGGATAGGTTCCAGACGGTGCTTGGGCCACTACCTGTGTCCCTGACCCGTGCCCCGATAGAGGACCTGGTGGCCGCTTGGAATACGGCGGCCACGGGGGCCTTGGATCGGGTCACGCCCTTGCAGCCTCTCTTGCGGCGATGAGTCACCCAGGCTCCCTGGTTTACCGAGAAGCTAAGGGGGATGAAGTCCCACAAGAGACGCCTAGAGAGGAAATGGAGATCCACACGGTCTGAATCTGACCGAACACAGGTGAGAGCCCATTTACGGACTTACCTTGTGGCATTGAGAGTGGCTAAGCGTCATCATTGTGCCACTCTCATCGCATCCGCAGATAACCGCCCTGCCACCCTGTTTAGGGTGACCCGCTCCCTCTTTCAACAGAGGGCACGGGAAGCCCCTTTGCAGGGTAGAGCAGAGGAATTTGGGGAATATCTGCAGGATAAAATCGCTCAGATTCGGAGCGAGTTGGCCTCCATCGAAAGTAGCCCAGTGAGATGCCCCGAGGCAGATCTTGAGACCGTTTTGTGGGAAGAGTTTGACTCTGTTACTTCCAAAGATATGGACAGGTTACGTGGGCGACTGCGAGCTACCACATGTTTATTGGACCCGTGTCCCTCCTGGCTTGTACTGGCATCCTGGGAGGTTACACGAGGCTGGCTCCAGGAGGTGGTCAACGCTTCCCTGAGTGAGGGGTTCTTGCCGGCCTCTCTTAAAGAGGCGGTGGTGAGACCCCTCCTCAAGAAGCCCTCTCTGGACCCAGCATTATTGGTAAATTACTGTCCGGTCTCCAACCTTCACTTTCTGGTGAAGGTTGTAGAGAGTGTGGTGGCACAACAGTTCCCCCGTCATCTGGAGGAAATTGATTATCGCCTGGTCCGCCAATTGATTATCTGGACCCACGCCAGTCCGGCTTCCAGCCCGGGCACAGCACCGAGACGGCATTGGTCGCGTTGGTGGATGATCTCTGGAGGGCCAGAGATGGGGGTTGTTCTTCCATCCTGGTCCTATTAGACTTCTCAGCGGCTTTTGATACCATCGACCATGGTATCCTATTGCATCGGCTGGAGGGGTTGGGGGTGAGGGGCACCGTGTTATGGTGGTTCTCCTCCTACCTCTCCGGTCGATCGCAATTTGTGTTGGCAGGAGGGCAGAGGTCGACCTCAAGACTCCTCACTTGTGGGTTGCCTCAGGGGTCGGTCCTCTCGCCACTCCTGTTCAACACATATATGAAGCCGCTGGGTGAGATCATCCGTGGTTTTGGGGTAGAGTACCACCTCTACGCTGATGATACACAGCTGTATATATCTACCCCAAACCACCCCAACGATGCCGTAGAGGTGATGTGCCAGTGCCTGGAAGCCGTGCGGGCCTGGATGGGAAGTAACAGACTCAGACTCAACCCGTCCAAGACCGAGTGGCTGTGGTTTCCGGCATCCTGGTCAACCAGCTGACTCCATCACTGGCCATAGGGGATGAACATCTAACCCCTGTGGATGGGGCACGCAACTTGGGCGTCCTCCTTGATACACGGCTGTCCATGGAAGATCAAGTGACGGCCGTGACCAGGAGGGCGTTTTACCAGGTTCGCCTGGTCTGCCAGTTGTGTCCCCTATTGGATCAGGGTGCCCTCTGCACAGTCACTCATGCCCTCGTGACATCCCGACTGGACTACTGCAATGCTCTCTACATGGGGCTCCCCTTGAGGTGCACCCGAAGGCTTCAGCTTGTTCAGAATGCAGCCGCGTGGGCAGTTATGGGAGCATCTAGGTTTTCCCATGTAACACTGCTCCTGCGCGAGCTGCATTGGCTGCCTGTCGTCTTTCGGGTGCGCTTCAAGGTGTTGGTTATCATCTTCAAAGCGCTGCATGGCACGGGACCTAGCTATCTGCAGGATCGCATCCTGCCCCATACATCCCTGCGGCCGATTCGCTCCCACAGAGAGGGACTTCTCCAGGTGCCGTCCACTAGGCTATGCCAGCGGGCGACGCCCAGGGGAAGGGCCTTCTCTGTGGCGGGCTCGACCCTCTGGAACGACCTTCCCCCTGAAATTAGAACAACCACGGACCTCCGCTCCTTCCGGCAAAAATTAAAAACACACTTCTTCTGCTTGGCCGGCCTAGGGTAATTAAACTGTTTTTAGGGGTTTTTAGGATTTAGTTTTAGTTTTATATGGGCTTTTAGCGCAGGGTTAGTTTAATTCGTTTTAACATTGTATTTTGTTTGTGGTTTTTAATTGTATTTTTAATTCCCTGTGCCCCGCCTCAAGTCCCTTCGGGGAGAGAGAGCGGGTTATAAATTAAAAAAAATTATTATTATTATTATTATTATTATTATTATTATTATTATTATTATTATTATTATTATTATTATTATTAAAATAAATGCACTTCAGCTTACAATCAACCTCGAAAATGCTATGAAAATGGGCAGCACTAGTATCTCTGTTTATTACATGTATCTTTAAACTCCGCTTCCTATATCAGCCCTAAATTCATGCCAGTCTTGTACACCATTCTAAGAAAAAGGAAGGGCACTTTTAAAAAGTCTTTAATCATTCCTCCAGCCATTTATTGACCTATTCTCTAAAGGCCATATACCCTTCTTGATCTGCATACAAAATTTCTATTGATATCTTTGGAAGAGCAGTGGGCATATGGAAGATAACATGAGAACTGGCCCATGTAAATATGCCAACTAGGGAGAAAATAAACCTGTGTCAAGAAATGCCTCTATCTAATATTGGTTATGAAACGTGGAGTTTGAGTAGTATTTGGGCTGCAGAAAAAGAAAAAAATGTTCACTCAGCTGTGCCATATTTTCTGCGAAGACTTTACATTCAACACTCAAACAATTGGTGTCCCTGTGGTATAAACAGGATAGATAATGAATATAAGTGGGATAGAAAATTAATCCTACTTGTGAGAAAAGAGACAGTCATAATTCACTTAGGCTTCTCAGCTCTTACGTTATGAGGTCTTCAGCTAACTCATGGGATCCATTCCACATCCCACAGATGCTCATTATGAATTCTTTTTATGTGCAACATGTGGGGACTAACTAGTTTCATATCTCTTGGTATTAGCTGCAGTCCAAAGCATTTTGCATTAAAGTAGAATGCAAACACAGATGCTATTTGATACAAAGGATTTCAACACAAACAGTTTTATCATCGAGTTTATGTACCCTGATTTGGTTTAGAACAAAAACGCTGAAGCAAAAAAAGAGAGAGATATTATTGATTCTTTGTTACCGAGCTGCATATTGGTATTGCTTTTCAGCTGGGGGCAACCATAAACACTATGCCTTTGAACAGGGTGCAATTGTTCCTTAGCCTCTTTGAAACACTTTAGAAATGTTAATTTTAGGATCTCAACTTCATGGGAAACACTTCCTTGAGTTTTCACTAAGAAAAACAGCCTTTTTTTTGAGCCATCATTCTCAAAATTGATTTTTCGTACTTATAGACACAGGGAATTGCCTATGAAGTACCGAGACCTGCTTCTCAATTCATTTCCCAATGATATAGGCTTGTTTCAAATGGTTAATGGACTATGAGCCTTTCCTTTATATGTTCAGTCACTTATGAAAGACCAAATAGTCCTTGATCTGATAATGGGGGACATTAGCCAAGACTACAATATCAGAACTTTTAAAACTTCAAATTATCTGAAGATGACAGAAACAAGATTGGCTTTTTGGTACCTCTTTGTTGTCATCTAGTAGTTGCCCATAATTTTGCAAACCACATTGGTAGTACAGGTAGTTCTTGCTTGCCAACTGTAATTGGGATCAGGAATCCTGTTACTAAGTAATGTGGTTGTAAGATACAATGTCATGTGGCCATGCTGACATACAGCAGCAATTCTGGCATTTATAAACACAATAATTTATGATCACATGACTGTCATTTGCAACCTTCTACCAGCTTCCAACAACAAAGATCAATGGGGAAACCAATAGGACGTTGAAGTGATGATCAGGTGAGTGTAGGATGCTGCAATGCTACAGTAGAGCTGAATGAATCAATATTAAACAAGGACCTGTAGAATGCATTTTATTGGAGAATTTGGGCCCAAAGAGGCTGACAGGGCAGCTCTTTATTTTTGCCATTTTGCCATGAATCTTAATACACTGGAATACATCTAATATCCTATCAGAATTGTTAAAAGTCCAATATTACAAATGTGCTTTTAATATAAACATCCACATGGCTTTGCCTGGGCAGATTTTATTATTGCAAGAAATGTTTTTGAAAACATTTATATATAAAAATTATTTACCTAATGTAAACCAAAATCTACATCCAACTCTTATCAGAAACGAAGATGCACTAAAACCAAGGAAAATAGTTTAGAAATTCTGGTAACTAAATATCTTCAAAAAGTTTGATCACATTTTTTAACATTTCTTTTTTGCCCCTTTTGTTATAAAAAAAAAAGCTACTTCAAAACGCAGGCAAAGAACACCTATCAAATACCACAAATCAGATGTAGGTTTATCCTTCCCATGTTACACAATAATTGTTTAGGTGCTCCCAATCCATGAAAATATCCCTGGCACTTTGACATAAACGTAGTGTCACATCACCTAATAATTGTTTTAAAGCAAGCCTATATGGCATAATGACTGTAGGCTGAATGAGTTCTGCCAAGCAGCTTTGTGTAACTTTTAAGTGGTTCCCCCCACCCCCAAATTCAACAAATCCACTGTTGACAAATACTGTAGTCTCCATGAAGGATTTGCTACGTTCACCCCAAAAGACATGCTACCAAGGGCCTCCAAACCTCACCAATACTGTTAGCTCACTAGCCACAACTGATTGGTATGCTGGCTACTTCTTTATGCCTGACTGTTTTTACGGTAGCCTCTTAACCTTTATGATTTGCACAGGACTGCTCTCAAATCATGTTCATATTCCTGATCAATACAGGATCTGCCCACACCTTCTAGCTTCTGCATTGGAAAAGCAAGATGATTGTAATAAACCTTTATTGAACTCTTATTAAGCATTTCCAAAGAATCTAAGATACACCAAACACTATTTGAGTGTTAATTTATTTTAAGGGTTATTCTTTACAACCTCTCAACATATATTTCACATTGTTTCCAAAACTAATTTTTCTATTCATGTTGTCATGCAGTTGATAAATGGAGAAATGAAAAAAGGAGAAAAAACAAAGCAAAACTGATCCACACTTGAGTAAACTTGTGAAACCATGATAACCTGGAAATTAAACCTGAGCAAAACATTCCAATAACAAATTGGCTTTGCATGTCTTAAGGACCAGAATTATAGATTTCACTTTAATTATTTTGGTATGACAACTCCAGATGTAAAACTTGTACATTTTCACTGTGGTCCTCTTTCCTCAATCAAAATATTATATGAAAGACAAGAAAAACTAAAATATGTTTTTTTTTCTTGGAAATTATTAAGCGTGACCATACTCATTAGGATTTTCCATTCATAAGTGGAAACCCTTCCATTAAATTTGAAGTTTCTCTAAGTTTCATAAGAGGCTGCCTTGTATGAATGTCAATACAACTGGTCTCTAATAAAAGATCCTTTTCTTTTTATTATGTCTTCTTGCAGACATTTCATTAGCCAAACTAGGTAACCCAATCAGTGCACTGCTGATGTTACCTAGTTTCAGAAATGAAACTGCAAAAAACAACAACAACCAAACTTAGAGCACACCAAGGACCCCTCATTTCAACCCTGAGCCACAAATATTGTCTATCAATATTAATCTTATTTTAGTATTGAACCTTCTTTTGGATAATGCTCTTTCTATATTTGGACCCCATGGAAACTGTTCGATTCCACCTGTCCATTCCTCCCACATGAATTTTCTACTTCAACAGATCATCACTGAAGCCTTTTCCCAATTTGGGTTTAGTTTACAAAGATGAGGTTGGTAAATTATTTTTAATGGTTGCTCAATAATACAATGCTGTTTAATGGAGAAGTGTGTATGTGGTAACAAATGCTCCTGAAATATGCAATTTTGACAGGACAGAGTAAAGGAAGACAGAGAAGTGCACCATTCTGCCATAATTTTGATGTGTAACTAAGTTATAAACAAAAGCTATCACTATAGATAATTATGTCTTCTTGTTGTCTTTGGAATTTGTACCTGGACTCATCCTGGCACCAATCTTTCCCAGTGAGCCCTCCAGAATACACTGAACTTAGCGAGACTGTGGCAAATTACATTGGACAATATTCTGTGACGTGACTCTGAAAAACTCTTAAATGTTCTCAGGAAAAAAATATCTATTTCCCACATCCAATTGGTGCGGACCGTATGTTAATAATTCCCACAAGTACTCTTCTTACAGATGCATCCTGACAATTAAACAGACTAACAGGCAAAACAAATATTAGCCGGGATCAAAGATACACACACACACACACACACACACACACACACACCTGCCTAACATGTAATACAGCCCCGGTTCAAATCCCAGTAAGGGTATGGCTAGCTGATGAGAGCTAAAAAGCTTGAAATAGATCTATACTAGTCTCCCTTATTTATTTATCAGCTCAAAAACCTAACACACACACACACAAATATAAATTTATAAATATAAATCATATATATTGAAGACTAATTATCAGGGATATCAGATAGCTCAAGGCATAGAGAGCTTGCCTCAAATGCTGGAAAGCCCTGGTTCAAATCCCAGTAGAAGGAGTATGGCCAGCTGAAGAAGGCTAATAAGCCTGAAATGGATCCATCCTGGTCTCTTTATTTTCAGCCCTTAAAAATCTAACACACACACACACACACATATATATAAACAAGCTCCCTTGTTTATTTATTTAGCAGCACAAATTTAAACATTATATATATAATATGTATATATGTGTATATATAATATGTGAAATATACATATATATACACACATACATACATACATACACTTTAGGCTTCGAGCAATGGAAAGGGAAGAGGAGGGGAAACGGGACACCAGGATAAAAAAAATGGGGGGCGGGGAGTGGGACCGCAGTGCCTCTGGTTAACAACAGGGGCGTCTTCTCCATGGGTTTGCTTGAGTAGAGAGACCTTCCCTTTGACATCCGTCCGTTTGTAGTGAAGGGAAGCACTTGTGTTGTGAGAGCGGGAAGGCGTAAAGCGGGAAGCTCCTTCTTCGGCACATTCCAGCTCGGATACCCCACCACTTATGGCGCCCTTGCAAAGCCCCGCTCGCAACATTCACCAAGTCTTGTATCGCTGGCACAACAAGCGGCTTCCAAGGCCCTTCCCCCATTTTCCCGTTATTTGCAGAGGGCAGCTCGAAAGGCTGGAGAGAATAGGAATGTAAATTTGCACGCCGTCCTGCGCACAAAGAAACGGCAGCCCTTAAGCTCGCGAAGTACTTGGCAATACCCACAATCCCTACACGTGGGAAGAGATTCCCTGCTGTTAATGTATCGCTTAACTTCCCGTGCCTGTTAAGATGACAACAAAGTCCCACCTGAAAGAGCCAACTTAAGGCACGCCGTTGCAACCAGCTCCCCCCCCCAGAACCCTACTTAACAGCGTGCTCGCGCGCTTGCAGTTGCACACCGAGCTGCCTCCCGCGTTATTGTGTTTGTTCCCGCTTCATATAATGCATTTGCAACCGCTTTCTTGCACTGCACTCAACGGTTTAATCGATTTGTTAGAGCAGCAAGGGAGAGCTGTGCGTGCAGCCAGCCAGCCAGCCAGCCGCGCGCGCAGACACCCTACCTTCCAAGTTTGAGTAGCAGTAACCGCGCCGCACACTAGGAGGGCAGGAGAGTCACTTCCCTCTGGAAGAGAACGAGCCCCACCGCGGCACAAAGCGGCGTTTTTCTTCTTCTGGGTGCAAACCGGTGCTTCATAAAAAAAAAAAAGGGGGGGGGCAGATAGAGAAAAGAATACAAGAAAGGAAGAGAAAGGAGAAGGGGAGGGGGGGGGGAAGGCAGAAGTGGAAGGAAAGCTAGTTCTCAAGAACTTGTCCTGTAACGCGCCGCCTCCTCCCCATCTCTTTATTTTTCCCTTTGGGAACCGGGAATTCTCCCCACCCCCACCCCACACACACGCACTTCTTTCCCTTCTCCTGCACCTCGCCAGTTTATTGTGGCCCACTAAGCTGCGGTCAGCAGTGTTTCTTAGAAACCGAGAAGTCCTCCCGGACTCCGCGTGGTTGGGGCGGAGTAGAAGGTTGGTGTGGGGGGGGAGAGGCAACATTTGCTGCCCATCGTTTTCACAGCCGCGTTAAAGTAATTGCGGCCCCCTCGCCGTCCCTTCGCCCCTCAGATTCCGGGTTTAGGCTACCCAGAGAATTCCCCCCTTCCCGATTTTGCCTCCTTTTTCGCAGCCTTCCAGTTCCGCGCTTCTCTTCAAATCCTGGCGCGTTGTATGTTTGCAAATTGGTAAAATACCTTCTCTGTTCCCTCGCTTCACTTTAAGTCCCCCCCCCCCTCAACTCAATCTCAGCCCAGCCGCTCACATCAAAGCGCTGTGCCTCCCTCCCAGTGGCCGCTGTTCACTAATGGGATTGCAGTGTGGCTGGCTCTGCTGCTGCAGCCGCCGGAGGGAGAGGAGCTGCTGTACCTCTTCGCCGACACTCGCTGGGTGCTGAGCCGCGGGAATGATCCGGATCTTCCCGGATTTCAGCGTGCAGGTGACTGCAGCTGCGGGCGGGGGAGTACCAGCCGGCCCGGGCGTGGGGAGAGCCAGTACCGCAGCTAACGGGAATCCGCAAAACGTCCAGGGCATTACTTCCTACCAACAACGGTGAGTACACAAGCTAGAGAGGTGTGTTGATCTTTTCGACTAATTTCACTTGCCTTTTATGTCCGTTTGCGCGCTATGTGTTCATCGTTTTTTAAAAAACAAAAAACAAACCCCCCAAATCTCAATGTCGAATGCTTTGGGGAAGGCAACTCTTCATCCAAAAGGGTGTTTTAAAAGCCGGGAACACACATGTTAGAGCTGCTTGATCTTGGAAACAACAATAGGGAAGGGAAAAGTAAGATAGCCGCCTGCTCAAAGGCAGATTATCTTTTTTTTTTTCTGCTGCAAAGTTTGGGGTCCTGTCTGTTTCTCCTTCTTAAGTAGGAATTTCTCAATGTCAGCGGCTTGTGCAAACCCCACAGCATGGCAGCTAAGAGGTATAATTGATCACGCTATTGTGATTGATGATTTATTTTCAATTGAGCACGATAGAGTTTTCACTTGGCACTTCACCCTTGCAGTTACGCATTTGTATTACCAGGGTATTAGCATGTCACCTGTTACTACAGGGAAATCTAGCAGGAAATTCTAAGTGACTTAATATTTTGGGAGCATTCATCAGAAATGCATTTTAATGCAAATACCGGAGTCTCACTGCCAGCTTCTTTAAGTTACAGTTTTATACATAGTTCTGTCCAAATAAGTCCCTTTGAATTTAACTGCTTTTGAACAGATACTATAGATATATTAGGAAGGATCTAACATTAAGTTAGCGAAGTCATAGTGTCCAATATTTTCTTTGCTTTTTATAATTTACTTTCCCTATCATTATTTTGCAGAAGAGTTCTAGCAGCAGCAGTGTATACAATTAATTGGCATTTTGTTTTTCCAAAAGTAGAATATTTTATTTTTCTTTATTTGACTCTGCTTCACATGCCATTTTTCTCCCCCCCCCCAAATGTTCTATAATTTTCTCCAGACAGGTTATGTGAAACAAAATATATGTAAGCATAAACTAGTACTTACACAAAAATAAACCAATACTTTCAAATTTAAAATTTTACTAGACAAGGAACTTTTGGAAACCATATTTTTCTTTACTTAATCCAGTCAGGCTGGAACTATGTTTGCTTGAATGAGAAAGCTGTCTGGATAAAAATTTGGTGCCCAGGACATGGTTTGGTTTAGTAAACTTTTCAAGCAATGTGTGTATAATACTTTGCTTTATGTGCTTTTGAGATAGTGTGAGAATCATGAAGTAATTTCAGGAGACAGCAGAGGACTCTTAAACCCGATGAAGGTTTGGAATTGAAGACCACTGCTATTTTAAATAAATACACAAACTCTAAGTGGGTACAATAGATATAAAGAATAAATTTAGTGTAGTGCTACACTAGTGTAATGGATATAAAGAATAAAGTTAGTGAAAAGCTTGCTATTCTCTGTTTTGGGACTATGTGTTGTTACAGGTTCCTTAAATTACCAGGGGAAATTGGTGGTTAGTTGTCACCTCATGCATTCCAGATTTCTATTTCTATTTTCTATTTTATTACATTTATATCCCGCCCTTCTCCACAGAGGACCCAGGGCGGCGCACAGGAAATTTAAAAAACATACACAATAGAAGATAGACAAATAATTTAAAATATATATTAAATAATCCCCAATCCTGTGCTAAAAACCAATTATTAAAAACCCAATTTAAAACTTTTCTAAAAGTCCCCATGGGAGGTTAGGCTAGGCCGGCTTGATGGAAAAAATATGTCTTTAAACATTTGCGGATAATTTGGGTAGGAGAGCAGAAAGAAGAAAGTCAAGGCTCAAATGATAAAACTTTTACAAAAAATAAGAAAATAGCTCTCAGATTTTATCCTGTATAGAAAAAAGTATATTGAACAGTTCTCAGGTCTTAGTATTTTAATTATGAGATACAAAATTGGAGAAATATATATTTGATAAATTGGCAATATAAAAAGGATTATTAAATATAATGCCCTCTTACCTGTAGCTATTTATCCCAATAAAGACAACACATATGGCTACTATTGTGAGAATGGGCTTCATTTTACTCAAGGGATCCTATTACCAGCTTAACTGAAACATAATTGCAAGCTTAGTTTTCTTAGTATACTGTCTCACAATCAATATATGTCACATTTTCCTTATTTTTTAGAAGCATGGAAAATCGTGTTTCCCCAAAACTATGGGCACTTAAGAGGAAGGCATTTTCTTAACCCATTTAAAACAAAACTCTTCCATGTTTTGCCATACAATAGTTAAAGCAGAAGGATTTTTCTAGTCCTTCACTCACTAGATAAACCAGATGACACCTGTTAAACTTCATTGTTTTGAGCATGTGGAGGAAACGGGGCTTTATAGTCCTGTCTCCAGACAGCGGTTGATGGAATTTTCTCTGGATAAAAAACTCGGGACTCCCTATTTTATAAGAATTACTTCTTTTCATTTGAGTGTAGATCCTTAACGATTGAATCATTTTTTGCGTGCTAAATCAGAAGGCAGTTCTTAGAAGCAAAGGGTTTGCTGTAAGGTTCTGCATTGAAGCTTCTTAGGTCGGCTGTATCTGCTCTTCGGAGCCCCGAGGGACTTAAAGCAGGTCAAATTATCTGCCTCCAGTGGCAGAGATCATATTTTTGGGGTCACTGACTGCGCCCTCCAGCTAAACTTTCCGCATTTGCAAAGTCCTTATGCAGCTATTCGCATACCTACGCACGCGTGCATCTGTTGCATTCCGCTTAACTTTTATCAAAATTCCGCTTCAGCACCTGACTTACTCCCTCCAGCCCATGAGGCGACTGAGTAAATTAGTGAACCGGAGCAACTTTTAAGATTAATCTACTCATATTCGTAGGGAGATGTTTGAAATTTGATCCTTTAAAAAAAATATCGGTGTTTTCCCCTGTGCCATCCTGAAGAGCCACTCTTCCCGTTCCCACCTGTTATATCAGAAATTCCTACATTAACTTATGGTCCGGTACAGTGGGAGTCTACAAGAACAAAATGAAATTCCTCCAACAGGGTGAGCTATCGATATGCCAGAAGAAATACGGTAGCAATGCGTCCCGATGATAGAATTCTACACCCATTTTTGCGCAGTCACACGTCCACTCAGTTGTATACGGTAGTTGGACGAAGGACAAGAGTCAGACGCATGTGCAGCTCGTGTAGCTGAAGGATGTCGCTCCTCTTCCATAGAGACACATAGGTTGTGTACATAAAGACATGCACGTATGCTAATAGACGCACACGCGCTCAAATCTGCACCGATTGTGTATGTACAAACACACAAAACCCAACACTACTTTAAAAAAAACACCTCCAATTTTGCCTTTTATCCCACGTGCATTCGGCTTTTCCCCAAATACACGCTGGTTTTTGCTGGGAATTTCCCCCAGCAGCAACCGTGTGTTTGCGGCTTCCTAGTCTGCCTCCCTCCCTCTCTTCCTCTGCTGCCTCTGCTACTCCAGAGAAGTATGCGAAACTGCAACTGAGTGGCGTTGTTGCGCCGGCAGCGGAGGCTTTCCTGTCCCTTTGCACACCAGAGTCAGAGCGCCGGAGCTGGGGAAGCAGCTGGAAAATGCTCGCGAACACTTCCACGGCAGCCAAGCCTGAAGAACAGAGACTTCTGACTTCCCTGCTTATGGCTTGGCCTCGCGCTTAAAGCCAGTCCCACGGGCTCCCTTTCCGTGTGCCTAGTCACACCTGCCGGGCGATGCCAATGGCCGGGCTGCCCACCGGGGCTGCGCGCTTTCTCACTCAGCTGCGGCCGGCCACTCGTCGCCGGGCTTGGTATGTCTTCGGAGGCAGCGGAGCCTAGGCTCTCTCCGCTCCTCGGCTTATGGACGGCTGCGGTCAGAGCAGCAGCAGCGGCAGCAGCGCCTAGCTAAGCGAAGCAACCTGCGGCAGGACTGCTGCGCCGGGGAGCGGGAGCCCGCAATGCATTGGCCTCACTACTTTTCCTCCTCCTGCCTGTCTAAGCAGGGCCGCCGCCGCCGCCGCTAGACACAACACCACACAGCAACACAAGGAGGGGGAAAAGTAAGGGAGAGAGGAAAGGGGGAAAAAAAAGCCCAGGAAGATGGCGCCCACCAAGCCAAGCTTTCAACAGGATCCTTCGAGGCGAGAACGGTAACACTTTCTCTATATTGAACCCGAGGCAGCAGTGCCTGCCTGGGTCTGGGACGCCGCCGTCACTGCCGCCGTCGCTCGCCACCTTGGGTCTGGTTTACTTGGCTTCCATGCTCGGGAAAGGGAAAAGCGGAGGGAGGGGTGGCCACGGACCCGCTCGCGCTGCTAGGTCTCGGGAGTTTCTCATGGTGCATGCACGTTTCGCGGCGGCGGCGACTACTGCTGTTGTTGCTGCTGTTGTTGCTGCTGCCGCCGCCGGATCCACAACACTTGCTAGGCTCGCCCCCTTAGCAGCAGCAGCATCAGAAGGGAGCCTGTACCTCCCCACATCGGAGGAGTCGTCGGTGTCTGGCTGAGCGCACGGGTGGGGGGTGGGGGGGGCGGAGAGAGGGAGGGGGTGGGGCGCAATTCCCGCGAGGCAACTTTTCGGCTGGATGGGTCCCGACAAATGGGGGAGGGAGGACCCACGGCAGGTTGGAACGGAGAAAAAAAAAGGGGCGGGGGGGGGAGTGCGTGAGAGAAAAACAGCTTTTAACCAGGCCCGGCGTTGCTTAGTGGAGAGAGTGGCTGGGCTCGTGCAGCTAGGCCGAAGAGAGGGGAGAGGAGCTTGCTGGGACTCCACTCAAACTGCTGGCGCAAGTTTAGTTCAAGCTCAGCAACAACTCTCTGGCCTCGCATGTATAAAACCCTCCCTCCCTCCCTTTCCCCCCTTTTTGGAATCGCCCGGGTTTAACCCTGAACTTACTTATTGCCCGGGAGTAGCTTAGTCATAAGAAAGAGTTTGCTGTGAAAGGAAATGGGGCCGGTGGGCTCGTTTTAAGGTTTCTTGCTTTTCGTCTTCTCCTCCCGCCATCCGATATACTTTTTGTTGTTGTTCCCCTTCGGTTCCATAGTTGGTGAGATGCTTGCAGCTGCCGCGTTAAGCAAAATTGAAAGTGCATCTTTAGAGAAGGATGCCACCTGGAAGCCTTGAGGAAGAAGACAATTGCTAGCCTGGCCCATTGAAAGTAGCTGAAATCTCTGGAGGAGCCACTGGAAACAATGGAAGTGTGAAGGAATAGTAGTTTGAGCTGTAAAAAAGGTTTTAAAAACGTGGATTTCCTCACCAGGGCAGTTTAACTTTCTTGCAGTACAATGTCAAATAATTTGAGGTAGGATTTGCCAGGGCTTAATACCTATGATACCTGATCTAAGCAGGTGCAAAGTACTTTATGGATAAGTATGCTCAATCCTTCTAGAAGTAGAGTTAGGAATCAGGAAGACTTCTGCATTAGGGTCTCTGATCCAGATAGGATTGACTCTCCTCCGGAGGCCTCCCACCCCAAAGTAGATGGCTAATAAGGGGAATGGTATAAGTGTAGGACATAATAGGAAAAACTGGTGATGGCATATAGATTGCATGGAGATTAAGGAACATGATAGCTGGAGTGGAACATCCTTGTAAAGATGGTAACAAGTTGCGTACTTTAAAAAGTTCACCTGATGTTTACCAAATGAGGCTCAATTTCATATGAGGAAAGATCAGTATGCATACAATATTTGTCATCCCTTGTGCTCAACTTTTAGCATAGCTGATTTAACTCAGAATTGATGCACATGCTGGTTAAGATATAAAACTTCCTATTTTAAAATCTATTTTTTTTAAAAACATAACATGTCCACACATTTCAAACTGATAGATTACAAAAAGGTATTGTAGCTTTTAAATACTTAGAGAATGCAACAACCAGCTTTTAGCAGCATCTCAAAAGAAGGGAGTGAATTTTAAATATGCATGTGCCTCCCAGAGCATCCTTATCTGCATGTGTGATCTATAGCAACAGAGCTGATATTTTGGATTTGAGTTGATTCAGTTTTCCTTAATTTTCCTTAATTTTCAATCCAAACACCTCTATTTCACTTCGTTCATTCTGTACTTTATTGCTTCATTGATGGCATAAACTGTTGCATTTCACGACTGCCAGTAACATTTGCGTAGCGTCAGATTGGAAATATTGGCAATTTTTATAGAGTTTAGGAATTAGGTTTGAAGTAATTTTATTACTCCTTTCCTTTGAACTTTCAGTGTCTTCCAGTGGCTGAAAAGCATATGCACATTGCCATTCATTTTAGAGGAGTACTGTTATCCTGTATGTAAAGCTATACATCTCAAAGGGAAAGAAAGCTAATACTGCACATAACTGCTGGTATACAGTGCCTGTCTTTACCATGGCTCCAAACCAGAGAGTTGTATATTCTTTATGAGCCTAGTACTATATTAGTAATAAGTATGTTTGCTGGGACAGCTTCAGTAATCTCTGCAGCAGAGGCATATTTGTGTGCCATTTTGGGAATTTTTCTAAGATAGGAATCTTGAAGATAGAATTAATTTCTAGGGGAAACTTCATAGCCTGTGCATGAGTGCTTTCTTTATCACCTGTCTCCATTTGGCATTCGAAGAAGGTAAATCAAAGTGTGCAATTTGTTATTCTGCTTCACTTGAGAGCTGTACTAAATAACACTTGGTCTGAAATTCTGATTGAAGTTGTAGGAGGATATACTGTATTTAATTTAATGCCCTTTAATAACATATTCTTGTTCAGCTCTGATGCTGTCATCTTAAAGGTTGGATCAGAGTAGTTTTATCCTGTGTAAGGAGTGGAATGAGTAATAATTTCAACGGGTAGTGGTGGGGGTAACTTTAATTCATGAAAGACCAATAACCCAAAGCTTGCCCTGGTGTCCAGATTGTTTTATGCCCCGAGGCCTAAGTTATTGTCACTGCTTATTGTGCTCCAACTAGTTTATGGTGAAATTATACATGAATTATTTCAGGGGCTTGAATAAAGACATGGTATGTCAAACTGTTGCTGCTTCATAGTGCTTTGAAGAATAGAATTATATTTCAATAGATTAAATGCTCAATATTTTCTTAAAATACACTTATATTTTAGTATTAATTAAAACTACTCTCTTGGCTTGTTTTTTTTTTAAAAACTAATCTGCAAATTGTAATATGGATTAAGGCAACAATTTTGTGCACGCTTTTTGAATTGAAATGACTGATTTACATGTGAGCAAACATATATATGAGTTTGATGCACATCTTATTGAAATAAATTATATTCTTCAGAACATAAAACTAGCATGCTTGCTTAAAAGACAGTAAGGCAAATTTTTAGTGTTATTTAGTTATACATTAATAGTATAATGGTTGAGTAGAAGTCAAATATATTAAACTTTTATAAATACTAATAGACTGTAGTTGGTAAGTAGTCTTTTAAACTTTGATGTTTAATAGCTGTAGTTAATATTCAAATTTATTATTTTGGGGAAGGAAAAAATGATGGACTTGAGTTTAATATTTTTTTCATGTTAAAATATATTGTGTTAACAAACAGTTTTGAATGTTATGCAGTTTTCTGGTTATATCTTAGGAACTCAATCTTATACACAATCACCTGGAAGTAATCACCATAGAATTCAGTGGGGCTCATTTTCAGCAGATATACATAGGAATGTGCTTTAAATAGACACAAATGTAATGCATAAGATATGTCTGTAGTGATTTGTAAAACCTATTGCTGTGCTTCTGTTGTAAAGTAAGTGGAACAAAGCTCTGTTCATTTTTTGGTATTTCTTTCTACAGTATATGCTTAAACATAGCAATGATAAATGATGATATGCATTGTCTAACACTTGCTTTTATATAAATAGCTCCAGAAGATTGCTTAAATGATAATCGAAAATATGAAATAAGGTGGCCTTCATATCACAAGGCCAAGGGGTCTACAAATGGAAAAACTGAAATAATGAAATATTTCCAAGGCAACAGACTGTCAACAAGAACAGTAATGCATGGGCATATCATAGAGGTACCAGAGAGGATATTACATCTTATAGCTGTGGAGCTAGGAGTTATAATGACCTTTATTAAACAGAGCCTCCCCATTACCACAATATTTCTGATTCCTGATTTATGGATTAGTAGTTGCAGTAATATTAATAGCTTGAAATATTATCCCTCCGTATTTGATTTGTTGTATTGTAGGTTAATGAAATATCTTGTTTGATGTTCATATCAGAGTATTAAGAATTTTTCAACAAGTAATGAGCTAAATATGTTTTAATGTTTTGTTCTGCAGTTTTCAACCATTTGCATGTTTTGCTTAATATATATCTTGTAACCAGCATCTCACCTGTTGTGAGTACAATACTGCAAATAACACATTAGATCCAACACTTAAGCTGTTGCATTGCATTCTATGTGAAATAATGAACAAGTCAATATATTTTGGACTTTCCTATTAGAGTGTTATGACAGTACTTCTGTTGCACTTAATGTTTTACTTCATTAAGCTATATAATTAAATCTACTTAAATACTGTTATTGTGTTGTTTGTTATTTTCTGTTTATTCATATGTGAGTACAATATATTATCAATGTCTTGCTAAAAGTACAGTGTATTGATATGGACAATTCTTTAAATTAGTGGCTTTAAATAGAAATGGCATTTTTGAAATCTTTGAAATTTTCACACAATTTATAAAGACGCTTGGCAATAATTTTGGTAAGACCCAGTATTTGTTTAAATGCTTTGCTTGAATATTTTATAAGAGATCCTATGAAGTGTTTGAACATGCTAAGGCTTAAAATACAAGCTTTCTTTTTATAAATCATTCTTTAACATATTTACTTGAAGATAGTCTTCAGCTAATTAATTGTGGTATATCAATCACTAGAACTTTGTTTTAGGTTTATCTGGAAAAATCTCAGTTTGAGGGGGGGGTAAGATTTTAAAAAAAATACTTTCCATTAACTTTCTGTGATTGCCTTCCAACTTTGTGTAAAAGAATCTGTAGCTATTTTGCTTTGTTAAAAATTCCTCTTAGAGTGAGGCACCTGATACTGAATGTCTGTAAATTCCAGATACAGTAGTCACAATGTATCATAATGCCATATTTGCAAGAGTAAGGATTAATAAGGAATATATATGAAAACTGTTGCTCATTACTAAAATTGCTTTTTCTATATAAAAGCCACATGCCACCCTTTTGTTTTTGGTAGTTCTTGCCATCTATTATAACTACCTATAGAAAAAACTATCTGCGGTGTCCTTTATTTTAACGTGGCTTAGAACTGAGGTATTCATTAATAATTTAAGGTAGGCTTGTGTATTATGCTGAAGGATGCGCCAGCAATAGTATTATCTTTACAATTGATACAATTGACATTTTGTGGGAAAATAAATAGAAAACCTATTGTTGTTATTGAGTAAAAACAGCATTAGTTAATTATGCACATTAAATAGGATCAAGCTAGCATATGCTATATTTTTCAAAAAGTTGATGTTAAAATTCTTATTTATTGAGCCCATTGAATACATATTTAATTGCTTTAATTTGGATGTTAGAAAAATATAAAGTATTCCCTTAATTTAAAAGGGTCTTTGAGCATCTTAATTATGTTATGTAACAAAGGTCACACTGATCTCATTTTTATATAGAATCTCATTTATATGATACTGAATCAGTTATTTTTCTTAATGCAACTAATGATTAGCAATGCCCCTAAGGTCTTTCAGAACTAATTCAGAATACTTCTGATTTCTTCCCCTTCAAACATGGTGTTGCATAATCGGAATTAAGTATATTGACCTTCCTCAAATCATTAAATGTTTGCAGTGTATCCCAGATTAACTGAACTCTGTGTAGTGAAGAAAAGGCTCATACTATACTGTTCTGTCATAGGTTCTGACATGAAAGAATGGTTGGGTGAGAATTGATAATTGTCTGTGGATTCTTTTCATCTTTCTCTTATCAGTTAAGTCTCATGGTCTGTTTTTATCAAATGGACAGTTTGGCATCAATTTGTGCTTTACTGGATGAATTTGGCTTTAACAACAACACATAGTTTAATGTTATAGGAATAAGTATGGTTGAGCCTTAGGGTTGCATGTATTCCTCTCTTTTCCAAAGTGTTTATGACAATACTTCTACTTTTATCCCATTGCAATCTTCATATCTGAATTTCACTCAGTTTTAGTATTGATATTAACTATATATATATTTTAGAGAAAACATCACTTCTGATTATCGTTTGATTTGTTTTCTTAATATTAGCTGTAGGTTATTCAGGCAGTATGTCATTGTAACTTGCTTGAAGCAGAAGCAAATTATTCTGTTCTTAATGGCATGGTAGATGAGAGACAAGAAACTACTTGAGCTCTGAATGTGTACATAGCATTTAAAACTGAAGTTTAAACTCATTTGTGAATGAGTTTCTTAGTCAAGAAGAAATCTTTTGAGTATGATCCATCTGAACTTTGTAAATTTCATTTGTTTTTAAAAAAAATAATACATCTATATAATCATCTAATTATCTGAATTTCACACAAAATGATTTTGTTATAGTGATTTGACAAATAAGACGATAATGTAGTATAGTAATATCTATACCTGAGCAGTTTTGGTTGTCCTTTTGCTTGGAGTGGGGAGCGTTAGTTATTTAATAAAGCAAAAGGGGATCTAATTTTATGCCTCAGACCATAAATAGTTAATATACCTTGATAAATACTAATTTTCATATGAAGAAGCAGGGAATAGGATTATTTTGGGAGGAGCGATCATCAAAACTATTTTTTCCCCATTTATTGGTATAGTCTCTTAACACAACTTTTAACTTGGGCATTTCCAATGTTAAGGAGATTGATGAAAGGTAATACAGATGGGAAAATTATGGTAATTCAAACCATTGGGAGATATTTCAGCCTCCTGGTTCTATTGCTGTCCTATAAATGGACATGCTTGAACAAAGGAATGGCTAATTCCAGATGGTCTGAGTGTTTTAATTTTTTTTTCTCTGTATCCAAGTATATAATTGCTGGATAAGGATAACACTTTATCCACAGAAGCTTGTGCTACATCAAACTTCCTTGTTTGGGCTGAATTCTGGATGCTGAATGTATATTTGTGAGGATTCTAAAACATGAAATGATTTCAAATTCTTGGCATATATAATTTGGAGAATTTAACATTAATTTAATTGACGAGAGAGAGAGAGAGAGAGAGAGAGAGAGAGAGAGAGAGAGAGAGAGAGAGAGAGAGAGAGAGATGGATTCATACCCACACTGTGGGAGACTTAAAATATAACACCATAATGAAATACAAAAGGAGCAAAATATAGCATGTAGTAAAACACAACTGGCACATGCAATATGTAGCCTGAAGTAAACCACAAAATAAAACACCAGCCACTAAAAAGGAGATCTCTCCCCCCACACAATCAACTTAGCCTCAAGCCCAGGAGCAGGGAGGGGAAAACAGGTTCTTAAAGATTTCCACAGGGATAGCAAGCTGAGGGCCCTGCAGATCTCTGGGTGGGAAAGCTCTTCCACAGAGCAGTTGCAATGGATACTTACTCCAGGATAAATTACAGGTAATCCTCAATTGATGACCACAATTGAGCCCAACATTTTTGTTGCTAAGCAAGACATTTGTTAAGTGAAAATTGCTCCTTTTTACGACCTTTCTTTTCACTGTTGTTAAGTGAATCTGGCTTTCCCACTGACTCTGCCTGAGGTCACAAAAGTTGGTCACATGACCTTGGGATACTGCAGCCATCATAAATATGAGCCGGTTGCCAAGCAGCTGAATTTTGATCACGTGACCATGGGAGGCTGCAATGATCAGAAATGTGAAAAACTTATAAGTCACTTTTTTCAGTGCCATTGTAACTTACAGCAGAACAGTTGCTAATGAACTGTTGTAAGTCAAGAATTAACTATTTATAAATTAATACTTTACATTTTATGGAAGTAAATTAAAAGGTTGTGAAAAATTACAATACTGGTAACAATTTTACTGGTTGTATGCCGCACAGAATCAAGATTTTGATTTTTACTAAGAAAAATTAACCTTGAGTTAAACTAGACTTCTGTTAAGTATCTAAAAGCAACCAGTAGTGTTTGTGAAAATAATATGACAGTGAGTTGCCATTGGCTTCCTTTTATATTATTTTATATATCATATTTCCTTGTTGAAATTCTATTAGTCTATTAAATATCTCACTCAAATTGTAATTACTTCTTGCATCCAGGTTTGGCCAGATGTGATATTGCAGCTCATAGGTTCTCTGAAATGCAGGTTGAGAAGCACTGATATGAAGAAATGTGGAAGAAAATATCAGTGATTTCAGGAAAGTGCCATGAGACTTTGGGGTTTACCAGATTTGACCTACAGTTGAAACAAAACCTCTCCCCTACTTTTTAAAGGAAAGGAAAGCAGTTTGGGTTTCAGGCTGTATTTTATTACAACATATTATTTAAACAAGGTAATGTTTTTTACCCCCCTTCCGTCCCATCGTACTACAAGTGGCAAAGAAGCAGAAATGAATTCATACAGGTAATCCTTGAATAATGCCTGTAATTGAGCCTGTAATTGTGATTACAAGTTGCACTGAATTTGAAGTTAGTACTGGTTTTTAGGACAGCTAAATTTAGGACAGTTAAGTTAATACAGCAGTTGTTAAGTAAAATTATTTTCCCTATTGTGTTTTTTTTTTTTTTGCTAGAAACTGGAAGTAAATAATGGAAACCAGCAAAGAATATAGTAAATCGTGGTCATAGGAGTGCAGGACACTGCAAATAGTTGTAAAGATGGACCAGTTGCCAAGTGTTCAAAATGTGATCACATGACTGAGGTGTGGGTGTGTGCGTGCATGTGCAATTGTTATGACTCTCAAAATGGGTCATAAGTAGCTCTGGGGAGTTCTGTCATAACTTTGAATGGTTGTTAAGCGACTGGTCATAAGACAAGGACTACATGTACAGATAGTTTTCAAGATATGATCCTAATGGGACCTGCCCATTTTACGGTCACGTGTCATAATATCTGTTGAAGAGATGAGATTCTCAAAGAAGGGTATGAATTTTAAAGGAAGAAAGGCAAACTATGAAGTCATTAATGGGCATGGTGGAAGCAAGGATAGTTTGCAAAGATAGAAAGATTCCGAAAAGTTTAGTGAATGGAATTGGTATTTTGTAGATTTAACTATACTTCTTATCCTTGCATTTCATTTCTTTGACTTACTGTGTCAGAGTAATGATTTAAGAGCTGACCAGCTGCTACGATGATGCACTGATGTAATGATGAGAATGAGCCAGCAAGGGTTTTGGCTGTTATCCCTTTAAGAGCCTGTATATGAAGAGGAGGCCCTGTTAGGGCCAGTCTTTCTCCCTCCCTCCCTCCCTCCCTGCTGCCTGCCTGCCTGCCTGCTTGCTGTAATTTACTGATTGTTTGACTTCTGCCTATAGTATGTGTAAGTATAGTATATATTCTACTTCTTTACAACCTTGCCAGGTGCCTTTATATAATCTTTAGTACAGCTATTCAGCCTTCTAGAACACAACAAGAGGTGAATGAGAGGGAAATACAGGACAAAGAACCCAATCCAACAGGAATGTACTGTATGTCCTCTTCTTTGATGGTCACAATTGATTGCAGTTCTGTGTTTATAAAGAGGCAGGTTTCACTGCTGAAATCAAAACATTAAAACATTGCTGGCCTTTGGCCATAATAAAGAATTTATTCAGTCATTCGATATGTTAGCTAGAGCTGAAAATACATAGTAGGAAAAGTTGATACAAAAGTAAATTGTGTTTCTGCATTGTATTAGTTATTTTCTTTTCCAACATGAAAAAAAAAAGAATTGTAATATCAAGATATCCATTTTTCAATAAGTTTCCCTACTGTTACCTGGATAATGTCAATTTATTTAGGAAATGATAGTATTCCATTATGTTGCTTTGGTGCCTGTGGTGACTAGAATAGTCCCTTATTAATCAAATGACAATAGTCTCTGGTTTAGAATCATAAAATCATACGGCTGGAAGGGATCTTGTAGGCCTTCTAGTCCAAAACAGGAGTCCTTATACTGCCCAAAGGAGTACTTACACCATCCTAGACAAATGGTTGTCCAGTCTTTTCTTCAAAACCTCTAGCAATGGAGCACCCACAGTTCTGGGAGGCAAAACAACACCCTCTTCCCTGTGATAGCCCTTCAAATACAGTTAGTCCTTGACTTACAACAGTTTGTTTAGAGACCATTCAAAGTTACAATGGTATTGAAAAAAGTAGCTTAGGACCATTTTTCACACTTATGACTTTTGCCGCATCCCCATGGTCACGTAATTTACATTTGGATGCTGGACAATTGGTTCATATTTATGACGATTCCTGGAGTAATGTCATTTCGCTTTTGCTTTTTCAGCCTTCTGACAAGCAAAGGCAAGGGGAAACCATCCTCACTTAACCAACTATGTTACTAATTTGACAACTTCAATGATTCACTTTACAAATGAAAAGTCATAAAATGAGTTAAATCTCATTTAAAATTTATCACTTAACAACATAAATTTTGGGCTCAATTGTGGTCATAAGTTGGGGACTACCTGCATTGAAAAACTGCTGTTATGTCTCCCCTGAGCCTTCCGGGGGAGGCTAAACCAGGGGTCTGCAATCTTAAACACTTAGAGCCATTTGGACTCGTTTCCCCACAGAAAAGAAAATAATGGGAGCCACAAAACCTGGGTGGGTGTGGCCAACAATATCACTCATTCCCACCCAGTCACATGACCCCCCTAGCCATGCCTACCCAGCCAGTCATTAGGGCAGAACCAAGAGCCACAAAACCCTTTTGACATCTCTCACTCCCCCCCCCTCTCTGTCTCTTCCCCTCTCTCCCTCTTTGTATCTTTCTGTCTCTAAGTCTCCCCACTCTCTCTGTATTTCTCCCTGTGTTTGCCTATGTCTCTCTCTTCCTCCCCTCTCTGTATCTCTCTCTGTGTATCTCTCTCTGTGTATCTCTCTTTATGTCTCTCTCTCCCCCTCTCTCTGTATCTCTCTGTATCTTTTTCTCTATCTCTCTCCCCCCCCCCTCTGATTCTGAAATGTGTCACACAGAGCTTTGCGCACTACAGTGTGAGAACTTTAGTGTGCTTCATAATGGGGGAAATAACCACCCCCTCCTCCTGAAGCCCAATTCGATGTGAAGCCACAATGTGACCCTGCCCCACTCGGTCCTAGCAACAGGACAACTTAAGCTTTGAGCCCGAAGCAGCAGGAGATAAGGGCTGCCTTGAGTGTAAGTGTGGTGCGAAGGCAAGTACAGAACCGCAAGGGGTGAGGGGTGGGGCCAGCCAGTGGTGGGAACACCTGACAGGGAGCGACAGCAGAGGGCCCAAAGAGCCGCAGGTTGCCGACACTTGGGCTAAACCTACCTCGTCCCCTTAGCCATTTGCCGTATAATTTAAAATATACTTCTTAGCAAAAATAGGCTTCTTAATTAGTCTTAATTTCAATGATGAGAGTTTCACTTCCTACCAAGATCTACAGAAGATTTATTCTAGAGATGCTTCTGTTTGTTTGAAAAGGTTTGCTTACTTTATCATATTTGTTCCTATTTTAGATAAGTTGTTTATTTTTCTCTGATCTTAGATTTAATAAATTTGTAATTTATTAAATTACAAATGTAATTTGGCCTTACATGGGAACTTGGGAAATGTATGAAATGAAATATAACTTCCCAGTAATACAGTACAGTAATCTGCAGTTGACTTATGGGTAAACCGCTTTTGTATAACTTACAGGACTCCACTCTCTCTTTATATAGTGACCATGCTCTGTTACAACAACTTGGTTATTAAGCGGCATACTTGTTAAGTGAATACATGAAAGAAAAACATTACAAAGATCACTGATTGCTGCCAACTCATTCAGATAAAGTCCTCTTGGATAGTGTCTTATGCCTGACAGTTATTTTTATTTTATTTTGCCCCCTTGCAGTTTGGAAATATTGCTTAATTCATTTAACATTTTAAATGTTATTTTAGCGCAGGGATGTATTTAATTCGTTTTTATTGTATGTATGTTGTTTTTTATGTTTTTATTTGCCCTGTGCACCGCTCCGAGTCCCCCCAGGGAGATGGAGCGGTCAATAAATTCAAGATTTATTTATTTATTTATTTAAACTATTTCTTTCTGAGCTGCTTTTCTCCTCAGTGAAGGAATTCCCTAAAAAGTGCTAACCAGTAGTTAACAAGCTCAGATCTGAGCTAATTAGTTGATTAGAACTTTCAGCCAACTATTGCCTGAAACTGACCAGATCTTAAATCAGTTTCACACTGAAGGTTTTGTTGTCAGATGCATGAAATGTTGTTGTATATTATTGGAAAATTACATTTTTATTACTGCTGTATTTGTGAATGATCACTAACCATAGTAGTTACTAAACAAGAAGTGGTTAAGTGAGTTTTGCCCCATTTTATAACTGTTCTTGCCACAGCTGCTAAGTGAATCACTGCAGTTGTTAAGTTAGTAACATGATTGTTAAATGAATCTAGCTTCCCCATAGACTTTGCCTGTCAGAAGGTTGCAAATGTTGATCACATGACCCTGGGACACTGCAAATCATCAAAAATATGAACCAGTTGTCAAGGGTCCTAATTTTGGTCATGTGACTGGAGGAGCTGCAACGGTCGTAACTTACCACTCGTAAGTCTGAAAAACAGTCATAAGTCATTTTTTTCATTGCCATTGTAACTTTGAAAAGTCACTAAAAGAAGGGTTGTAAATCAAAGGCTACCTGTATTGATAGGTTTTTATAAAACTGAATTCTTTAAAAAATCTCTATGTAGGTTTGAAAGATGGTATTCACACAAACGGCATAGCATGACAAGATGCAGTGAAATAAAGGATTAGCAGAGAAACCATGTAACCAGACATTTATCAATTAGCTAGATGAAACAGCATTGTAAATTTTCCAAGCCAATGCATGCATCCTGCAGTATTGTATTCAAAAATGTAGGAAACTGCCTTTTTTCAGAGGGACTCTAGATTATGATAATGGTGATTACAAGCTAGAAATTAATATGATAATCTTTTCCCTGGCAAGTCCAGTCCCAGGTCAGTGCTTTTCTATAACAGTGGCTGAGGAGCAATAATAAGGCTGTATACAGGGTACATTAGCTCTGCAATTGAGAACTGGAAATAATGATAATATCAGATGCATTGGCTGTGGAAAAAATGTCTTGTGCAAAGTTATCCAATGGAATAAGACAGATTTTTCTTTCCAAGTTGTTTTGAAATTTTGCCAACCAATTGTGATTTGTAGGGAGAAAGCTGTACCTTTGTTGTTCACCTTTAGCCAGGAAACATCTAATATGTTTTAAAGAAGTGAAAAAAGTGATTCTGCATTTTATTCAAATTAGCCATTTTTGCTACCGCATTTTCCACTTTTGATGATTGTTGATAAACTTCATTGTGGATTAATGCTCACTTTATTTCAAATAACTTAGTTCATTGTAAAATTACCCGTTTTAGTTAGGGTGCTATACAGACATTCAGTAAATTGATAAGTTTTGGAATAAAAGTATTTGTCTACCTAAAAAATAACTTTGCAGCACTGTTGGGTGAAAAACAGGATATTCAAACACTTGTAGGTAATAGACTTTATAGGTCAAGGTGTAGGTCAGTGCCAAGGGCTGAACAACTGAATCTTTACAAGGTTGGATGTAAAGATAAAAAAATAGTTTTGTAGAGTGTGTTGTTTATCCCTTCACCTTTATAATAGCACAAAGTGGCTGATTCTATTTGTGAAAAAAATATAACCAGAGACCGAGTTGGCTGTTATCCTTCAGTTCCATATAAACCAGTGGTTCACAAAGAAATTCAAAAAACCCTACAGATGAATTGAGGCTTGGTGAAAAACAAAGAATTGCTCATAAACATGAAGAATGGTTAATCACTCATTTTTTTTCATCATTTTCTATATTTAATAAAGCATAAATTTTCATGTAAGCCTAGATTATGTTTCTTCCTTCTGCATTTTGGTTGACTTAGTGAATAATTGATTATATTAAAACATTTGCATTTGAAGTTTAAAAGAGTGCATTAAAATATTAATTAGATGTTAATTTTAATATTGGCATTTTTTATGATTACTGCTGGCAAACATGTTTTTATATTGTAAATATGTCACTAAATTTCTATAATTATTAAAATTAATGGTTAAAGTGCTTGAATGACAAAGGTAAAAACGTAAGAACATAAGAAAAATAAAATATGTTTTTGAGGACAATCATTTTCTTTTTTATATATTAACTGCTTCCTTAAGCGCTTTTTTAGTTTCAGACTTCTTGTTTGTAATCTAGAGTCTCGTGGGATTCAAATGTACATGTGTGCAGAGGCTTTCTGAACTGCATGTGTGCAAAACTATGCAAACACTGTGGATAAAGCCAGAGGAATTTGATTAACATGCACAATGCGAAGAAAAGGATGCTGAAATAGTCTAAGATATGCTATTGCAGAAGTTTTAGGAATCTCCATCTCTGATTTAGCAGAAAATATACAGCTAAGAGTAAAGATTAAAGTTACCTTCCAGCTGCTGCAGGTAACAGGAAGTGCAAAGATAATCAGTTCTTCAAAAATTCCTGAAGATGTTATGTATGATTTCTTTGCATTTGATTGGAAAAAAAAACTTCCCAGGAAAATAAAAAAATTCCCTCACTATTTTGTTCTTCTTGCAGAAATCTCTTTAAGGGTATGTATCAACAGAAAAGTGTCTTGTTCATTCAATAATAATAAATAAGATCAAGCAGTGTTTTTCATAAGACAGGACATGGGCCACATAGATTTTCCTGCGGTAATATAATTTTCTGTCGACAGAAATGTGAGCACCAATAAGGTTTTAGAATTAACTATTTTCTCAGGCATTTTCAGATTATTGTTGGTGCTTACTTCACAGCAGTGATGGGATACCACCAGTATGCCCCGGTACGGGCATACTGATGGCTGCTGGAAGCACCAGGTACTGTTCCGGTATGTTGCTCCAGAAGGCCCACCCGCCTGCCTGCTCTCCTTACCACAAGTTGAGCCGATCGGGGCATTTGTGCATGTGCACAGAGTGTACAGCGCCTGCGTGACACTCCGCCAAGCAGCTGGAGCATTGCGGGCAGTGCGTATGCATGCACATGCTGCATGTGTGCTGCACGTGTGCACGTGGTGGACGGCTGGCCCTGTTGCAGCGTACCAGTTGCAACGGGATCCAGAACCCACCATTGACTTCACAGGTGATATGAAATTTAGATTGTGTGGATTATTCTCATTACTAAAATTGTATATTACATCACTGAAATGCATAGCTGTGGTCTGCTTCATCTTTTGCAATCTAGTCCTATCCAAATATCATACAATAAAACTACAAATTACATAATTGTTAGCCAATGTGGTTAAATGCATCTGATGCTATGCAGATAAAAGCTGTGCTATTGATACTATGCACCTTTGCTTAGTTCCCGTTTCTATTATTAGTTATTAGCATTTCTGCTGCATATGGATACAAAGATACACACGGACACACACTCCAACATACATAGAAAGCAGTGGTGGGTTGCAGGCGGTACGCCCCGGTATGGGCGTACTGGAGCCTGCCTGGAGCATCGGATACCGTTCCAGTATGGAGTTCCGGAGGGCCACCCGCCTGCCTAAGCTCCTTACTGGTCTTTTAAGTCTTTGGTGCTTATGCGCACGACGCGTAGAACACCTGCACGATGCTCCGCTGAGGCTCATGGAAGTGCTAAGACACATGCGCGCAGTGCACGCATCCATGCGGACGCCAGCAGGCTCGTTCCAACTGTACTGGTTGGAACGTGATCCGGAACCCACCGCTGATAGAAATTTAGTCATATAAATGGCCAAATCATTTACATTCTTGTAAGTTTGTAATTTCCTAACTTTGTAACAAATGACAGTTTGTAGGTTGTCATATTCTAGGCTGTGTTTTCTAAATGATGGAAAAATGATGGTGAAGATATTTTTATGAAGTAGGTTCAAATGAAAAATAATGCATATCTTAAAGTCAAAATTGAGTCCATTTGGCACCATAATTGATTGGCACGTAATCAGAATTGATATACATTATTCTTCCTTGATCTGATGCTTTTGGGATTTATACATCCATAATTTCCAGGCAATATATGACTTTCCCAGCTGGTTTAAATTCTCACAAAATATATTTTATATTTGAGATCTTAAGACTGGGAAAGATAGATACCTTTCAGCATCAAATACTGGAGTCACGCAGTGAAGTCTGTGACTATCTTACACAATGGACTCTCTGAAATGTTGAAGAGTAGCGGGATGCGCATCTAAAAGACAATTATCTCTGGAATTTTTTTTAAAGCTTCACACTCACCAAGAGAGTGTTATCTATATATCTAGCTCTAGATGTATTTTAGGTCTACACAGTTCTTTGAAAGAGGCACTATGTAGTATGTGGGAGAATGCAGGGGGATGAAGCATCTATTAAAAGAGCTGGGTTCCCCCCCCCCCCCAATGCTTGTTTGTTTGTCTTGGTCATCTTTCAAAGGATTTTCAGAGTCCTACTACTGCTTGCTGGATCAGGAGCTAAGAAACTCAATGTATGCTTTGATGCACAGTGAAGTCTGCATTGGTTACACTTCCGAAGTTGTAGCCACATCTGATATAATTAGTCTTCTGTGCATTATAGTCATGAATTATTAGAATCAGATTGGGCTGAATTTTTTCTCTCCATTTATCTGTGGTTTTCCAGCCAGATAGACCATAGATCCTTAGCAAGTTCAGTTAATAATACTTAGCCAGTGACTATTGTCAACAATAGAAAGTTTCCAGATGATTATTTAATAAATTTAATCAATAACTCAATACA
This sequence comes from Rhabdophis nuchalis, assembly GCA_039707465.1. Lineage (NCBI taxonomy): Eukaryota > Metazoa > Chordata > Lepidosauria > Squamata > Natricidae > Rhabdophis > Rhabdophis nuchalis. The sequence goes on along the minus strand of CM077643.1, from coordinate 79,390,086 downwards.
TTCCCTAAGCTTTTAAATTAAATAATGTTTTTAAATTAAAAAAATTCTTGTAGAATATATTACAACATCTTTTGTAATAAAAGCTTTAAATATTTCTGATTATGTTAACTATATAAATGATTAAAATATAACACTTTTACTTTGAAAATAAATGTAGTGGCATTAATTGTAAAACACATCCTTTAAAAGAGAAACCAGCAATTTTAAAGTATTGTACTACATAATCTGCAAATAAAGCATTCCATGCATTAAATGTGTTATTTTGCTTGAAGAAAAGAAACTTAATCCCTTCTCTGTCATTAATTATGGCTACAGTCCTTGGCACAATTATTAGGTATATTTGAACTAAGTTGGATTTACTCTGAAGAAAACATGCATACTATTGAGCTGTATGTGTCTTATTTTCTAGTTCAATTAATTTTAAATGCATGCAGTGAATTTGGATGGGATTTTTTTTTTTTTTTGGACTGATGGTTTTAAGGAAAATAAGCTCATCATTTTTGCAGGTTTGTATTGTTCTGCGTAAATGTAATTTGTTAATCCTGTGAAATTTGTCATAGATAAATTTCCTTGGATTATCTTGTCACTATCGTATCTGCATTCTTTTGTTCATTGCTTATTCATAATTTAGCAGTCTGGCAGTGAGCCTTTTTGGGATACTCACAAAAGATATATGACCTCTCCCAGCTGCTGCTCTAACCTGCACAATGCTCGGCAAGGCATTAGAAATGTGAAGATTCCGCTACTGATTAAAGTACTCTTCATTTGAACAGTATGCTGATAAGAATCTCAGGAATTTCTGGAAAAGCTCTCCTCCCCCCCACCCATACAATTAATTTAAAATTTTCTCTGCTGCAAGTGAAAGTGAAATAATACAGTACTTTTTTTTTTTACAGCTGTGAATTGTTTTCCAGATTAGAGGAATGAAATTGACTATGCCTTGGTGATTTCTTTACCTTCAAAACTTTTCTGTAATATTTTCCTTTGACATCGAATGTAATATGATAGTTATCAGAGAAGTTCCCTTCTTTAATCTTACTTGTACATTGAAGAATTATGTAGAAAGTTGCTTGAAATGTGAACATATTTGTTCTTCTGATTTTAGAATGTATATTTTCTTAAATTTAATTTCTTATAATGCCTGCAGTTTTTTGTTCCGCTATGTTCTTGCTCATGGTTGTAGTTAAAAATAATGTACAATTAGAGTTCAACATCATGACTAATACGTTCTTATATGATTCAGCCATCCATGAAGTATCTTGTTATATAGTATTCTATGCTTGGTTCCTCAAAACTATTCTATTCTCAAAATGTGTGATATTTTAGGTATTTCTCAATTGTGAAAATTTGTTTTGTGAAACTTATTTCCCTATGGTGTTTTAGATTATAGAGATCCCAATTAATAAACTTTGGAACTTTTGTAAAGAAGATATATACTCTGCTAGTGATTTGTTTTCTAGGCCATTAATTATAAAACTAATGTGAATTGTTGGTACACATATTTCTTTGCTTTGCAATAAAATATGTGATGATGTGTTTTAAACACAAATTTATGTCTGTTTACTTTTTTGCCATTTTTTTTGTTCTGCATGTTATCGCCAAATAATTAAAATGAAATTGGGACTAAAATGTATTACAACCAAATTTTAAATACTTTTGGAATACATGTGGAGTGTGTAGGTATAAAAGTAAAATAATAAAGTTAAAATTGATTTTATTGGATGTTATCATTTTTTAAAACTATAGAAACAATACGTTTACAGGCTGAAATCACATTTTCTAAATCCCTGTGAACCACAGGCCAATGGTCATAAATAGAGGTGGGTTTCTTTCGGCATTACTGCAGGTTTGGTACACGCGCAATTTTGCATGTGCTCGGTTCCCTCTCGCACACACTTTTCGCGCACTCTGTGCGCATGCACAGAACATTTTAAAAGGTGAAAAAAAGATGTTGCGGTGACAGAGGAACCGGTTTGGGGGCGTGGAGAGCATGCCGTCCCTACCAGTTCGGAGATCCAGTCGCCATTTCCACTACTGGTTCCCCTGAATCGGTGCGAACCGTTAGGAACCCACCACTGGTCATAAATTAAATTTAGTGTAATATAATAGTGGATTTCCCACAAAAAGTGCGGTAATACAATTGAGATTCTTTTATGTCTGTCTGTCTATCTAGTTATATATACTTTATCTTTCTAAGTATTCTTCATGCATGTTAGATCACTATTCCTAACACATTTTTTTGGGGGGGGGAGGAATGTTTGAATTATATTTGTAGTCCATGTGTTTTGGTAAATTTTTCTAGTTGTATGTACTAACTCATACAACTAGCCGGCAAACCACGGCTCACGAGCCACAAGCGGCTCTTTGGCCCCTCTTTCTCCACCCTCGTCGACGGTGGGACTCTTTGGGCTCTGGGGACGCGCTCCGTAGCCTCCCCAGCCAGCATGCCGGCCACTCGTCTGCTTCCCAGGGGCTGAAGAGGCTCCGTGGGGGGAGGGAGGGAACTGGCCACCAGGGGGGGTGGGCAGGGCGCTGCAGCGGTGCCCAGCAACATTCCCTGCCGCCCACTTCGCTGGCTCACCCACCGGCGGTCCGTTCCCTCCCTCCCCCTGCAGAGCCCCTTCAGCCCCTGGGAAGCATACGAGTGGCCGGCATGCTGGCTTGGGGAGTGCTACCAGAGTGCTTCCCAGGGGCTGAAGAGGCTCCACGGGTAGGGGAAGGGAATTGAAGGCCGGTGAGCCTGATAGGCAGAAGCCACACATAGGATGGGGACAAAATATCCCCAGAATGTAGAAGAGAAAATATTTACAGAATGTACATGCCATAGATTTACAGTAAGTTGCACAGTCCTGGCTTTGCACAGGCAAGAATCCAAATGCTCAGAAATCCAATTAAATTTGAGTTTCTTTTCTGTCCTTGCTTGGAGATGGCTTTACTGACTCCTGGATTGCCTTTGGCTGCTCTTTCATAGCTTTTGTCTCTGGAACATGCCAGCCACTCGTCTGCTTCCCAGGGGCTGAAGAGGCTCCCGGGGGGGGGGGGAGACAGACAGACAGAGAGAGACTGACAGACATACAGAGTACACACAGAGTGAGACAAAGATAATGAGGGAGGGAGGGTGAGAGACAGAGAGAGGCACAGAGAGAGAATGACAGGAAGGGATTGAGAGACAGAGGAAGGGAGGGAGGGAATCAGTGACAGACACACAGAGACGGAGAGACAGGGAGAGAGAGAGAAAGAAAGACACAGAATGAGTGATTGAGTGAATGAGAGATAGACAGACAGACACACACACAGTGACAGATTGACGGAGGGAGGAGAGAGAGACAGATACAGAGAGAGAGACAGAAAGAAAAAGAGAGAAAGAGAAAAAGAAAGAACTTATGATCACAATTGAGCCCAAAAATTTGGTTGATAAGCAAGACCGTTGTTAAGTGAGTTTCACCACATTTTCCAAGTTGGCCACGCCCACCCAGTCACATGACAGCTGAGCCGTTCCCACAAAATAGGCCACACCTTCTGGCTCTCAAAATAAATTTCAATCATTGTATTGTTGATATTTGGCTCTGTTGACTAATGAATTTGCCGACCACTGTACTAACTTGTTCCTCCTTATTCAGTTTCGTAACAGTAGAAGATTGAAACCAACCATTGTGGAATCTCCTGTCCAACAGATATATTGTTGCAAAAAATTGTGGCAGAACTACAAACTTTAATATCCAAGTGAATGCCTGCTTGTTTTCTTGCTCTGCTTCTCCTAAACATTCTTGTGTGTCTTCCAGATTCCAATACTCCCAGGTCCTCTAGAAAATGAATAGAATCATGGGGTAGAGAATCTAATTAAATTTTGGAATATGCAGCTTTGGTGAAGGTATCAGCTAAAGTTCAATCTGTAGATTTCTGTTGTTAAGTGAGTTTTGCCCCATTTTATGACCTTTCTTGCCACAGTTGTTAAGTGAATCACTGCAGTTGATAAATTAGTAACATGATTGCTAAGTGAATCTGACTTCCCTGTTGATTTTGCTTGTCAGAAAGTGGCAACAGGGGATCATGTAACCGTGGGACACAGCAACAGTCATAAAACTGATCATGTGGTTAGAATGGAAATGCTATAAGCATGAAAAATGTCCCAAGCCACTTTTTTTCAGTGCTGTTGTAACTTGGAATGGTCATTAAACAAACTGTTATAAGTTGAGGACTATCTATAATCAAATATTTTTTTAAACTAAGATAGAATCATTCTATACAGTACGTTTATGTGTGTATATATATGCTCTGTATGTTTGTGTATATAAATTGTGCATATATATATAGACACATACACACACAGTATATATATATATTAGTAACATGATTGCTATATATATATATATATCGTAGCAATTTGTCAATAAGGTAGGCAATAAGATGCAGGTCAATAAGGATGATCGCATTCAGAATTTCATGATCTGTGTAGTGGAACAAATTGAAAGCAAAGCCTGTATCAATCACTGTGAAGGGAGGGTTAATTGTTACTGCTTCTCAAGGCTCTGGACAGATAAACTAGTAATGAAATACTTATTGCTCTGATACGAGAACATAAAGGAATGAAACAATTGGGAAACAAATAGTCTTTGAAGATAACAAAAGGAATGACACTTTAAAGTGGAACTCGAATGGGATGGTGCATATAATCTTCATTAACTCTTCCAAAAATAATTCCATTTTATTAAACTATTTTTCTTCTTCATCATCATAGCTATATTTACTAAATATAATTTTGTTGTTATTTTGTCTATAGTTTATGAGCATAGTAAAGTTAGGTTTCAGGACTAAAATAGTGAGATAAAGATGAACATTGTAAAGTAAATTAGGGAATCATAGTCAATATTTAACCATTACTGAAATTCAAACTTAAGATGTAAACATCTGTTACTTAAATGTTAAAATATATGCAAAAATATTTAGCCAAATTGAAGTCTTAGGCCCATGACGATCATCTCAACACAGTGGGTAGTTTTGAAAATTAATGAGAATGATAATACTGTAAAGACTGTTCCAGAGTTTGCCCAAATTCATTATCTAAGACTCTTATTAAGAACATCTCAGAGAATTTTAACCAGGAAAATATATTAATGGTTCAAAATCATTTATCCAAATGCTGATTTATAAAAGTATAATAGAATTATATATGCAAGAGCCATCGTTAGCAACACAAATGACATAAGACATGGCCATTATATGAAGGCATATTATCCTAATGTATTGCAGAACATTTGGCTTTGATTTTCAGCTTTATGTTAATCCATTATTGGTTTGTATTGAAAAAAAATGGTAGCAAGATTACATATATTTTTTAAATATCACCTGATTGAAAAAAGTTGACTTCATTTGCTAGTATTTTACTAGTACTAGTAAAATATTTACAACTGATTCTTTAAAAAAACTAAACATCTGGAAGATCTCCAACTATTTCATATTTCACATTTGTCTTTAGGCAAAGTTGCCAGTAGCAAAACATTGTTGGAGTTAAGGTCTAAAACCTTTAAAAGACCAGGCTGTCTACCTCCTACTCTTGGTTGTATTGTATTTTGTTTTAACTTTCAATACATTAGTTTAGAACAATCACTTGTACAACATTTTCCTTGTCAAAATTAACTGAAAACTTGGATTTTGGATTTTAAATACCAGGTTATATATTATGCTTGTTCCTTAATATTTGACTTATTGCATCATGGCAATTAAAACTATGAAAGCAGATTGTAAAGAAAAGATAAGGAAACATTTATGAGGTAAATGATTAAAAATACAATTTAAATAAGAGCAAGTTTGGTCCTCTTAAACTGTGTTCATGTCATAATGCAAATCCCAGTCATATGCAGAGAAGGTTAAAATCCCAATAAGTACAATGGGATTTATTATGATATTATCCCAATGAAAATAACATTAAAAAAATAAATTTATCTTGTTTTTTCTCTCATTATATTAGTTTGTATTATACAAACTAATGCAAATGCATATAACGGCATTAAAGGATTAAGACAACCACAAAATTAATAAGCAGAGGAATAAAAAAAGGGGTGAAGTAAAAGGGGAAAAGAGCTGAAAATTGTGTTATAAACAAAATGACTCCAAATACTTTGCCCATATTTATTCATAAATGTACCTTCTCCCTTTTTTGACAACACGTGTCAACCTGCTGCAAATAGATGTAGGTTTCGCCTTCAACATATATACAAAAACACTACTTTGAGACAGCCTGGGAAAAATCCACAATTCTTGAAATAATAATACTATGCTGTCACACACACACACACCTACTTTTGATGGAGTGCAAATACCTGGAATATTCCCAAGAATATTTAAAGGTTAATGTATAGTGATTGATCCAGGGACACATTAGCATTCCTGTGGATTTTAATCTCAAATACAACAATAACAGGATAAACTTAAGCTCATGAGTTCAAGTTCTCCTCCCTGAAGTACATCTTTATCTTACATTATACTTTTTCATATTTATTTTTGTTGTTGTTTTGCACTTAGTGTGATACTTATGTTACCTATCCTGAATTTCAATTTGTGAGTTGCAATATTTTTTTTATCAAAAGCTTATTTCGTTAGGAAAGATGATCAGATTGCCAAATTTCTGCTAAATTATAGTCTTATGTTTGGTCTAGCAATATACTATGAATTTGAGAGCATAATTTGGCTGTTTATGACACAATGTTACAGTCTAAAACAAGATCCAAAGTTGATTCAAATAGCTTGCAACAATACTGAAGTCCACAGATTTTATACACAAATGTTGAAACAATTAGGTATTTTGGGGAGGAAATATATGGTTGGACTAAATAAGTTTAGGAATGCTAAAGGTCACACTTATAAAATAAAAACCCAGAGATTGATTGCCAGTTGCCATCTGATTGCAATGCCCACTTTGTCTAGAAGTCTTAGCAGTATCTATATCAAGCATTTACATTCAGCTAGTCTACAATGTCATGGGCTATCAAGATTTCTGAATTCATCTTATTGGCTTAAAAAGTAAAATATATTTATAATATCAGTTCTCATAAATTGTAATTATATGAACATTTAAAATTTGGGTTTAGTGTTAGTATACAAACATCTTTGAAGAATGTGTAGGTTTTTAGAAAATTCTGTTCTTTTGATTGCTAAAAAAATTCCAGAAAGAAGAGAGGGGCATAAAATATAATAGAAAAGTGCTTCAGGCATTATTATTTTAATAGTGGGTCTATTTTTCAGGGTGGAAAGATTTGTAAATTAGACTAAGGCTTGGGAACAGAATAGTTCAAAATCAGTAAATGCCCATTTTCTGGCCTTTTTAAAATAAATATATACAAAATCTTGAGACTGAACTTGAGGACTTCTGCATTTAAAATTCCATGTATTTTTCATCTTTCAGTTTACATTTTCAGAAATAAAGTTGCTTTGTAATGTGCTGAAAACATTTCAAGAGTTTTGAGGAACTCTAATCATGACATTGTCTTACCATTATATACTTCAAATTCATGTAAAGCTACTATCCTACTGCAGTCCTTCAGCTGCTTTAAAATGTGTCTTTAAAGTTCAGGGTATTGAATTCTGTGTTTTCTTTTTTCAGTTGCTGCATGCATCCCCTGAGTCTTATTCAGCTCAAAATGTTATTCATAGAAAATGAAAAGTGTTCTTCACTGATTCTGTGCAATTCTTGTGCCACTGGTCCACAGGCTCCCCAAATCTCTGGAGCAAATTTTAGGATATATAGATTTCATGAGAGAAGAAATCAGTGAAAATTGCCTCCAATCTGTTCCATTCTGCTATGGTGAAGGAAAAATATTTCATCCATGTACATTCTGTGTCCAGCAAAAGTTCTCCAAAGTGTTGGATTTAGCCTGTAGTTGCAATATCTTGCTAATATTTCCTTCTGATCAGAAACCTTTCAATTTAGGATTTTATGTCCTTTCCAATTCTTGTTTTTCTTCCCCAGGGAAAAACAAGCCCAATTAAACTGAAAAATGGTCTTATTGGACACAATCTCATCTTTCATTATGAGGCTGTTGCCCCCCCCTCCCCCAAATAATGTCATGAATTGATATTATTGTTTAAAATGGAAAATCTTTTCAATTGTTTATGAATCTTTATTTTCTATATCTACAAACTTTTAGAGCTTTACATTACAATATAATAGCAGAGTTGGAAGGGACCTTGGAGGTCATCTAGTCCAACCTCCTGCCTAGGCAGGAAGCCCTGTACCATTTCAGACAAATGGCTATGCAACATCTTAAAGACTTGCAGTGTTGAGGCATTCACCATTTCTGGAGGAAAGTTGTTCCACTGATTAATTGTTCTAACTGTCAGGAAATTTCTCCTCAGTTCTAAGTTGCTTCTCTCCTTGATTAGTTTCCACCCATTGCTTCTTATTCTACCCTCAGGTGCTTTGGAGAATAGTTTGACTCCCTCTTCTTTGTGGCAACCCCTGAGATATTGGAACACTGCTATCATGTCTTCCTTAGTCCTTCTTTTCATTAAACTAAACATACTCAGTTCCTGCAACTGTTCTTCATATGTTTTAGTCTCCAGTCCCCTAATCATCTTTGTTGTTCTTCTCTGTACTCTTTCTAGAGTCTCCACATCTTTTCTACATCGTGGCGACCAAAACTGAATGCAGTATTCCAAGTGTGGCCTTACCAAGGCATTATAAAGTGGTATTATCACTTCATGTGATCTTGATTCTATCCCTCTGTTTATGCAGCCTAGAACTGTATTGGCTTTTTTGGCAGCTGCTGCACACTGCTGGCTCATTTAAATGGTTGTCTACTTGGACTTCAAGATCCCTTTCACAGTTACTGCTATTGAGCAAGGTGCCACCTACACTGTACCTGTGCATTTCATTTTTGTTGCCTAAATTTAGAACCTTACTCTTTTCACTATTGAATTTCATTTTATTAGATTGTGCCTTATGTATAAGTTATCAATGAAAACATTAGCTTTTCTGGGAGTTGTTAGCAACTTGATTGCAATAGTCAATCTAATTTCCTTATAAGATATAATAGGACTTTATAATACTTTGTGTTCAATCACTTGGAAACTGGGAATGTGAACCTAAAGCCACTGTGCAGCTAATTAAAGCAGCTGCATCATTTTACAGGATTGTGCAGCTGTTTTGGGGAGGTCTCTGTTGTACTGTGTGGTCCTCAAAGCACATGCTTTAATGTGCATAAATAAATGCTGCACATTGTCTCAGTATTGCAAAGCAGCTCTTCTATACTGAATCTAAAGTACATTACAGTCTTGTAAAATGGGCAACACTGACAGATGGCAAAACTCAATTCTTACTATACTGTTTTTCTACTACTATTTTGTTTGCCTTTATCATTCACAATTTAATGTAACATGAGTGTCTACAGCAAAACTGCTCCAATCTATAGTATTAGGATTGAAGTTTGGTTTTGAATTGCTCGTATTTCAGGATTAAGAATTATGAATTGTGTCAAGAATCACTGGATGGACTAGAGGTTTAGGCATATTAAGTAATTTATATAGTGATGGGAAAAAAGGACATGGTGGCTCAGTGGCTAAGATGCTGAGCTTGTCAGTCAGAAAGGTCGGCAGTCAGTGGTTCGAATCCCTAGCACTGTGTAACAGAGTGAGCTCCCGTTACTTGTCCCAGCTTCTGCCAACCTAGCAGTTCAAAAGCACGTAAAAGTGCAAGTAGAAAAATAAGGACCACTTTAGTGATTTGCGCATGCGCGAGATGGAGGTCGCGCCGCGAAACGCGGCTTGAAGCCAGGGGGTCGTTTAGACCTAGGAGGACGTAGCCAGCCCTCGTCGGTCATCTCCGAGGGCTGGCCCAGCAAGAGGACACCCCTGCCGCCACTCCGGGCCGCTCGGAAATGAAGAGCGAGCCCTGTGAGTGACGGCAGGACGGAGAGCAGGGCAGGGCGGGCCCGAATCGGCCTTTTGCGGCCTGGAGCGTCCCGGCGCGGCTGGAGGTAGGAAGCAGGCCGCGAAGCCGGGACGCGGAAGAAACAGACTTGCCGGGCCATGTCGGGTCGGGCCGGGAGGACTACCATCAGGCCGCATGGCCTATGCTGGGCCTGGCGGCCCAATAACCCGATCCCGACCGGCGGTATTTCCCATCTTATCCCACCCGACCTGAGGCTGGAGGCTGGAGGTGGAAACGGCTGGCGTGTTTTAAGGCTTGTTGCTTGTGGGTGGATGGCTGATGGAATGTTGATGGAACGGAGCTGGATTGCTGATGGAATGGAGCTGGATTGCTGATTGCTGATTGCTGATGGAGTGGAGCTGGATTGCTGATGGAATGGAGCTGGATTGCTGATGGAATGGAGTTGGTGTTGGAGGAGTGGAGAAGGTGAGAGGAGAGGAAGATTGGATGAGAGGATGGAGTGAAGAGAGGAGGAACGAGGAGAAGGAAGGAAGGAAAGTGGTGGAAGAAGGAGTAGGAGATGGGAGAGATGGATGAAGAAGCCAAGCAGCCGGGTCGTTGGTGGATCATGGCCGAAGATGACCCAGGAACACCTCAAAGTGTGTGCTTTGGACTTGGGAGTAAACCGTGGCAGCACATGGCAGCACTTTACATCAGGCCGCACAAGGGACCATCTAGTCGTGCGGCACTAAGTGCGGACTGAGGCCGGTGTTGCCGAAGAAGACAGATGGATGGGGTGGTGTTAAGACTGAATTGTGATCCCCCCCACCCGAAAGAGCTAAGTCTGACTGTCTGAACTGTTTTATCCCTCTGCTCTTTTAGAACTGCGTCCATTTGCACAATTTTATCACTTGTCACTTTACTTGCCCTGGACTCTATTTGTGGACTCTATTTGTGAACTTGCTCTGTGTCCCCTGGGTTGGATGACCTCTATGTTTTTAGCAGTGTATTCCAGGTGTGATCTCCTTTGCCTGCGGGAGGCCCCCCTCTCGCAGGCCTGGCCCCCCTATCTAACACGGGCCCACCTCGAGGATGGACTGATAGCTCCTGAGAGGTGGGCGAAGCGCAAATTAAGGGGGTTTTTATTTAAATTTTTAATTCGGATTTTAGGGGGTTCCAGGGTGGGGGGGGGAAATAGTCCTGGGAGGAAATGGCAAATGAGTGGGCCGGCCGGCGGAAGAGGAGTAACGGAGGGAGGGGAAGGGGGGGTCGTTTCCACTGAAGCATTTTCCATCGATCTGGTCTTAGGGAGGGGCAGGGGCGGTGGGAGGCGGAATAGGCATCATCGGTTGGAAGACCGTGGCCGCTGGACACAGGCGGTCACGCGCTCCAACTCTCCGTCCTCCCATCGCAGACTAGGTGGGCAGGACTCACAGACCCGGGGCCCGAAGCTGATGTTATGCAACGCCAGGTCCGTGGTTCAGAAAGCCCCCCTCATCTGTGACCTTGTGTCAGAGGGGGACCCGGACCTGGTGGGTATAACGGAAACCTGGTTGGGCCATGAAGGGGGTATACCCCTCGTGGACATCTGCCCACCAGGTTACCGTGCCTTCCATCAGCCTAGGGCCCTAGGGAGGGGTGGGGGGGTGGCGATTATCGTAAAGGAAGGTCTTGAGCCGAAGGAGACCACGGTCCCCCAGACAACCGGGTGTGAATCTCTCTGCGTGAGATGGGGCCTAGGGAGGCAGTTGGGCGTGTTAGTTGTATACCTGGCTCCTCGCTATGCAACAACAGCCCTGCCCGAGCTCCTAGAGGTGATAGCCGAGGCGGCGGTTGAGACCCCCAGACTGGTAGTCATGGGGGACTTTAACTTGCCGTCGGCGGGCGAAGCCTCTGGAGCAGCTCGGGAGTTCATGGCCTCCATGACGGCCATGGACCTGACCCAGGTAGTTTTAGGTCCCACTCACGAGGGGGGGAACACACTGGATCTCATCTTTGTCTCGGGACAGTGGAGTCGCGATCTGGGAATAGGGGACTTAGTCATCACTCCCTTGTCATGGACAGATCACGCTCTCCTCCGGCTGGACTTTCCAATCGCTCCACCTCACCGCGGGGAGGCGGAACCGGACACTCCTAGATGGTTCCGCCCCAGGCTTCTAATGGACCCGGAAAGGTTCCAGAGGGAGCTTGGGCCAATTCCTGTGATCCTGCCCCGCGACTCGACTGAGGACCTAGTGGCCGCATGGTTAAGTGCGGCCGCGGGGGCCTTGGACCGAGTCGCGCCCTTGCGGCCTCTCTTGCGGCGACGAATCACCCAGGCTCCCTGGTTTACTGAGGAGCTTCGGGGGATGAAACGCCACAAGAGACGCCTAGAGAGCAGATGGAGATCCTCTCGCTCCGAAGCCGACCGAACACTAGTGAGAACCCATATTAGGGCTTACTTAGTGGCGATAAGGGTGGCCAAACGTGAGTATTGTGCCACCCTAATTGCATCCGCAGATAACCGCCCTGCCGCCCTGTTTGGGGTGACCCGCTCCCTCCTTCACCAGAGGCCGCGGGAAGCCCCTCTACAAGGGCGAGCAGAGGAATTTGGGATTTATCTGCAGGAGAAAATCACTCGGATTCGGAATGAGCTACCCTCCATCGACAGTGGTCCTGTGGGACTGTCCGAGACTAGTCTTGAGGTTCCTGCTTGGGAGGAGTTTGACTTTGTTACCACCGAGGATATGGACAGGCTGTCAAGGAAACTTAGAGCGACCACATGTTTATTGGACCCGTGTCCCTCCTGGCTTGTACTGGCATCCTGGGAGACGACACGAGGCTGGCTCCAGGGCATTGTCAACGCATCTTTGAGTGAGGGGTCCTTGCCTGCCGTCTTGAAAGAGGCGGTAGTGAGGCCCCTCCTCAAGAAGCCGTCCCTGGACCCAGCTTTACTAGAGAACTATCGTCCAGTCTCCAACCTTCACTTTCTGGTGAAGGTTGTTGAGAGTGTGGTAGCCCAACAGTTTCCACAACACCTGGAGGAAGTTGATTATCTAGACCCGCGCCAGTCCGGCTTCCGACCCGGTCACAGTACCGAGACGGCATTGGTCGCGTTGGTTGATGATCTCTGGAGGGCGCGGGATAGAGGGTATTCCTCTATCCTAGTCCTATTAGACCTCTCGGCGGCTTTTGATACCATCGACCATGGTATCCTATTGCACCGACTGGGGGGGTTGGGGCTGGGAGGCACCGTTTTGCGGTGGTTCTCATCCTACCTCTCTGGTCGGTCGCAATATGTGTTGACGGGAGGGCAGAGGTCGACCTCGAGACCCCTCTTATGTGGGGTTCCTCAGGGGTCGGTCCTCTCGCCCCTCCTGTTTAACACATATATGAAGCCGCTGGGTGAGATCATCCGTGGTTTTGGGGTGGAGTACCATCTGTACGCTGACGACACCCAGCTGTACATATCCACCCCAGACCACCCCAACGATGCCGCCGAAGTGCTGTCCCGGTGTTTGGAAGCCGTACGGATCTGGATGGGTGGTAACAAACTCAAGCTCAACCCTGCCAAGACTGAGTGGCTGTGGTTTCCGGCACCCCGGTTCAGCCAGATTACTCCAACTCTGGCCATTGGGGGCGAAACACTGGCCCCCGTGGAGAGGGCGCGCAATTTGGGTGTCCTCCTGGATTCCCGGCTGTCCTTGGAGGACCATGTGACAGCCGTGGCCAGGGGGGCGTTTCATCAGGTACGCCTGATGCGCCAATTGCGCCCCTTACTGGACCGGGCTGCCCTTTGCACAGTCACTCAAGCTCTCGTGACGTCCCGTCTCGACTACTGTAATGCTCTCTACATGGGGCTTCCCTTGAGGTGCACTCGAAAGCTACAGCTAGTCCAAAACGCAGCCGCGCGGGTAATTACGGGAGCCACCAGAAGCTCCCATATAACACCAATCCTGCGCGAGCTGCATTGGCTTCCTGTGGTCTTTCGGGTGCGCTTCAAGGTTCTGACGACCATCTTTAAAGCGCTCCATGGCTCGGGGCCTAGTTATATGCGAGACCGTCTCCTGCCCCATACATCCCTTCGGCCGATACGCTCCCACAGAGAGGGCCTTCTCAGGGTGCCGTCGGCCGGACAATGCTGACTGGCGACACCCAGGGGAAGAGCCTTCTCTGTGGCGGGCCCTGCCCTTTGGAACGACCTACCCCCTGAACTCCGGACCATCACCGACCTCCGCCTCTTCCGCAAATGTTTAAAGACATATTTTTTCCATCAAGCCGGCCTAGCCTAACCTCCCATGGGGACTTTTAGAAAAGTTTTAAATTGGGTTTTTAATAATTGGTTTTTAGCACAGGATTGGGGATTATTTAATATATATTTTAAATTATTTGTCTATCTTCTATTGTGTATGTTTTTTAAATTTCCTGTGCGCCGCCCTGGGTCCTCTGTGGAGAAGGGCGGGATATAAATGTAATAAAATGAAATGAAATGAGTGGGAAGCTAACAGTGTTCTGTGTGCCTTCAGCATTTAGTCACGCTGGCCACATGACCACAGAGACATCTTTGGACAGCAGTGGCTCTTCAGCTTTGAAACAGAGATTAGCATCGCCCCCCAGAGTTGGGAACGACTAGCACATATGTGCAAGGAAACCTTTACCTTTACCTTAAAGCGATGGAAAGGTGTGTTATTGATTATCTTAAGGACAGTGTGGCCCATCTTAACAGTCTTACATTTTTTAGATGGAAAAGGTTTATGTGACTATTTACTTCTTTAAAAATGGTTTTAAACTGCTTGTGATTTGATTTGATCTTTCAGTGAAGTATCTAGGTTGGTCTTTCAAATCTATGCAGTTATTGAAGACATTTTGCCGTCTAGTGCCGTCCACTAGACTTTGTCAGCGGGCGACGCCCAGGGGAAGGGTGCTCTCTGTGGCGGGCCCTGCCCTCTGGAACGACCTTCCCCCCGATATTAGGACAACCACGGACCTCCGCTCCTTCCGTCTGAAACTAAAAACACATCTTTTCTGCTTGGCCGGCCTAGGGTAGTCTCTCTGCTATAGGGTTTTTATTTAATTATTGGGTATTTTAGTGTTTAATGGGATTTTAGCACAGGTATTAGATTTAATTCGTTTTTATGCTATGTTTGTATATTTATTGTTTTATTTTTCCCTGTGCACCGCCCCGAGTCCCTGTGGGGAGAGGGAGCGGTTTTACAAATTAAATATTATATATTATTATATATATTTTATTGTCTCTATGTCCTGGTCCTCTTGAGGTTAATTTCAGATACTGGTGAATTCTCATTTTTGTAGGTTGCAACATAAATAATCTTTTCTTTAAAGGTTCTGAACTTCAACCTTTCCACAATATTTCTATTCAAGCACTGACAATTGGGATTTCCCTTATTTCATAAATACTTATATTTCAGCAATAATACTATGAAAGTTGAGCCATTTGTTTTCTGTCTTTGTTGCTGTAGACTTGCCCTGACCTGAATGTACTTCCTAACTAACTAGTATTAAAATCTAAGTTATATGTTGTTTCTGTTTTTAGGTTAATAGAACTTTGTATGCCTGCAAATTTTGTAACTCATGTGAAAACTTGGGTGGAAATAAAAAATGCTAGTCAAGAATTGTCAAATGTTTATGACAGGGTTGCAAGAAACATCCCCCAACAAAAGAAAGCCCAAGTCTTGTTTTTCCTCAATATTCCATTTTTAATTAATCAATCAATCAATCAATCAATCAATCAATTAATTAATTAATTAATTAATTAATTAATTAATATTTTTATTCCACTCAGGGCAGTGTACAGCCAAAATAAAACACAGATATACAAAAGTTAAAACAATTTTAAAACATATTAAATAATTTGGCCCATAATAAAAGTTAAAAACCAATAAACCCAATTAAGATTAATAAAATTTATATTTACACCAGCCCAGCTTGTTGGAAAAGAAAAGTTTTAAGAGCATGGCGGAAGGTGCGAAGGTCAGGGATAATTTGTAACTCCGGGGGCAATTCATTCCAGAGGTGCTCCCACAGAGAAGGCTCTCCCCCTGGGTGTCACCAGTCGACATTGTTTAGCCGACAGCACCATGAGGACACCCTCTCTATTGGAGCGTACTGGCCAGTGGGAGGCTCTCGGTGGCAGAAGGCGATCTCGTAGGTACCCAGCTCTAAAAATAGGTCTGAAAAACATGTTTCTTTCTATAGGTGCTGGGCCAGATGGTGAGATGAACCTGTTGAAAATTACCAATTTCTGAGTGATCCATACAGTGCTTGGAGTCATGTACTTGTATTTTGTTTTTAGATACTATTTTTTATTTTTTACAAAATATGTGCTAGTGCTGACTGCAAATCCACTCCTAATAATTTCTGATCCTTCTTTAAGTGGTAAATTATTTCTTGAATAAACCTTGACACTATGTCTTCCTTGCTTGAGAATTTTATTGCATAATAGTCTTAGCTGATACTAGGATTATACTTGATATATTCATATTCATATTTATTAAATTTATATACCGCACCTTCTCCCTACTGGGACTCAGGGCGGTGTACAGGCAGGTAAAAATTGATAATATAAAACATAAAATACATTAAAAATATATTAAATAGTTGGCCTGTCCTAAAACCCCTACTAAAACCCCTGCTAAAACAAATTAAAAACTACGCCAGGCCAGCTGCACGAAATAAATAGGTCTTCAAGGCCCAACGGAAAAGGCGTAGGTCGGTGATCGTCCGTAGGTCAGGGGGTAGGTCATTCCAGAGGGCAGGGGCTGCTACAGAGAAGGCACTCCCCCTGGGGGCTGCCAGCTGACATTGATAAGGCGGAATTGCTTCAGTTCCCTCTATGCAGTATCAGAGGAAACCTAGCATTTAAATGGAGCAAAGGAATAGAGACTTGGGCTGCATTGTTTATACCCTATTTTCAGCAGCAGTCTGATTTACAACAGTGGGAATATTATAAAAAATCAGTTGCACCTATCACTGTTTAAAATATTTTACATTTCTGGAACAACTACTGGTATGGTAAGGAAATATTTATGCTTAATAAGAATAAATATTTTTTTCTTGTAGTTATGTTTTCAATTTTGTGCTTCGTTCACAATTCTGTGTTTTCAAGAGAACTTTTCTAGGAAGAGTTTTTGTATGCCTTATATAAGTGGATAAAAATAATGTTTTATGTTAAAGTTGCTTAAATAAAATTCTAAATGGCTAAGGCCTAGGAAAGGAAATGCTAATTAAAAGCAGAATTTTCTCTTATGTTTTTCATTCACTTCTGATTTGTCTATTAAAAGTTAAGAATTCCATTTCATCTAGTCTAAATTGTTTGTTTTATTTTCATAGGACTTGGTGTTCATAATATAGTACTGTTTGTTTAGTTGCCACATTTGTAATAACGGAATTGTTTATATTAACCTCCATTCCAATTTTTATGTAGCCTTAAAGAATACATACTAATTTTTATAAAATGAGTAATTTAAAGGGGAGAATCAAGGTCAATAATAGTAAGTTCAATTTCTTTTATCTGTCATCATTGTGCCACTCTCATAGCATCCGCAGATAACCGCCCTGCCGCCCTGTTTAGGGTGACCCGCTCCCTCCTTCAACAGAGGGTGCGGGAAGCCCCCCTACAGGGCAGAGCAGAGGAATTTGTGTCTTATCTGCAGGAGAAAACCGCTCAGATACAGAACGAGTTAGCCCCCATTGCTGGCCCAGTGGAATGCCACGAGGCGGATCTTGTTTGGGAGGAATTTGACTCCGTTACTTCCGAGGATATGGACAGGTTACGTGGGCGACTGCGAGCCACCACATGTTTACTGGACCCGTGTCCCTCCTGGCTTGTACTGGCATCCTGGGAGGTGACACGAGGCTGGCTCCAAGAGGTTGTCAACGCTTCCTTGAGTGAGGGTTCCTTGCCTGCCTCTCTTAAAGAGGCTATGGTGAGGCCCCTCCTGAACAAGCCCTCTTTGGACCCAGCTTTACTATCCAACTATCGTCCTGTCTCCAACCTTCCCTTTTTGGCGAAGGTTGTTGAGAGTGTGGTGGCACAACAGTTTTCCCGTCACCTGGAGGAAGTTGATTATCTAGACCCGCGCCAGTCCGGCTTTCGGCCCGGGCATAGCACCGAGACGGCATTGGTCGCGTTGGTGGATGATCTCTGGAGGGCCAGAGATGGGGGTTGTTCCTCCATCCTGGTTCTATTAGACCTCTCGGCGGCTTTCGATACCATCGACCATGGTATCCTATTGCATCGGCTGGGGGGGTTGGGGGTGGGAGGCACCGTTTTATGGTGGTTCTCCTCCTACCTCTCTGGCCGATCGCAATTTGTGTTGGCAGGAGAGCAGAGGTCGACCTCGAGACCCCTCACATGTGGGGTGCCTCAGGGGTCGGTCCTCTCGCCTCTCCTGTTCAACACATACGTGAAGCCGCTGGGCGAGATCATCCATGGTTTTGGGGTAGAGTATCATCTCTACGCTGATGATACTCAGCTGTATATATCTACCCCAAACTACCCCAACGATGCCGTAGCGGTGATGTGCCAGTGCCTGGAAGCCGTGCGGATCTGGATGGGAAGTAACGGACTCAAGCTCAACCCGACCAAGACCGAGTGGCTGTGGTTTCCTGCTGCCCGATTCAACCAGCTGATTCCATCTCTGGCCATAGGGGGCGAACATCTTGCCCCTGTGGATGGGGCGCGCAACTTGGGTGTCCTCCTGGATACCCGGCTGTCCATGGAAGATCAAGTGACAGCCGTGGCCAGGAGGGCGTTTTACCAGGTTCGCCTGGTACGCCAGTTGCGCCCCCTATTGGATCGGGACGCCCTTCGCACAGTCACTCATGCTCTCATGACATCCCGACTGGACTATTGCAACTCTCTCTACATGGGGCTCCCCTTGAGGTGCACCCGGAGACTTCAGTTGGTCCAGAACGCAGCCGCGCGAGCAATAATGGGAACCCCTAGGTTTACCCACGTTACACCGCTCTTGCGCGAGCTGCACTGGCTGCCTGTCATCTTTCGGGTGCGCTTCAAGGTGTTAGTCATCATCTTCAAAGTGCTCCATGGCTCGGGACCTAGTTATCTGCGGGATCGGATCCTGCCCCATACATCCTCACGGCCGATTCGCTCCCACAGAGAGGGACTTCTCCGGGTGCTGTCCACTAGACTTTGTCAGCGGGCGACGCCCAGGGGAAGGGCTCTCTCTGTGGCGGGCCCTGCCCTCTGGAACGACCTTCCCCCCGACATTAGAACAACCACGGACCTCCGCTCCTTCCGCCTAAAACTAAAAACACATCTTTTTCGCTTGGCCGGCCTAGGGTAGTCTCTTTTAAGGTTAGGGGATTTTATAAGGGATTTTAGCGCAGGGTTATTTGTTTAATCTATTTTTATTTAGTTTAGTCATTTATTTATATTTGTATTTTTAATTCTGTACTTGTTGATTTTAGTTGTTTTTAATTCCCTGTGCCCCGCCTCGAGTCCCTTCGGGGAGAGAGAGCGGGTTAGAAATAAAATTATTATTATTATTATGCCCAATTTTATCACTTTTTTTTTTTGCCATGGTGGTTAAGCAAATCAATTAAGTGAATCCAGCTTTTCCCGTTGCCTTTTCTTGCAGGAAGATGGCTGGGAAGGTAACAAATGGTGAACACATGACCCTGGGATGCTGTAACCATTGTAAATACATGCTGGTTGTCAAGCATAACCCAATCCTGCCAGAGCAGCAAATGTTCTGGAACAGAACATCTGGTATTGCCTTTTAGGCAGAAACAAACTCTAGTAGGGATTTCTTATAAATGTCTAGCAGTTTCTGGGAGGAAATTTCCCCACTTTCATTCTTCCATACGGAATTGTGTCAGCTGTGTGATGTTTTAAGGATACTTACATATGCAGCGTGTTTCAAGTCACCCCACAAATCTTGATGGGATTTAGATCTCGACTTTGACTTGATTATTCCAAACCAGTATGTTTTTCCCCCAAGCCATTTCTTGGTGGTTATATTGGAATGTTTAGAGCCATTGTCATGTTGCAAGGTCCACTCTAGAATGAGCTTAAATTGTTTGACAGATGGTCTCATATTATCCTCAAGCACGCTTTCTTACAATGATGAATTCATTGTGGAATTTTTAATGGTATATTTCCAGGCCCAATGTAGCAAAGCAATCCCCAAAGCATAGCATTTCCTTCATCAGATCCTTCTGATGAAATGCTGTCTTTAGTTTTTGTCAAACCTACATTCTAGTATTGTGGCTATCTTTGCCTCATGTGTCCAGAGCACATCTCCCAAAAGTACTGATCTTTTTTGAGATGTTCACAAGCAAACTCAGTCTGGCCTCATGAGCAAAAACATATAGTCCTGATATATATTTCTGGACAGCAAACGTTTCCACTTGGAACATATAAATCTAATTTGTGTAGCTTCTTTCTAATGGTGGACTCTGAATCAGTAGTGTTGCGAGCTACTTGTACTTCATGTGATGCAAGAGTGGGTTCCGGCAGAGACTACTGCTGGTTCCCTCAGGGATGCGCCACGCATGCATGTGCAGTACAACTAAAATTGTTCTTCATGTCCAGAAGCAAAACACAAGATGGCGGCACCTCTGGCACTGCTGGGAGAACCAGTTCGGGGGCGTGGCAGGCCTGAGTTGCTGCGACCCAGGCCACCAAGCAACCCAGGCTGCCAAGTTACTTCTGGTTTGGCTGAACCAGTATGAACTGGTTGGAACCCACCTCTGAAGTGATGAAAGTCTGGCGTTCATAGACTTCTTTCATTCTCCTTTGTTTTGCTCTTATGTCTGAACTTGCTAAGACTTACCTGGACAAGCTGACAGTTGCTTTGAATCTTCGTCACTTATAAATAATCTTGTGGCTAGTAGAGTCCAGTTCTTTGGCAATCTTTTAACATCCCTTTCCAGGGCTATATAGGGGTATCGTAACTTTTTTCCAAAGGCCTCAGAGAGCTTTTGGTCTACATATGATGATTACTTCACACATTAGCAGAAAATAAGAAATCAAAATGCCTGAGGCTCCTCCTAGATCGCCTGTAATGAAAGTCTAATCATTAAAATGGTGCACCTGATTCTAATTCTAGATATTTGAGATAGCAGTAAATGTAGGAATGTACTTACTTTTTTCACATTCAAATATGCATTAAGTTTATTTAAAATTACATAATTGCTAGGAAATGTAAATAGTGCATGACATTTGAATCCTGTTTATGTATCAATATTATTAAAATAAAGATAAAATATTTGAATTTTGAAGTAACTTGAAAAAAATCTAAAATTCTAAAGGAGTATACTTTACTTTTTCACATAACCAATACATTCTTGCCATTTTAACATTAATTGCAGAATAAAGTATCCTCCTCTACATTGAAACTCACACTTCTCTTAAGGCAGCAAGATGAGGGAAATACTCATAGAAAGCAAGATCAGTAGATCAGACAGCTCTACTTGTTTCTTTTTATTTAAAGGGGCTCTTCAGTGCCTCCTTTTTTTATTTTCTCTGAATTGAGAGAGTACCCACTAAAAATTAATACTTCATTTTATCATGTTTTTACCATGTCATTCTTTAAATTTTGCCCAAGGTGAAATACACAATAAAAAGTAACATGATAAACAATGTAAATGCGCATAAATAACCAAGTAGTAGTGTATAAAAATAGCAACCTTATAAACATCTATAGGCCAAATGCTTGCGTAAATGAGAAAATGTTTGCCTGTCAATTCAAGGCCATTTTAGAATGAGTCACTGACTCATTTGGCAAAAACCTGAAGGGATTTTATATTTCATTCTTCTGTTTTGGTTAGTTACTTAAATAAATTGAATGGATACTCCTTCTAATGCATAATTTGCTAAGGGTCTTTGAACATGACCATGGAAACCCATGAGGCTTACATCTTCATCAGTTTAAAATTACTGATATGAGGATCGTAGTTCTTCTGTAAGCAGAATATATGAACCCGCCCAATGTTGTCTGGTATGGCTACTTTAATTAGCTATGTAATGTAAGTGTTACTAATATTTGAGGAGAAAGGTTTTGATTTTGGATTATTACTCTCCCATAAAATGATTTGGTACATCTATTTTGGGATATTATAACATCATAATATAAATAGGCCACTACTTGGTTTACATGTTCATATATAAGCGTTACATGGAAGTTGGCTGGGAAGGTTATAAATGATGATCACATGACCCTGAGACAGTGCAACTGTCATAAATACATGCCAATTGCTAACCAGTCAAATTTTGATCACGTGACCATGAAGATGTTGCAATGGTTATAAGTGGAAAACAGGTAATTAGTCACTCGTCCACAATTCAAGGTAATTACACATTTCCCCTTAGCTGCTCATTTTGCACATGAAGATGCCATATGGTCTGTTAGATAAAGCATTGATTGCTGTTGTAATACAGGTAGTTTTTGGCTTCTAGCCATTCATTTAGCAATCCTTCAAAGTTACAATGGCACCAAAACAAGTTATTTACAACCAGTAATACCCAGCTTATGTAAACTCCAGAGGATAGTAGAGGACAGGAAAGCCTGGAGGAACGTTGCCCATGGGGTTGCAATGGGTCGGACATGAAAACTAACAACAACAATACCCAGTAAACTTTACTCCATTACTTAATGCTTCTACCCTTTTATATATGTTTATAGTTATACGGGTGGTTTGCTTGCATTGAGATATTTTAATTAACCACAAAGCTTCTTGGAGTCTACGTTACAATGAGTTTGATTTTAGTCCATAGGAAAATAAACCTTTAATCTTTGAAACTATTGCATTATCCCAATTTCATCAGGACAACTCATTCTGCCACTGTTAATTGCCCATGTAGAAGCAATTCTTGTTTGCAGGTCTTGATTCACCTTTTCTACTTCAAGAAGGTATATGATAATTAATGCATTTGCAGTAAACTCGCTTTCATACATATATATTTTCAATGTCTGTTGAAAAGAGGTAATCTGGTTTTCATGTTCCCTACCCAACATAAAATTGCAATGTGCTTCCCAAATTTTGCCTCATTTCAAAGAACTGCAAGATTTACTCCTGTCCCATTGTTCCTTCTAGGATTTTCTATTTTAGGAATTGTATGCCATAAATCTGGTAGTAATTTCCGTTGCTGTCAATAATGTATTCAGAATGCATATTTACAGGACTGAACTGCACAAAAGATTAAATTATGCTTCTGTTTCCTGCTACTGGTGATCATTGTACGAAGACTTGCTATCACAGTAGTTGAACTGTCAGCCAGGTGTGGTACCAGGACATAACATCTTCCCAAGGCATCCTTTAGCTCATTGTCCTTTTGCTACAACAAGGCAATGTTTGACATTAAGTCAAGGGGTGGTTATGGTGGAGTTCAGGAAGACAGCTTTGGAATCTGGGAACAGGCAGAAGTAGCAGTCTTGGTGTTTATGTGAGTATTAATAAGGAAGAGGAAGAGGGAGGGGTTCACTTAGTTATTTGAAGAAGGAAATAAGTCCTTTCTACCTGCCAAGAAGTCCTCTTCATCTGATCTTCATCTGATCTGATCTGATAATCTGATCTTACTCTTTTTCTCATTTTTCATAAATATTCCATAGCTAAGCAAAGCTCATTTTCATACAAGTGAGAGGTGGACTTTATTTGAAGGAGTGGCTTCAGAACTGTACCTGGAGGGTGGCATATAGAAGTAACAGCTTGATTAAGCCTGTTCTAGTTTGATATATTGCTGTTATTTAAATGAAATGTTTCATATGTTTTTATGAATTAGCATGAAGTAATCATAAAGGAGCTTAATTTAAATGTATGGTTCTAAATCACATATTTGGGTCAGTTGGGATTAGATTGAAGAGGTTTGGTAGTCTGCTTCTTAATGAGATTTGAGCATTACTCATTTTATATTGAAGTGCATCTTTAATCAAGCCAAAAATGTATGGGCATAGCAAAGAACTATAGAAGTAGCGCAGATCACCAATGCTACTTTTTCCAGATTGGATTCCTTTGAAGCCTAGGATTCCACAAAGTAAGAGGAAAAAATGAATAGAAGGAATAGATGTTCTTAGAAAAGAGACTTGGAGTCTCTTAGAAAAAAATTATGTAGATGCCACTAAAGTTTTTTTGGGTGAGGATGGGATAATTTCCTTTCCACAAAGGACAAAGTGAGATAGGAGACACCTTAAATGTACTTAGCCATCTGCTCTATCTCAAGGCTGCTCTAATCAGAAGTAGCACTATTGATTTTTTTTAAAAGATGCAATGTTATCAGTTGACATTTCAAAGCTCCACCCCTCTTTATCAGGGTTCTAGGTTTATTTATTTTTTAATAAATAGGTTCTATAGCCTAACAGTTTTTTTTTTGTCTCCTGACCCTAGTGGACTGTTCTTGCTGCAAAAGCTTTTATAAAGGGAACTATGCAAGGGCTAAATGTGATTAGAAGATATCATTGATTGTAGGAAAAAAAAAACCTACAAAGTGAAATTGAAATGAATGTTGATGTAGTGGGATAAAGCATATGAAATCATTAATGACTGATAGGTTAGATTAAATGTAGGCAATCAGGCTAATAGGATTTGATTTTATAAAATCCCTTTTCCACAAAATTACAATGAATTATTTTTAGTTTTAGCTTAGCTAAAATAATGAATATTTCCTATTACGTTTTCTACAGTGTGGTGAATTATAGTGCAAAATCCATTGTTTTTAAATGGTAGGTTTTTGTTGTTGTTCTTGTCAGTTACAGCAATTTTAAAAGAGCATAGTCCATGTGAAAGAATGAATAAAATTCAGGGAGTAGCATCAAGGACTTTGTAGCTCAGAAAAGTGAGTTTGGCAGTGCTAATTTGTATTAAAGTTGTTGTTGCATGACAGCAGGAAAAAGATTTAATGCTTGCCACCTGAATCAAGCCATGGAACATTGGTTTCTATAACTGCCATGAATTTGAATCAAGGCCAGTATCTCTAAATTTGAAATAAACTGATACTGTCTCAAGAAATAAAAAAGGTGACTTAGTGTGGGAAAGTATTTAGAAAATAGTATTTCAATTTAATTTTTAGCAGAATATATATTTCACAATATTAACACTCAGGCCTTTTTTCTCCTTTCTGGAGGGGAGGGCTAAATGGTCTGAAAACCATTTACTATCTTCATAACATCCCTAACAAGCAATGATTTTCACATAAAGTACAAGTTCCAATTTATACCCTCCCTGTCACTATCCAACTTCTCTATCAGAATGTCTTTTCTCTTCTTCTCCCCTTGCATATATAGTACTGCAAATAAGGTAGGAATGTGTGGTGTTAAAATATTTGTTGCAGCATTTACTTATACAGAAATCCCTAGAAAAATACATTTTTCTTGTATTCAAAATAGTGACCAATAGTAGTCGATAATTCCTCTGTCCATGCTGGTGAGGGTCTGGTCTCATCATTATATCTCATAAATTGCAGTTTTCCAAGATTTTCTCATGATCAGCCGAGGTTTTTAGAAAAATGTACTTTTAATTCATTTTTTTGTTTACTGTATGAATTTATAAACTCTAATCTGTAAAATTCTTAAAAGTTTTTAAAAATTAAATGTATACCAATCTTGGAAATTCTAGTATGTTCTGAATGAAATCCTTTATTCTTAATACAGATTTCCTCTCTTTGAATGGAAGAGCTTCAGTTTGAGAAGGAAAATGTGAGATCCATTAGAGCAGCGTTTCCTAACCTTTTCGGGTTGGTGGCCACATCCAGAGAAAAGGGGATGCGAGGGCAGGGACATGTGTGTGAGTGAGTAGGGCTGAGTAAAGCTGCACACATGTGTTCTTTGGCCTGATGCTTCCATGTCAGGGCTGCGAACAGGCCATGGCCCCTGCATTAGTGGTTTATTTCTGGAATCAAGGGCTAGTAGAATATCTTCTTATCCTTCTTCCTTTTAACAAACCAATTTTGGAAGACTTCTTTATAGCATCATGGGTAATCCCTTCGTCCGATCCGCTCCCACAGAGAGGGTCTTCTCTGGGTACTGTCGGCCGGGCAATGCCGGTTGGCGACGCCCAGGGGAAGGGCCTTCTCTGTGGCGAGCCCTGCCTTCTGGAACGACCTACCCCCCGACCTACGCACCACCTCGGACCTCCGCCTCTTCCGCCAACGTCTTAAGACGTATCTATTCCAACAAGCCGGCCTAGCATAGCCCCCCGTTTCTCATTTTTATCTATAAATTTTAATTTTCAGGGTTTTAAATGGGTTTTTTTAGCACGGGATTTAATTTAATATGTTTTTAATAATGTATATTGTCTTTTGTTATGGTTTTTAATAATGCCTGTGCGCCGCCCTGGGTCCTAACAAGGAGAAGGGCGGGGTATAAATTCGAAAAAGAAAATAAAAAATAATAAAAATAAAATAATAATATTACTGGGAGTTACTGGAAAAGGGGAATTGGGGAATCTACCATTTTTTTCTCCCATCTCGGTCTGAATCTAAATTTGTTTATTATATTTACTTATTTAATATATATTTATAGCTGATAGAACATCACAATTAACCATTGGGGAATCTTTGTGTATTTCGCTGTTGGACACTTAAACATAAAGCTGCATGTTGACTATTTTAAAATGAAACCCTTTAGGGCAGGGCTTTCAAACTCACAGCCCACGGGCTAGATGTGTCACTTGCTGGCCACACTCACGCCCCAGTTTAGCAAAGTTCTGATACGTCACATGATACTGCCATGATGACATGAGTTTGACACCCCTGCTTTAGGGAGATGATTGGTTGTGTTTTTCACCTGATAGTGATGTAATATCCTATACCTCCCACTTCACAAATTTCTTAACTGTTGAGAGATGTTCGCTTGGCATTGAAATTAATATATTTTAATCAATTCTATTCTTTGTTTTTAACAATAACTATTAATCTTGAGCTTTTTATTATTTTAATTTGAGTATAAATTAAATATTAATAGAACATAAATTCATGGTGTACTTTTTTAGTTTTTAAAAATAGCAGACCTCTGTAAAACAAATGCTTGCATAAATTTTTAATAATGATATGAATGTGACAAAAGAGGAGAACTTTGGCAACTGTTCCATATTTATTTATTTATTTATTATTTAAATTTCTATACCGCCCTTCTCCCTTCCGGGACTCAGGGCGGTGTACAGGCAGCAGTAAAAACACGAATAAAAACATAGAAACCCTTTAAAAATACATTAAATAATGGAGCCTATCTTAAAACCTAGTTAAAATCCCTACTAAAAACCATATAAAACTATAACATTTAAAACTATGTCGGTTTAGAAACTATGCCAGTTTAGAAACTATGCCAGGCCGGCCGCACGGAATAAATAAGTCTTCAAAGCCCGACGGAAAAGGCGCAGGTCCGTGATTGTCCGTAGGTCAGGGGATAGGTCATTCCAGAGGGCAGGGTCTGCCACAGAGAAGGTTCTCCCCCTAGGGGTCACCAGCCAACATTGCCTGGCCGACGGCACCATGAGGAGGCCCTCTCTGTGGGAGCGAACTGGACGGTGGGAGGTATTTGGTAGCAGGAGGCGGTATTGCAGATAACCAGGTCCCTTGCAATGGAGCGCTTTAAAAGTGGTTACTAATACCTTGAAGCGCACCCGGAAAGCCACAGGCAGCCAGTGCAGCTCGCACAGGAGAGGTGTCACGTGGGAGCATCTAGACGCCCCCAGAATCCCCTGCGCGGCCACATTCTGAACTAGCTGGAGCCTCCGGGTGCACCTCAAGGGAAGCCCCATGTAGAGAGCATTGCAGTAGTCCAGGCAGGAGATGACGAGGGCTTGAGTGACCGTGCGTAAAGCGTCACGATCCAGAAAGGGACGCAACTGGCGTATCAGGCGAATCTGATAAAATAAATAAAACCTGAGATCATATCAGGATGAATTGTGCAATGTACCGACATATGGAGGTATTTTTAAAGATTCCTGGCATGTTGGGTTGATACATAACGCAACAGGCCATTTTGTTGGTGGATGGGAGTCACCAAATTCTGTTAAAATTTATTCTGCATCGTAGTTCCAGACTTAAATAAGATACATGATATAATATGAAGTGCAATGTTATGTGCATGACAAAAAGGCCTGTAATTGTGTTTCTGTTTTACTCTCCCACCGAGTACATTCTGAGAAGCCACAGTAAAAGTTATCTTGGCATCTTTATCTGCCAAAAGAAGCTGCACATAGAATTTTTCTGTCTGACCACAGTGGACAAAGAAGTAACACATTGAGAGTGTCTTGGTAAAAATTAAAGCAGGAGATGATCTCATGATTCAATGCTCCTCTCTTTACTAGGACAAAGCCTGTTAGGATAGGGGATTTTGCATAATTTAACTTCTAGTACTGTTGATGGTAAGATATTAAAACCTCAGTATTGTTCAAGGCCCTATGAAATGTATTGATTATAAGTTGGCTGCTTATAAGGCTGGTTTAAAACAAAGTTTGTTGTGCCTCATTTGCCCTCAGAATGACATTTAGTAAATTTTGTTTGCAATTCTATGTCAATAATTTTTTGTTTAAGAGCTGCCATTGCCTGATTTCAAGTACATCAGCATCTCATTTGAGAACCAGTTTATGTAATTTGTTATTTGTGTGAGTTCTCAAGAGGAACAGAATTTGTATGGCAGAATAAAATATATTAGACTTATGGCTGAAAGGGAGCTTTTTGCCAGTATTTAAATGTATATAGTTTTACTAGCCACCTCCAAACATTGAGCTTCATTAGGCACTTATTTTGCTATCTGAAATAACTTAGAAAATCAGTTTGAACTTTCTCTCTCCAGTTTCTCAAAGTTGACACCTGGAATTAACTGCACTTCATAGAGAGCCTGCTCCAGCATCTTGGGATTCAGAAACAGCTAGGGCATACTGGGCTCCTCTAAAGAAAAAAAAAAAAGCAAGAAGTGAGGATTGCTGCTGAACTCTTTTGATCATTCAAAACAACCTGGGAAATGAATGATGTTCTTTCTCTGAATAATGTAGCACAGTCTAAACGCCTAGATACAGTGTTTTTAAGTTATATGCTCCTCTTGGGTCCAGCAGAACTTTTTTTGAAGCATTTTGCCAAGATATGACCTTTATTTTCCTGTAGTTAAGAAGAGGCGTTCAGGAATGAAATAATGGCTATGGCTCTTCTAAATATCTTTCAATAATATGAAATCAAGTTCTGCATAATGCAGTCTAGATGTCGTTTAGCTGGATTTTTCCTTCTTCCAGGTAGGAATAATTATTATGGTAGCATTGTAAGTAAGAAGTGAAACTGGCACTAGACCCCACTTAAAGGAGATTTGTATCTGTTTTTGTTGTTGTTAGTTGCGAAGTCGTGTCTGACCCATTGTGATCCCATGGACAACATTCCTCCAGGCCTTCCTGTCCTCTACCATCCTCTGGAGTCGATTTAAGGTCATGCCTATGGCTTTGGTGCCTCCATCCATCCACCTCATTCTCTGTCATTCCATTCTTCTTTTGCCAGCAATCTTTCCCAGCATTAGGAACTTCTCCAGTGAGTCCTTCCTTCTCATTTGATGGCCAAAGTATTTGTATCTATTATAAGATACAATAAGATGTTATGAGATACAAAGTAATTGCATCTGTTTAGAGGGAATTAAATCCAACCTGGATTTTTTCTGGTTTTAACTACTTAATTAGTTTATTTACTGTACTGAAACTAAAGACCACTCCATCAGCCTCTTCTTCTAAATCAGTTTCAGCATCTCATGAATTTTGCCTCCATAAAAAGCTTGAAGTTTCCCAGATTGCTTTTGAGATATGATAATCCAGGAATGAATGGTGAGCTTTCTATACAATACAATACAATGCAATGCAATGCAATGCAATGCAATACAATACAATACAATACAATACAATAGCAGAGTTGGAAGGGACCTTGGAGGTCTTCTAGTCTAACCCCCTGCCTAGGCAGGAAACTCTCATAAGCTAAATATCAAAACCTAGCAGTCTTTTGCCTAGGCCAGGGGTCTGCAAAGTCGGGTCTTTTAAGACTGGTGGACTTCAACTCCATAGCTGGCTGGGGAACTCTGGGAGTTGAAGTCCACCAGTCTTAAAAAAGCCGACTTTGCAGACCCCTGGCCTAGGCTAATGTTACTAACAGTGGCCAAGTTTCATTAACTGCTTCTCTTTTTATATGCTTCTTCTGAAGGAGAATTTGAGAGTATAAATGAGTTTGACTACAGTTCTTGAAGTTAGCAAATAATTCTTTTTTTACTTTCTGGCAGTCCAGAAGTGCATTTTTAGTTTGAGTTTGACTTAAAATCTGTTTGCAGGATTGAATGAAGAACATGCAATATTAAAGAGTAATTTTATTGGTGTACATGAAAATATTTTAAGGTGCACCTGTTTCAGAGGAGTACATTTCAAAAACTCTTCTACACCAGAATCATATAACAGCAGTATTGTTGATGGTACTGGTTGCCACTATACTTTAGAGTCCAAATCAACGTGATGGCCATTACCTACTTAGATTCCTCAACATCTTCAATCTGTCTGTTTCAATTAGACCCAATGTGTTCAGTATGCACTTCCAGACAAAAATGTTCCAGGTTCCCCCTGTGTGGGAGATTATTTGGGAAGAGAAGTAGAAAGTGGTATGTGTTCCCATTCATAAAACCCTCTCCCAAAATTATGTCAATTCCCTCCCTTTTGGTTTTTAAAATGGTTAATTATTTTGAAAAATCTTTAGGTTTTAATGTTGTGGTTGCCAAGGAGGAATAATATATTATTACAGTTCAGTAGAATTTTTAATGAAGATTTTATGTTTAAAAATTTTTTAAGAATACACTTAAATTGCATTTAGAGTCAGCAGCATATATTTATATATTGTAATATATAAATAAACAATTAAAATGTATGCTACTATTTGTTCCTAATAACTATTTGTTCTTAGTAACTATAGCATAATCTTAAATGACACATTTTTTGTGTGGTTAAACATATTATAGATTATGATGTAAAAGTTTTGCAATTCAATAATTTAACATACAGAAAATGGAAAGTGAGTATCTATTTTTTTCATTTCTGGCCCTCTGATATCACACTTAGTTGCCATCATCCTCCATTTATTTATAAAAATGTATATGGCCATCCACTCACTCTCAATGATGGTGGCTTACAAAAATAAAAGCCCAACATACAAACAATTTGTGACCTTGTGACTGTATTTAGTGTTCCTTTTTCGTTCTCTCGCATCCTTCAAATACTTCATCAGTTTTATCCATGTGGTTAAGCTGAAGGCCTTGAGCCTATTGAGATTACAGAATTCTAAAATCATCTTACACTAGTTTGTCACTCCTTCTGTATTGTTCTGAAGTCTTTAGCAGTAACAATAACCTTCAACATGGAATCAGTCACAATGAATTATATTCTTTACAATCACATGACAAAGTAGCACCATCGACCATGTTTGAGAGGTTAAATGTAAAGAAAGAACGTTACAAAAATATTATTGCATAGATACTACATCTCATATAGAAAATGTATTCTTAGAAATTGAAAATTTGTAGGTTGGAATTAATTAAGAACTATGTTGATTGTAGCTACACATGGTCCTTGATTTATGATTGTTAACAATGGTTCAAATTAATGATGGTTTCAGAAAGAGAAGTTAATAGCATGGGATTATTTCAAAATGTTACACCATCATTCTGCCGACATTTTCAGTGTGGATGCTTGTAAAACTCCTCACACTTACAACTGGTTGCCAAGAGCCCCATGGTCATATTGTCATTTGCCATATGCTCTGCTAGTGTCCTCAGAAAACCAGTAGGGAAGAGTTGTAAGTTGCAAGTTTGTTGCTGCCTACTGAGAGGATTCCCTCATCGGCGACGGTTGGCTGAAGGAGCTATCTCAAAGGGTTTTAACTCTGTGCAAATAGGCATGAAGGACCAGCTATCATAATAATCAAAGAGAAATACATGATTCTTGAGCAGCAAGAACAGCTTCCAGCATAACTTAAGAAAGAAAAAGTAAGTAAAAACTAACCAGTCAAAATAAGAAATGAGACATTTTTTAAAAGATTGAACACATTGTTACAAAAAGGAAGGACAAATATAACCAATAAGATCTAATGGAGAAAATAAAATTGAAAAGAAAAGGGGAATACTGAAGAGGACTGAAACAT
The DNA here is from genome assembly GCA_039707465.1 of Rhabdophis nuchalis. Classification (NCBI taxonomy): domain Eukaryota; kingdom Metazoa; phylum Chordata; class Lepidosauria; order Squamata; family Natricidae; genus Rhabdophis; species Rhabdophis nuchalis. The sequence continues at coordinate 79,358,113 of CM077643.1, read as the reverse complement.
TTATAAAGTATAAGTGAAATTTTATTTAATAGTTTTTGGAGCCACCTAACTAATGGACTCTGCAACATACAAAACTAGAAAAAAATGGAACAGCTTAAAGCATTAAATCAGACAGATGGTTCAGACAAATTATACATTCAAAACATTTGAATTTTTAAAAGAAGTTATAGTTTCAGTAATTAAATAAGAAAAAAAATGACATATAGGAGGCAATAAACCAGATACTCAATACAAAATTACAGGCCTTTAATTCAATTCACCCAGTAAATTGTTTTAAGAGAACTGGGAACTACAAATATGGACCCAGGTTGCAAAAGAAACTTAATTTACTGAATCGGTGTATTAATTCCTCAAACAAAGTTTTGATTAATATCTTAAACAGAACCACATATAGAAAGTAAATGGACAAAAAAAATAAGGGCAGATTTCAGAAAAAATAGAGAAAGATGAGATGAGCAACATAATAGTAGTGCAAAGGCAGAAAATATAAAATTTACTTCTATTTTACTACAGCAAAGGGTTTGACTCTTAGATCATGCCAGAATGTGAGATATATTGAGACTATAGGTGGTCGATAAACATCCAATTATTTTTCTAAGGAATATTAACATTAACAAAACGCTATTGTAAGAACTAAATTTAGAAAAACAGTGTATAATAAGAAAGGGAATAAAATAAAGGTCCCATTGTTCTCATATTTGTTTAACCAAATATAAGAATAGCAGGACTGAAAAAAGTTTGAATCCATATTAGACATTGCTACACTAATAGTTACAGATATGATGACAGCATTATTTGCTAAGCTGAAAATAAAGACAATTTTGAAAAACTCATTAAAGTATAATAGAATGAAAAATCTGGGTTAATGTTAAATATAAAGACAAAGCAGCGTGCTAAGTTAATTTGCAATTGACTGAAGCACTAAATAATAAACTACCGTATTTATTCGAGTATAACGCGCAAAATTTTGTACCCAAAAAAGAACTCAAAGTTTGGGTGCGCGTTATAAACGAGGGTTCAGGTTTCTGGGCGGCGGTGGCGGCAGCGGCGGGGGGAGAAGCGGAGGCAGAAAGAGACGCGGGGGAGAAGCAGAGGCAGAAAGAGACGCTGGGGAGAAGCGGAAGGCAGAAAGGGACGCGGGGGAGAAGCGGAGGCAGAAAGGGACGCGGGGAGAAGCGGAGGCAGAAAGGGACGCGGGGGAGAAGCGGAGGCAGAAAGGGACGCGGGGGAGAAGCGGAGGCAGAAAGAGACGCGGGGGAGAAGCGGAGGCAGAAAGAGACGCGGGGGGAGAAGCGGAGGCAGAAAGAGACACGGTTAGGGTGGAACGGCATCGCTCCATCGCCCCTCAGCTGCGGAGCCCGGCCGTCATGCTTTATAAAAATCGGTATAAAAATTTTATACCGATTTTTAATGGAAAATTAGGGGGTGCGCGTTATACACGGGTGCGCGTTATAGTCGAATAAATACGGTAAATAATTTGTTAATTATTAAGAAAAAACAACAGTGTATTGGGGGTAAAATGTGGAGATTAATGCTAGGGAATAAGACATAAAAATATTTCTATGACTAAAAAGATCAGAATAGTTAAAGCAATATTTTTCCCAGTGGCATGACTGCGAAAGCTGTAAATGGAACAATAAAAAAGTAGGTATTTTCAAATTATGGATTCTGATGCAATTACTAATAATATGGACTACAAGGGAAACCAATGAAGCAATAAAGATTGACTATTCTATAGAGAGAGAGATCAGTGAGTAAATCAGCACATGAATGTTCAGCACATACTTGGAACATGTGATCTGAAAATGTATGTGTATGATGCAAACCCTTTCCCCAATTGCTTGGCAGATTTAGGGAATTAGAAGAATGAGACGAAAATAGATAAAGTGGATGAAAAGGATTAAGATTACTGGAATACCCTTGTGACACTGTCAATTTGTGAATCTAATCTCCAACAAACAAATACATACAATTCAGCTATATGGATGTCAATTTTTGATTACAATTTACCACAAGACATACAGTAGATTGAAAAGGTGAACATTTGTCCATGGAGAATGTATAATTTGTTCCATAGGTCTGATTCAGTGCTGCCTTTTTTTATTTGCATATGCATTATTGATAACAAGCTCAAGCTTCTCTTAATACATGAGAGGAACATACAAATACATGAAACTGTTGTTGAAGCACATCCAGTACACCAAGTACAATTGGAATATCTGTGGAGATGTAAAAGCTAGCTGGGTGGCTGGGCCAGTCACTCTGTCTCAGCCCAGCTAACCTCACAGGGTGGTTGTGGTGAAAAATAGGAGGAGGAAAGTATATTGGATATGTTAATTGCTTTAAATTGTTTTTTTTTTAAGTAATAAAAGATGGGTTTAATTTTTTTAAAACTAAAAAATTAAAATGGATTTAACTGAGCAGTAAACCCATATAATTGGTTTGTATCAAAATCCTCAATCTTTTTTTTTAAATATTACAATCTTATATTTGTGGCTTCAATATTTTTTTTTATTAAAGTTGATTGAAAATCTATTTGAGGAATTGTCTGAAGTGCAAGAATTTGTGAATAGTTTCTCTATTTTATTTCAATTGTGTAAGCATGAAGTTTTGACCCATGCGTTTATATTATTTTTGTTATTCTGTAGAAGGATAGCCTATGGTGGCAAACGTATGGCACACATAGCCAAAGTGACATGTGGAGCCATGTCGCCTGGCACACGTGGCATTGCCCATTCCTCTTCTGGATTTCTGGTGTGCATGTGCATGCAACGATCAGCTGGCCTTTGTGTGTGTGGCAGTTCTGGAAACTGGAAGAGCTGGTCTTCCATTTTCCAGCATGAGCATGCGCATTGGCCAGCTGATCGTCATGTACACCAGTAACCGGAAGACTAACTGGAAACCGGAACTTCATTTTTTGGCACAGGCATGCCCCCTGGGCAGCTCCTCTTTCAGGTTGTAGACAGACGAGCACACGTGCACTCATTCCCTTTCAAGCACTTGCCATCCTATATCCTCCATGGTGGCGCAGTGGTTAGAATGCAGTATTGCAGGCTAATTCTGCTTACATTTCTAGGAGTTCGATTCCTTCTATCCTGACTGATTCAAGGTTGACTCTGCCTTCCATCATTCCGAGGTTGGTAAAATGAGGGCCCAGATTTTTGGGCCCAGTATGTTGTCTCTGTAAACTACTTAGAGACAGCTGTAAAACACTGTGAAGCAGTATATAAATGTATGTGCTATTATATTGTTATATATGTTGTGTTGTGTTGTATTATAAAATCAATCATTATAATACAGACATTTTTAATTTGAAATGTAACTTGCATATAACATTAAATATTATTTCACTCAAAGTTATGAAAAGGAAATAAATACACTCTTCAATATAAACAGCAAATGAATCAGAATGTAGATAGCCATTTCATTTTTTTTTGATGTCTTTGTTGAATATCGGATGCTTTCTTGAGCTGCCTTTAATGTCCTACACGGAGCCCTGGGGATATAGTACATCTCTCTTACCTTAACCTTTTTTCTGTGTTCAGAAAGGCATTCTCAGTATTTTTGTGGAGGATGGCAATCTCTTTGGAACTGATCAGTTTTATTCCTAATCAGTTGAAGTGCTATCTATAGGATAATGAAAAATATCTCCTTTACTGTAAGTTGTGCTATTCTGTTGGGCTGGAAGGAAGCTGAAAGCTTATATCTGTGGCATGATGATAATCAACATTTCCTCTGGGTGCATAAACCAGAGTTAAAAGTTAAAATGATTATTATAAAAAGATGCATTCAGTTTGAAATGTCAAACTTTATATGAGAAAAAAATCTACTTTAAAAATACCATAAACAATACTGATGTTTTTAAAAAATAATAATGATTATTCATAAAAAGGATATTTTTTAGGTATCGTTAAGGGGATGAGTGTTTTCAAAAGGGTATGATGGGATACCTCAACTGTCAACTGTTATATTTTCAATAATGAGAATTACTGACGGTTGGAAACTTTGGTTTTGATTAAATTATTTGCTTAAATTACAAATTCACCAATATTTAGCACAATGGGGTCTGAAAATTGGTTTTACACATTTTACAATATTTTCACCTAGCAGTTAAAAGCAGGGTTTCAAGTTTCTTTATACATAAACTTGTATGGAGTATTCTTGCTTCTTTCTGATTGTTGTTAATGGGAATCATATCAAACCATGATTGTTCTTACAATACAGTGGGACCTCGGGTGATGACCATAATCTGTTCCAGGACTTAGGTCAGCACCTGATTTGGTCATGACTGGAAGCAAGACTGACGGCCCATGCGTGCACACACCCGAAAAAGGCATGGAAAGGAAAATCGCTGTGACTGAGTTTGATTGCCACCTGAGGATGTGTTCGTGAAACATTTAGCAGATTTTTTGGTCGGCACCTGATTTGGTCATGGTCAGAACTATTCTTGACCCAATATCCCACTGTATAAATTTCTACATGTTTAATTAAAAATTAAGTTCTTCTCGATCTATTACATCAGACCTCATTATGAACATTTTAAGTTTTAAATGGAGATTTGAACTACATTACTTCTATATTGGCTCCATCAGCTTCCTGAACATGCTTCTTGCTGATATTTTCATTATTACTGGGACATCTTTAGAACACCTGTCAATAAATAATAAGTGTTAGAATTTTTATACAGCTTTAAGTATTATATCTTTATTTCCACAGTAACTTGTTGAGATAAATTATTTGTCAGGGTTCCAAATAACATCCAAAATTAAATCAGAGTCCAAGGCAAAGCATTGCTCAAAGTTCTAGTTTATTAAGAGAGTCATGTTGGTACATCTGGGAAAACCCGAATCTGAAAGCTTTGCAGTTTTCCCCACCCAGTTGAAAGTTCAAGATCTTGCCCCCACACCCACAAGTCCATCACATGGTCCAATCTTCCACTGCCATACTGGCAGTTCCACCCATCCAGTTCCGGTCAGGTGCAGAGGTACCAAGAAAAAGGATGACCTTGGCAATCTAAAAGGAATTTTATTTTGGTTACATCACATCTTACTCCTTACTATCCCCCTCCCATTTCCCCACTATAGAAACAGCAGAGTAGATAGAAGTGTGGCAGGCCAAAGATCCCAAAAGTAACCTGGCTGCAGGCCTGACATTATTATTATTATTTCCATTCTCAAGAGTGAGAACATAACAGCTTATTCAAGAAGTGTGGTAACAAGCTTCTGGTTTAGAAGTGCTAGGATCATGGACAATGCTAATTAAATAACCAGGGATCTGGAGTAACCTTAGCAATGGAACACAATGTTATAGTGTCATGTTCTTGTTTTTATTTTCCTATTGAAACTTCAATATATGTTCTTTACCTGTGCAGAAAAATTAATGTGTGTCATTTAAAACATTTAATATTAGAATTTTTTTTAGGTATGACAAAATCTGATTCTGGGAATAAGCAAGCATAGTAAAGATAATTAGATTTTGAAGTATGTGCATACGGTATTTATCCACCTAGGCCAAATAATAAAGACTTTTCAATTATATAAGCTGTTAATATTAAGCAGTTTTTCTGTGGTGCTGCCTTGCAGCGCTGAAAATAAGTTATGAATGCAGTACTGTTCAAGAATAAAAAGGTTTGCTTGGAAGAGAGTGGTGTGCCTGGGCCTCTGCTATTGAGAAGATGCCAGTCATTAATGAAAACGTCTTTCATGAAACTATAGCTGACTTTCTTGTGATACAGTACAATAATACAAAGAATTTAAAATCTAACTAGTGTGTGAAAATGTTCACAGTGCTTTTAAAACTGGGAGGAAGTATTTACTTATAATTGGACTACATTAACCAATCACACCTAAAAAATAATTTCCCCTCCATATACCTCAAACGAAAACTTGAATAAATTGGGCCTTTATAATCCCTTCTTTGCTCTGAAATCTCTTTTTGTGCCTCTTGATTGTAACTACAAAAGATGTCTTCTGAGAAGAAAAGCCTTAAGCATGACATCAGAATAAAGGAATGTTCTCCACAATGGAGCACGCTGAAAGTAGTGCTTGTTTAAAATAATGTTTTTATTTCAAAGTAAATCTGGAAGCAAAACTTGAATATAATATAATAATTTTGTTATTTTGCATTTGTAAGAAGGAAATGAATAAGCCTCTTTAAGCCCAGCGGAAGGTAACATTTCGTATTACAGTAACTAAATAAAAGCTTGTTCTGCTATATGGAAGGATCTGAATCTACAAATGTCTACACAAAATAAAATGATTAAAACGACTAAGCATTTTCCAGAAATAGTTGTATATGACTATTGTACTCAGAGGAAGCGAAGGCATGAAATATTAACAGAGCCTTTCATTACAGAGAAACAAAGAAGGCTAATATGTTTTGCATTTTCCCAAATTTTGAGGATTTTTATGCATTGGTTTTTTTGTACACAATATGGAAGTCAATTCATTTATATATACAAATGCATAATTGTTTTTTTTTTCTGTCTGAAATTGTTTACTTGGAGAATATAGAAGGATAAGAAACAAAGCATTTCTGATTTTTAAATTATTAAATTATAATTAAACACTTCTTTATTCTATTTTATTATTACTGATTAACACATAATACCACCAATTCATTTGAATTTAGCAGAAATTCATTTGAATTTAGCAGTGGCTATTTTTACATTAATTATTAGTTTACTCTATACGAATTGTTAATTTAGGATTGGAAATAAATTTTCCTGGTTCAAAGCATTGAGTATACATGCTTGAATTTTTTATATTTTTCTGTAAAATCTAAATGTTTATGTATAAATGTAGTTTTCTGCCTTTCTATTCCTTTTTTTTAACCTTTGATGTTTTGTTGATATATATCTTAATTAAAAAATAAAATAAAAATTACATTGAATACAATACCTGTTTTAATTGATTTGGGCTATATTTTAGAAGCCCCACTGCTTGAAACCTATGTAACTATGTAGTTTGTTTTGAGATGGGTAAATGTGGTCTAGGAGTGAAACAGGTTGGATTGCCTGAATCCAAATCTAAATAAGTCTATAGATAAGAATTCTACTGAAATTTATTGTTGTTATTCATTGTTTAGATCTGTCTCTCCATGCTATAATAGACATCATTTTGCTAAGATTGTTAGTAGCTGTTTCTTGTAATCTTGTGGTTGTGTCAATGTGCAGCCACCTTGTTTTGTTTTGTTAGCTTATTTTTACATTGTCTTCAATTTTTCTAAGCATTACAGTTTTCTTCAATGACTTGTTCCTAGTATTAAAATATAAAATGTTGAAGCTTTGGCTTCATCGTTAGTGCTTCCAGTAGGCAGTGCAGTATAGTATTGAATTATTTCTTCTTCTGGTGTCCAAAGCATTATCAGCAATTTTCTACAGTACCGACACACACGGCCTTAACTTTTTTCTTTCTTCAGTTTTTCTAGTGGTTCACCTTTCATGACTGCATATAACAACTAGGAAAAATCATAACCTTGACAATTTGTATAGTTGATGTCTAAGCTTACAGTATTTTTTCAGGGCTACAGTTACTATTAATGTAAATTTTTCACCCTAGGAAGATCATGTCTGTTATTACTTGACCTTTTTGCCTTTTGCATCAGGGTGGCATTGTCTGTTGATATAATCTTAGTATTTTTAGTTTGAATAATGGCTTGACTTCTATTTTTACCTTTAAGAAGAGTTTCCTTAAATAAAAATAGACATTCAGAATGTCTTAGGCATTCTTTCAGCATCTTTAATTACAGCAACTATTTCTTCTAGTCCAGAGTTTCTTATGTCACATTCTTTATATTAATTAAATAAGGTGACAGTGTACAACTTGGCCATTTTTGTTCCTTCATGCTTTGCTTTGTGTTCCATTCCAAATGGTTCTTCAACAGATAGATGAGTTGAACTGGTATATCCATGTTTTTAAAATCTATCTATAATTAGTTGTAAACTACACTGTCAAAAAGCAAATATGTATAACCAATAAAGCAAAAATAGATATCTTTCTGGCACTTATTTGTTTTTTTCAATTACCCATAGAGTATTACCAATGTGATCACAGGTATGTCTGCTTTTTCTGAATCCATCTTGAGTACCACATACAGTAGAACCTCTGGTCATGATAATAATTCGTTCCATAACTTTGGTCACAAACTGATTGGTCGTGACCTGAACCTAATTTTGGAAATTTGGTGCACAAAAAAAATGGCGCTGAAGGGGAAATTGGCTGCAAAAAAAAATTGTGAATTGTTTGGTTGGAACATGATTTGGTCGTGGTCAGAACTGTTCATGACCAGAAGTTCTACTGTATTTCTCATGAAGACTGGGCTGCAAAATCTTGAATATTATCATACTAGCATGTAAGGTGACTGCAGTTTGAGCAGTTTGAGTATTCTTTGATACTGAGGTTTTGGTATTAAAATATAAATTGATCTTTTGCGGTTCCTTGGCCACTGATGTGTTTTCTATAAATGCTTACAAACTATATGAAGCACTTGAACTTTATCCTCTTATAAGATAATATGCTTCTACTGTTATTTCATCAGGTTCTGTAGTTTTGTTACCAGTATTTTCCAGGGCCCATTTAACTTCACTTTACAGCATGTTTGGCTGTAATTTGATGATCAAACTTGTATATATCATTTATTTGGGAATTCTTTTGTATAGTTATTTCATGTTTTAATGCCACATCGTTATGTCTTTTTTTTCTTTAGAAGATCTTTGCCTTGTTTGTCTAATCTACTTTTGCATGAAAAGTTTCTTTGATTTCTGAAATATTCTTAACCATAATATTCTTCTCTTGTTCTTTCAGTTCAACAGCTATTTTAACTTTTGCCTTTTGCATTTATGATTATTGTTTTCTTTTCTCTAATGCTATCACAACAATTTCAGCCCAGAGTACTTCAGGCATTTTATTCATCAAATCAAATCTTTTTCAATATATTCTTTTACCTTTACCATGTAATCATTTGAACATTGCTGAGATTTTATCATGTTGGTTCAAATATTTTGTTAGTTTCATTTATATTTGTACAAGAAGAAGTTTTATCATGTGAGCTGCAGTCAGCACATAAACTTTTTGTGTTTTTGCAGATCAAATAAAGCTTTCCTGCCTTTGCTTGCAATAGTTAATTTGAAATTGGTACTGTATATCCAGTGATGGTAGTACGCTATATAGATTTATAATTTAAGTTTTTGGAAGAAAATTTTTTGTTGGAACTTTTATCAGTTTTCTGCTTACTTCATTTGCATTGAGGCCAAATTTCACTGCCCCGAGTTCCTCCCCCCCCCCGGGAGAGGGGGCGGTCTAGAAATCTAATAAAATAAATAAATAATAAATACATTTTGCATTTGCTTCAGGAGCTAATTTACCCTCCAAATTTAGCATTCCAGTTTTTTATCGTTAGTATAATAGCGTGTACGTATGTGCATGCATGTGTGTGTATGAATGAGTTAATTCCTCAGCTTTTATTTCCTCCATATTTGTGGCTGGCATGTAGTCTCAGACCACCATAATAGTGGTTGGCTAGCATTAAAATTTGAACAGGAATAATTCTGTCATTTGGGGGATTTCATCCAAGCCCTTACAACCTCTTTTCTTAACAATTACAGCTATTCTATTTTTAACAGTTTCTTTTTTGCAGGAAATTTTATATTACTGGTTTGTGAAATAATTCATTACAGTCCATTTCAGTTCTCTGATTCCTTGAGAATATCAATGTTCAACCATGACATTTTTTGTTCTTAAAGCCTCATGTTTGCCTTGGTTCATGGTTCGGATACTCCATGTATCAGTGGTCTACATATCTTTACAGCATTTTCATTTGTATCTGTTCTTTTTGCTTCTAGTCACAAGAACCACATATAGTAATAAACATCAATTCCCTCTTTATTTCTCTTCTGGACTTTTCCGGTTACTTACCTTCCAAAATCACCTTCTTGTATTATTTATTTAAATATTGCCTTGATCATGGATCTTCATGTCCTTTGCAGAATACTGGAGTAGGTTAGGGTTATGATCACCTAGACTTAAATTCCAGATAAAAAACCATGGTTTAAATTAGTAAGAATGTAATAATTTTTATTTGTAAAAATTTCCCTGAAATTACTATATTTTTGTTGCCAGATGGAAATGACCTCTATATCGTTTGGACTTTCTTAGTTGCCACAAGACATAATGCTTACCTGATCTTTTCAGGCTGCTGATAGTGAAAAGGAAAGCCCAAATTACTGAAATAAGGTGGCCTGTTCTAAGGCTACTGCTAGAATTTTTCAGGAGACTCTTACATGGGAATGTATGATTGTCTTTCATTTAACAGTAAAATAACCTTGACATTTTAGTAGTTTTATACACCTTATATCTAATGTATTTCAGTCTTTTAATTTGCTTTCTTTTTGCGGTGTACCATTTGTTGGATCTTGACAAACTTGAACATTGGGTACTATCTAATAAAATGAAATTCAATGGTGAAAAGAGTAAGGTTCTACATTTAGGCAACAAAAATGAAATGCACAGATACAGTATAGGTGGTACCTTGCTCAATAGCAGTAACTGTGAAAGGGATCTTGGAGTCCTAGTAGACAACCATTTAAATATGAGCCAGCAGTGTGCAGCAGCTGCCAAAAAAGCCAACACAGTTCTAGGCTGCATAAACAGAGGGATAGAATCAAGATCATGTGAAGTGTTTATACCATTTTATAATGCCTTGGTAAGGCCACACTTGGAATACCGCATTCAGTTTTGGTCTCCACGATGTAGAAAAGACGTGGAGACTCTGGAAAGAGTGCAGAGAAGAGCAACAAAGATGATTAGGGGACTGGAGACTAAAACATATGAAGAACGGTTGCAGGAACTGGGTATGTCTAGTTTAATAAAAAGAAGGACTAGGGGAGACATGATAGCAGTGTTCCAATATCTCAGGGGTTGCCACAAAGAAGAGGGAGTCAAACTATTCTCCAAAGCACCTGAGGGCAGAACAAGAAGCAATGGGTGGAAACTAATCAAGGAGAGAAGCAACTTAGAACTGAGGAGAAATTTCATGACAATTAGAACAATTAACCAGTGGAACAGAAGTTGCCTCCAGAAGTTGTGAATGCCCCAACACTGCAAGTCTTCAAGAAGATGTTGGATAGCCATTTGTCTGAAATGGTATAGGGCTTCCTGCCTAGGCAGGGAGTTGGATTAGATGACCTCCAAGTTTCCTTCCAACTCTGCTATTTTATTGTATTGTTCAGCTGCATTGGAGTCTGGGGAAGTTTCTGATGAGGGCTCTGTGTCAAGAGGCAGAGAGCGGCCAGAGCTGTATGCCAATTACCAGCTTCCTTCAGAGTCAGACATCAGTGAGGCAGCTGAACAGCTGGAACCTGTTCCCAATGTGCGCATGTGCAGTGTTTCCAGATAAAGGGAACAGCTAAAGAACAGGGATCAACTTGGGAGTAAGGCCACAGGTGGACAATGAATGGCCCTCCCAGAGGAAATAAAAGAGGAGCAAAAGGGGAGTTTGCAGGAGACAATTAGTTTGCTTAATTGATTTGTGACACCCTGAGACTCCTTGCCAGGTTTTGCAGATATCGGCCTGTCAGTTCTCCAAGCCAGATAAGGTCTGTGACTGTAAATCCTCCCTGGAAAGATTTTGCTGGATGTGAGCGAGCAGAATTCACAGCAAATTAATAAAAGGGTTTTTTGTCAGGACAAGGAGTTTGTTTCATGCTCTTGGGAAGCCTGCAGGATGCTATCAGGGCCAAAAACAGGGTCAAAGGAGGTCCACACATGGTCCTCCTGTGCTCCATTTTCACTGGCAGAGGCACCATGGGCTGTCCCTTTGCTGTTTCCAGGGCTCTCCCCCCTCCCCCCGCGGGTCAGATCTAAGCACCCCACGGGCTGGATCCAGCACCTGGGCCTTGAGTTTGACCACCCTGTTCTACATCATCTCCAAAACTGATTCCATAGGAGTCCAATCAAGTGTGATCAGTGCATTAGTTACTGTTCCCAGAGAACCCTGGTCCTAGTGTACAGGTTGTCCTTGACTTATGATTACAATTGAAAATTCTGTTGGAAAATGAGGCAGTTTTGCCCCATTTTATGAACTTTTGGCCACAGTTGTTAAAGGAATCATTGCATTTATTAAGTGAATCATGTGGTCATTAAGCAAATATGGCTTCCCCAATTGGCTTTGCTTGTCAGAAGCTGACAGATAAATACAATAAATACATGCCAGTTGCCAAACACTCAAATTTTGATCATGTGATTGTAGGGAAGTTGCAACAGTCCAAGTGTGAAAGCTGGTCATGTCATTTTTTTCTGATGCCATTGTAACTTTGAACGATCACTAAATGAATGGTTGTCAGTCAAGATTACCTGTAGTTGTAATTGGAGCACTGGTTGAAGATTGAGTAAAAACGCTGTTGTCCATGTTTCAGAAGGAACCTAAATCAATTTGTATAGGGGGAGTGTGGCTCCTTTCGGACTGCTAATGGGACCAATATTACTAATTGCGGGATGGTTAGGATTTAATCAAAGTTTGCATTGTCCCTTCTAGATTATCAAAAGTCTCTAGGCACCAGATCGAATTTCTGTGGAATCCTTGGCTCAGTGACAGCAGCATATTGATGACAACTGGTCCTGAACTAAAGATGATCTCTCCCTGTAAGATCTAATTTATGTTAAACCAGGGGTCTCCAACCTTTGCAACTTTAAGTCTGAAGGACTTCAGCTCCCAGAATTCTCCAGCCAGCAAAGCTGGCTGGAGAAGTCTCAAGCTGAAGTCCTTCAGACTTAAAGTTGTAAAGGTTGGAGACCCCCGTGTTAAACAATATTACACAGCACATCAAAGGATCAAACACAGCACATCAAATATCCAAACTGAAATGCTTGTGTATATCTCCTCAGTGAGCATGATTGTAACTATATGCATTCATACAGGAAAAGAACCATTTCAATATGTGAATTGCGTACAGTTCTGGTCACCATACCTTCAGAAGGATATTATGGAAATGAAAAAGGTGTAGAGGAGGACAACCAGAATGATTAGGGGACTGGAACACCTTCCTTACCATCTGAGGCTGCAACGGCTGGGCCTCTTCACTCTAGAACGACGGCGCCTGAGAGGTGACCTGATTGAAGTCTATAAAATCATGCACGGTGTGGACGAAGTAGAAAAGGAAAAACTGTTTTCCCTATCGCACAACACTAAAACTAGGGGGCACTCCATGAAACTTTTGATAGCTAGACCTCAAACAAATAAGAGGAAGTACTTTTTCACCCAGAGGATCACTGGTCTATGGAACTCCCTGCCAGAAGAAGTGGTGACAGCTGTCAGCCTCGACACCTTTAAGAAAGGATTAGACGAGTTCATGGAGAACAAGGGTATCCATGGCTATCATTATGGATGCCTAAGGACCCCCTCCGGGTTGGAGAGATAGGCAGGATATGCTATTTGCAGGGAATCACAAGCAGGTGAAGACATCTGCTTGGGAAGACCCTGAAGCAAATGGGGAGCCACTGTGTGAGACAGAATGCTGGACCAGATGGGCTGTGGCCTGTTCCAGCAAGGCTATTCTTATGTTCTTATGTTCTTAATATGCTCTCCCAGCTCCCTTTTTTGCAGGTGTCAGAAGGATACCATAGTATCCTTCTGATAATAATGGTATTTAATACTACTGAGGTGTACTCCCCATTAAGATTTGAATATATGTTGTCCACCAGAGTAACTAAAGCTCAGGTCCCATATCCTGAAGCATGACAGGAAATGATTTCAGTTATCATAATCTGTTTGTTCTAGGATACTTTTTATTTGTTTTGCTACTAGTTTGGATGAAGGATGAAAGTTCTCAAATTGACTCAAGCCTGGGAGTGCTCATTTGGAAGAATAACAGCAGGAACAGCCAAGTCCTTTGGGCTAAGGAGCACATCTTGTTTTGTGGTGCAGCAGTTGGGACTGTATGCAGATTCATACGTGAGACACACATTTTTCTCCAATTAATTCATTATAGATATACATTCCTGTAACTTTGTGACCTTATGAACTCTAAATACACAGAAACAACACAGTATGTACTTCTCTGGTGTCTTTATTATAGACACATCTGAACTAGCCTCATCTCACTGTTATTGTATAAATACCTAAGGCACACAGGATAATACTACATCCCCTTGCTGCTCTCTACTACTAACCTTGGTATAACATACAATGTTCCCACATTCTGCATAGCAGCACTTACAATCCATCCTGTGTCATAAACCAGTTTAATAATCATGTAGTTCATCTTTCTAGAGTTCTCTGTATTGTTATGCATTTAGTCCGCCATGTACTAATCTTTTAAGTTCCCCCTACACCCATCGACTGCTCTCTGCCCTTTTGGATTTTTTTTTTAGACTTTTTCTTTTGTACATAATTTTGTTTTATATATTTTAACTTTTCATCATTTTTACTCTTTATGGTATTTTCTGTGCTTTTTAATTAATTGTACCCTATCTTCTTTTTCTGTTTTTTTAACCTTGATATGAATTTGATTTGACTAGATGCCCATTTGCACATGGAAGCACAGAGCTCCTCTCCATGCACGCGTATCCATTCATCCCTAGTCAACAACTCACTTGCATACCTATCACCTCCCTTTACTTGCTGACTTAGCAGTTTTCACTAGGAGTGAATGAATCTCTCTTAAGATAAGAAAAAAAAATCTGTTTATTTTACCTTTTTCTAGGTGGAAAAACAGTTTCATTGTGACAAAATTTGATAATTGAGAGGCTGTCACTGGTTCATTTATTTTGCCTTTATTTTCTTATCTCCTCTATGAAGTCTGCACCATAGCCAAATTGAATTGTTCTATCTCACCAGAATAAGCAGTTGACTCATGGTTCATAGACAACTTTGAAATTCTTTAAAAGTTAATGTGCTCTAATGAAAGATATAACTCAAATACTTGGACCACCTAATGAGAAGGAAGGACTCATTGGAGAAGAGCCTATGCTGGGAAAGATTGAGGGCAAAAGAAGAAAGGGAAGGCAAAGAACAAGATGGCTGGTTGGAGTCACTGAAGCAGTTGCCGTGAGCTTAAATGGACTCCCTGAGATGGTAGAGGACAGGAAGACCTGGAGGAACATTGTCCATGGGATCGTGATGGATCGGACATGACTTCGCAACTAACAACAACAAATGAAATATATGGAATATTTCGTGAAATGCAGCAACAGGTAGTTTACCTGGTCAGGCTATGGTAAAATTATCCATTGTTCTCCATCCTGGATGCAGCAGAATTTTATTTGTGAACCAAAGTATCTGGTTTTGAGAAACAACCATCCTTCAATAATCTTATATCCTGTAGTCATTGTTTCATTGTAGTCTCATATGATCTGCAATTAACTGCCATGTTTTTGAAGATAAAGAGTGTTTCCAAATAATACCTTGCATGAAAGAAACATTAGTGAACCATAAAAAATTATTGTGGGGAATCAGAGAAGCAATCTTGTCCAATGTCTGTTAACATCACATTAAAAAAAAAAACATAGTGTGTCATCGCATGTTTTGACAACACATCCCTTTAAAATGAGTTTTTCAATAAAAGCACTTGTTACTATTTTCATACTTGTTTATCAGAGATGTGGAGAGCATGTGGAGAAGAAGGCTGTTTCCATGTGCTGCTGGTCTCTCGATAACTGGTTACGTGGCTATTCAAAAGCCATGTATATTCAGGATGTGCACAATTGTGCAGCCTTGTCCTTTTCTTGCGTTTGTCCTTCCTTTAGAACAGGGTTCTCCAACCTTTGCAACTTTAAGTCTGAAGGACTTCAGCTCC
Organism: Rhabdophis nuchalis; assembly: GCA_039707465.1. Taxonomy (NCBI): domain Eukaryota; kingdom Metazoa; phylum Chordata; class Lepidosauria; order Squamata; family Natricidae; genus Rhabdophis; species Rhabdophis nuchalis. Next base: position 79,342,323 of record CM077643.1, on the reverse strand, counting down.
CAGACTTCTCCAGCCAGCTTTGCTGGCTGGAGAAGTCTGGGAGCTGAAGTCCTTCAGACTTAAAGTTGCAAAGGTTGGAGACCCCTGCTTTAGAAAGGCAAACTCGGAGAAGTTAAATTGAGTGATAAGACGCGTATGCCATTCAAGAAACTGCACACTTTTCTGACTGCCTCATTCTCTTAAAAGTGAGTGGAACAGGTGCACAAGTGTTGCTCCCCTCCTGCTGCTTTGCCTGCTTGCTGGCTGCCTGCTGATACCATCTTTGCCACTTAGATATTTATTTCTACAATGCATAATTAGAATTAACAATACATGGAGAAGAGGGTGTGGGGGGGAAGGAAATCACATTACACGCTCAAAACTTTGCAGGTTTCTTTGGATGAGGCTGTTTTATTGGCTTATTTTATATTTCGTATTTGAAAAACTGGAAGAAATGCAGAGGCAGGAAATGACCAGGAGTGCCCAAATTATTTTTTTTAGCCAATAGGAGTAGGACTTTAGTGGCCCTGATTTTGTTTTCACACATGCCCTGAAATAAAAATGCCTAGTACCAAAGTTGGGGAGGTTGCTGTGGTAATGGGAAACAAAAAAGTTTCTGTATCCCTGACAGAAAAACAAAACAATAGCTTCAAAAATAATTAAATCACCAAAATGTGCTACCATTTCATGATAAGTAATACAGTTTGTTACTCAGAATCAGTGGTGGGTTTCTGCAGGCTCGCACCTACTTGCGAGAGCCGGTTGGTGAAATTTAGAGAACCGTTGAGAGTAAATCTGGCCTGCTGCTGCCAGTGACCCAACAGGAAGGGAAGGGAAGGGAGGGAGGGAGGGAGGGAGGGAGGGAGGAAGGAAGGAAGGAAGGAAGGAAGGAAGGAATTTATCATCACAATTGAGTCCAAAATTTTGGTTGCTAAGCAAGAGCGTTGTTAAATGAGTTTCACCACATTTTAAAAGGTGGCCACTCCCACCCTGTCACATGACTGCCAAGCCACGCCCACAAAATAGGCCACACCTAAAAAAATTTGAAACCCACCACTGCTCAGAATGTAAGTAATATAGCTGCCTAGATGTGCCTTTGGGTGGGAATGGGTCAATTTCTTTTTCCTGAGGTTTTTCTGTAAAACATTGCAAGTTGGAGTACGTGGCTTTGGTATGTTTTTCCTTTCCTTCTGAATTATATGTTAGGTACAGTTAATGTCTACATTCACGTGTTCATAATTCATGAAATATTCCAGTTTGTAATTTTTATTTTCTATTGTGGAAGGCACATTCAACCTTTTTTTTTTTTTTTAAAATCATCTTGAATATTTAGTTTCTAAAACTTACACAGTAAATAAATAATTTAGATTCCATAGTCAGGGTTTGTCAATTTTTCCTCAGATATTGTCTTTGATTTCTCCTGATTTGTTATGTGCCCATTTATTTTCCTGGAGTGCTCATTTTATCAGGTAGTTTCATTATACTGCATTTTATAGTTTGCGGTATAGTTCATAGTTTTGCAGTTTTCAGTACTGGTGTGTTTTTCTACAAATATTTGGATATTTGTCTTACAGAATTTGAAGAGATGCAAATGAGAAACGATTTTTCATTCATATATTAGTTTGGAAGTGCAAGTTGAACTGTTAACCAAATATACTTATCCCACATCTGTGCTGATGTTACACCTTACAGTATATTCGCTGAATATTTCAGTGAATATTCCTTGCAAAATCTTTTATTTCTGTAGGAATTCAAATTGTTAATTATGGAACACACATTGCTTGTTCCAGAACATTGATACCGCATTTAATAATAACAGATTTGTTACTATTGAAGAACATAATTTTTGTTCATAATTCCCCTCTCATTGCTTTTACGAAATAATTCTCAATGGATTATGTTCCAAGCCTAAAACCTGAGGTTTCTGCAGATATGTGATTAATTCAGAAAACAGAATTGAGAGACAGTGTGAGTATTGAATTGCATTATTTAAAATAATATGCTAAAATGCACAATAACACTGAAAATTAAATCTGGTTCATATGGCTACATCTTGGATCTGATTAATATTTTTAAAAATGTTTCATTGAAATAATTTTTTTACGTTTCACTCCTCAGGATATGTGAATTCAAATAAAAATACATAACATCTAAATCTAAAATTGGGAAGCATCTTTCATAACCAAGTTGTCCTCTTGTGGTTTGGTAAGATTTTAATCCCTATTAAGCCTCCCTGAATTTCAGTACGTTCCTCAAAGTTTCTGAAGAGGCTTTCTGAGGGGTGTTGCATGGAAGGAGAGAGAAATTCTTTCTGTGATTTTCTGGATCCAAGCCAGTATCAACAGCTGCTGGCTTTTGGAATTCTCAGTGGGAAAAACTCTTCCCACCCCCTTCTTGCAGCTGTTATCATGTCAATTGTATTTTTTCCAAGGGGCAAAACTTCCATTTTCAATGAAGTATATACTGTGCTCTGAATATCGAAAGATGTAAGTATCTAACTGTAGCCTTGTTCTAATCTGAATAGATACCAGAACAGCTTCTGCCTTTCAGAACTGAACAGTATATTAATGGGAACATTTTCTTTTTCTTAAAATAAACATGTTTGCTTAATACATTTGTAATTGCTCCAAGGTTGGGAGATGATCTCAGCAAAAGAAGCTTATGCTATCAGTGTATCATCATTCATGTTGACTCAGAAAAATGATGCTAGTGAGATAGGCTTTTGTTTTTAAATCTTTGGTAACTGACCTGGGCGTATATAATAAATATAGTATTTTATATACACTTCAGCAATCATACAATTGGAAATGGTTTTGGGGAACCATCTACCACAACATTAAACATAGCTTTCTACCCAGGCCTTCAACTAGGTACTCTTGTGAGAATGTTTGGTTCTAAACATACTCTTCTTCGCCATTTATCACTCTCTTGTTTCATATTGTTCTAAACTATTTTTTTTATAATGTGTGCCATCCACAATTAATATGGAGATGGTCCCCTTAAATATTTGATAAAAATTAATGTACAGCTACAAGTCTGTTTAAGGACCTCTAGCGAAGTAGCCATCTCCCAAGGCAGTCTGTGTTACTGCTGAACAACTATTACCATTCCAACTAGAACCTGCTTCTTTGGAATAGAAACCCATTGTTCCTTGTCTGCTTTGGAAGAATTTCTAACCATTCTATCCTGTCTGACACAATTTCAGACCCTTGAAGATAGCTAACATATCTCCAGATAATCTCTTCTTTTTCATGTCCAGTGCCTACAACATTTTCCTAATTTTTTTGGTCCCTTGAATGGTCAGAACTGGATGTAATTCTAAGAGAATGACCAACACAGAACAGAGGGCCAGAGTGATTTCTCTTGCTCTTAACATCACACCTTTATCAATCGAATCTAAAACTAATTTACTATGGTACAAATAAATAATATACTTTTTAAAATAATTGCCTTTAATATGATATGAATTATTCTACAGGTGTTGCTGATTTTAAAAGTTGGGTTATATGTAAATTATCTTCAAAATAAAGTAAACATTTTTCAACTTTAGCTTTGTCCTGTTTTCTCATCTTAAAAGTTCTGCCTTTTCATTTCAATGAAATCTAAATAGTAAATCTGTTCCTATTACATCAACAATTTAAATGTGCATTGTTTACAATATTTCTTATTGCCCTAATATTAAACAACATATATGCAACATAATATAGTATGGATTACATTACATTACGTTATATAGTCTAGTCTAGTCTAGTCTAGCTGGGGAATTCTGGAAGTTGAAGTCCACCAGTCTTAAAAGAGCCAACTTTGCAGACCCCTGGTCTAGTCTATTCACAAGAAATGTGTGTGAAACGAACCAGTTTTTCAGCCGGTAGGAACCCACCCCTGTCCCAATCTCTCTTGATACTGTTTTATCTACAGAGAGCAGAAGGTAGAGCATTGTAACATAATTCTGGTTGCAAATTGTCCTAAAGACCTTTGCAGAAATAAGGTCTTTGGGACAATCAGCCATGGGTTCAGCTTTATGAAGAAGACACATGCAAGTGGGGAAGGAATATTGGAATTTTAATCTTTACTCTCTTATCATCAGTCAGATTCTGTTTGCTGAAGAAAAAAAGATTCTGCATAGGAATCAGCATACCGTAACTTTTGGAGTATAAGACACACCTTTTTCCCTCAAAAAAGAGACTAAAAATCTGGGTGCATCTTATACACTGAATACAGCATTTTTTGCCTCCCAAAATCCCATCCCCTTCACCAAAATGGCTGTCCATAGCATTTAGGAGGCTTTCAGAGTGCTCCTGGGGGCTGGGAAGGGCACAAATGAGCAAAAAACAGGCTGTTCCCCAAGCCCCCAGGTGCAAGATGACAGGTGACAGGTCCACATACCATATTTTTCGGAGTATAAGACACACTGGAGTATAAGATGCACCAATATATTGAAGAGGCAAATTTAAAAAAAGGTTTTGTACTGCAGACCTCCCAAAAACAGCCCCCAGGAGAACTCTATAAGCTTCCTAAGGGCTTTGCATGGCTGTTTTTGCTTATTTCCCCCCCCCCCCCCGAACAATCTATAAGCCTAAAAAAAATGGGCCCGTTTTCACAAAAAATGGGTTTTTTGGGGGAGGTCTGCAGAGTGCAAAGCCTTAAATTTGCCTCTTCAAAATCTTGATGCGTCTTATACTCCAAAAATATGGTATGTGGACCTGTGACCTGTCATCTTGCACCAAATACAGCCCTCAGAACGAAGGAATCTATCCATGTATTCTTTAATGTTAAGTAAAGAGGAGGTGGTATCAACCCTATAAGGTAGATGCGAGTAAGAAATCAGTGCCATAGAGGTCTAGAACTAGTTTTATCATTACAATTGCAGTAACAGAATCTTGCAAGTTTGAATATGCTTCCCTCCCTTAACACCATGTGAATTAAGGAGCAGCCTGTCTGAGACATTTAACCAAATTATTAATTTCTTGGAATGGGCTTCAAGCCATGCTTGTCTGATCATAGCTTTCATGTCATCACTTCTTGCTGTCCTTCTTTTCCCAGTAAAGATAGATAGCCTGTATTTCTGGATTTACTCAGATAAAAGCAGATAAAAGGTTAGAATTACTCATTACACAATCAGAAATAGGGAAAACTTAGAAGCAAAATGAGACAGAACAACATGAAAGAAGGGGCCGGACCAGTAGCCGACGGGAGGAGACGGAAGGATCCGATATGAGGGGGGAATTACGAATCGGTCCGCCGGAGGGCATATCAATCCAGACGGTCGTGGGGAGGGGCAGGGCCGAGGGGAGACAAGTTCCATCCTCCCGGTTGGTGGCACGTGGCCGTTGGTTACAAACGGTCGGGTGCCACAACCCCCGTAGGCTAGGTGGTCAGGGGATACAGAGCCAGGGCCTGCGGCTGATGTTTTGCAACGCCAGGTCCGTGGTCAACAAAGCCCCCCTCGTCCATGACCTTGTGTCAGAGGGGGAGCCGGACCTGGTAGGAATTGCAGAGACCTGGTTGGGCCACGAGGGAGGACTTCCCCTCGTCGAAATGTGCCCACCAGGTTACTGCGCTTTTCATCAGCCGCGGGCCCTAGGCAGGGGCGGTGGGGTAGCGGTCATTATCAAGGAAGGCCTTGAGCCGAGAGAGACCATTGTGCCTCAGACTACCGGTTGTGAGTCCCTCTGCGTGAAGTGGGGCCTAGGGAGGCAGTTGGGCTTGCTGGTTGTATACCTGGCTCCCCGCTATGTAGCAGCAGCCCTGCCCGAGCTCCTGGAGGTGATCGCTACGGTGGCAGTTGAGACCCCCAGACTTGTAGTCATGGGGGACTTTAATCTGCCATCGTTGGGCGAATCATCCGAGGCAGCTCGGGAGTTCATGGCCTCCATGACGGCCATGGACCTGACCCAACTAATTCAAGGCCCCACCCACGAGGGTGGACATACGCCGGATTTCATCTTTGTCTCGGGCCAATGGAAGAGTGATCTGGGTATAGGGGATATAGTCATCACACCCTTGTCATGGTCAGACCACTCACTTCTCCGACTCGACCTTCCGACCGCTACTCCCCGTTGCGGGGAGGCGGAACCAGAACTTCCTATCTGGTTTCGCCCCAGGCGCCTGATGGACCCTGTTGGGTTCCAGACGGCGCTTGGGCCACTTCCTGTACCCCTGACCCGCGCCCCGATGGAGGACCTCGTGGCCGCATGGAATACTGCGGCCACGGGAGCCTTGGATCGGGTCGCGCCCTTGCGGCCTCTCTTGCGGCGCCGAGCTGCCCCGGCTCCTTGGTTCACCGAGGAGCTGAGGGCGATGAAACGCCGCAAGAGATGCCTAGAGGGAAGATGGAGGGCTACTCGCTCCGAATCTGACCGGACACAGGTAAGAGCCCATTTACGGACTTACATTGTGGCGCTGAGAGTGGCCAAACGTCATCATTGCGCCACTCTCATAGCATCCGCAGAAAACCGCCCTGCCGCCCTGTTTAGGGTGACCCGTTCCCTCCTGCAACAGAGGGTGCGGGAAGCCCCGCTACAGGGTAGAGCAGAGGAATTTGTGACTTTTCTGCAGGACAAAACCGCTCAGATACGGAACGAGCTAGCCCCCATTCGTGGCCCAGTGGGATGCCACGAGGCCGATCTTGTTTGGGAGGAATTTGACTCCGTTGCTTCCGAGGATATGGACAGGTTACGTGGACGACTGCGAGCCACCACATGTTTATTGGACCCGTGTCCCTCCTGGCTTGTACTGGCATCCTGGGAGGTGACACGAGGCTGGCTCCAAGAGGTTGTCAACGCATCCTTGAGTGAGGGTTCCTTGCCTGCTTCCCTAAAAGAGGCTATGGTGAGGCCCCTCCTTAAGAAGCCCTCTTTGGACCCAGCTCTTTTAACCAACTATCGTCCCGTCTCCAACCTTCCCTTTCTGGCGAAGGTTGTCGAGAGTGTCGTGGCACAACAGTTTCCCCGTCACCTGGAGGAAGTTGATTATCTAGATCCGCGCCAGTCCGGCTTTCGGCCCGGGCATAGCACCGAGACGGCATTGGTCGCGTTGGTGGATGATCTCTGGAGGGCCAGGGATGGGGGTTGTTCCTCCATCCTGGTCCTATTAGACCTCTCGGCGGCTTTCGATACCATCGACCATGGTATCCTATTGCATCGGCTGGGGGGGTTGGGGGTGGGAGGCACCGTTTTACGGTGGTTCTCCTCCTACCTCTCTGGCCGATCGCAATTTGTGTTGGCAGGAGAGCAGAGGTCGACCCCGAGACCCCTCACATGTGGGGTGCCTCAGGGGTCGGTCCTCTCGCCTCTCTTGTTTAATGCATACATGAAGCCGCTGGGTGAGATCATCCGTGGTTTTGGGGTAGAGTACCATCTCTACGCTGATGACACTCAGCTGTATATATCTACCCCAAACCACCCCAATGATGCCGTAGCGGTGATGTGCCAGTGCCTGGAAGCCGTGCGGATCTGGATGGGAAGTAACGGACTCAGGCTCAACCCGACCAAGACCGAGTGGCTGTGGTTTCCGGCTGCCCGATTCAACCAGCTTTCTCCAACGCTGGCCATAGGGGGCGAACATCTTGCCCCTGTGGATGGGGCGCGCAATTTGGGAGTCCTCCTGGATACCCGGCTGTCTATGGAAGAGCAAGTGACAGCCGTGGCCAGGAGGGCGTTTTACCAGGTTCGCCTGGTTCGCCAATTGCGCCCCCTATTGGATCGGGACGCCCTTCGCACAGTCACTCATGCCCTCGTGACATCCCGACTGGACTACTGCAACTCCCTCTACATGGGGCTCCCCTTGAGGTGCACCCGGAGGCTTCAGTTAGTTCAGAATGCAGCCGCGCGAGCAATTATGGGAACCACTAGGTTTACCCATGTAACACCGCTCTTGCGCGAGCTGCACTGGCTGCCTGTCGTCTTCCGGGTGCGCTTCAAGGTGCTGGTTATCATCTTTAAAGCGCTCCATGGCTCGGGACCTAGCTACCTGCGGGATCGGATCCTGCCTCACACATCCTCACGGCCGATTCGCTCCCACAGAGAGGGACTTCTCCGGGTGCCGTCCACTAGACTTTGTCAGCGGGCGACGCCCAGGGGAAGGGCTCTCTCTGTGGCGGGCCCGGCCCTCTGGAACGACCTTCCCCCCGATATTAGAACGACCACGGACCTCCGCTCCTTCCGCCTGAAACTAAAGACACATCTTTTCCGCCTGGCCGGCCTAGGGTAGTCTCTCTCTCTATGGGTTTTTTAATTGTTTATTTATATTGAGTGGGGATTTTTAGTTAATGGGATTTTAGCACAGGTGTTTGTTTAATCTGTTTTAAATTGTATGTATTTTTGTATATTTATGGTTTTTATTCTCCCTGTGCACCGCCCCGAGTCCCTGTGGGGAGAGGGAGCGGTTAATAAATTCAGTTTTATTATTATTATTATTATTATTATTATTATCTAAATTTATTTTAGAATATAGATAGCTAGCCATTAATCCTTTGGTGGGCGACGCCCAGGGGAAGGGCCTTCTCTGTGGCGGGCCCGACCCTCTGGAACGACCTTCCCCCCGATATTAGAACAACTACGGACCTCCGCTCCTTCCATCAAAAATTAAAAACACACTTCTTTTGCTTGGCCGGCTTGGGATAACTTAACTGTTTTTAGGGGTTTTTAGGGGTTTGTTTTAGTTTTACATGGGATTTTAGCGCAGGGTTTAGTTTAATTCTTTTTTAATATTGTATTGTCTGTAGTTTTATATGCATTTTTAATTTCCCCGTGCCCTGCCTCGAGTCCCTTCGGGGAGAGAGAATGGGTTATAAATTAAATTATTTATTTATTTATTATTTATTTATTTATTCGTACCAAAATACTTTTTGGGGACAACTTAGGGAAGAAATTGTGCTGAAAATAAGATTAAAAGAGAATAAAATGTGTTTATTAGAGCCATCCAAACATCTTACACAGCTGTACGGTATTTGGCATCTCCTGTTTAGAATGACATTAATAAGGATATTCATTTGTGTCATTTTTAATACTCTTTTCCTGTGGCTGTTACTGATTCTTGACTCAGGTTTTTATTCTTTACTATTCTTGGCCTCATTTGGCTTTATTGCTGTTTAATCTGATTAGCTGTGGGCAACCTTGTAACTTAGTTGATTTTAGGGATTGTAAAGCACCTCAGGGAAGTGTTGTTTTAAGTAACATTGTTAGATATCATTAAATATATTTCAGTAAGAAATCGTGCCAATTGGGTTTTGAAAAATAGAAGAGCCAAAGCTCCCAAAAGACAAACGCACGCATGCACGGACACAAACCACAGCAAAAGAATATTCAACAGGAAGAATAACAGAAGGGGGGAAACAACTTTAATACTGTATTTGCCAAAGTGAATCTTGCTAGTCGTTTCTTTAAAGTATATAAATATATTAATTAAAAGTTGAGTATTGAAATTACAGAATATTTAATGAAGTATTAGTAGTCTGTATAATCTCTTCTTATAAGGCAAAATTTGAGTTTAAAAATTAAAAGCCCTCAAAAACAAACTATTTCTCAGCTACCAGAGAACAAGGGCACTGAACTTGCCAGAAAAAGCATGGGCTTTATCTTTTGCTTGGGTAGTTTAAATGTTATTGGACAAATTGTTCTTCAGACTTCTCAATGGGGAAATGAAAAAAGGACGAATTTTTTAAATGTAGCAGATATTTTCTAGGGACAGAAGAATATAGTGTCAGTGACCTAATCAAATTCCACTCAGCCTAGATGTCTATAACTGAAATATATTTGAATAGCAATTTGAGTGTGGAAACATACATGTATATGTATGTATGTATGTATGTATGTATGTATGTATGTATGTATATGTATGTATGTATGTATGTATATATCAGTGGTGGGTTTCTGCAGGCTCGGACCTACTCGCGAGAGCCGGATGGTGAAATTTAGAGAGCCGGTGAGAGGAGGTTCCACCAGAGGACCCGGAAGTAAGTCTGCCCCACTGCTGCCAGTGACCCAACAAGAAGGAAAGGAAGGGGAGGGGAGGGAGAGAGAGAGAGAGAGAGAAAGAGAGAGAAAGAGAGAGAGAGAAAGAAAGAAAGAAAGAAAGAAAGAAAGAAAGAATTATCACAATTGAGCCCAAATTTTGGTTGCTAAGCAAGAGCGTTGTTAAATGAGTTTCACCACATTTTACAAGTTGGCCACTCCCACCCTGTCACATGACTGCCAAGCCACGCCCACAAAATAGGCCACACCTACAGAGTAGGTTCTAAAAAATTTTGAAACCGACCACTGGTATATATGTATATATATATTGTGTATACAGTGGTACCTCGCTTCACGAACTTAATTCGTGAACTGACTCTGTTCGTGTTGCGAATTGGTCGTGAAGTGAGGCACAATTTCCCATAGGGTTCAATGTAAATCCGGTTAATCCGTTCTGACCTTGTTTTTTGGGTTCAATGTAAAGCAGCTGAGGGGCGATGGAGCAAGCCAGCATAACTTTCGCCCGTCTCTTTCTGGGCTCGGCGCTTCTGGTTGTCGGGACGCTTCCCAGAAGCGCGGAGCCCAGAAAGAGACGGGCGAAAGTCATGCTGGCAGCCGCTCGCGGGGTGTGTGTGGAAGCGAAGGCAGGGGGGAAGGAGCTGCCTTCCCGGCCGGGCTCCACAGCTGAGGGGCGATGGAGCAAACCGCGCAAACTGCTCCACCGCCCCTCAGCTGCGGAGCCCGGCCGGGAAGGCAGCTCCTTCCCCCCTGCCTTCGCTTCCACACACACACCCGTCCCCCTCACAACATTCGTTCGTAGATAAAATGTCCGCGGCTCCGGTACGTGAAGCGAGGCGGGGTTCGTGCAGCGGAACACATTTTTTGGAAAATTTCTGGTCGTACAGCGAATTGGTCGTGAAGAGAGGCGTTCATGAAGCGAGGTACCACTGTATATATAGGATGCTGGAGAAATGGTTTTTATTTTTCTTGGTGTTTTCCCCCCGCAGAGTCTCCCCCCCCCCAAGATCAACTGAATGTTGAAACATTGGCTGTAACAGGAATTCAGTGATCAGTTTGTCACTAGAGTCTGACATTGTGGCTGAGAGAGATTGACTGGTCCAAAGTCAATCAGCCAACTTTCATGTTTAAGGTGGGACTAGTATTCGGTCTACTGTTGCTTTTACCACTAGATCAAACTGGCTCCAATGGGAAAATCACACTGCCATATAAATTTTACATTTCTCAAACTTGATACTTAGTATCTCTCCCAGTGTGAATTGGGAACTAACGATCTTTCTATTCCATGTCATCGACAGCTGCTGAACTAATACAAACAGATAGCCCTTATTTTAAATGTGCTGCGGGAAACCTGATCACAGTAATTTGAATATTTAGTCTACCAACATACATTCATAACATAATTTTTAATCTACCAAAATCCAAACATAAAGCTCATTCCAGATTCAACATTGATTTTTTTAAAATGGGTCCTCTAAATCATTCCTTGTATATTGACTGTCTGTCAGTCACAACTAAGTTTTAAAGTTAAGGAATAACCTAGAATGGAGAATTAAGGTAGATTCTGCTTATTTGTTGTCTCTATGAGATAATCTACAGCTTGTGGGAAATAGGATATATGGACAAGTAAAAACTAATAATAAAACATTTTTTTAAATCAAATTTAGGATTATTTACATTATAATTCAGATAGGCCTACATGTGCCTAAGTTTAAAAATATAAATTGGGCTTCTTAGCACCACTTCTATACGGTCAATCCCAGACAGAAATCATGATTTTTCAAAACTGTTAATAGGAAAAATAAATTTAAACGCTTCAGGTCTCTTCTTTCTTACCAACAAAACTCTTCCACAAATAAAATTTCATTTTATTAGATTTTACAGAGTCCTTTATTGACTGTAAGTATAAAATGAGCGTTTCCTAAGAAAAATCAAATATGTACATACAAACGTATTTATTAGTGTCAGTACAGCCACTCCTGCGTCTTAAATAACTTCAATGAAATAATTAACCCTGTAGATAACTGTGCACTAGTGACTCTGATGCTGGACTGGAATTTGTCATTATCACTTATTTGGGAAGATGGGAACAATTGTAAGGCAGCCAAATTGATTGATTGATTGATTCATTCATTCATTCATTCATTCATTCATTCATTCATTCATTCATTCATTCATTCATTCAATGTCCAAGGCATCAATAGAAATGAAGAACAAGCAGACGAAGTGCCATGGTGGAACAATGTTATGCATAAGATGTATCAGGAAAGGTAGCAAAAAAGATTTCCCTGTCCAGTCATGTCTGATTCTAGGGAGCATGCTCATCTTCATTTCTTGGCCAAAGGAACCAACATATTGCTGTCTGAAACATTTTCCATGGCCATGTGGCCACCATGGCTATATGCCAAAGGCACATGTAAACACTGTTACCTACTAAATAGGTACTACTAAAGTGGTATCTATTAGCAGACACTGGGAAATTCTATCAGTGGCTGGAAAGGGATGGACTAAGACAGCACTAAAGCCCTGATTATAGCGTCATAACGGACTACTCACTGGACCCACACAGAAGCAGGGGTCTACCTTACTAGACAGGACTCGATGTGCAGATAATGAAAGAAATCTCGAAAATAGTCCAACGGAAAGAGTAACATTCTTGCTATATAAAGAATCAAATGATTTCTGCTGCAAACTCTCTTAGTCAGCTGCTTTGGGAAACCAATTCATTGGTATTTAGTATCTATCACTTAATATATATGCTTATAGAATGCTGTCATTTCGTAAAATAATATATAAATTTTATAAATACATTTTTCAAGCAAAATATTATTGTGAAATTTTCTTTAAAAATGCAGTTATTGTGCATTGTCTATAATCTGTTTTTAAAGCTGAACTATGCATTTTTAGGCATGAATATATGATGAAGCTCTAAACTTTTTTTAATTGAACTTTTCTAAGCATTAGTTCATCATAAATAATACGAAGGGTATGTTGTTATGAGTAATTTATTCTTGTCATCTCATCTATGTATATGAAAACCTCTTAACTGATTACTTTGAATGTGATAAAAGCATAGTGCATTTAAATACTGCATTATATTTGTCATTGTAGTGGATCAATCTGTTGATCTAGAGTGAGGCAGACCCACTCATTTCTTTCATTCATTTATGTGATGAAACCGTCATAAATGTGTATCTGATGAAAGACATTGCCTTTTAGAGGAATGAATTTACTGATGAAAAATGCTCTGTGTTTAAGAGGTTTTCACTTATCCCATGTTAACTGTATAGGGTGAATCAATCTCTTAGAATATAAACAAACTGAATTGAGAAGGAGAATATTTTCCATTCATGAGCGTGCAACTTGAATGTTTGTTGGAAAACCATGGTTATAGTTAGTTGTAGCTAATGCTTGAGATACATATTAATGTTGTATTCTCTGTAATTTAATTCAGCTTTCCTTTTTACCTTAATAAAAGTCTGTGGGTCTCATATTTTCACTTAGTACTAAATGAATATATATTGACATTGGATCAGAGCAATTGTCACAATGCCATTGATGATTGCAGAGGTGGTACTTTCTCAACACAAAAACAGAGGCATCAGGTTTGTTTAGATTATTGTTAGATCAGGAATGGAAGATGGAATTAGATATATAAGTTATTCACAGTTAAACCATGTGGGTAATAACATTCATGAGATGTACAACAATGATCTTTATCTTCATTGCAAAATAGCAGATGTGCTTTTGCAGATAGATATTGTAAACACGCAGGGAGAGATTACACAAAAGTCAATATCCTTAAAATAGACACATTCATTTGCCACAAACTGCATATACAAACTTCTCGTGTACATTTCTTTAAACAAAGATGTAACATGAACTCATCTGTATGTACCAGTAAAGCAGAGTGGTAAAATGCTTAATTCTTAGCCCGCTCATGGCCATTGAATTATAACCTTTTTTTTTCTGAAACAAAGTGCTGGAGAGATATAAGCACTCCAAAAGGAAACCCTCAATTTTTGGTGTGCATATCATAATAGCCTAGAAATAATCACAACTGCTTTCATTTATCAGGAAAAGGTCATACTCTATATACAAATTGCTTCTTCTGAATATTAGTAGCCTTTGATGATGCTATATTATTGGAATGGTTCAGTTCAGTAGGCAGGGAGTTGGGTATTATCACCTTGGACTACCAGCAGACAGCAGAATGGAATATTTGTGTTCTCTCTATGGTGTACTGGATTTAGGAATTTTATAATTTTCTCCCTTTTCTCATGTCCTGTCCAATTTGTACATAATGTCACTGGGAATGGCACTCCAGAGATTTGCTGTTCAGGGTCTTTAATATAGGACAGCTTTGTCTCTTCTATCCCCCTAAATGAGGAAAGCTACAGTGCCTTAGAGCAGGGGTCTCCAACCTTTGCAACTTTAAGACTGAAGGACCAGCTCCCAGAATTCTCCAGCCAGCTTTGCTTTGCTGGCTGGAGAATTCTGGGAGCTGAAGTCCTTCAGACTTAAAGTTGCAAAGGTTGGAGACCCCTTCCTTAGAGAAACTCTGATACTGGGATGAAATGGACGAGGGACAGAAATCAAAGCTAAATCCAGATTAAAAAAGAAGTACTGTGGATGAATGATTTTTAGGCCTAGGAATTAAGAAGGTGTACTGGATAAAGTTTCATTTTCTTTGAAAGAATAAGTTCGTAATTTGGAATATTCCTTGTTATCAGGAGAGCCTGATTCAGCTGGCTTCTTGGTATGTTATCTATGACTTTACCTGGACTAAGACAGATGGGCATCACTGGCCCACTTCCTATTAAGTCTTTTTTAGGTATTCTAGGATATAGGAATGTAAAATATTGCTTTTCTTTTACATCATTTAACATGCATTAAAATTAAGTGGAATGGCTCTGAATGGTTTTTTTTCTTAGTGTAATATAGAGGTATAGAGCCTTCTCAGGAACAGCAGACCATTTATGAATCCATAAGTGTTTGAAAGCTATAGTAGCAATAGCATTTAGACTCATATACTGCTCCATAGCGCTTTGCTATACGAACTCTTTACTAATATATTTACAGGATAATAACAATTTATTCACTAGACCAGGGGTCTCCAACCTTTGCAACTTTAAGTCTGAAGAACTTCAGCTCCCAGAATTCTCCAGCCGGCAAATCTGAAGTTCTTCAGACTTAAAGTTGCAAAGGTTGGAGACCCCTGCACTAGACCACTCAAAGCCTTTCTATTACTTATTTTTAAAAACAAAATTGTTTGTAATTGTATTGCTGTTTCTGTTATGTCCATTTTATTGTCTTAGTGTTGTCCAAGTTGTTTTGCTATGACAGCCAGTGTGCCAATAACCACTGGCACCACCAGAGCCACAGGGATAATAAAGTAATAGATAAAAGATATAACATCAGCAGTTCAAACTACAGCCTTAAAATAAACTTAAAAACTAAAATCTGGGACAAAATATTAAACCATTTAGAATAAATCTTTTAAAAAAAATGAATAGGTCTTTAGTGTTCCTAAAAGCATGCAGTAATAATATCCAGGTGATCCTACATTGCCACCCAATGAAAGCCCCCCCCCCCCCAAAAGGCCCTATCTGTTTCTTGTGTTCATCTGATTAATATCTCTGTAACCAAATCTCTCTAAAGAATATTGTGCAACTGTGAAATGTTGGACATGATTATTTGATCTGCTTCTTTCAGGACTTTTGATTCTGTGATGAATTGTAGGGCAGTTTATTTTCTTGAGCTGTGTAGAAATATGCTAAAGATTACTATATTAATATAAGTGCACTAGCTGGTAAGTTACCTTAGACACATAACAGAGGTAGAAATATTACTGATGCCAGTAATGTCCCTACGGTCCTTTCAATACAGCTGCATGAAATTAATTTCACTCTCAGCTTGTACATTAGAGTAAATAATTTCAGATGTGCCAAGCACTGCTCTTCTATAAACCATAAATGTTTATTCTAGCACCTGGTAGGCCTCTTTATCTCTGACCTTTTGTGCTCTGCAATATTAGCTTCTCTAAGGCTGTGAAATTAAAAGTTACTTAAGAGCTTTATGGAGCCTAAGCGTTTGTATTTTCCAGGATTAAAATGTTTGTTTGCTTTGCAGTGATTCAACCCCACCCAGCCCAAGGACAGCCCAAGCTGTTACTATATAATAAGACTTGGTGTTTGACCATAACTGCACGTCTCCCTCCACAGGCAATCAGCAATTTAATGAGCGATTAAAGGAAAGTCATTGTATTCTTGCTGCCTTATCACTGTTGCCAAATAATTCTGTGTTTGGATAAATAGATAACATAAAAGAGAACCCTTTTTTCATCATAGCACTATCATTAAAAGCTTTTAAAACTACATGCAACTTGAAATTACTTTCAGTTGGGAAGTGCAAAAATCTAGATGACCATTAGGTGGCAGTAAAGGGACACAGAACTCCCTTACCATTTTGCTTTTATCTGTTGGCTTTCCAGACATTGCCTGCCTAGGTCACAAAGGCCAGTCAAAACACATTACTGTACATTCTAGAATTAGAATTTGGATATTCAGTGTTCTGATTATTCCATGCTTTCTTTTGCATCCTATTTCTATGAAAATGCCTCACTAAAAATGTATAAGGGCTTTAAAAGTTTAAATAAATGAAGACCCATTACAATATTTGGATTCTAAAGATTAAGAAGTAAATCATACCAGGACTCTGATTTACTTTGTAATTGATGTAGTAGGCCTTTTTGTAGGAGCCCAGATGGCACAGTGGTTAAAGTGGTGTATTGCAGGCAAACTCTGCCCATAGTTTGGAGTTCGATTCTGACAGGCTCAAGCTGGACTCAGCTTTCCAACCTTCTGAGGGCAGTTAAATGAGGACAGACATTGTTGGGAGCAACATGAAAATTGTACATTTACATTGTAAATTGCCCTGAGAATGCTGTAAAGCGGTGTGGAGTGATTTATGTGACTAAATCCTATTGCTATTGTAGCTTTTGAACATTTAAATCAATGTTTACTTTGAGTAGAACAGACAGACCGAACTGCATTCTTTTTGTAAGCATTGGACTCTTTGTAGTTTACTAGTTATTTGGGGAAAGTGAATTTGGAAATGACACAAGAGATCTTAATATAGCTAACTCTACTCATGTGGACATAAGCAGTATCGCAGAACAAACTGCTATAAAGTCAAAAGTTAGGCAGAATTAAGATTTAGATACTGTTCCTGGCAAAGCAATCAGTATTTTTCCTTAATCAAATCAGAACCAATCTTACACATTTACAAGAAAGAAAAGTTTCTGCTACTATCTAGAAAATGGAACATGTTGGAATTACAACTTGCATTATTCTCCTGGCACCCTTTGACTACATCAGGAGGCTTGCTAATGTATATAAACTCTAGGGATTAGTTGATTTGTGTTTATTTTTGTGTGTACTGTACATAAACATAATTTCTTTACTGATAAGGTTAATTCAAATTTAAAATATTGGGATAAAGTGAGGTTAGGTCAGAGAAAAACACCTTTTTGAATCTGCAATGCTCATTAAAAATCAGCTAAGTATTAAATTAGCAAAAAGTCATCATTGGAGGCTTTGAGAATACGTTTTTATTTTTTCCCCTTAATAGAATGGATAGAGATGTTTTTATTTTTATAGAAGAGATTTATTTTTATGCTTCTGTCAGAGGCTTACTATACCCATCTTCTTTAGCCTCAAACTGAAAATTGGCTAAAAACTAGAAGCAGCCTTTGCTGCCAGATTATACTGTAATTTTTAATATTTTTGGACACTATCAAAAAGATCTATAAGTTCTACGCCTTTCATTTTTGGAAGGTATAAAAAACTATATTTAACCGATATACGTGTTTCATAGTGTGTAACCCAAGATCAACTTCACATGGTCTTCTTTCTTTCGTGTCCTCTTTTCCCCCCGATTGTTCCAATTTTGGTAATGAATGCATACTTGTTCCACAATCATTCAATGTATTACTTCTCTTTTGTTTGGATGCTTTGTCAATCCTGTTTTTTTTAACATTCCCACTGACTGAATGGGCAAGTGGAAGTTAAATAGCTAATTGAGGTTGACTGCCTCAAGTTGAGTGATGTGGGCTTCTTAATTTCTTGATAGACTCCATGCAATGGAGTGTAGAGATTGTCTGAACCATTGGTTGAAATGAAAGTGTTAGCTAATAGGTGTTTGGACAGGTGCATCATCCTAAAGTGGTTCCTCATGTTTGTGTTAACATGCCTTTCTCCCATCCCTGAGTTGGCAAAAATAAATACTTCAACCACTTCTACAAGACTAGGGAGAGTGATGCTGGGCTGTCCTTCAGATATTCTGTGGGATAGTTTCAAGTCAAAGTTGGATATCCCGTTTTCCTTTTCTCTTCTGGTAGAAGCTGATAGGGGGGAAAATCCAGTTGATCTCCATTGCAAATGACAGGGTGTTATTCTATTCTGCTCCCTCCTTCAAACTTGCTCCACCAACTAATCAACTGTATGTTGTCATAAAACAGAGGTGTCAAACTCACGGACTGTGGGGCCAGATGCGTCACGTGCTGGCTGCACCCTCACCTGGTTTAGCAAAGGGGAGAAAAGTCCCAATACGTCACATGATGCCGTGAGTTTGATAGCCCTGTCACAAAACAAGTAGCAAAGAAAGAAACAACTCTGCGTATTAGTTGGCATAGAACTAGAATAAAAATTATCAGTTCCCTCTTGTTTCATCTTGCTCTGATCATATGCCATATAGAATAACAGAATAAGAAAATAACAGAACTGGAAGGGATCTTGGAGGTCTTCTAGTCAACCCACGCTGAAGCAGGAAATGTTATACCATTTCAGACAACTGGTTGTCCTCTATTCCATGTTTTTAAAACCTTATAGGAAGATTGTTGTGCAGAAAAACAAACCAAAACACCTTTATCAGCTAAAATTGAATTTAATAGGGACTAATATATTTTTGTTCTCTCTCCTCAAATGTGCCAATGATATGCCAGCCAGGTTTGCTTATCTGTTTTTTATAGGTCTACAGCACTGTAAATCTCTTTAAAATGATAACCTCATTACAGAACAAAAAACAAAGAAAGCTGATTTGTCTACTCGATGCAATCTAGGCATCTGGTTTCACTTTTAGCTTAAGCCAGTGATGGTGAACCTTTTTTTCCTCGGTTGCCAAAAGCAAGTGTGCGCTATTGCGCGCCAGTCCTTTTCCACACCCATAATTAAATGCCCCCCATTGTGCCCATCTGCGCATGCATGCACGAACCCCCCCGCTGCACCTCGCACTTGTGCGCATGGCTTTCTTGGAGCTTGGGATGGGAGAAAATGGCCTCTCCCACCCTCCCAGGCCCTCCGGAAGCAGGAGACAGCACATTTTCCAATCTCCGGTAGACCCGTTCTTTGCCCTCCCCAGGCTCCAGAGGCTTTCTTGGAGTCTCGGGAGGGCAAAAATGCCCCCTATCCTCGGACGCCCTCCAGAGGCCCATTTTGCAACTTTCAGTGGGGGGGGGGTAGATCTATTTTTCACCCTCCCCAGACTCCAGAGCATTTCCTGGACCCTGAGGAAGGTGAAAGCAACCTCTCCCACCCAAAGTCTGGGGATGGGGAAAAACAGCCCAACAGGCCCACTGGAAGTTCATTTCTAAACTTCTGGCGGGCTATTGGGGCCCATTTTCCGCCATCCACAGGCTTCGGAAAGCCTTCTGAAGCCTGGGGAGGATGAAAAATGCCCCAATGGAGCTACTGGAAGTTCATTTCTGAACTTCCGGGGGTCCCATTGGACCCATTTTTCGCCAGCCACAGACTTCAGGAGGCTTTCCTGAAGCCTGGGGAGGGTAATAAAATGGCCTCCCCGTGCCATCCAGAAGGCCAAAAATCAGCTGGCCACCACACACATGCCCGCTGGAGCTGACATAGGGCAATGCCTCATGTGCCCTCAGATATGACTCCGCATGCCACAGGCTTGCCATCATGGGCCTAAGCCAACATGAACATACTTTAACGGCCAACAAGAAGAGAGGAGATTGATATATTCCCAAATGTTTTTAAGTTAGTATTCTGAAGATTGTATAATAATCTTTCATCTGCTAGTCATGATCTTGCAAACAGATAAACAGACCTCCTTTCTTCTTCCCGCATTTCTCCTAACCAATCGGTATTTGGGGGTGGGGGGACAGAGAAGCATCACAACATTGATATCATTTCAAAAGCAGTAAAAGGATGCGCAGTGCAGAGGTCTTGAGTCTCTCGCTGACCAAGTCAAAATGACAATAGAGAACAGTGGTAGGGGACAAAAGAAGGCACACAATCCAAAACTTAAACAGTTAATTAATAGCTAGACAGAGGGTATCTTTCATCATGGCCAGCCACATTTCTGAGATATCATAGATTTTTGCAAGGCTTATCTTAGGAGAAGTGGAAAAACATAGTTTATATTCAAATAAAGACAATTTCAGCTTGTCTTTATAGTAGACTGGAGATCAAATATAAGCTCCATCATGGGGACTTGCCCCTTAAAAACAGTTATTAACATATATTTGTGCAAAGTTAATGGAACCATAAGTATAAGCTATAAAAGAAGAAATTGTTTCACCTTGAAAGGATGAAGGGCTGTCATGTTTTTTACATTCTTGGACTTTTTTGTTTTGTTTGAAAGGACATTAGAAAACTCTTTGTCTGCACTACCAATTTAGAATAGTTGCTTGATAAAAGAAAGTTGATTATGTGAGACAAATACTGGATGGTGCATTATAACTATGATCATGATTGATCAAGTTCATTTCCGGTGAGTAGGAACTTTGAGACAAAAAGGGACTTTATAAAATTTTATTTCAAATTACAGAAATTGTATTTTTTTCCTCCTTGCCTCCATCCCTAATTAAGTTTCTTAGTAGTTAATGCATGAAGAGGCATTTCCCTAAGTGGCTCCAGCTAAGAAGACAGTCAACAAAGCTTCTTTACTGAATTTTTTAGCTATGTTAACAAGGTCTTAAGTGAGCGTGCAGTGGAGAATATTGACGGCCACTTTTGGGTATGTAAATAGAATAGGAGCTTGGAGGATGGCATTTAATAATTCCATTTTCCCACTCTAAGTGCTAGATTACATTTGGAAATTAATCTTATATGATATGAAAAGGATCTTAGGTTTTCATCCTATCCAGGTGAGCTTCTTTTCCTGTTTCTGAAATTGTCTGCATAAATACTTGCAAAGCCTGTAATTTCTCAGGTATTCAGTACTATAATGCCACTGTCTTTAACCTGTTCTGTTTCATATATGTAACTCCCAAAATTGTTGACTCTAGTGCTAGAGAACTATTTTACCATTATACTAAGAAGTCTGGAAATTATAGTGTCAACTTATTTTAAAATAGACAGATAGAAGGGTAAAATAATATCACCATAAAGTTATTCAATCAAAATGCTTTACCAAAAAAAAGTCCTTTTCAGTTTAGACTAGTTTTAGACAATTAGCTTTGTGCAATATTGAGGAAATTTAAAATACATTTTTTAATTTCAAATCAAAAAATTGATTTGTAGAAGCTGATTATCCAGATAAAATAAACTATTAAATTCATTCATTAAAAGATGTCTGTAAATGGTAACTTTAAAATAGACAAATTATTAATCGGGAAATACCTGAAAAGATGGGTGACTTTTAATGTAATGTTTAAGTAAAAAGTTACTAGCTTATCATGGAATAAGCAAACTTGGAACAAAGAAGTGTTAAATTTGAGTGTACTCTCTCTTCCACTTCTTGTGCTGTATGATTCAGAAGATGAAGCTACATGTGCTAATTGAAATCAGCCATATCTCAAGTTAATATGTGTAACTTTACTTATGTGTTCCTAAAGATGTAGCCCATATTTACCTGATAATTATTCGTTGAAACAATTGTACTTATGAATTCTGCCTTCTATTTACTTCATTGATCTGTATTTTCAATGAATTGGGATCTAAACATGCTGGAATTGAGTCTTCTTTCAACTTCAGTAGTAAGATACAAAGATTGCACATTGACATTGACATTGACAGCACTGTCGTGTATTTTTGTTGCATTTTCCATTCTTGTTTGTGAATCTGGGGATCCTTTTAAACAAAAGTTTTGCAGAACTGACTTTAATGGGAAACATACTAATATTCTCTGGAGATTGCATGAGTTGAAATTTGCTTTTAAAATGGTAAATAGTGGAAATAGTTTAGAATGGTTGCATACTAAAAAGTATTTTGATTTTTCAAGATGCTAAAAGCATTGCCTTTTTTACATCAAAATGCCTGCGGCAGCTTTGGATTCTTATTTAAATAACCTGTAGGTTTCAAAATTAATACCATGCTTTTAAAAATGCTTTAAAATCCTGTTTTATTCCCCAGAGATTTGTTTTCTGCTGTTGCGATTAGATGATGACAGCTAGCTGGCTTTTAAAATTGATCAGGAAGTATTCTGGCAGTCATTCAGTGTTGTAAAAGCACTTTAATGGATATGAGTTATTCACCCAAATCAGACTCAATGTCAAAACAGGCGAAAATACAGCTGTCATTCTGGACAACAAGTTACACATATGCAAGCAGCTGCTTAGAACTCTATGGAAAGTCAAGCCTGAAAAGAATTTAAAGTGTTATCTGTATATATGCTGTTGATATAGGGGTGTTTGTGTGTATACTGCATCCTTATTTGTTCGTTTTGGCATGCATATCTATAAAATACTAGCTTGAGAATTGTGAAAGTAAAGGTTTCCAGTTTGATTATTGTAAATGAGCATTAATAAAGAATTTACAGAATGGAACATATGTATTACTGTTGGCTATTTACATTAGTTAGATGCAGTGAAATGTGGAATGTTAAGAAAGTCAATCAGCCCTTACTTGAGTCCCCCTGCGTAGCTTTTCTCTATGGCATAATGCATAAAACCTCAAAATCGTGCCATTCTATGGCTGCTGTCCATAATCTGTCTCCTTGGGGTTAGTGGGATATTTTGAATCCACCTCTGGGAAAGATCAAGTTCTTGTTAAAAATAGCATCATTTGAAAAATATATTGTGGGTCATAATCAAGCAGGTACTATTGAGGGAAGACGGAGAAGAAAAGTTGCTCACTTTACTGTTCATCTGGAACGGTCAGATTCTAAGAATGTTTTAACACAAAGAGAATTTACAAGTTTCCTAAATTCCCAATTTGGCTTAGCCTGAATGTTTTCAGCACCTGATAACAGTGTAAGATTAAGTATGTCAGTAATTTGAGGTTGCTTAATGGGATCCTCAATTTAGTGCCTATATAAAAAAAGAAAGTTGTGGCTAGGAAGTGTATAGGTGTGTCTTTTGTTCTCTGATGTTTGATTTGTGCAACCAGTCATTTTGTTTTGGAAGGACAGAGTAGCAGTTATTCTGCATTTTTGGCCATATTTCTGTTGAGTTGCTTTAGAGGCAGCGATGTGGTGTTGATGAGTGTTCTAATAGACATGACACTTGTATAGAATATTGTGATATTTCCAGGGAAAACATCAAAATCTTGTAAACTTTTTGTGATATTTGATGATCTTGCATGACTTTAGCCTTTTTTTAAAAAAAAAAAAGTATCTCTGTGTGGGTTTTTGCGTGTGTGTGTGTACAATATCTATATAATTGTTTAAATCACAGAATGGGAGCTGCCATTTCAGAAGATGATTAATTGGTTATAGAGACAGACAACGACTTGGGCTGAGAGGGATTGACTGGCCCAAGGTCACGTAAGGAAGAATATACAGTGGTATCTTGATGTTCATTGTTAATTCATTCTGGGAGGTGTGATGAGTACCAAAAATGATGAATACCAAACAATTTTTCCCCATAAGTAATAATATAGTGATTCACAAGGTAGCCAGCACCAACTAGTTCTAGCTTGTGCATTGAGTACCAAACACCATGAATACCAGGACAAAATTTCCACGTCAAACTGCTGAATTCTGTGAGTACCAGATTTGATGAGTTTCAAAGCAGTTGAATATCAAGGTACCGCTGTACTCTGATTCTTCCTGGTCCTTGTCCAGTACTTGAACCATAAGTGTTCTCTCTGTGTATGTGGACCCAGAGAACTTTTTAAACAAATCTTATGTCAGTTTTCAGATTATACAACATAGATATGAAACAAAGTGTCTGACTAGAATAGATTTTACCATTGTGGTCTTTTCTGATGTCTAAGGGTCTCCAACCTTGGCAAAGCTGGCTGAGGGATTCTGGAAGTTGGAGTCCACAAATCTTAAAGTTGCTAAGGTTGGAGACCCTTGGTCTATAGTATTCATTGGTAAACCATATATGAAGAAATCTGTGGTCAAATTTTAATCATACTCATAAGATTTCTAAATAATCTTACTGATAAAGATGCCTTTGAGACACACTCAGTGCTGGTGTCTGCTGTTTCTCAATGACTATTTAGATAAATATTTATTTATTACCCTTTGCTGACTTCAGAAATTTTTCACGCTTGTTCTGAGTTGAAAATCCATAACTTGTGTTTATTACTATATCTCTCTCTGTTGAAGGAAAATAAAGTCTCACATATACAGGGAAGCTGCTGTAGGTTCCGAATGTGGACAGCTCTAGCAATAGTGATTCCTTTTAGGACCCATTCATTCTTGTAGTACAATACCAAAATATGTCTGGAAATGTTTTAAGTCTGTGGCAAGTTTTTAGAAGTTTTGATTTTGCATACTTAGGACATTTCAGTTCAGCACTATGTTAGTGCTGAAACTAACCTATTCAGACTAGATTATGTCCATTCAGAGTAGGTTATGTCCATATTGGGTAAAATAACAATTGTGAAAAAAGTATTTCAGTGAATTAATTTAGTGGATTGTGTGGATGAGAACAAGCTATTTAATTTATTTCACTTAGAACAAACCTGTGACAGTTCCTTGCATGCTCTTGACTGTGAAGAACCCTGTATTTTCTCAGACACCAAAACTGTTTTGCTCATTTTTCATTGCAACAGTTTTAGTCCTCTCAGGCCAAGGGGCATGTAATAGCATTTACTTAGTGATTTTTAACCTTGTTTTGTAGGAACTGTTTTTTTTCCTAAGAAACTGAAAAGTTTCATTCTCCTTTTAACATTTGGGAAGGAATCCTTTCTGACCATTTCCTTTGACCCTTTAGGCTTTCAAAACTATTTTCCTGCATGATAACTACTCACAGCTGAGGATACAGGATCACAGCAGACTTGTGGCAAAGGCTTGCAGTGTTGACTGTCGTTTAATGACTTACTGTGCAGAGTATAAATTGCTGCTCAAACAGCATCCTTCCAGGTTTTCCTCCCAAGAGAGAATGTGCTTTAAAAAGTGACCTCCTTCTGCCCCAGCACGTCAACCTGGGAAGTTTCTACTTGCTGCTGAATTCACGTCAAGCAATAAACTGCATTTAAAATTGACTTAAGATATAAAATGAAAAAAAGTTTTGATTAACTTCACTGTCAGAATACATATAGAAGGCTTTAAAGGAATAATTGCATTGCTTATGCTTTTTTGTTTTTTGATAATATCTTGGCAGGCAAACTGACGTTTTCTTTGAAATGTCCTAATAAATAATCTCTGTGAATATATGAAGTACTCTCCAGAATTGTTAGCCATATCATTTTAAAATTTTGGGCAAGCAATGCAGGTGTCTCTCGCTTCTTTTTATCCAAACTGCTTTTTTAGTCCGTCCTCCCCTTTAGTCATATCTGATTCTTGGAAACTGCCTGCACAAGACCCTGCGGTTCTCTTGGCAAGGTTTTTCATAAATGATTTGCCATTGCTTTCTTCCTAGGGTTGAGAGAAAGTGACTGGCCCAAGGTCACCCAGCTGGCTTTGTGCCTAAAGCATGATTACAACTTAAGAGCTCCTGGTGTCTAGCCTGATGCCTTAACCACTGCAACATCAGGTCTCTCTTTTTAATAAATAAAACAAAAAACAAGTCTGTGATAACTCTAAATGCTAAAATGACTTTTGATACAATGGTACTTTACTGGGAAGATTCAGAGGATTATTTATTTAATTATTCAATAGAAGTGCTAAGTATTATGCACAGCAATTAAACTTGCCATACACATCATCATTAAGAACAACATTATCTAACAATAATAGGGTTCAATTAATGAGTTTTAGTGAAGCAAATTTGAACTGCAGATTGAGTAATAATCCAATCGACTGTCAATGCCTATTCCAGTGGTATTTATCTTATTCATATGCTGTCCATCCCTTAAGGTCTGGATGACTTAACAACAACACCCCCAACTCTTATATTGGCTACTGTTTGTTTTTCTGCCCTCTCCATCCAAATGCACCATGGTTGCACCCGATATGTTGCTTATCCTAATAAGGTTTTGATGTCAACATTCATATTAATTAATTCTTACACTGACAACAAGAATAACAGTTACTGAAACAGTTTATAGATAGATACTGATCAGCCTTCTTCCCACTGCACCAAAACAGAATTAGCCACTTTAGAGTATATATGGATTTCTTATTTGAAAGTAGACTTCGTAGTGGAATTCTTGTATTGGCGCCTTAACCGTCTTTTGAATAAATACTGTAAAATCTGATTTATTAGATTCTTATATCTGGGATTAAGTGGCGCAGATGCAAGAAGACAAGACTGACAACAGTGATGAAGAACTTCTGTAGCGGGAATTATATATACGCACCCTGTAGATTGTCATAGACCTATAGCCCATTGAGTTCTATTCTGTGGCCCATGTCAACTCAAACTTTTAAGATGCAGCTGGAGCCCAAATTCTGCTAGGATGGCTTTCAAGGTTCCGCTATTGCTACAACCATCCTTTCTCACTGTATAATTTCCAATCCCAATTGTGGTCATAAGACAAGGACTACCTATACTGAATATACTTTCTGATAAGCTGAGAATTTTAGGTGCCAAAATACACCCCAAAAATTGTGTTTGGCTTATCTGCAAATGGGCTTATCTGTAAATATTTATGGTGTTTTAAATTATTTTTAAAAGTGTCTATATTTTATTTACTTACTCATCTATAAGCCTATCTGTGGTGATTGCTCTTAACCTCTGCTGATCTCAGAGTAACTTAATCATTGTAAATGAGAGGTACCTTTGGACCACTTTTCTTACTTATAAGTAAACCCTATGAATTACATTAGGAGGAAGCATCTGTATATATTGCTGAGAAAATATATTAAATTTTGCTAATTTAATTAGTTAAATAATATTACTGATAAGCGAAATTAAAATGCAGCAATATAGTGGGTTTAAAAACTAAATAAAAAATGGCAAAACATATGGAAATAAACTTTACAATCCTGGCAAAAATGCTTATTTGTAGGAGGAGCAACAATTTTAATGTAGCAAAGTAAGGCATTAGGAAACCTATTTTAACAATCAATTTTAAAAACAAAGCAAGGCTATGTGATGCTAAGGGCAGAGTTAATGATTTAGAGTATAGTATTAGGAAGTACATAATGATTACTTTCCAATTAAAATGCCAAACAAATGGATTTCTTCATCTTTGGCCTTGCGTATCCTTTCACCTGGAACCTGTTTCTCTCTGGCTATTTACCTCTTCCTTTCTTTTTGTTGCATTGCCAAGTCCAATGCAGGCATTGTTTACTGTTCTTCCTCTTTTTAAAAAAAAAAAAAAAACTGTTTAGGCCTTAAAACAGTCTTTTGTCTCATGTGACTGTTGTTCAGTCTGTTGCTAAAAATGCATTAGGACTACCAGAATTCTCAGCTATATATATATCTATGTATCAGAGGGGTGTGTTTGTGTGTGTGTGTTTAGACAAAATATCAGTTTATTAATTTTCCCATGAAAAATTCAGTTTTAAGTAAATACATGATTTTCACATGATATACAAATTGTTAGTGATTTTCAGGTACCTGCTTATATGCAAGTTATATTTCAAAAGTTATAAAATAAGATGATTTCTATTTTCTAAATATTTTCTTTATGAACCTGCTAAATGTTGATGAAGAAAATATTTAAAAAGTAAATTGGTAAATCAAGAAAAGGCAATTAAAATAATTTTGATGCTTATAGATCACCTTGATTTTAATGTATTAATTAACTCATGATTCACAAGGAGTTTATACACATTTTGAATAGTTTGCCTTATAGATGAGTATGCAGAAATAAATATATGGCTATATCTGAATATTCACAAGAAAGCAGATATGCATGCTGTGGACAATTTCTAAATAAGATGCAAATCTTCATTATACCACTAAATCAGTCTTTCTGATTTAGTGGTATAATGATAATAAATTTGGAGCACCACTTGAACAGCATCGGCAATGACAGAATCACCACCAGTCAATTGCAAGAGGCAGCTTTACTTGCAATTGCTTACATTCTGTGATCATTTTAACATTTGTAAACAACAATATCTGCCTATCCCTATCTTTATCCTATTTTGGGGCAAGATTCGATAGATAAAAATAGCTACGGGAACTCTGCAGCCAGTCATAATAGATTACACCATATATTGCTAAATCTAAAAGTTTAATAAATTAAATGTTGAAGAAAGTTTTTCAAATAAATGAGACTCCCAAGGAAGTCCTTAAAATTATCAGTTCATCTTAATTTTGATACTTGGACCTTATGTTATTTGCGTCATATTGACTATTTCAGGGATCTCCAACCTTTGAAACTTTAAGTCTGAAGGACTTCAGCTTTGCTGGCTGGAGAATTCTGGGAGCTGAAGTCCTTCAGACTTAAAGTTGCAAAGGTTGGGGATCCCTGGACTATTTAACAGAAAAGAGACCTCTTCAGCCATAGCCAGCGGAAGCAAATACTATTACCCACTGGGCATTAGACACGTAACTGTTTTGAAAGGCTGACCTTAAAATAGTCTTCTCAAAAGTATTTTACATTTTATCAAGATAGCCTCTTTTAGCAATTTGTGGAGCCCTGGCTGCACGGGTAATTATTATGCTGTTCCTAGCATAATACTTAGCAACATTTTTCCAGAGGTTTTTTTTTTAATGTTTATAGGGATAACAAAATTAATAATGGATTAAAAAACAATGACACATGCTAGGAGGTTTTACAATTAAGGCCCCCTGGGTGCTATTGGCTGAGACCTGTTGTCCCCAAAACAGGAAAATAATGTAATGTTCTCCTATGATATAATAGAATGGCATAACTTGTAGATTGTTCATGTCTGCACTATCAACTTTGGGAGACATTTCACCTAGTAAACTACACAGTTTATTTTTCTAAGACTTTTCAGACTTGGCATTAGGAAACAATTTTTCCTTGATTGAAGGCAGATTGATATGGTGGGCTTATTTTATTTTAAGGGCAATTTTAACACATAAAAGGTTTTTTTTTCGTGCCTGCATTTTAAACTTCTATTATCTCAAACTAAAATAATAAACATCTCAGGGTTTGGTAATTCCTATAATATCAGAAAAACATACTCGCCTTAATTTCAACGGCCACCCCTCGAGATATGGATTTAATTAAATGGAGTTATGTTGTAAAATACATGACATAGTTTTGAGATATCCCAAGCAGAGTTAAAGAGATTTCTTGGTTAGTCCTGATGACCAATTGTTATTTATGCAGTGGTAGCAAAATTGCTAACTAGAATGAGCAGAGTCTGTCTCTTTGCCTGAATGTAATTTCAGAAATAAAAATAGTAGTTGTGCCTAATACGTAGGACTTCTCTCGTTGCGGCATATCCAGACCGATAAAAGCACTGCCTTCCTTTGATTAAAGGAGTATTTTGTTTCCCAAGGTTCCTCCAGAAAATAACATTAATTGCATGGACCAAATTACCTATCAATTTTTACATAGGCACAAGATTGAGGCTTACTTATGGTGGTGGCCGATACTCATTACGTACAGACTAAACAGATTTTAAAGCTGCTAGTTGTATTGTTTAAATCAATCTAAAAATGTTTTGTCTTATATTCACATTATTTTGTTCCCTGCATTATTGTTAGAATGAAATGGTTACTGAAGGTGCTTTGTATTGGGTGAAAGCATTTTAGAAGCTGAGTTTACTACTGTGCACATAGTTGAACTTCATTTTCAGACATATGGAAGTTGTTTGCAAATACCATGTTTTGATTTTTGTTTTGTTTTGCTTTGGTTCATAGGCTAAACTATAGGCGTAGGATTTCCTGATAATCTCTTATCCATACGAATGAGGGATTCCAGATGTGGCAAGCAAAACTCTAGATGATTACTAGATGGCAGTAGATAAAACTATTTTTAGAGTTTAGAGTTTATTGGTTTTTTATACCGCCCAACTCCCAAAGGACTCAGGAGGGTGTACAGCCAAAATAAAAACAAATATATACAAGTTAAAAGAAAGCTTTTAAAAGACATAATTAAAATATTGGCCAAAACGTGAAAAAAAAACCCAAACTAATCCTGATTAAAATAATGGGAGGCTCTCAGTGGCAGAAGGCGATCTCGCAGGTACCCAGGTCCTAATCCATGGAGCGCTTTAAAGATGGTAATCAACACCTTGAATCGCACCCGGAAAACCACCGGAAGCCAGTGCAGCTCGCGCAGGAGAGGTGTTACATGGGAGTGTCGCGTCGCCTCCATAATTACCCATGCGGCCGCATTCTGGACAAGTTGAAGCCTCTGGGTGATCTTCAAGGGGAGCCCTTGATTATAGAAGCCGTCCCTGGACCCAGCCCCTCCTCAAGAAGCCGTCCCTGGACCCAGCTTTACTAGAGAACTATCGTCCGGTC
This sequence comes from Rhabdophis nuchalis, assembly GCA_039707465.1. Lineage (NCBI taxonomy): Eukaryota > Metazoa > Chordata > Lepidosauria > Squamata > Natricidae > Rhabdophis > Rhabdophis nuchalis. The sequence goes on along the minus strand of CM077643.1, from coordinate 79,311,681 downwards.
TCCAACCTTCACTTTTTAGTGAAGGTTGTTGAGAGTGTGGTAGCCCAACAGTTTCCGTGACACCTGGAGGAAGTTGATTATCTAGCCGCGCCAGTCCGGCTTCCGACCCAGTCACAGCACCGAGACGGCATTGGTCGCGTTGGTTGATGATCTCTGGAGGGCGCGGGATAGAGGTTATTCCTCTATCCTAGTCCTATTAGACCTCTCGGCGGCTTTCGATACCATCGACCATGGTATCCTATTGCACCGACTGGGGGGGTTGGGGCTGGGAGGCACCGTTCTGCAGTGGTTCTCGTCCTACCTCTCTGGTCGGTCGCAATATGTGTTGACGGGAGGGCAGAGGTCGACCTCGAGGCCTCTCCTATGTGGGGTCCCTCAGGGGTCGGTCCTCTTGCCCCTCCTTTTCAACACATATATGAAGCTGCTGGGTGAGATCATCCGTGGTTTTGGGGTGGAGTACCATCTGTACGCTGATGACACTCAGTTGTACATATCCACCCCAAACCACCCCAACGATGCCGCCGAAGTGCTGTCCCGGTGTCTGGAAGCCGTACGGATCTGGATGGGTGGTAACAAACTCAAGCTCAACCCTGCCAAGACTGAGTGGCTGTGGTTTCCGGCACCCCGGTTCAGCCAGATTATTCCAACTCTGGCCATTGGGGGTGAAACACTGGCCCCCGTGGAGAGGGCGCGCAATTTGGGTGTCCTCCTGGATTCCCGGCTGTCCATGGAGGACCATGTGGCAGCCGTGGCCAGGGGGGCGTTTCATCAGGTACGCCTGATGCGCCAATTGTGCCCCTTACTGGACCGGGCTGCCCTTCGCACAGTCACTCAAGCTCTCGTGACGTCCCGATTCGACTATTGTAATGCTCTCTACATGGGGCTTCCCTTAAGGTGCACTCGAAAGCTACAGCTAGTCCAAAACGCAGCCGCGCGGGTGATTATGGGAGCCACTAGGTGCTCCCACATAACACCGATCCTGCGCGAGCTGCATTGGCTTCCTGTGGCCTTTCGAGTGCACTTCAAGGTTTTGACAACTATCTTTAAAGCGCTCCATGGCTCGGGGCCTAGTTATATGCAAGACTGCCTCCTGCCCCATACATCCCTTAGACCGATACGCTCCCACAGAGAGGGCCTCCTCAGGGTGCCGTCGGCCGGACAATGCCGACTGGCGACACCCAGGGGGAGAGCCTTCTCTGTGGCGCGGCCAGCCCTCTGGAATGACCTACCCCCTGAATTACGTACCATCACCGACCTCCGCCTCTTCCGCCAATGTCTTAAGACATATTTCTTTCAACAAGCCGGCCTAGCCTAACCTCCCATGGGGACTTTTAGATAGTTTTAAATTGGGTTTTTAAAAATTTGGTTTTAGCGCAGGATAGGTTTATTTAATAGTTTTTAAATTATATTTATTGTATTTTGTATGTTTTTAAACTTCCTGTGCGCCGCCCTGGGTCCTCTGTGGAGAAGGGCGGGATATAAATTTAAATAAATAAATAAATAAATAAATAAATATAGCCCATATCTGTTAGCTCTATTTCAAATACTATGTTACTTCAACACCACTTCACTTTTTGTGATCATCCAAGGTCTGTGAGATTTGGCCTTTTCAGATTAGCCTTGTATAAATTATTACAGCATTTGGTACTTCTGTTGAGAGGTTCTGAGAATTACAAAATTTGAATTTAAAGCAGTTCTGAAAGAAGGAGAAAAAAGAGAAAATTATGGGAATAAAAGATTAAGTAACTTTTCTTTAAACCTTGCTGATTAAAATGTGCATTGCACAGTTCTGTAGGTAACTGAAATTGTACAAAGTTAAATGCAAAATCATTGTTTTTCACCAGAAATGTTTTTTTCTGTACTTCTTCCTTTACTCGCATGCACACAGCGTTAATGGCTATAGTTTGACATTGTGAAAGCAGAAAATGATATTAGACTGGCTAATTTCCAGTTCCTTATAATTTACATTTGCCCAATTGCTTGAGTTTTAGGAAAAAAATTTGGATTGAAATATGATTTTATGAAATAGATCATTGTTACTGACAAACCACAGATTCTTATTTTGTACTAGCCGTTCCCGGCCACGCGTTGCTATGGCCCAGTATGGTTAAATGGCCAACCAATCTGTGTGTAGATCTACATCTGCACACACAAACACGTACACACAACCACCATGTAACCCCCAACCCACCTACTGTATTCCATCTACCTACCTACCTACCTACCTACCTACCTACCTACCTACCGTATTTCTCCCTCTCTCTCTCTATCTCTCTACCTACCTACCTACCTACCTACCTACCTACCAACCTACTGCATTTCTCCCTCCCTCTCTCTATCCCTGTAGATGCCTACCTACCTACCAGTGTATTTTATGTCATAAAGGATGTCATAAAACAGCAACACCTATGGTTCACTGCTCTTTTTTTAAAATATTTCCGTTGTGTGTATCTGGCACAGGTGTGACATCTACACAATCTATGTATATCATTGGTGCTGTATTTGTAAGGAATGTTGTGTGAAAATTTGAAAGCGATCGGTGCAGTACTTTTGGAGATTACCTGTTTTGAACAAACTCATAGTTACATTTTTATTTATATAGATTGTATTCCAAGTAAGAATACATAGAAAAAGAAGAATCTATTACAGGCGTTTCCAACCCCAAGTCTGTGGACTGCTACTAGTCCATGGCCTGTTGGCAACCGAGTCATGCAAGCAATGGGTGAATGTGGGAACCTCCATTTGCACAAGTAGCCTCAAACCATTCCTTCACCACCATCACGGATATTTGTATGCAGAGCCAGAAATGTTGGGGCCATTGGTCTAATACAGGAAATCATGATTAATTGGAATACTATGCTTAGTATTAGTAAATACACCTTGTTTGCTTATTCATATATTATATACACAAGTGTTACATGTTTCAGTATTAATTTGATAGGTCTAATAACTCTTAATATAATGTATTATATATTTGATAGCATTAATTAGTATTGATAAATATAAAATATTACCTTAAAATGAACAGTTATTTCCTTTAACTTTATAAATGAAGTCAAGACATTTCAAGTATTTCTCAGTCTGGATCTGATTGTATTTTTATGCAGCATAATACAAATTAATTTGCATAGCTCATTAGTATATGCCAATTATTCACATGAATGATATAGTTGTGAACTTTTTAGTTTTACATTTTGCCTTATGTCATATCCATGTACAATAATTGCTCTGCTTTCAGTAGGAGCAATGTTTGCTACCTGCTGCAGTCTAATTTCTGCTATAGTCACTATGCTATATAGAAATGCTTAATGTCAGGAAGGCAGTATTTACTGAAATACACAAGTTCAGAATTCATCATGATTCTGTGTGAAATCCGCTCGCCCTTTGCACCCCACTCCCTTCTGAATTGGAATGAAATGTGCCTTAAACTGCAGTGAAATACATCACATATTGCAAGAGTGGGCCCTTGCTTCGTCTCTATTCCTGGTGTGAAATCGATACACTATCTTTCCTGCTGACCTGTTCTGTGACCTCCATTGCAGCTTTCATGCTGAACAGCAATTGCTTTGAACAGTCTGGGTCTGCCACAGCTCACAAATGATTCTCAGCTTTTGTCTAAAACTGATGCTGATAACAAAGAAATGATTTAAAATAACGCAGTTACAGTAATTTTCTATTTCTAATTTACATCAAGAAGTATGCTGTTATATTATTGAACCGTTTTAGGAATATGTACGGTGAATATTTATGCAAAATTGCTTTGTACCAGGAAGACATTCCTAAATTTTTTGTGTTGAAATTTTTGGGCTAAAGTTTTCACTTGGCTAGAAAAGACAGCAGGTGTAATAATAAAATATGTTGTTTTTAAACAGAAACTTAATCCATTATCATGAAGTATAAATTTAGTACTATTAGATGAGAAGGAAAGAAATCTAACTTTTTTCCAGAAGGCCTAGTATTTCCTTATTGGAATTGTAAATCCGATCTTAAAGAGTCATTCCTTGCATTGGATGGCTACAGAAATTAAACAAAAAACAAGCAAATGATAATAAATAAATAAAACCCAAACTTAAAATCTAAAGAATACATTAAAAATAAACGTTTGTAAAAATCTCTACAAAAATGGAAATAATAGTTTGAGAAAATTTTAGTCACTTAGCATAGGTTATGAGGAATAAAATACTGAAGTTATAAGAAATATTAGTACATTCATTGTTCAGTTAGGTAGATTACACAAATATGCCATTACTGGCTTTAAAATAAAAATAACTGCACTGGTGCTAAAGTGCTTACTGTTTTGAAAATGTATTGATAGGACCTAATTTGTAGAGAAGTGATTTTATAATAATTGTGGTTTGGGAATATTTTTTCACCTGTTAAATACATTTGTATTCATTAAAACTACTGCTGAAGTAATATTCAAATAATGAATAATCTAAAGCTTCTGCTTATAAAACATAACTAATTGAAGTTGTGCAAAACAATAATTACACTCCTTTTGGGGTTTTTTATTTATGCAATAATATGCAGAGAAATCGTCTTATAGGTAAAACATCAAAATGGAATATTGCTTTTGACAATCTCTTAGCCCACTGTACCAACCTATTCTTCTTTTTATTTCATTCATGCTAGCTGCTAGCAGCACAGTGTTATTTCTTATGTACTATTTATCCAAAAAAGAAAATGAGGTTATTCTATGAATAATGAATTACTTGTGAATGGGGTTAGGATGTCATATTCACCGAAAACATGATAATAGTAGACGATGCTGTTGAAATAGACAAGGGGTACTAATAATAAAAGTGGCTGAAAAGGAGGCAGAAGATAGGAATGAACAACTGCTGGGACTTCAGAGAGATGTGGTAAGTTTACTAGACTTCTACTACTGTTAGTAAGAATGGAGGAATAGATGTAGATGTGTTAAAGAAGTAAATGGATTGGAGTTTTCTCAAATTAATGAAAGCAGGTGGGCAAAAAGAGGCAAGAAATAGACTCACACTGATTTTGGCTTCCCCTTATCCCCTTCCTTACAACCAGTCATTATCCTCAATCTCTTCTATTTTGAACATTCCTTATGTGAGTGAGAAGTTGGAGAAATCAGAATGCTCACTTGGTGGATAAAAAGTTTTCGTCAATAGTATCTAAGAAGGTTAAATCATTGCAACTGGGCCAAAATAAAACTGAGATGTTTCATTACTCATCCAAGTAACTAACTTCTTCAGTCAAAATGAAAATTTGGATGGGCAGAGAGAGAGTGTCATTAGAAAGAACCAACCCTTGCCATACAGACTGTAGTGGGTTTCTCCCCAAAATGAAAAGCAATATGTAAATGAAGACTCAATCATCCACACCAAAAGTATCTAAAACTCATGGCAACTGGTCCAAAGTTTATTAAAACTTAAACGTTTTGTTACTCATCCAAGTAATATTTTCATTTTGGGAGGAACCCTGCAATCTATTTGGCAAGAGCTGGTTCATTTCAACAATGCTGGCTCTTTGCCTATCCAAATTTTCATTTTGACTGAAGAAGTTACTTAGATAAGTAATGAAACATCTCAGTTTTAACTAACTTTTGTCCAGTTGCCATGATGTAACCCTTTTAGATACTTTTGGCCTGCATAATAATTACTCATTTCCATTTCCATCGATAGATTCCACATGGCGGACTCTCATTCCTACACATAGAAGGTGGCTATCCAGAACACTGAACAGGATTAGAGGTCCTGAATTTAATGAGGCTTAAATAGAAAATAAACATGAATGGGTTTCTTTAAATTTGCAGCTCTTTTGTCCCATTTACTTCTTACAAGCAGAAGAGAAAAAAAATACCTCAAGATCTCTTGTTTCTGCTCCAACATACATGGAACACACAGAACTAACAAAACCTTCCTATTATAAAGCATTCTGTGCATACTTCCCAGTGAGTGAGAGACATTGAATTCAATGGATTTAAGAGTAAGCATGTGAAAATGTATGATTATTCTTCTAAAATTTACCATATTTTTAGTATAAGATGCACCGGAGTATAAGATGCACCAAGATTTTGAAAAAGTTTTTGCACTCTGCAGACCTCCCAAAAACAGCCAGTTTTTTGCAAAAACAGTTACATGGGAAAACCTAGAGGTTCCCATACTGCCCGCACGGCTGCATTCTGGACAAGCTGAAGCCTTCGGGTGCACCTCAAGGGGAGCCCCATGTAGAGAGCATTGCAGTAGTCCAGTCGGGATGTCACGAGGGCATGAGTGACTGTGCAGAGGGCACCCCGATCCAATAGGGGACGCAACTGGTGGACCAGGCGAACCTGGTAAAATGCCCTCCTGGCCACGGCCGTCACTTGATCTTCCATGGACAGCCGTGTATCAAGGAGGACGCCCAAGTTGCGTGCCCCATCCACAGGGGTTAGATGTTCATCCCCTATGGCCAGTGATGGAGTCAACTGGTTGTACCGGGATGCCGGAAACCACAGCCACTCGGTCTTGTCAATATGATTGACAAGGTAAGGAAACTGATGTTATGTATAGGAATTTGTGTTTATTTTTGTTTGTTTGCTTTCCTTTCTTTGTGGAGCTGCTTTTGTACTAAACAAAGCAAAGTATATTTTTTAAAAATGTATATCACCTAGTGCTACAACATTTTGTTTCTAATTGTTTTGTGTGGGTGGGTGGGGTAGAATTTATCATTATATTCAAATGTTTCCTGAAGGTGCCTGATCAGGTAAAACCTTCCACAATATAATAATAAAATGCATTATGACCAAAGACTACTGGGAATAATAAATAATAACTGCCTTACTTGTCTTTTATATTCATCATGGGAGAAGCTCTTGTGGATTTTGCACTTTAGGAGACAGTGCTTTTAAGTTTGGTATTAAGAGAACAGCCTTTTTGTAGATCTTGGTTCATTCCCATTGTAATGGCTTTCAGAAAAACATTGAAGATCAAGTTGTTCAGGAAACCCTATTATGATAAGTGTTAGCTTAGTGCTAAGAGTTGCAAATGTTTATTTATACTTTTGCCTTTGATGTTTTATGCTTTATAGTTTTGTGTTGTAACTTTTGCCCTAATCCTAACTCTAAAACGCTACAAGTGTGAATGAATTTGGTGACATAAAATGTAATACATTTTTTTAAAAACCAAGTATCTCATAGAGTATTAACACGTATCATATTTTATATGTGGAATCTAACAAAGGTTCAGTAAAGCAGAATTACAGGTTGGAGGGAATAAAAAACTCTTCAGAGCCTTCCTAAAAGTTTATAATGGTGTGCTGCTAAACCACACCATGAAAACTGATTCTGAGAGACATGGGTCTTCTGCAGGAAAGGTCTCTCTCCTTTGAATTCACTACCCTTGAAGATGGATAAATGAAAAATATCTGTAGTGCTGATGCTTCCATGTTAAAGCTGACAGCTGTTCTTCAAATAATCTCAAAATGTTGAGGCATTAAACATGAAGCCAACCTCATATATTACTGATCTCACATAATCAATAAAGTCAGAATACATTTAATATGATTTGACAACTTAGTTTCACCAACATTTAGATGGGCGCACCCTGTTTCCCTGAAAATAAGACCTCCCCGAAAATATTGCAACATAGTAGCAGCCATGAGGTGACCACTCTCACTGCTTCCTGTACCTCCAAAATAATAAGACCTGCCCAAAAATATGGCCAAGTGCTTATTTCGGGGATCAAAAGAAAATAAGATCCTGTCTTATTTTCAAACACTGTATTTTTATAAGATGCAGTTTCTTAGCTTCTTTTAAAGGTAATCCTCATTCTTCACATGGTAATAGATCATCTTGGATATTATTATTACATGGATAAATAATAAAAATGTCCATTGTTTGTATGTAGGTCTTGTGAACCTGTCTTTTTTAATAGACATTCCTTAAAGTATAAGCATCTAAATTTCCATGATCATTATGGAGCAGAAACATTACAAAACTGTGTATTTGTTTCTTGAAGGTTAGTGAAATCAAATGTAACTGTTCATCCAAATTAATCAGATTTACCATTTACAGTATATTCTCCCACAAATCCCTAAGTACTGCCTCTTTGTGGTGGATGTGTGGGTGTGCTCCAGGGAAAGATAAGTGAAGAAAATTGGAAATATATGCCAAGAGTATATACTCCCAGCAAGTTCACCAAGGCATGAAGGTCAGCGCAATTAGCCACCAAGCAGAGCCTGGGGTAGAGTGAAGAGAGGAATTAGTTTGGAGTCATTACATTCCCACAAGCAATCCATGCCAAGCCCCAGTTGAATTCTGTTAACTCTTACCCAATGCGAATTTACTGCTGAGTGTTAGTTGACTAGGTTCTTGTTTATAGGCATGAGCAATAAATCATCTTAAATGGAACTTAATGTGTGGTCCTGATTCTTCACACCTGACAGGTGCCTATATGGGTCAGCAGTGATATAGGATAATGTGTGGAGGCATTATCACTTTAGTGGCAATGCAAAGGCATCAATTCATACTGTACAGGAGAAGGCAATGGTAAACCATTCCTGTATTTCTGCCCAGAAAATACATGGATAGAAGATAAAACGATTGAAGATGCAGTGTCGGATGATGGGCCTCTCAGGTTAGATGGCACTCAACATGCTACTGAGGAAAAGCTGAGGATCTTTTTGAGCACTAATGGATGTTTATGACATGACTAAATTAAGCTTTCAAGATGTCAAGTTGCTGCTGCTGCTACACAGGAAAACAAAATCTGACACTCAAAGACAGAATTACAATAGGAACATGGAATGAAAATTGACATCTTAAGCAAGAGAGAGAGAAGATGGATTAGGATTAGACAGTAAATCACATTTTTATAACTCAAAACATGGAAAGTAAAGTGGAAACAGTCTAACCTTTAGAGTTAAGAAGATTAGAACAAGGCCACTAATTGACTTTGTGGACAAACTAATGTGATGACCATTCAAGTTCATGCTCCAACCACCAAATACTGACTTACCACTATCTATCGCTCAGATAGGTTCTTCATAAAAGAATCTCCCATCTAACTATTGAAATAATACTTCTATATATGTGCATTGCCAGATGAAGTACAGATAGTCTCCTACATTCGCCAGTAGAAACAAACCTGTCCAAAACTCCAACCTAAAAAGTCCCAGAAGGTAGAAAAGGGTTATTTTAGGATGCAAACCGAAGTCTCTCCTATAGAAGGCTGGCTATGCCCAAAACCTGATATCACAAGGGCTTCTTCATTGAGAATGTTTCATTGAACATCTCAGTGGAGCAGATGCACTTTAAAGAAGGTCTAAGAACCCTTGGAGGGGAGAGGATTGCCAATGTGGACAGGAGTCCATTTTGCCTACATGCCAACAGGAAGGAGGCTCAGTGAGGTAGAGAAAAAAAAATCAAGCCACACAGCATCCAGAGAGGATTGCACCATGGACATGGGATCGCACAAGAATGACCATTAGGAGCTTGAGCCAGGGTTTTCTACCACTGGAATGTCCCCACCAAATATACCTAAGCTTCTTCAATGAGGGTTGTAATGACCCATAGTATAATTGGCATATATATATAAGGGACGCGGTGGCTCACCAACATTGAGCTTGTTGATCACAAAGGTCGGCAGTTCGAATCCCTAACGCCACATAACGGAGTGAACTCCCATTACTTATCCCAGCTTTTGCCAACCTAGTAGGTTGAAAACATGTAAAAATGCAAGCATAAAAATAGCAACCACCTTTGGTGGGAAGGTAACAGCGTTCCGTGTGCCTTTAGCAGTTAGTCCTGCCTGCCACATGACCACAGTGACATCTTTGGACAGTGCTGGCTCTTCAGCTTTGAAACGGAGATAAGCACCAGCCCCTAGTTGGGAATGACTACCATATATGTCCAAGGGTAGCCTTTACCTTTACCTTATAATTGGTCCCTGCTGTCTACAAATATAAGTATTTAAAAAAACTTTTTATAAATTAAAGAAAAGAAAACCTATCCCATTGGCCAGCTTTTAATGGTTTATCTTGCTGAATTTGTAAAATATCGTGTGTTATATCTCTTGTATTGCTTCACTGGTCAAAAGTTTAGTCTTTTGCCATTGGGTCAGTCTTATGAAAGTCTGGAAAATAAGTATTGAAGAATACTGATTGAAGATTACAGTTCTCTGTTGCTCATGCTAAGATATTTCAGTATTTTTAATGCACAGGAGGCACATAGAAAACCCCCCACTTCCATATATTCTAGAAAATTTAAGTTTCAAATGTAGGTTGTAGGAGTAAGGAGTAAAAGATGCAACAGTGCAATCATTAGAAAAGTAACAATAATTCAGTGTGCCTTATTAGCATATACTAATTGATTAAAAAGAAAATGATAAACAACCTTTTTTTAATCACTTGGATGCATACACGTAAGAATAGCATTCAAAGGTCTCATGAAGAATTGTGTTTTTTTCTGATTTAAAAACATTCTTCCAGTAGACTTATTTTAATATTGAAAAACTTTTGAAAAAAACAATTTTCATAAGAGCAAATGTTATAACACATTTGCTGTAGCTAGTAAACACTTGATCATTAATTTGGTACTTCTAATTTGCACCATGACATATTTTTCCTAATGAAGTATTTTTTTTATTTTACTGCCTATTGATTATATTTCTGAAGTTTTTATATGTGATGCACTGTGCCTATAATCTACTTTTTAAAATTAGTAGCTAACATATTAAAATGTACACAAATATCCAGCATGAAGACGAAGTTTAAGCATATGGCAAAACAAATAGTAATTTTTCGTCCTTCAGCTTTAGTGGGGGGAAAAAACAGATTTTTTTTGTCATAATAATTTAAAATGATATCTTGTTTTACAGTACTCGGTAATACATCTTATGCTGATTTTTGGAAAGGTATTTTATTTCAAAATGAATAAGAACAAATAACAATGAAAACTTTAACCTATTATAGTTTTTCATATGATAGTCAATAACCGATAGTCAATAAAGTTTCCAAAAATAAATAAACATGCCACATAATTTAGGGTACACTTAAAAACAAATAAATTATGTTTGTTTATCATGTTAAGACGTGTCTGAACTTCTTCTTAAAGCAATCCATTGTTTGGGGAGAAAAATGCCTGTTGACAAGCATCAGTGACTGGGGAGAGAATAATGGGTGGTAATGAAGGCAAGAAATCTGGAGGAAAGATGAGAAATTTTGCCAATAAAGATGTTGAATACAACAGAATGGACCAAATTTGATATGAATGAAGAAGTTGGTAAAATAAAGAAAAAAAGAGCTGCAGTGATAGTATTATTACTATAATACCACCTCTCTGCATCTCTATGGAGAGCTAGTAGGCACTGGCTTAGAATGCTACTGTCTGTTGCATTTTAAGCAATTTTCCTCATTTTTATTGTGTTATTTAGAGTGGACGCTTTGCAGATTGCCCAGTGTTCTTCAGTCTGAACATACACACAAGCACACTAAATGTAAAACAAGTAGAAACTAGACCTTCCCATACAAAAATAAACTTTTTTTCCACTTTACAGAAAATGCCTTCTATGGCCTCTTCTGAACATACACACAAAAGGATAAAGGGATTGGATAGAATTTTAGTAGCTATGCTCTGCATGTTTTCCTTAACCCTTTTAAGTCGGAAATAGTTTGCAATAGCACTTTGTGTTTAGCCTTTTTCCAGGAAGTTCCATTTCCTACAAGTTCTTTTCCCAGCAGTTTTTACCACTGTTCTGAATTCTTTAAAATCTGCTTTCTCTTAAAATCAAGACTTCCAGCATGACATAATCACTTTGCCCTGCTTCTTCTGCTCCCTTGAATAAGTTAAATGTAGTTGACGCTCTACTCTCTGAGGAAGAAAATTGCCAGCAAAGTAAGTTAGGAATTTCTTGAAAGGACCATGCTTGACAGACCTTGTCTCTCAACAAACTCTAATGTTGTTTGGCCTGTGCAAGAATCTATTTCTATTCCTAGGTTGCTTGTGAGCAATAGACTGGTAAAAGCTATTGCTAAATATAGTGCTCATAACACAGAAATTGAGGTTTGCGATAGTAGCAAATATCTATTGCTTAGGTGTAAGATGAGAGTGGAGGTATGTTCTCCAAGCTTCTCCAAACTCAGATAACTCACCCTCAGGCTGAGTTTTTCCCTTAAACCAGAGAAACCATTTTGTAGGTTGGAATGCTTAGACATAGTAGCATGGTAAAAGGAAACTCCAACTTTCTTTGCCTTTGAGATGCTACAGTTATTTGCATTACTTCTATTCTCCCAGTTTAATATCTTACTTATCACAAAAAGCCAGAGTTTAGTTAGTTAAGGTTTCAGTTGAACGTGGAATATGACTTCCTAAGCTTGTCATGCATCAAACTGTTATGGCTGGCAATTGTTTAAAAAAATTCATTTTGTTATGAACTAGCCTGTTTTCAACTGGGCTGTTCAGAGATGGATTGCTTTCTGGAGTTTTTGACAGGTGTAATTGTTAAGGCGTCATCTGTTCTTGTTTGCACAAAATACATTTTAGCCAACTGTAGGACTTGCCCGCTAATCTTTCTCACATCATTCCATTCTTTGCTTGCCACTAGACAAATCCCCTGTTATTTGACCAGATGGTGGAAAATCCATTCTCATGATAAGTTGCTTCTAGTTTGCATTTAGATTACCTGCAAAAATGGAACAATTTACTACTCTGCCTCTAACCATCTCTTCCCTCCTTTTTTCCTTTAGTTTGACTTCTTGTAACTAATTATTTAAATTCTGCCCTGTCAGTTAAAATTAGTCATAGCCTTACATGTTTCACATGTATGTAAATGCACTCAAAGTTCCTTCTCAAGTTACATGATACATCCATCTAGAGTTGAAGGGACATGTCAAGGTGGGAGGACAAAATGATGTGCAAAACCAACAATATATAAAAGTTTTGAAACTTAGTGAAAATGTGCAATCTCTTTTAAAACACCACCTACTATCTTTCCTTTCCTTTCCTTTTCCACCCCTGCCCCTGCCCCAAGGATATAAATCTTAAATTTCTGAAAGTTGTTAAAGTATAAAAAATCCTAACTTGTATCTGTGCTGCTTGCTAATACATAGTGAGTAAAAACATTAACTTTTTCCACAATGGAGGTAATTTGTCAAAAAGATTGTCAGCTGAGAATGAGATTTTTATTTGGAAATACTCGCCAAGAGAATCAAAAGTGATTTCACTTAGTCAGTTTAGATTGAGTAGACTACTCTGTTCTTCACTCACAAAAAGGTTCCTGCCCACGCAGGGGGTTGGACTAGAAGACCTACAAGGTCCCTTCCAACTCTGCTATTGTATTGTAAAAATATACAGAAGAAATTAATTTAAATGCATAAATGAAAAGGACTCTCAGGTCTTCTAAAAAAAGATAGCTAATGCAACTTGATCTATGAAATTCATACAACCAGACTTTATTTTTGGTGAATGAGTTATCAAAATTAATTCAGGATAAGCGCTCTGGAAGAGCGTGATGAGCTTTCAAAAAGACCCACATTTTAAAAAATTTACTTCTAACTAGCAACCCTCTTGCGTTTCTCCAAGTGATTTGCATGATAGTCAGTGAAATATACCGTATATTCTACCAAATCTTCAGATTCTGGCATTCACTTGTTTAATGTAATTTTGCTATGCAAGAATTAGGAATTTTGTATATTAATGTCAATTAAATTAGTGATTTGCTTTGTGAAAGCTATTGCTGTTGAATTTTACTGATATTCTTTATGCCTGAGTTTGAATTATAGCTACACACACTGGGGTTTTTTCTAACCAAATGACAATATTATAGAAAATTTTTGAGATGTTCATGATGGAAACCATATGTTCCAGAAACTATAATATAGTTGGCAGGATCAAAAAAGTTGATCTACATGGAATGGTAAGAAGAGCAGCAAACAAATTTAATAAAATAAAATAAGTGGATTAGTTTCTGTTTAAGTTGTATCTTAATTGAAATCCCAGTGGGATTGCATGGTGTACATGTGGGTGAATTTGATTTCATCAATTTGACTTTATTCAAAGAATGTTAATGTTAATTTTGTTCTAAAAATTGAACTCTTGTAAAGCTTCAAGGAGAAGAATATATAAAAAGAAACATTAAGAAATAGTTATGCTCAGTTGCCTAAGTACATTTTTAATATTGAGGAGGAAGGTCTAAATAGAGATTATACTTCAATGGAGATATAAAGTAACTGATGAAAAAAGATTCAAATTGAATCAGTTTTATTTCCTTTGAACTATTATTCCTTATTTTGTATACTGATACAATGCCACGAATATGACATTGGTCAAACAGGTTAAAAACAAAAATGAATCTTATGCATATGAATTTTTAAGAACCATCATTAAAAACAAAAACAACCTTGAATTTAATTGTTAATTATAGACTATAAAATTGTGCAGTATGCTTAATTTCTGTGACAATTAGATTGCTAGCCAGAGTTTTGTCATCATAGGAAACAGGAATAGACTTAAGTAGATAGATTTTAAATTCTATATTAGTTTTGAACATCCTGAGCCCCCAATTAAATCTGGTTTCTTTGTGTGTGTGTGTGTGTGTGTGTGTACGCCTGCCCATCCACACATACATACAGTATGTATGTATATACAAATGCACATTAAAAATTGAAGGTTTTACATATGTCCCTTTTTATCCATTTTGAGGAGAAGAATATGTATTGTAATAAATAATTTATTTTAGATACTTTCAATTGTATTCCAGCAATGGAATCTATTTTGTATTTATTTATCTATAATGTAGTTTATATAGCAAGATGAGATAGACTTAACATATAATAAAAGTACATCAAAAAGTACTAAATGTCCTGCATTACAGTTGACTGTAGAGAATCTCTAGTCATGTATATCTGTTTTTGATGCCTCTACAGAATAACTGTCCAGCATCCTCTACCCAACCAGTCAGAATGTAGGAAAATCTACAGATATGACGGAATCTACTGTGAATCTACCTACCAGAAGTATGTTGAAATCTGTGTGAGTCTTTCTTCTGGCTCGTGCATTAGTGCTGTCCCATTCTGAATAGCAAGTTGAACATGTATTGAAACATACACTTCTTGAATGAAATATCTTTGAAATTGGGAACAGATATACAGTATTTTGTTTTCATACTTGGGAATTGTGCTCTTGAAGTTAAAAGGGAAATAAATAAACCTCTAGGACTTTATTAAATCTCTTAGGCATGCTTCTGTATATTGCAGTAAACAAGTACTTAAAGCCAGAAAAACCTAGGCAAAATATATTGCACAGGTGCTTCACATCTTAGGGATTTGAAAGGTGTGTTATGTATAAATTAGCTGTCACTTTTTTCAGTCGTGTAATGGAATGATGAGTTGTAATTTGCATAATCCTTTAAGAAGGCAAATTATACTGTCATGTAGCAGACTTAACATGCTAGCTAGGATTTCATTGCTTTGAAGCTAATTAGTATGTACCTTACAGGACAGTTAAATTGAGGTTGAGTCCTTCTGCTTTTCAGTTGTTTGCCTTGTCCTTTGCTTAACAATATCTGAATCAGTTGGTGGGTAGAGAATGTTACAAGTATATTGCAGGAATCCAGAACTGTATATTCGTCTGAGCAAGGAAATGTAATGCAGCATTGGGGTTAATAACTTTTTTAAAATTAAAAAGTGGGATATTTTATTGTAATTATTATGTTCTTTCATGAATAAATTAAGCAGTAACCAGGATCCTGCCATTAATGTTTGTGTTCAGAAATAGGTTTATGTATGTGAATCAGTTGTACCAAATGCTCTACAGGCTGATGCATGTAGAAAATGTGATCATATTTTGTGATGAGCAAATGCATGGATAACTGCAGAACACTGTTAACGGTTGCCATGATCATTTCTCTGGATTTGATTGCTATCAAAAGTAAAACATAAAAAGTATGTTCAGTTCTGGTAAGAATAGATATACTGTATATTATATAGTTTAATGATACAATAAGCATATGTTATCATTATTATTTGGTTGCTGGACTATCTGTGTTCAATCTTACTGATTTTACTATCACTACTTACCTATTTTTTCCGTTATCTCTTTGCAATAATGTGCAAATGTTCTTTGCACATTATTAGCTGTTTTTCCCCTTTTGATGTTGTCCATTTAGCCATTCTGAAATGCCTCAATTATAAATCATCATATTTGAAAACTTCAACTTTTTAGTTGCAGTATATACCAAGATGAATTAGTTAAAGTAAAACAAAATATAGAATTACAATAAATTATGAATGGAAGTGATGCTGGTTGATCAAGAGAGATTATAAAATTAAACAAAGAAAAGGAGCTTAAATCATCAAAACACATTATGTTAATATTTGTTCAAGTCTATGAATATTGGAAAATGGTAATAAAAAAGAAAAGGGTTTAATAAACATTTTAATTGAACTTTACAATACATTTATACTTACCTAGCCCAGGCTACTAGATGGAACGTTATTATGTTCGTATCCCCATGTTATTACAGTTAAGTGGCTTTTTAAATGACTGTTTACTGATTGTTGCAACAAATCTTATATAAGTCAAAACTCATATTAAAGATAGAAAATTGTAGACTCAGAACAATTGAAGTTTTTTAGAATGTGCGGAAATGTCGAAGCCCCTGGAAGAAGATTAAAGTCTTGATAGTGGCTGAATTTAATTTGTTTTTTCATCTGTGCTTATAAACAAGAAATAAAAAAGCTTCATTAAAGTGGGTCCCACTTTAAGTTTAATGAAGAAGCTTTCTTATTCATTATTATTTTTATGAATGCCAAAATAGTTTTATTTTGGTGTTTTGAGAACTTCATTGGTAACTTTATTGGTATATGTAGGATACTGAGAATTTCTTGTATGTGGCTGACCACATAAGCAACAAAATGCTTGGCTGTTTCTTCTGATGTAATATGGTGCTCTTTTTTTATTCTTTATCTTTTAACAAATTTAAGTTTTTTTCTGTAGCAGCTGTTTTTCTACCAACCAGAAGTAATCTTCTTAATGCTTCTGCACCAGTAGCTTCTTTTTTATCCTTTGCTCTGCATGGATGTAAAAAGGTAATTTCTTCCCAATGCAAATAACAGCTTCAGAGGATCAAAGTTTTGGAAAACATTGCAATTGAAATAGAGTTAAAAAAATTTCATTTTGGCTAACTGCACTTTTAGTAATTACCTTTGATATCTGATATTTGCATTTTTTAAAGCTGCATGTTAAACATTTTTTAACATAATAAAATTTTTTATTTTATTTTTCCTATTGTAAAGTTCTTTAACCAGAACCCAGTAATAGTTAGATGATACCCTATTTCCCTGAAAATAAGACCTTTCCAGATAATAAACCAATTGGGCTTTTGTGTGCATGCGCTAAACTAAGGCCTCCCCAAAAATATTAAAACACAGCAGCAGCCATCAGGTGACCATGCTTGCCACTTCCTGCACCTCAAAAATAATAAGACCTCTCCAAAATAAAACCAAATGCTTATTTCGGGAGTCAAAAGACCATGTCTTATTTTTGGGGAAACATGGTAGTAGCCTTAAAATGGAAGTTTCACAGATGTAAAACTGTTGTTTGCATTTTCAGTGTATTTTTTAAAAAAATCATAATGCCTGGAATATTTTATATGAACTTTTTTATGACTTACTTATTACCCAGCTGTATTATCAGCATCCTAGTCTTAAGTTCTTGTTAGAAAACATCAGAAACAAACACAGGCAAACAGACTGCCTGGCTGGCTAGATTTCATTTAGTCTCTGTGTGAAGGTAGAAAGCATTTTTATTCACAACAGTCACTTTAAGGAAAGAGTACTTTTGGAAGTGAACTTTTTTTTCACAGATGAAAAGACCTTTTACCAGCAAAAATTCTAGATTTAATCATATATATTTAAACAAAACCTAATCTTAAATGATTATTATTCACAGTGATTTATGCTGAATATTTTTAAAACATATTTTCAATCCTAACTGCTGTTGGAGTTTTACCCAATGGAATAGGTCATTCTTGAATTAACAGTTTTGGGACATAATAATCATGAAAAAAGGTATGATATCTCAATAGGTTCTTCAACCAGAATAAGTCATCTGCAAAAAATTATATTCGTGCACACAAATTTTTATGCAGCTAAAAAGTTCAGTTGAATTTTATTAAAATTATTTTGTTCAAATGATAGGACAAACATGCATGCCTTTTAGAGCTGCTAATTTCCATATGATTAGAATTGAAATATTCAACCTAGTTGGGAGGATCCTTGCTTCCAGACAAGGTTCTGATTATAGGTTATTGTTTTTTAAATATTATTTTGAAGCAAATACATCAGTTCAGAACATAATTCAGATATTCCCAAAGAAATCTTTTTGAAAAGGTGAGTCGCTAGAGTCTACAGGTTTAGCTTTTCTCAATGACACACAATTAAGATAAATATTTTATGAGAATAATCCTTAACAAAATTTCCAGTGTCCAGTTAGTTCAGGCCCTAGAAAATTTGGGACTCCTGGTATATAAAGGCATTGTTGGGAAACAAAACAGTTTTAATTGTTTTTGCAACAAATACCCATTTGTGTTAATGAATTTCAAATAACTATTTTTTAAAATGAGATGTGTTTTATACTAGTGTTTATAAATTATTTTAATTATATTGATATAAATGACTATCTATTTTTCAGTTTTTCATTATTTGGTTTTGAGTGTACTAGTGATTAAAGAAGGCTAGGAATTAATGAGTTTACGCTTACTTATACTTTTTAAAAAGTATTCAGTTAAAATAATAGTCAACTGTTTCTTAATGTAAGACTCAGCATTTCAAGGAATGGAACTAGAAGGATTTATTATCTGATATTATTTATATTGCAAATATCAGAGCAAGTCTCTTGTCTACCAAATGAAATATGGAGATACAGCTAGTTCAATCAAAGAAAAAAATGAAATAGTCTTATTGACCAACATAGATTTAATAACAATGAATTCCGTAGGGGTATATGCAGTTCATAAAATTATTTTAACTTTAAGTCTTACACAAGCTACTTGGTATTTATTTACTGCTTATTTCTTATAATTATTTATCCTACACTCTTTGTGGATATTAACTGTTTCTGTTTAATGGAAAAAACATAGGATGCAACCCTCTGTAGCATTTTGAATTCAACATAAGGTTTTTAAGAAACCTAACGGCTATCTGGAATATTTGGGGATGCATATAGCAAATAATAAAGATAGAAATGAAAGACTTGAATGAACCAGAGTGTATTTCCGTGATGTTGGTTGGGTCTTCTATATTTTAATTCAATTTATTTATTAGTTTTGTTTTATTAGCAGCATGATTAAAGACCAGAGTAGTAATTCAGTATTTCTTATTTCCAAGACTGAATGAAAATATATGAATTAATGCAATTATATTTATATGTGACTGGATAGACATAAGCAGTCTCTGTGTTAAGAATATCGATCTTATGGGCAACCCATACTTACAAATGGGGTCCCTTTTACTAAAAATGGTGGACAGCATTCTCCTCATTCAGACTGATGAACTGCTGAAACGGCAAGGTTTTAGTTATCACTGCAACAGGTTTTTAATATACTTCCTGTAATTTTTGATGGTTTCTGAAACCTTTGGGCGACTTTAGTAGTTTGTCAGCTTGAGGAAGGACAATCCTATACACTATTTTTAATACAGGCAGCCCATTTGTATGTATGATTCTAGCTTACATACAAATTTGAGTTAAAGACACAATTAGGAATGGAACTCTTTATTAACCCAGGGATTGCATGCATGGAGAAAAGAGAAAGAGGGAAATCAGTACACATATTTGGATATTTAGATTTGATTTCAAAAAGTTGTTTGTAGTAGAAATGCCATATTATTTCCCCTTAAAATCTCACAGTGCACATGAACTTTGAAAAGTTTTCTAGTAATGATTTTCCCTCTGTGTATCCCATTATTTTAATATAATGTCTAAGGAAAAAGTTCTGTTAACTTCATTTTTTCTAGTTATATATTGTGTCTGATATGATAAAATAAATCTAGTATCCACAAAAATGTTTTGCAACTTAGGATCAGTTCAAAACATTTTTAACAGTGTATATTGTTATACTATCTAGCAGATATCTCAGATATTAAGATTTCCTTTATAGACAAAATTAAAGCCTTTGAAATCTGAAAATGCCTTTTGATATGACTTGATGCCAATGGTTATAGCATCAAAGGTGCATGATTCATTTATTTTAATATTTAGTTTGACTTCTCTGTAACATGGGCATTTTATTTTTTATTGACGGCTGTTATAGACTATAAAAATGCCTTTAATTTCCATAAAGTAAATAAATTTTAAACAATTTGAATTTCATTTTTTTACTGGGAGCTTTTATTCAAATAGTGATGAAATGAGGATAGCAAAACAGCACTATTAAAGTACTGAAAATTGAGTTGTACTATAAATTTGGACATTCTAGTTTTAGAATATTTATAGTCAAATATCTTGGGGATTGCTTTTCCTAACTGTTGCAAACATTTTTTATTAAGAGCCAAGTCAGTGAATCAATTTTTGTCAATTCAGCATCCATCACAAATACATTGCACTTACTGAGTTCTGAATATGATAGTTATTCAGGACAACAAAATGCAGTGAGTTTGTTGAATAACTGTTCTCCCATTCCTACCAATGTAACTAGTGATAAGGGATGCATCATCAGTAGCTGGAGGTTTGTGAAATATCAAAAGCAATGTCTTGAATGTAAGGTTGCAATGTAATTTATACAAATGCTTGACAATAGCTCTTTGAAAGGAACATTAAATGATTTTGAAAAGCAACATTTGTTTAGTTTTCTATTCTTGTATTCACAATGGACAGAATAGGAATCTCAAGAATATATACAGAAATAATATAAATGTAACTAAAAGCATGAAAATCCATATAAAACATTACAAGGAAAACATCAGCATAAATCAACTTTATCTCCACATAGCAATCCATAGAAAGCATAATACAAAAATAAATAAGCAGCAATTTAGAATTCCAGCTCAGCATCATTATTCAAACTGGACAGGAGCAAAAAGGTCTTGAAGAAAAAGAAAATAAAAAGTTTAATATACATTTCACAGGAGAGGCTTCTACATTTGCAGGCCACTACTGAAATTGTGCCCATCAGTCTAATTGACTTAGAAACAGTTGATCTATATTTAAAAAAAACGGTCTCTGCTTAAGGTAACTGTTAGGCTAACTGTTAGCAGGCATATTTTGAGTTTTTGAATTACAGAATTAAGCTTCCTGTGGGGCTTCTGTCTCTACGGCTTTTAAATAAACCATACTTGTCATTAAACTATTCTTGAGTTAAGAAAACACTTTCTCTCTTTTTATTAATATGCAAGTCTATTACCACTTAAAGTAGACAAAAATGCTATCAAAATATTAGCATGGCAAAAGATTTGAATTAATTTATTGTAGCACAGTCTAGATATGCTACCATGAATTAGAGCAGAATTTGCCAAATTGGAGGAGGGAGTTTTTTGCTCCAGTTCTAGGATAACACTAATAATGATATTCATCCCAAAGTTGCTTTTTCAAGAGACAACTGGACTTTCCGGTTTTTCTTTGAAGACATTGCGCTTCTTATCCAAAAAGCTTCTTCAGCTCTCAGCCCTCAGACGTCTTCAAAGAAAACCCAGAAAGTCCAGTAGCCTCTTGAAAAAGCACCTTTGGGACAACCATGACCTGAATCTCCATAAACATTTAGGATGTTCATTTGGCTTTTCAAATGTATTGTATGTTTTTTTTCAAGACTTCTGTTAAAATTATCATATAAATGCAGATGAAAATAAAAATGGTATGAAAATGGGAAAGGAAATCCAAGGGGAAAGAATGTTTGTAGGTATAGGGCAGTGATGGTGAACCTTTTCAGCACCAAGAACTGACAAGGGAGCACGTACTCATGCACACTCATTTGGGACACGACCTGGAAGAGGAGCTGCCCAGTGGGCATGTGTGTGCCAGAAAATTGATTTCCTGTTTCTGGCGCACCATGCACTCTGGCCAGCTAGTCTTCTGGTAAATGGGGCGCAAGTGGACACTATGATCAGCTGGCTGTTGCGCATGCTCATACTGGAAAATGGAAGACCAGCGCTTCCAGTTTCTGGCACTGCTGCATGTACGAAGGCCAGCTGATCATTGCATTTGCATGCATGCAATGATACCCAGAAGAAGAACAGGCCGTGCCAAGGGTGCCAGGCCACATGGCTTTGCGTGCCACTTTTGCCATCACAGGTACAGGGGGAAGGAAAAAAAGGATTGACTTCCAACTTTTTTCAGCACAATAAAGTACAGAATAGGCTCAGGTTTTTATTTTACTAGCTGAATAAGTACAAGCCTTTTCTATAGCAGACTACATGATCCAGCAAAAACCAACGTGAAGAGTTTTCATTTTTCTATAGAAATAGCGTAACTGTATCGAACAACTGTTCATTCTTTCACATTTCCAGCTTTTTAGCAGTCTCACTGATATATAGTCATGTTTACTTCTCACCCTTTATCTTTAGTGTAACACCTACTATGTTATCCCTGAGGGTCTGATCCCACTTAGCAAATTTAGCATCACTTGCTGAATCACATCCTTCCTGAAGAAGGAATAGCGTTGTGGAGGAATAATTCTAGACAGTTCCTGTTTGTTTTTCAAGAGTGAAATTGAAAAAATTTGGAAGAGCAATTAAAAAAATTAGAAAACTGTACCATTGTAAAAATGAAATGGTTTTTTAAGACAAGATTTTAAATAGGAAGTGTTTATGAATGACTCTTGTTAAATATACATCAGTGGTGGGTTTCAAATTTTTTAGAATCTACTCTGTAGGTGTGGCCTATTTTTTGAGCGTGGCTTGGCAGTCATGTGACAGGGTGGGAGTGGCCACCTTTTAAAATGTGGTGAAACTCATTTAACAACGCTCTTGCTTAGCAACCAAAATTTTGGACTCAATTGTGATGATAAATTTTCTTTCTTTCTTTCTTTCTTTCTTTCTTTCTTTCTTTCTTTCTTTCTTTCTTTCTTTCTTTCTTTCTTTCTTTCTTTCTTTCTTTCTTTCTTTCCTTCCTTCCTTCCTTCCTTCCTTCCTTCCTTCCTTCCTTCCTTCCTTCCTTCCTTCCTTCCTTCCTTCCTTCCTTCCCTTCCCTTTCCTTTCCTTTCCTTTCCTTTCCTTTCCTTTCCTTCCCTTCCCTTCCCTTCCCTTCCCTTCCCTTCCCTTCCCTTCCCTTCCCTTCCCGTTGGGTCACTGGCAGCGGCAGGCCATATTTACTTCCAGGTACGCCGGTGGAACTCCATCTCACCGGTTCTCTAAATTTCACCAACCGGCTCTCGCGAGTAGGTGCGAGCCTGCAGAAACCCACCACTGATATACATGTACAACTTTCAAACTTTTTCCAGTGTCATAAAAGGTTTCTCTTCCTTTCCAGCTGTAGCATTTTTGTTTTTGAAAGCCATTATCTGTACCACAATTTAGAAAGGGAGAGAATTTTACTGTTTTCTATTTTTACTGGGAGTGCTTTAGCTTTAAAATTCTTCCCATCAATCTTTAATAAAAAAAAAACTTGGAAAACAATTTATTTTCTTTGTTCAACAATCTATAGTTGACTGCTTTTTTTAAAAAAATCCTCTGATTTCTTTGTTTTGTTTGGAGTGATATGGAGAAAAAATGGACATGATTCTACCTCATGTTTACTCTCCCATCTGCTGAGAGAAATCATAACTTTCAATGCTACACAATTGGAATTGCTGGGGCTGGAGGTGCTTGAGACTTCTCCAAAGTCAAAGTGTGCCAAAACAAAACAAAAAACATTTATTAAACATGTCTCCTTTGGGAACTTAATTTAATGGGGTAATAATTACCTTGTTTACTACAAATTTAGTGGTTTCTATTTTATACATTTCTCCCATTCCTTATAGTGTGAAACCTAAAATATATATTATTTTATTTAAGTTTAGTTTATCATTATTTTACTTATTTATTTAGAAAATGTATATGGCTACCCAACTCATGGTGATCGTGGGCCAGCTTAAAAAAGTAACCCATATCCTAACTTTTCAAAATGTAAGGTAGAAGGCCAAATGTTTTTCTAACTTCATTATTTAATAGTCAATGACATCTCAATGGTTTTTCTGCAAGCCCTTTGGTAAGGATGAGTGAAGGGTTTGTTTCTTTTATTGTTGTCTTGTTGCTCCTATCTGGTTCTTCTCTGTCATCGTTTATTCTTTATTTTTGTTCCTAATTGCATGTTTTTAAAGCTTTTATTTTTGGGCTCAAGGATTTGTGTGGCATATATATTTAATAAATAAATTATCTAATGCTACATTCTACACAGTAGCACTGTGTTAAAATTAAGCCTGACTTTTAAACTTTATTTTTATCAAAAACTAATTAATAATTGCTTAGTATTCTCGCAATATTTGTTCCTCTATTTTTTTTTAACACATAAGCTGTTCTCATTCATGGAGAATGTTTTCTCTAACAATGATTTATTTAGCAAGCTCTGTGGACTTCCTATTGCAGCTTAGAGCTCTGTTGATGCAGTGATTAGAGTGCAGTATTTCAGGCAAATTCTGCCCACAGCCAGGAGTTCGATCCTGACTGGCTCACGTTTGTCTCAGCCTTCCATCTTTCCAAAGTGAACCCTTGGGTGCAAGATGCTGACTCTGTAAACTGCTTAGAGTGGGCTGTAAAGCACTGAAGTGGCATATAAATCTAAGTGCTATTGTTATTATTGATCTTCCTATATGGCCAACAACAGGGATTTGCAACTTTGGTCAGGTCCGGTGTAGGTGCAAAATAGGGATATATTGTTACCAGAAATATTCAAAGAGATAGATTAGATGAACTTGAACCCAAGGAAAAATGAGGACATGCAGAATGGATCAAAAGCAAGGATTATCCAGAAACAATGTTGGATAATGGCTATCAGAAGTAAGAATTGCATTGCAGGAGCTAACAGTTGTAAACTGTGATGGTGGTATAAAAATTTGATGAATAGGGAAACGACATAAATATCAGACAAGATTGGGAATGGCAGCTGTTAATGATAAGAGCTTTCAAGGAGCAGGCCAGACAACAGTCAAAGAGATGCTGAGGTGAGACAGAAGGAATGTGTGACTGATAGAAAATGAAAGGACTGACTATGAACAGGAGTCTATTAAAAGACCCCAATTTGTAGTTACAATTTATAGAGTGCTCCTGTCTTCCCTTACATTATTTGATTAGTGTTGTTGCAGGAAATACAACTGAACATGTGTGTGATTGTAATTAATAAAGCTTTTGTAGGTAAGAGAGACTTTCTGTACACTCCCTTGAGCCTTTAATTATTGCATAAGATCCTGAACTGTTGTATGTCTATTGAAAACATGTGAGTGTACATTCTCACTTCCGCTCCCACTGCACCAAGGCTACATGCTATTTTTACCATACAGTTGGGATAACACCCTTGATTATCACTTCAATGTTTCTGTTTTGTACGCATGTGCAAACACCCAGACTTACAGAAAATAAAACCAAACTTTTACCTGATCCTTTATGGGTATACACCTATTCCAGAAAAGAGAGCATGGTAAGTAAAAGTTATTCTAATCCAGTGATGGGATGGAGGCAAAAGAAGTGGTGTGACCCAGAAAGAAAATCACTTTCCTTCTGTCTTGCAAAGTCATTTCTTTCTGTAACATTAATGCCATTCATACAAACTGTCAAGGATTCTTGGAGGCAGCTTTTTCATTGATCTCAAGAATGTATTTGTTTATTTTCCCTTTAATATCTCATCTTTCCGCTCAGTAAAATACACACGGCAATTAATGAATATGAAAATACAAAAAAGAGAACAAATTTTTAAAAAACAATCAGGAAATAAGGAGATTATTTCAGCCCTTGGATAAAATTTTGGAAATTTATTTCTTACAGAGAACTAATTCTCATTATCTCCTCTACACCAGCCTTCTCCTTCCCCAACAATTTTGAGGTGGTGACATAGTGCCACGCTTGGTGTGTGGTTTCAATGTAATGGATCCCTGCCTAAAACCACATAGACCCAGGAGAAACAGGAAGGTCAGAAGCCGCATCTGTGAGTCAGACAGACAATAACTTCCGTTGTTCCAGTTTTCAACTATCCAAGTCTTCGCCTTCCTATATAGGTACACCTCAACTTACAACAGCTCATTTAGTGAAAGTTCAAAGTTACAATGGCACTGAAAAATGTGACTTATGAGTGTTTTTCAGAGTTACGACCTTGTAGCATCCCCGTGATCATGTGATCAAAATTCAGATGCCTGGCAACTAATTCATATTTATGACCATTGCTATGTCCCATGGTCATGTGATTATCTTTTGTGACCTTCTGATAAGCAAAGTTGATGCAAAAGCCAGATTTATTTAACAACAGGTTTACTAACTTATCAATTGCAGTGATTCACTTAACAACTGTAGTAAGAAAGTTCATAAAATGGGACAAAATTCACTTAATGTCTCAACAACATAAATTTTTGGCTCAATATTGGTCATACGTTGAGGATGACATATACATGATCCTTGACAAAATCTCTGTATTTCACAAATGGTTCTAGCCCTTTCCATAAAGACTGATGATATAATGTATCTATAAGGGATTGTAAGTCTCATGACCAGAAGTTCATCTAGTCAACTGCGATCAACTCCAATGCCCCTGAGAAACATGTGTAATGCTGCCAGAGTCTTACGCATCCTTTTTAATTACCATAAAATTGATTATTATGTTTAATTCAAAACTTCCCTTGACATGACAGTGGTACAGAAATGGCTCCCAGCAAGGACTGGGAGGGGGTGGATGGGCTGAAAATAGGAGTCTATCCATCAGAGGTTATTCTGATACGTCCCATTTCGGAATGACCTGAGTCCTCGGGAGGGAAAAAACCCCCCTTCACGATAAGTTCTACGAATGGCAATTTTTAATGCCCAAAGCTTATTTCTCTTAATTTTGTGCTAACTACACCAAAGCAGTAATGTGCATGATTGCTGCTTTTGGTTACTTATAAAGAAATAATGGAGGGATAAGAATCAAATAACATATAGATCCTCCATTTTTATTGGTATTGTTCTTTGTTTTCAGGGAGGATGCCATTTTTTTTAAAAAATGATGCATTGCTGATTATTTTTGATATGGTAATTATGTAGCATGTTGTCCATTGAAAAATGATAAAAGGAATTTTGAGCTGGAAACTCAGTCATGTATATGGGCCAAGGATCAGCATCTGTAGCAAACATTTTGGAATCTGCAAAAAGAGAATAGCAGCAGATAAACAGCCACCCAACAATGGGAGCTGGGCTCTTCTCAGATTCACAGTCATGGCTTTGTCATATATAAAGACAAAAGAACACAGTTGACTGCTTGTCTCTTCATTCCTTGGTCGTTTGTTTGTGAAAACCTTGTTTAAACAAATGGATGTTGAACTACTCTGCCAATTGAATTGTGGTTGGTGTGTTAACGCTGCATTAGTTTGAAGAACAGGTTTAGGACATATAGGCTGACTGTCCTGTACTATCTAAGCCCTAACTGGGTCAGTTTTAAACATTTGTTATTGCAATCTCCCCCCCCCCCCCTTTCTAAAGTGTACATTCCATTGGGTTTTATTATAATAAGTAATTTTAATTATTACAATTAATTACTCATTTAGTTAAAAAATACGTGGATATTATGTGTGCATGTGTCTCTCACTAAAATATTTTGACTACATGAATATAATAATTCTCTAACATCTGCTATGAAAGCAAGGATCAGGTGTTGCTACCTTCATTCTTCATCTGCTAGCAATTTTCTTTAAACAAAAGATATGGCTGGATGAATGTGAAACAAAGAACATGCAGATTACTATCTTGCCAGGGAAATGAATAGCATTCCATCTTTTTTGGAATTCTGTGGAAATTTCTATGGGCTACTACTGATTCATTATATAATTTTGTTGTAGTTAAAGTAGAAATAAAATGATGGTGTTTAATATTAAAATCAATTAACAGCGAAATAGTTTGAAACATGATATGCTGATCAGCATTGCAGTTTTGGGAGATGTGGCATAGCTCCAGCTGTAAGATAACGTTAGATTTCTAATATCTGTTTATGATTAAACTGCTACACCACCAATCGTATATCTCTCACGTATACTTCCTACATACTAATTCAAGTCTTGGTGATTCAGCAAACTAACCTGGAAGGGAAAAAGAACTATTATAAGTGGTACTGTCAGCTACAAAACCAAGCATATTTCTTTTCAGTTGATTATGTCAGGCAAAGTTGCATTCCTCTCAAACATGATAAAGACTTCTAGTGATACCCGCTACTCAGAAACACCATGATCTTGGAATGATTTGGGTCCTATTGACTTAAAGACCATATATTTTATGCTATTATAAAACAGTAAATATTAATGATGTGGGGCCGTGATGGCGAACCTATGGCATGCATGCCACAGCTGGCAC
The DNA here is from genome assembly GCA_039707465.1 of Rhabdophis nuchalis. Taxonomy (NCBI): domain Eukaryota; kingdom Metazoa; phylum Chordata; class Lepidosauria; order Squamata; family Natricidae; genus Rhabdophis; species Rhabdophis nuchalis. The sequence continues at coordinate 79,283,247 of CM077643.1, read as the reverse complement.
ACGGAGCCATATCTGTTGGCACGTGAGCCGTCAGCTCCAGCACCCACGCCCACGCCGGCCATCTGATTTTCAGCCTTTCGGAGGGCTAGGGGAGGCTAGAGGAGGCTTCCGGAGCCTGGAGAGGGCAAAAAATGGGCCCAATGGGGGTCATGCGCACATGCACAGGTGGGCAGAGCACATTGCATTGTGGATGTGGGCACGCACATGCGTGATCTTGTGCACACACGCACAATTTTGGCACACCTTTACAAAAAGGTTCACCATCACTGATGTAGGGAGTAAAGGATGGATTAGGGTAGTAAGTGTGAAGATTTATTTAATTGATTAATCACTTATTAAATTCAAGATCACTCATTCTGGAATGTTGTATTTTTGTTCTCTTTCCTAGTCTGTTTTGCCCCCCCCCCTCCCATTTAGTACACATCTTATGTGAATGGTATTGTTTAGTGTGGTTTCTGAAATATGTAATTCACTTATTAGGAGACGCTGTGAGCAAGTTTCAGAATTCTCTGCCAGGCCTGTGGCTTTTCAGTTTGGCCAGCTTCAGCATGAAAGTGATGACTCCTGTTGCACGTAAGCACTGTTGATTGATAACGCCTTAGTAAACTCTGCTTGGAGATGATCCTAAGCATACACATGCCAAGAATTTAATAGTAGTCTCCTTTAGTATCTTATTAAAATTACAAAAATGATTTTGAGAGTCACTGTGGGTATTCCTGTTGCATAATGCCACTGAGATCGTACTGACCCCAGAAAATGTATTTTGTGACATAAATACTGTAGAATTTGTTCCCAGTGCTCACATTTTTGCTTCTATTTTAGCTTTCTCCTATGTTTTATTACTGTTACGTTTTTACTGCTATATATTGGGATTGTTTATATCTGATAAACTTCATTGACCACCAGGGCTTGTTTTTTGTTTAGTAGTATATACGTTTAATTAATAAATAAACACTTTCATATAAAATAGTTACCCTTCTACTTCTGTTTACTTGGTTTCTTTTTCATATCCAGGTTTTCTTGGCACTGTTACTTAATCTTGAGTCATTGTGTGTAGCGTCTTAGACAAATCATATAAAACTTGTTTTGCAGCTGTATGCCAGGATGATACGATAGCATTCTCTGTGCTTTTAATGTTTCTGACACTTTCATGAAGTAGCAAGTTTACAATAGCTTGAGGCTTATGTTCTGAAGGCCACCGTATGTGTTCCAGGAATCAAAAGCAAATAAAAGAAACTGCAACATGCAATTTGAATACTGGGTTATTTTATCTAATCTGGAAGTATGTATGTTAAAATATTTATTGTCAATAAGAATAGTATGTATTTGTCCTCATGCATATTAAAGCTTTGCCAGTTTATGTCTAAAAACTAAAACTAATGTTGTACATAGCATACCTTCTAATGCATGAAGTCATAATTTCAAGATTAAGTATTCCAGGTTAACATTTGTAAAATACCATGACTGTCTATGAAATCCTGCACATATTGTCTTGACCACTATTTAAATTTTCGCTTTACAAAGCAAAAGTTGTACATGCTACTTACCAAAGGTTTAGTGTGGTCAATCTTCATTAGGATATTTTGAAGGTTTTCAAGTGTCTTCGATGTCTTTTACATTTTTGTCAGCTCATCTAGTGTAATGAAACAGTTATCTCCAAATGAAATACTTGGAAGCATCAGAGTGGACTCCTTGGTTTTTGAGACAAAATACTTCATTGAATTGAATTTATCTTTTAATCTGACTTGAGGCAATTCCACACAACAGCAGCACTTTGGCCAAACTTCATTACCATCATTCATTAGGGTAGAACTGGATTACTTGGGCCATTGGTCTGATACACTAAAATAAGATTAAAAAAAACCTTATTATCCCTCAGAGTAAATAGGTCAGGCTAACAAAAAAAGTTAAAGGAGGGATACTGACACAAAGCATAATTAGTATCAATTTCAGATACACTTTACGAAAAGTCATTTACCCATTTAAACTACTGAATAAGCATTTGATCTATGGTTTTCAGAAAAGTTGGAGAAGAAATTTGAGGATGTAGTGTTCTGAGAGACATGCACATAGATTTAACAGAGCTTAGTTTAATGGATTTTGATCCTTACACTTATGACCATTGCAGTGTCTCACGGTTACATGATTGCAATTCAGGTTCTTGAGAAATGGTGTGTATTTTGGATTGTTGCAACGTCCAGGTGTCAGATGATCACCATTTGCAAACTTCTCCGCTGGCTTCTGTCAGGCAAAATCAATGGGGAAAGCTGGGTTCACTTAATGATTGCAGTGGTTCACTTAGCAACTGTGGCAAAAAGTTCATAAAATTCAGGGCAGTCATGTAATGATTCACTTAACAACCACATTCTTAACAATAGAAATTTCAGTCCCAACTGTGGTCATATGTCAAGGACTCCCTTTATACCCTAAAGAGGCAAAAGTTATTCATTATCCATGAAGTCTGATTTGTAGATTCTCAAAAGAAAGCGTTAGTGAACGTTTCTTTCCTGTTAATAAATATGAAATCCAGTATATCAAATTGCCCGGTTTATTCCTCTGCCTTTTCTTTTGAAATTGTCTATAAACCACATCAACATTTTTTAATCTCCCGTTTTTTTGCGGTTTTAGTCAGAGCTGATGTCTGAGAAATTTAAATCCCCATTACAACAGTGGTGTTTCCTGGACACCTCAACCACCTGATCTGCAAAGATTTCATCTATATTTTCTGCTTAGTTAAATGGCATCCACAGTGGATTCCTCCCGCCTCGCTGTTCTACTTCACTATTTACCTTTGCAGGAGCGCTCAGTAGCAGGCTCCACCCATCCACCCACCCAGATGTCATCACGTCCATTTTTGATGCTCTGCTCCTGTGCTCACCTTTGCAAACCGGTAGTGAAGATAAGTAGATTTTACCCCTGGGACTCCATTTATCTGTTTCTCGGTTTTTTTCTTACATTTTTGGGGGAAGGGGGAATCAGATTCATCTCAAGATTTACTTCCTTTAGAAAGATAAAAATGGTTTCTTCTTTGTTTTTACCAAAAACAAGAAAGGGCTCTCTGCAGTCTTATTGCAAACAAACCTTTTTATTGTCCTGGTCACTCATTTGGAGAGCCCAGTAGAAATATTTGCATCCCTGTGTCTATATTTACCTCTCAGTTCTTTATAAATCTGGATTGTTCTGTCAGGTGTGATGAAAGCTGTGCGATTATGTTGTGTAAATACTGGCAGTTCTATCATTGTTTTGAATGCCTCTAGTACAGGTTTAAAGTGCCAGAAATAGTAAGGTCTCCCTCCCTCTGTTTCTTTCAGCCTGTCAGATTACTTTTTCTATTGGGATATAAAATAGTTCTTTGGCTCTGCAGACTGTTCTGCATCTTGTGAATAGAGAAATTCAGCAAAGTGTCTGGACAGACACATTCAAGATGTAGTTGGCCAAAGGTGTTATTGTTGCTACTACTAATAATACACTTATATCCTTTATATCAGGTCTATTGGAATACATGGAATCTTGAAAAAACAAATCTTGCAATAGACAATAGCAAACATCTTTCAGAATAGTTGCTTGCCTTTCTGGAGCCAGAAAATACCACTATCCTATAAATATAAATATAGCAGGGAGTTGTACTTAGAAGCCCCCTTCCAGTTAGTTAATAAATGGAAATTGGAATGAATTGCTGGGCTATTTTATTGTACATGTTAACGAAGGTAACATTCTGAAATAGATTTAGGTTAATACTTACTGTTGACTTACTTCACTTCTAGAAGACCTTAAGATAATATTGTGCTTAGACAAATCTTATTGTCAGGAGCATAAAAAAGAAAACACATTTTTCTCCCACTAAGATGCAGTGTATAGAAAGATTATATTAACATAGGCTTGGAAACATTTAAGGCTTATGCATTAAGATGTGTTGGCTTTGAAGTGTCATTTTTACAATATTATTTAAACCAATTGAAAGAGCATTGGGAAAATTCTTCATTTTCTTCTCTCGCTGATTACATCATAGCTCACAGCTACATTTCAATAAAAGTATATTTGTATTTTTCAAAACAACCTTTTATAAAAATTTTAAAATGACAAACAGCATAAAACTGTGTAAGTATATACCAAAATCTCAGTAACCTTCTGTTTTAAGCTATGGTCAAAGTTATACTTTAGATGTAAATTTTGCATGTAAGTATTAAGCAGTTGTGAAAGAAATTAGGCCGTATAAACCAAGTTGTAGAAGTGTATCACATTTAATTTTCTGCTTTATTTCTTAAATTTAAGTATTGTCAAAAATACATTTTAAATCCTTGCCCATTTAGTAAATGAATGTAAAATGTACAGTTCTTTTCATATAAAACTAACAGTTTTTATAAGACATGACAATTTCAGTGTCTTATTTCCCATCCTTCAAAATCCAAAAAACTGCTCTAGTAATACTGTTAAATTTAGTTAACAATACTATACTTTGTTTTCAAAGTGCTTCAATAATAAAATGTGGCTGAATTGAAACCTAACCATTTTAATTCTCTTTAGCTTGATATTAAAAAGTATAGCTGAGATAACATGCAAACTGTAAATCCTATCAGTGAAACCTTATATTTTATTTGGCTTGCTTATGCAAATCCTTTGTATTTCAGAAATGCAGTATTATTTGAATAAATACATTGCTTGCTAACATATTGTTAAACTTGCTAACCTCAGTAGATGGTGCTAAATATATATCAAGAGAGATAAATAGATAGATTCTGCATAAAGTCATTGAAGGTATGAAGAAGCTTTGTTTACAGTATGATAAATTTATATAAAAATAAGTGAATTTGGAGAATTCATTCTGACTTTCTTTGAAATTGATTCTGCAGCTATTTATGCATGATAGTTATGTTGACTGAAGTATTACTCAGTGCAAAAAACCCACATCTGAATTACATTCCATACAGTAGTTTGACTGGCCATGAATTGGAAGATAGATTTCTCACATACAGACATTTTACTATCACACTAGACTTTATACTGCCATGTAATGTTTACTGCAGAGGAAGACTAGATAGTTTGAGAGTTGGTAATGGGATATGGAGACCTTCACCCCTAGGTCATCTCTCTGAATGTAGCCCAGGTGGGTAGAAACCAGAAGTCATTAGTATCTGATGGCTTTCAATTGGCCTATATGAAATGAATTGGTAGTTTCAGTCAGGTTCTTAGGAAGGAGGTGCTAATATCACAAAGCCATAATCACAGTTCTCATAAATTGATAACCACATGGAAGGGGAAAAAAACAATGCTAAATGGACATTGATAGAGATAGCGTCGAATGTTTTAAAGTGATCTTCTGGATTTATGCGTAACTTATTCTGTCACCAGAAGTGGATATTTTTAAATTCATTATCAACCTTCTGAATACTTGCTTATTACTTCTTGCTGTACCAAAGATAAAAAGCTGCTATTTCTGTTCCTTTTGACAAATGATGCATATGCACGTGTATTGCTTGATCTCTTGACATTTAATTATTGTCTGCCATACCATCTGGCTACATCCAGTATCATCCAAGCAGACTTCTACTCAAGCTACAGGACTTTTCACATAATGGGACTTAAACTTGCTCATCACTCCTGCAACCTTATGCATTCAATATATTTTACAAAGTGTCCCTTTGAATACTTTGCATCATCCTACTACATAGCTAAGTAACTGTCTGTTTTTGGGATATAATTGTGAGAAAAACAATTGTCAGGGATTTTTTTCCCAGTGATCTTGAAAATGGAAATTAAATCAGTGGTGTTAATCTCAATCAACACTTCCCAATCTTTTTCTGAAATTATTTTCCATTCTGACGAATCTTTCTTTTTACCCTCTTTGAAAAATAATTAAAATTGAAAGTGAATTCTGATGGAACCGCCTAAAGTGATAAATCAACCCTCATTATCTATATAAAATAGAAACAATGACATATAGAGAAACTTCAACAAATTAAATGGGGGGAAAAAGAAGTACAAGACAACAATTAGACAAATTGCAGATAAACCTTGATTTGTGATCAGATCGAACTGACTGTTCAAAGTTGTGGGTGCTGAAAAAGGAGAATTATGATCGCTCTTCAAAGTTGAGGTTCGGCAACAACCTCTCTATAGTCACATGATCGTGATACCATTGTTTGGCAACTGGTATGCATTTACAACAGTCACGTGATCACCATTTGTGACCTTCACAGCTGGCTTCTGACTAGCGAAGTTAATAGGAAAGTCAAAAATGGTGACATGTGATGTGGCACATAATGATCCACAATGATTCACTTAATGACCACAGGTGGAACTGATGTCATAAATCAGTGAAGTAATCTGATGTTTCACATAATGACCACACTGCTTAGCGACAGAGTTGCTGGTCCTAATTGGGGTTGATAAGAGAGGACTGCAAATAGGTGATAACGTCACCTAATAAAGTCATGTGACTTTATGGTTAACACTGACAATTATTCCAACCCTCACAACACCAGTTGTGATAACTTTATTTACAAATTCAATGTGTGTCCCTATTTGTGATTGGGAAGAAAGAGACTGGAAATTCTGCCAAAGAACTAATGTATAACCTTGACCATAGATTGTATGTTTCAGCACTCAGATCCCTATTAACTTTGATTTCCATTTTAAGATTACTCCGGGGGGGGGGGTTTGCTATCCCCATTGGAAAAGAGTAAGTTAAACTATGGAACTAGATATACGTATATAGTTTGTGCCTTGTTATCCTTGAGATGCATTTTATTTTATTTTTTTAATAATGATAGTTAATATAAATATTTTGTCAGCTGTTTTGTCTTATCTAGATAAACTGTATTTGTTTTGGTCTTAACTACTTTTTTTTGTTAGCTCGTGTTTACTTTTGGGGGGCTGCTTTTTATCACCTTGCATAGTTTTAGTGCCATTGCATTAATTATATTTGTGTATGTTTGCTGTAAGCCTCCTTGAGGACATTTTGGGAAAGGTAAAAGTACATTAAATTACTGCATAAATAATACATTGATGACTAATTACTTTCTAAAATAGAAACTCCATCTATGAGTCTTCTTCATGACTTTCTTTGTTCATGCCTATTGTCCCGTGATCGCAAAGATCAGAGCTTACCTTACACAATAGCCTCCAACATCCTGATGCTGCACAGATGTGTTTAGGGGATGAAATATTCTCAGAATTCCTACTCAGAAAGGTCTTTCTGTATTCATTCCAGACAGCTGTACCAAAGAATCTCCTTACCTCATTTAACTAGGATTCTCTCAAACAGCTTCCCCACTCGCTTTCCATCACCTTCTGTCTGTTTTAACCCACAAAGTGGAGGATGCCACGACCTAACAACTCAGCCTCTTTACTGATATGATAGCAAGGATTGCAAAGTCCTGTCCCCAAAGTCCAACTGCCAACACACATTTTGTCATTACAGAATGCGGGGTGGTGGTGAAAAAACTGAAGTCCCATATCAACAGTGGTATGTCATAAACCAATTATCTACTAGCTTGAGTGTATATCAGGAAAACGGTATTTAACCAGATTAGGAAAATGAATTTATATTTGGCTGATGTAACTGATATTTCATCTTTGGGTCCAAAGAAGTATCAGACAATTAGTAAAAATTATAGATTAAATAATAAATAAAAAGGAAAGGAAAGCTTATGAGTGCAAAGCAAACCAATAAAAATGCCAGACCAAAACCAAATAAATTAGGCCAAACTTAAATGCCAAAAACTTGCTTGAAGAAAAATGTTTACCTATTAACATAACAATTAAGAAAGAAAACAGCCAATTCTCATGGCAGGGAGTTTGAAGCTGAGAAAAAACTGCTAAGGAATTCTCACTTTTCTTTTAATATGTTCCAATAGTACACCAGGACTAAAAGGACTAAGGAGCTTAGTTAATAAATGTGAAGTACTGTGATGTTACTTCCCATCATGTATTGTGTTTTAAGTTATAGGCTTTGCCAGATGTGAAAAATGCCCTATGATAACAACTAGCTTAACATCTCTACTTTATAACGTGAGAGCAAGATGTCAACATTTGCAGCTTGTCTGCAACTATTAGAAAATGGGATTGTTTTCGTCTTATGAATTTCTGCAGCAGGAGCAGAGGTGGTATTCAGCAGGATCTGAGCAGTTATGGAGAACCGATAGTGGAAATTTTGAGTAGTTTGAAGAACCAGTAAATGCCACCTCTGACTGACCCCGACCCCATCTATTCTCTGCCTCCCAAGTCCCAACTGATTGGGAGGAAATAGGGATTTTGCAGTAACCTTCCCGTAGAGTGGGGAGGAAATAGAGATTTTACAGTATCCTTCCCCTGCCACGCCCACCAAGCCATGCCACGCCCACCTAGCCACATCCCCAGAACTGGTAGTAAAAATTGTTGAATACCACCACTGATCAGGAGGCATCTGCATACAGGCATGCCTCTTCTGGGCTTTTTTCTGGTTCACTCACTTCTGCATCTCTTGCCTTTCTTTAAATTCCTGGAATCTGTGGGAAAGGGATCTCCATGTGGAATACGGTGATATTCTTTTGGAAATGACTTTCAAATTCAAGAGATTACGGTATGGCAATGGCTTTATCATGTCTTTCAAATTATGATATATGAGGCAAAAATATATGGCATAAAATAGTGTGCATGCACAGTTTTTTAACCTTATTATATTATGCAAATGAAGCCTGTCAAAACTGCTTAGAAACCGTCCTAGTTCTCCTGGTCCCTTCAGCTGCTTTCAACCAAGGTATCCTTTTTTTAACCATTGGTTAGGGTTGGATCTTGGAAAGAAATTGCAGAGCTTCTGGTCTTTCCTGGTGGGCCAAATCCAGTGAGTGATACTGAGGAAACTACTGTTCAACATCAAGGCGCTGATCTATAGTGTTCCACAGGATTGTGTTTATCACTTACATGAAACCTCTAGGCTAAGTCCTTTGGAACCCAGTGTCTTCAATTTGACAACAATGCCTCAGTCTTCTTCCCCAAAGGAAACAATCACTGCTCTTGAACTTTGTACAATTTTCTTAATCGGTAAGTGAAGAAGAAACTGAAATTAAATCCAGGCAAGAAAGATAAGAGGAAAAGTAGATTTAAGGATGGAAGTCCATTATGTTTTGGTTGAAGTTCTTTTCCCCTGAACAAGCAGGTTGACAACTCAGATAACTCCATCATCAACTTTCACTAGATTCTCAGGTAACAGGGCAAGAAACAAATCTGTATAGATATATATAGCTAGTATATATATAGCTAGTGTACCAGTTGCAACTTAACCAGATACAGCAAACTTAATGATGGTTATCCTTTATTTGGGGTTGCCCTTGATAAGCAACTAGAAATTGCAATTGGTGCAAAAAGTGGCAGTATCCTAATGCTACAAGGTGTAGTAATAGTATGTGGGAATAAACTTGGGAGACAGGAGGAAGAGCCTCAGTCAAGGCAGTCTGATAAATGAAATTTGAAGGAGGAGGGGTGAAGAAGAGTGTCTTGATTTTGAGGTGAGTAAAAGTGGCACATGGGAAGTATACTTGCAGACTTGCAAGAGGCTGTTAATGTAACTTTATAATAGAATTAGTATTCACTCCTGTGATTTTTTTTTCTAGATTGCCTTAAAGGGCTAGAGGTACAGAGATCGCAATGAGTTCTTTGCTAAAAGATCTGCTCTGGGCTGCCAGTTGCTTTTTGGATATAATTTCACGCGCTAATGTTAAGAGTCATAAAACCTGTTAAGCTTGGCTAAAGTTAGGCCTTGGTTGTTGACTTGTTGGTCCCTCAAGTATTGGATGCGGGGTTTAGCTAAATTAAGATATATTCTTGGTATTTAGTGAAGTTGGCATGCAGAAATATGGTTGGACCTTTATTATGTACGTTTTAACCTAATTTATGGTTGTAGAATAAGCAAGATATTTTTTCTGGATTGCCAGATTCTGGATAATTAAGAGACCTAGCTATTGGAGCAGTTATTGACTGTAATGGTATATTTTACACTTCATGTTTTTCTTTTACATCTGTTGGGTCACCTTGAATGCTATTACAGGTAGAAAGTTGGTGCATTTAATGAATTAATTACTAGAATAATTTCTAGTTCCCAAAAGCTTTATTCTCCTTTGACTGCTGTTAGTTACCCTCTCCTGTTTTTCTTGTTTTAGTTCTCAGATTTCTATGATTCTATGTTTGCCTTGTACTTTACAATACTTTCAAATGGAAATGCCTCTTCAGTTTTTCCTTGAAGTTTTCCAGGTTCTATTTTGGGCTTTTGCTATGTATCTATTTTTCTTGGTAATGAGTTTAAGCAGTGGTGGGATTCAAATAACTTATCAACCGGTTCTCCTGAAATGGTGCAAACTGTGTGAATCCCACTACTGAATTTAAGTTTTTTTCATATATAGATAATTGTAAACATACAACCAAATTTTTGGTGACAATTCAAAATTATAACAACATTGAAAAAAGGGAGTTAATGATGGTTTTCATACTCATGACCCTTGCAGCATTCTCATGATTATGGGATCAACATTCAGGGGCTTGGCATTGTCCTGGGGTCATGTATGATCACCATTTGTAACCTTTCCAGTCAGCTTCCAACAAGCAAAGTGAATGGGGAAAGCCAAATTTGCTTAATGGTTACATGATTCACTTAACAATTGCCATGATTTTGCTTAGCAGTTGTGGTCATAAAATGTGGCAAAACTCATTTAACTACTGCCTTGTTCAGCAACAGAAATTTTGAGCTCAATTGTGGTTCGAAGACAAGGATTACCTGTAATCTACATGCTGAATGATAAACATTATATCCTTTCCACCCAAATTTGTATCTCCATCTTTGTTAATGCATTATGAATGTTTCACTATTGCCCAGTTGGCTGTTCTGTCCAAGGCCTTCAAATAGACAACAACACAGGCTTGGCTGTTGGCCACTGTTAATTAGGCAAGATAACCAGTCTTTTGGCTGAGAGCCCAGAACATTCACCTCACAAGCTTAACTCTGCAGCAACCTTTCACACAGACCTTCAAAACTCCTTCACAGAACAGGCACGAGCTCAATTCACAGACAGACATTCATGGCTCCTTTCCAAATGGTTGTTTCCTGCAAATGTCCCGTCCCATTGCCTCACCTATAAGCTCTCTTGGGAGGGGCCAATCAACAACCACCTGGTGCTTAATCACCTTCTGTGAACCTGCCTACGGAGTTGCTGCTTCCACCTCTCAGCTCTTCTCACTCTTGCGTCATGGACAAACTGCCTTTGATCCTCCCCACTGCTCCATGCCTCAGGCGCCTCCTGGTAGCCAACCAGCCTCTCTGTTTCCTGCTCTGACTCCAGGATCTTCCTCAGCTTCCAGGGCAAACTCATATTGTCCCTCACTATCAGAATCCATCAGCAGCTCAGCTGGTCGCTGCTGGGCCACAACAGTTGGCCTACTCTTTTTTTCTCACCTGTTGTTTGCTCCACATTTCTGTGATATTACTCTGCTTTTTAAAAAAACAAAATATGCCTCTTTCAATGAATTTACTATTTCATGCTCTGACTTGTGTGGTTTTAATTATGATCATAAGTTGCTTTGAGTGAAGACTATAGCAGGATATAAATATTTTAATCAATCAGTTAAATAAATGAAAAGCCGCATCCATCCTTAATGAGTGTATCTCCTCCATGATTGCCATTGTCACATTCCATTTTCTCAGTAGCGTTCTGCAATTAAGTGTGCTCACCTTTCTTATCCGTCTCTCTAGCTCTTTCTAGAAGCTCTCCTCAAAGTGCATATTTTCTGGGAAACCTTTGGCATAGTGACACCATCATTTTGTTTAATTTCATGATGAAAATCTGCACTGAATACATCCTTCTGTTTAGTCCTAGTTCCTTCTTTTTGCCTGGTGGAATGTTAGATTGCTAGTTGATGGAACCCTTAAATTAAAAAAAGTATTTTAACACTTTTCAATAATCTAAAGTTAGTAAGTGCTGTTTCCTGGTTTTGTTAACAAGGAACAGGACAAAGGACATGGAAATGGCAGCACTTATAACCATGAAAATCTAAAAAGTACATTATATCTTCATTGTTAGTATTAAAGTGAACACATTAGCACAGTGTTTTTCAACCTTTTTTGTGCAAAGGCACACTTTTTTCATGAAAAAAATCACGAGGCACACCACCACCATTAGAAAATGTTTAAAAAATTTAACTCTGTGCCTATATTGACTATATATAAAGTAATTCTCTTGAATAGGAATCAAATAAACACAAAGAAATTATTTTATAATTACTTTATTATGAAATAATAAAGTATTTTATAATTGTTCATATTTCTGTTTACTTACTCAGTGCGAAACCTGGGCCTTTTTGGCTGAACACAAAGCTGATATTGGAATTGGAATTTTTCCCACGGCACACCAGACAATATCTCACGGCACACTAGTGTGCCACGGCACAGTGGTTGAAAAACGCTGCATTAGCAGATATAAAGCAGATGTTTGAGCCTTATTATGTTCACATTACAATTGTTACTGTTTGGGCTACAGCGTAACTTTAAGCAATGTATTTCTTGGTTTATAATTCTGAAAGGTACTAATATAGTATGTGTGTGGTCTGAGTATTTTTGGTAGACGTGATCTGCATTTAATCTGTGCAAAATTAATTCCCTAAGCTGCTGGCAGGCAGCATGTTCTTGTTAATTATTCAGGTGGATGACAAATGCCGAGCAGAGGTTCTCGCAAAGACAAAGTTTGTATGATGCATGTTTAGTAACTGATAGGCTTGACATTCTGTGGTGTCTTATTCAGTGCTAATCCTAATAAGCTGCCTGATGAGATGAACGCCCATCCTCCTGTCTTTTATAGAGAGAAAACAGAGATTTGAAAGAACTTCATTATAGCAATAAATCCCATACTTTCTGTTATTCCTGGTGAAAAGCGATCTTGTCCACATGAATAACAAAAAAGGAAGAATAAAGTCAGCTTTCCATTATGGCATTGAGTGCTGAAATGAATAGAAGAATGCAGAGCAAATGTCTTTTCTGTGAACAAAGCAGAAAGTTTAATTTTATTGGGACACCTATTATTTTGTACTGTAATGCCTTTAATATTTTTTCACATCTGTCTGCAGAGGATGTAAACCAATTGATGTCTAGTTCTTTGAGAATTTTCATTTTGTAAATTGTATTAGTTCTTTACATATATAAACTACTGTCCTTTCTCAAATATTAGATATGAGGTTTAAAAACTGTTTATAATATGTGTAATACTGAACAAATATATTCAGAAATTGCCTGCCTGCCTGCCTGCCTGCCTGCCTGCCTGCCTGCCTGCCTGCCTGCCTGCCTGCCTGCCTGCCTGCCTGCCTACCTACCTACCTACCTACCTACCTACCTACCTATCTATCTATCATCAATTTATCTATCTAGTATAGTTGGTTAATAATAGAAATGGGGAAATTAAGATACAATATATTGTATCGCTCAGATACAGAACGAGTTAGCCCCCGTTCATGGCCCAGTGGGATGCCACGAGACAGATCTTGTTTGGGAGGAGTTTGACTCCGTTACTTCCGAGGATATGGACAGGTTACGTGGGCGACTGCTAGCCACCACATGTTTATTGGACCCGTGTCCCTCCTGGCTTGTACTGGCATCCTGGGAGGTGACACGAGGCTGGCTCCAAGAGGTTGTCAACGCATCCTTAAGTGAGGGTTCCTTGCCTGCTTCCCTAAAAGAAGCGATGGTGAGGCCCCTCCTTAAGAAGCCCTCTTTGGATCCAGCTCTTTTGAACAACTACCGTCCAGTCTCCAACCTTCCCTTTTTGGCGAAGGTTGTTGAGAGTGTGGTGGCACAACAGTTTCCCCGTCACCTGGAGGAAGTTGATTATCTAGATCCGCGCCAGTCCGGCTTTCGGCCCGGGCATAGCACCGAGACGGCATTGGTCGCGTTGGTTGATGATCTCTGGAGGGGGTTGTTCCTCCATCCTGGTCCTATTAGACCTCTCGGCGGCTTTCGATACCATCGACCATGGTATCCTATTGCATCGGCTGGGGGGGTTGGGGGTGGGAGGCACCGTTTTACGGTGGTTCTCCTCCTACCTCTCTGGCCGATCGCAATTTGTGTTGGCAGGGGGGCAGAGGTCGACCGCGAGACCCCTCACATGTGGGGTGCCTCAGGGGTCGGTCCTCTCGCCCCTCCTGTTTAACACATATATGAAGCCGCTGGGTGAGATCATCCGTGGTTTTGGGGTAGAGTACCATCTATACGCTGATGATACTCAGTTGTATATATCTACCCCAAACCACCCCAACGATGCCGTAGCGGTGATGTGCCAGTGCCTGGAAGCCGTACGGATCTGGATGGGAAGTAACGGACTCAGGCTCAACCCGACCAAGACCGAGTGGCTGTGGTTTCCGGCTGCCCGATTCAACCAGCTTACTCCATCGCTGGCCATAGGGGGCGAACATCTTGCCCCTGTGGATGGGGCGCGCAATTTGGGTGTCCTCCTGGATGCCCGGCTGTCCATGGAAGATCAAGTGACAGCCGTGGCCAGGGGGGCGTTTTACCAGGTTCGCCTGGTTCGCCAATTGCGCTCCCTATTGGATCGGGACGCCCTTCGCACAGTCACTCATGCGCTCGTGACATCCCGACTGGACTATTGTAACTCTCTCTACATGGGGCTCCCCTTGAGGTGCACCCGAAGACTTCAGCTGGTCCAGAATGCAGCCGCGCGAGCAATAATGGGGACCGCAAGGTACACCCATATAACACCTCTCTTGCGCGAGCTGCACTGGCTACCTGTCGTCTTCCGGGTGTGCTTCAAGGTGTTAATTATCATCTTTAAAGCGCTCCATGGCTCGGGACCTAGCTATCTGCGGGATCGGATCCTGCCTCATACATCCTCACGGCCGATTCACTCCCACAGAGAGGGACTTCTCCGGGTGCCGTCCACTAGACTTTGTCAGCGGGCGACGCCCAGGGGAAGGGCTCTCTCTGTGGCGGGCCCGGCCCTCTGGAACGACCTTCCCCCCGATATTAGAACGACCACGGACCTCCGCTCTTTCCGTCTTAAATTAAAAACTCACTTTTTCTGTCTGGCCGGTCTGGGATAGTCTCCCTGTCTTGGGGTTTTATTGGGTAGTTTTAGCATAGTTAGTTTTATGGGAATTTTAGCACAGGTTAAGTTTAATTTGGTTTTAGAACTGTTTGTATATTTTTTACTGTTTTTACTCTGCCTGTGCACCACCCCGAGTCCCCATGGGGAGAGGGAGCGGTTTATAAGTATTAAAATTATTATTATTATTATTATTATTATTATTATTATTATTATTATTATTATTATTATTATTATTATTATTATTATTATTATTATTATTATTATTATTATATGCAGCAGAGATTTTTAAATAATCCTTCATATATATCTCCTGGCATTGGAATATTAATTCAGATTTAGAAAGAAAAACGGCATTGAGGAAAAATTGGTTCAGCTTGAATATGCATTGTACTAGACAACCTGTGACCTCTGAGGTCACATTTTCAGAGGTATTTTCTTACCAGATTCCTCAATGGGTTCAACAATGGCAGAGCTTCAAATGTACTTGAAAAGTTTTTAAATATTTTAAAAATATTGAGAGATATATCCACTTTAAAAATACCTTGTGTTGAATTGTATGGCAAATAAGGAGCTGACCGCCTGAAATGTTTCATGACATTTTGTGTTATGTCATAAAATGCTTTATAAAATTTGCCAAATTTCAATTCTATGGGACACAGAGGTCCGAGATTTTGGATACCTCCTGTAAGTCAGCCCATCTGAAATATCTTGGTTAAAAATTTGTTGCACTATGCTACACTGTTTTGCCCAGTTAAAAATTATGGACATGAGAGAGAGAGAGAGAGAGCGAGAGCGAGAGCGAGAGCGAGAGAGAGAGAGAGAGAGAGAGAGAGCGCTTTATAGACTACATCACTCAGCAAAAACTTTAACCACTGTATATAGAAACAATGAAGATTCAAATAATAAATGATAATAACCTCTTATTCTTTCAGTAATTATTTTTAATATAAATTTGAGATAAGAAATATGGGAATAACTAAATTAGATATCATTTTGAAAACACTAGTTACACTTTATTTTAGTAGTTGAGCAAATTTATCTTTTGATTAGGCATTTATGATACAATCTGACCAGTAAATTAAAGCTGGGTCCAGTTTAAGTTATAGCTTGTATGATAGGGAGTTGAATTTCCTCTTTAAAGATTTTTCTTTGTTCATCTTTCTAACAGAAAGTGCAAATTGCTTTTTTGCAGCATAACCTTTTACACAAAAATTATCTACTATTCAGAAAGAGCCTGATCTCTCTTGCGCTCTAAGTTAGACTACTGCAATGTGTTATCTGTGCATTTGTTACACAATAGCCTTTAGTATTTTTCCATAATAGAAAAAGTTATTCTAGGATGCTTAGCTAGGCAGATAAGCTTACATTTTAAATAGTGACAGCATTGTTTGCTTATATTTATTTCCTGTCACATAAGTATTAAGTCTTATAAAAATATCTTTTTTTCAGGTTAACCAAAGACAGTTAATTGCAGCAATACCTAAATTTTACATTTTAGAAAGCAAATCAATATTTAAATTATAATTAATTATGGGCCACATTAATTATCTGATTGTTCTGTATCAGTCTTAATCAATTTATGGAAAAGATAGGAGCATTTATTAAATAGGAGCATTGTGTTTTCGAACATAAGTTTTCATTCAGTTAATAAGAGGTGTTTGAAAAATTCATGCTGTGTTGTTCAACACAATCTTATATATGTTTACACAGATATGTATCCTATTGTTTTTAATGGGATTGCAGTATAATTTAATCCTGTATCAGAATTCCATAGAAGAACAGGTAATATTATCTATAAGCAGTGTGACATTTGAATACCTGTTTCCCTTTACCTGACACATGAATTGTCTGCTAAATTCTGCATCGCTTGTGATGTCTGGTCAAAAATTGGAATGAAAATAGCGAATCCTGGACCAGGCAAATCATCATCACAGAATCCTAGAGTTGGAAAGAACCATTTAAGACATCAAATCCAACCTCCTATTCAGTGCAGAAATGCAGATTAAAGCACCCCAGAGAGATGATTCTCTAGTTCCTGTTGAACACTTCCATTGAATGGGAGAAAACATCACCTTAGGTATGAGCCCTTGAAGATCTCCAGATCAGACTTCACAAGTTTGACTGGAATTATACTTTATTGGATAAGGTATAGCAGTGATGGCTAACCTTTTCCGGATGGAGTGCCCCAAGTGCATGTGCATGTGCACGTGAACCCACATGCACCCCACCCTCAGACATGTGCACATGACCTGACACATATACCCTTCCCCCCATATGCATGCACATGTGCTTCCCGCACATGCCCTGTGACCCCCACACATATGCACATGCCCCTGTGTGTATGCCTACATGCCCCACATACACCCCATGTGAGTTTGACACCCTGGTATATTTGATCAACTTGTTTAAGAAGAATACAGGAAGGAACAAGTCAGATATTCCTTGGATGAAGAGGGATGATATCAGAAAACCACAATTTTGTATTTAAGCATTGTTTATTTGAACAATTGTTTGGGAAAACATTGTCCCATTTCAAGACGCAATCCCCCTCCCAGTGTTCATATTCTTCATCCTTTGTGATCTTCAGATAACCAGCAGTCTATTTCTCTATTCCAAGCTGGTGTTTCTGTTAAGAATGTGCTGCTGAATAACTTGCAGCCTATGGGAGCTATTTTGTACATTATGCAAAGATAAATCACTATTTACCACCATGTGTAAACTGTACAGAAGTTGCAGCCAGTGACATCTTCGCATAATTTATACAAATTTTTGCAAACAAATTTCTTTAATTGTTTTTTACATTTTTATTGTTGCATTTAAAAATGTGGCAAGAGTGGTGCTTGACGAGATTAAATGTTCATATATTGTAGAATCCTTGGCCAATGAGTTGACCTTTAAAGTTTAATGAACAGAGAATATGACTTCTTATTTTTAGAGCAGCAACTTCTCTAAACTATTTTACATATATTCATGAAATCTCCTTTTTTGAAAAAAGAGGTTTATATACAAATATTTGAGTTTGACATCTGTTTTGCTGCAGTCATGCAGTTGCCTTTAGAAAGTTTATATAAATGTTTCTGTATCTGATGGGAATTTCAATTTGAGCTTTATAGAGTGGACTTAAATGATGAGGTTGTGGGATATGCTTTACTTAGAAAATTATTAATAAATGGAAATAATTTAAATGGATTTATTAGATTAAGTTTATAATAGATATATTGTTATTTCTGATAGCTCTTAATGAACAGATTAGGAAAAGGATGAGTTTTTAAGAATGTTTATAGAGAATGATGTGAGATATTGAAGATTTAAATATAGTTGTATGATAAAGGATAGTAATAAGATGTTAAAGTTATGTATATTAGCTGGGATAAAAGTGAGGGTTTTTTTAGTTTATAATTTTATTTTTTTAATGTAATCTTTAATAAAACTATTACAAAGAAAATATTATGTAAACTATTAACCAGCCAGTATGTGGCTAAGCAAAATGACAAACCTTGCATTTAAGCTAATTTGAACATAATCTAATTTAAAATAATTTGTAAAAATTCTTTTATCCAGTTTAGTCACACGTTCTACTTGTGAAATGCTAAATAGGACTATAAGGTAAGTTTTAACTCACACCCTCTCCTCGTTTAGCAGCTGCAATCTGTTTCTCACATCAGAAGTGAAATGGTCACTAAGCAAGCATATGACTCAAAGACAGAAGGGAAAAAAGATTCTGTTAAGCTTGCTGGTTGCCACTCATTTAGATCAAGTTCTCTCATGCAGCTGCACACTATTATTCCCATTCTGGTTTGCTTTCTCATTAGGCACACACAATTTGATCATAAATGCATGCATCGGTCAAATTGTGTGTTTTTTTCCAAATTACCATCATATTTGAAACCTGTCACTAAATGATGTATTTGCCAACAAGAAGTAGCCATATTTCCATCAGAGATTTTGAAATTCACCCCAAGTTGGCTGACTACAGTTTGTGTATGGACTATACCAGTCACTTTGGTTAATGGGGAAAAAGTGAATGATAGTGCTGTGTGAACTATTTGGAGGTAGGGTTTTATAAAGTACAGTGAAGCAACTAAAATATCCATGTCATCCTATACTGCTGGCTAGGCAAGGCTACTATGAGAGCCTCCATATAATGTCAGAGCATGCATATGCATGCAATAAGGCATTTGCTGCCAAAGCCGTTAGATTGCTTTCCTTTGATGAATCTGGGTGAAAGTTGGTTGTTGTAGATATAGATGTCATGGGAGAAGCATACGGGGAATCATGCTTAGCCTTTTAGAAACCAGATAATAATAAAGTTAGCTTTACCAAGATTGGTATTAGCTAATTTCTTTTAGTCTTAAGTAATGGGTAGATGTTGGATATTTGTACAGGTGGTCTTTGACTTATGACCACAATTGAGCCCAAAATTTCTGTTGTTAAGAGAGACACTTCTTAAGTAAGCTTTGCCCCATTTTATGACCATTCCTGCCTCAGTTGTTAAGTGAATCACTGCAATTGATCAGTTAGTAGAAGTTGTTAAGTGAATCTGGCTTCCCCATTGACTTTGCTTGTGAGAACATCACAAAAAGTGATCACATGACCCTGAGACACTGCAACAGTCACAAAGTATGTGTTAGGGTTCCAAAAAAACCACCCACAATGAAATTAAACTCGGAGGCTTGTGGTTCCTCAAAGTTCCAATTTATTAGAGATGTCATGTTAGCACATCTGGGAAAACCTGAATCTGAAAGCTTCCAGGTTTTCCCATCCAGTTGAAAGTTTGAGATCCTGCCTCAATACCCACAAGTCCATCACATGATCCAATATCCTCCCATTCACATCCGGCCAGGTGCAGAGATAAAAGTGACTTGACTTTCTAAGAAGAATGTTATTACGGCTACACATCACCCAACTCCATATAATCTCCCCTCCCATTTTCCCACAATAGAAAGTAGAAAGTGGGGCAGGCCTGAAACCTAAAAAGAAAAGATGGGTTGCAGGTCTGACAGTATGAACCAGTTGATCATCTAAATTTTAATCATGTGACTGCTGCAATGGCTATAAGTATGAAAAATGGCAGTAAGTTGCTTTTTATGTGCCATTGTAACTTTGAACAGTCACTAAATGAACTGTTGTAAGTTGAGGACTACCTGTATTGATATAAGGTCAGTAATTTAGATGTATTTCCTGGATATTTAGTGCCACATGGAGAAAATCTGATTGAAATCTTATCTTTAAATAGATGCAAATATTTTTAATACAACAGACAGTTGTAGTTTAGTAGTTCATCTTGGCTTTCACCATCTAATTTTTAATAGTTTGAAAATATTTGAGATCTGTTCTATGAAACAATGAGATTCTTTTCATCATTTCTTCAGCAGTTTTCACCATTAAAATCATTCTTGTTTCTGATATTACTCCCTATTTGTATCAATTTTAGATGAGTTACAGCTCATATATACAGGAAGAGATAAAATAGTAGCATCCCTGTCCCTAAACAGCATATAAGGGTATTCTGGTATTCATCCCTTACAGGATTCTTATCTTATAATGGAAACTGTTTATTATCGTTGACACATTCTGGAGGATGGGTGAAGAACCAGATGACTAAAGAGGTTAAATGTCTCTATCTTTGGAAAAAGGAGGTCTCTGGGTGTGAAAGACCAGTCATCCTGACATCAATATCTGGGGAACTATAGGAACAGATTATGGAGTGATCTGCCTGAATATACCTTGAAAACAAATGCGGTGAATAAGTCACCGTGAATTTGTCAATAAATTCTTGGCGGAATAAGCTTATATCTTATTTTGATCAAGTAACTTGTTCAGCAGTTTGGGGGAATGTTGTGAACTCCAGAGTATTTGACAAAGTACTTCGGAACATTCTAATTAGAAGCTAATTAAAAGAGGGCAGGATAGCATGCTTATCTGATTCAACATCATATTTAAAAGTACTGAGCAACATTTCCTCATAAAACTGATAAATATTAAGTGGGGTGCTGCAAGGTTTGTATTGAAGCCCAGTAGATTTCCAAATTTTCATGAATGGCATAGATGGAGGAAATGCATATCAAATTTGCAAATGCCACAACATTGATGGGATCACAAAGAAGGAAAAAAATCAGTTTGATCATGACAGCTAGCATTGGACTGAAAAGAAATGCTCTGAAGTTATAGGATAGCAAATTCTCATTAAATATTAGAAAAAAACAATAACAGCAGTTCAACAGGGGAACCAATTATTGGTTAGCCTGCAGAACTGCAGGCTACTTCTGATCACCGGTTGCCAGCAGTTTGGCAGATCGAATCTCACCAGGCTCAAGGTTGACTGAGCCTTCCATCCTTCCGAGGTGGGTAAAATGAGGACCCAGATTGTTGGGGACAATATGCTGACTCTGTAAATCACAGTGCAGGAAAGCACTGTGAAGCAATATATAAGTCTAAGTGCTATTGCTATTGTTATCTCATGGATGCTTTAATTGGAAATCCTGCCCAAAACATGGGGTTGCATTCATACGGTCCTGTCCAATATATGTATTCTTATATATATAACAAAATTTGAATAAATAAGATTCTCAAGTAGTGCTCAACTTACAACCATTAATTTAGTGATTGTTTGAAGTTATAACAGTGCACTTAAGTCCATTGCAACGTCCCTGCAGGAACGTATTATGATTCAGGTGCTTGTGATTCCATTGTACAAACAGTCTTGGTATCCTGTGATCACACAATCACCATTTGTAACCTTTCTAGTTGACTTCTGACGAGCAAAGTTGATGACGAAGCCAGCAGGGGAGATTACAAAATGAGGTTACGTGATGTCTTCCTTAACAATTGCAGTGATTCACTTAACAACTGTGGCAAAAAGGGTTGTAAAATTGGGTGCCGTGACATAATGCCTCACTTAAATAACTGCACTACATAATGACTGCACCATATAATGATGAATTTTGAATATAATGATGTTCCTGTAATTGTAAGTCGAAGACTACCTGTATTGCAGAAAAGCTATGAAGCTATTATGAAATAATTTAAATGACTGTTGAATATCTAATACTGGTGTAAACATTGAGATTCTTGGGCCTGTTTTTATTGGGTGATGCAGTGGAATAGCTACTTCTCTTTTGAAAGGGAATAAAGATGATTCATAAGGTCAGAAGAAAAGATGCTGCCTTTTCTGAAGACTAAACTGTTCAGATGTTTAAATCTTTCAACTGTTTCTTACAGTAATTGCCAGGAAATTCTCCATCTTATTAATTCTTTTCTGAACTTGCTTCTGTTTGTCATGTCCATTTTGAATTGTGGGGCCTAGAAATGAACAAAGAGAGACTGATTACTGTAGTCTGGCCTCTATAAACCTGTTAATGCACCCAATATAGTTTTTGTCTTTTTAGTGTCTGAATTATACTGCTGGCTCATGTTTATCTAATGGTTGACAAGGACTTCTAAATACATTTCACCTGTACTATTGCTAAGTCAGGTCCCCATATCCTATACCCGTGGTGGCAAACCTATGACACATGTGCCACAGGTGGCCCGTGGAGCCATTTCTGAGGGCACACAACCCTGAGGGCTGACAGGGTTTTATTTATTTATTTTTCAAATTTATACCCCGCCCTTCTCCTGACAAGGACCCAGGGCGGCGCACAGGCAATCTTAAAAAACCATACAAAAATACATTATTAAAAACTAATTAAATTATATCCCGTGCTAAAAACCCTTATAAAACCTTAAGAATTAAAATTTATCAGAATAAAAGTCAGAAATAAAAATTTATCAGAATAAAAGTCAGGAGGTTGCCCTGTCAGCTCCAGCATGCATGCACACACTGGTGGGCTGATTGTCAGCTTTGATTTTCAGCAGTTTTTTGTCCTCTGGAGCTTCAGGAAAGCTTCCTGAAGCCTCCAGAGAGCGAAAAATGGACTTACCGGGCCCACTGGAAGTTGGAAAATGAGCTGTTTCTGGCCTCTGGAGGGCCTCTGGGAAGGGAGTGTTTTCGCCCTCCCCAGCCTCCAAGAAAGTTGGGCAGCAGGGCGGGTGTCACGCATGCATGCACAGGGGGCATGGCATGGGGGTATTAAATTATGGGGTGGGCACCCGAG
The DNA here is from genome assembly GCA_039707465.1 of Rhabdophis nuchalis. Lineage (NCBI taxonomy): Eukaryota > Metazoa > Chordata > Lepidosauria > Squamata > Natricidae > Rhabdophis > Rhabdophis nuchalis. The sequence goes on along the minus strand of CM077643.1, from coordinate 79,260,077 downwards.
TGCGTGCAGCGGTGCACAAGCGTGTGCTTTTGGCACCGGAGGCAAAAAAGGTTCGACATCTCTGTCCTATACCTTATATTTTCCCTATCTAGATGTAGATTACACTTATTCTAGTTAAATTCTATCCTTTCCATTTCAATACATACTTAAGCTTGTCTGGATATTTTTGAATCTTCTCTTTGTTATCTACCTACCACTGCTATCAGTGTTATATACTCTCCAAAATTTTAAAGTATTCCCTCAAAGACCTCATACAAATTATTGATAAAAATTCTGAATATTAAAGAATCCAGGAAGAACTTTGTCTCATTCTACTTAGTATTTTCTTCTTATTTAGAATGGAACTATTAATAATTACCAATTATCATCTAGTCTATATTTTACTATTGTGCTAAGAAAATATGAGACACACTTCAAAGCTTCTTTTGAAGTTCTGTCACTCTATAACATTCCTCTATCAACTGGCTAATATTATCAAAGAAATATGGTTGATTTGGCTGTTCACAATAAATCCATGCTGGCTCCTCTTCATTATAGTATGCTACTCAAATGCTCACAAAGATACCACTTGATCATCTATTTAAAGATCTTTTCCAATTTAGATGATAATTGAGAATATTCTGCATCATCTGTAGTTTAGCTAAATTCATCAGATTAGCTAAATTCTGTCTTCTTTTTTATCTTAAATTGCAATGTTTCCAGTGGCATAAGCATTATCCACTATGGCTCTATTTCCATAAAATAGAAGTCAAGAATGCCTGAAGTTTCTCAACTTTATCTATTAGTGCTTGACCATAGTCTCCTCCTCATGGACATATACTCTGTTTGGCCTATCTTTTATCTTGAAATTCCAAAGACTCTTTTTTTGCTACTTTGGTTTGTCTCTCCTAAGCTCCAGCTCACTCTGAGCTTTAGCATTTCTGATACAAGCTTTACATTTCTGGATACTACCTTATATTCTTCACTGGTTGCATTTCCTTCCATTTTCTTTACCTAGCTCTTTTTCATTTTGCATTATTAAGAGTACTGCTTGAATAGAGTCTGACCTATTTAGGTATCTTCCCTCTTCTTTTAATTGTCCCTTCAGTATCTTCATTTCTTAGCATTTCCTATACTTCAAATTACTAATTCATACATAACATGATCACTTTATTCCAAGGTACCAGTCACCTTCAATACTTCAGCCATTTCCTTCCTGTTGGTTAGGTTGACTCCCTTTTTATTTTTCTACTCTCTGAGAAATGTCCTCTTTCAGTGAGACAAGTCAAGAATTTCTTGGATTTTCAGCAATCCTTTATTACCACTATTTATTACCACTATTCTGTATCTTATGCTTACTCACATAATATATTCACATGATAGCATATCTTTTATTTCTAACTTCTTCTATTTCTCAAAAACTTTCAACAGGTTTTCCATGGTCTGATTCCTGAATTTCTGTGCAAAATTTCTGTATTTTTTTTCTTTATGACAATGCCACAACCCTTTTATTGGGTCTGTTTTTTTTAAAAAAAGATAGTATTTTGCCAGTGCTGGCTTAATCATTAGTATCATCTCCTTAGGGTTCAGTGAAGCTTGTTACTTCATACATGTAGTTTTCCCTCTCTGTTTCCCAAAACTTGTATATTTGAGTTTTAAGCTTAGTAGTGGACTATAAAGTCCTCATTTCTTTTATCTATCAGAATTCCATGAAAATTAAATAGATAGTAGTAGAAGGTATTTCAATCAATTTTTAAAAACATAATTCTAATCCTTTTGGAACTCTTAGTTTGCCTCTTGAAAGTTTGATCTTGCCTAAAATAACATTTGAATAAAATGTTGGTAATATCTCCCTTCTGGTGTTGTTCATATTAGTTATGTGACAAAAATCATTTTACAAATATACATAAAATAATTACATTTTATGCCTTTTATAAATCTTTGTACTTGAAAGCTGTCCAAGATTGAAACAAAATTATTATTTTTATTCTGATTTTCTCAAAAGTTAAAATCAATAATTGGTTACATGATTTTTGTGGTAATTGTTTTTCACCAGTTTGTTCAGCAAACATTTTTAGCTTCAAAAGAAATAAAAGATGCACAAAGTACTTTCTGTATTTCACTTTTTTTAAAAAAATTGGTTTGAAAATTTCTTCAGTTTTTATGTCAGATTTTAATTTTTCTTTGCAAAATAAATATGACTTCTGAGTTCTGATACGTGCTGAAAATGAATATTCTTGATGATAGAAATATTTCTTTCATGAGTCTCTTCAGTGAATTGTTATTTCCTATTTTCACTGAAGTTGTTTTTACGGTAGAATATGTTTAAGCAATCTATTATTTTTTTTAAATTCTTCACATTATTATTGAACAGCAAAATCTTTCAAGTGACCTAGTAGTACAAATTGAGCTTTTGAAAATATTTTTATTTTCAGGAGAAGCTGTGCAAAGCCACAACACCAATTGGAAGAAGCATGAGAGAATATTACATACTAATAATTATAAACAAATATCATATGAATCTTTTCTATATAGAGATTATGTTGCGGAAAACAGTTTCAGAGTATTTCCAGTAGAGTACTTAATTTAAGATCATATCAGCAGCCACCATGAAAGGAGAAGTGCCAGAACCTTTCAAAAACCCTGCACCAGTAAATTGATGAGATTTCTAATTGCCTCACTGATTGTTTTACTATCAAAACATACTAATAAAATATTAAATACAATAAAGTTAAGCAGCGCTTTTAAGAAATAATATTTCTGGGCAACTTTACTAAAAAAAATCCAAGATTACCATATAAGTAGATTTGGTAATGTCCCCCAAATAATGTCCCCCACAGAGAGGGACTTCTCCGGGTGCCGTCCACTAGACTTTGTCAGCGGGCGACGCCCAGGGGAAGGGCCTTCTCTGTGGCGGGCCCAGCCCTCTGGAACGACCTTCCCCCCGACATTAGAACAACTACGGACCTCCGCTCCTTCCGTCAGAAATTAAAAACTCCCTTTTTCTGCTTGGCCGGCCTAGGTTAGTCTCTACCTCAGGGGTTAGGGAATGTTAATTTTAAAATGGGGATTTTAGTGCAGGGACAGCTGATTTAATTTGTTTTTATTGTATTTATTTATGTATATATTTTATGTTGTTTTAATTTTCCCTGTGCACCGCTCCGAGTCCCCCTGGGGAGAGGACGCGGTATAGAAAAATAAAATCTATCTATCTATCTATCTATTTTGTGAGCCTTCTAATCAAACTTTTAGAAACACCTAACAATGGGATTTATTGACACCTCCAATGGAAAAACAATGATATGTTGGGACGGGGGAACATCTTTCTTCAATCCACCTACCAATAGTATGTTTTTTTAACTTTAGGGCATGAGTGAGGGATACAGTAGAGATCTTGGCCCGCGTACCATTTCTTCTGCAAATTACCACAAAATAGCTTCTGACATTTTTGTTCAAAGAGAGCAAGAAAAGCTTTTTAAGACTCTTAAAAAGAGTCTTAACTTTCATCTACCAGTTTATTTTCTGTCTGCAGCCTACATGCAGAGATATGAAGGACAGCAGCCTTGCATAGACTTTGCTGGTATAGTCACAAAACATTGGGAGAGAAGAAATAGTGAAAAACTGATACGGTGATCCACTTCTATTTAGGCTAGCCCTGGTGAACGGCAAGGACTTGTACATATTCTACTCCAGAATGTGGAGTCGGTAGATCAGTGATGGCAAACCTTTTTTTTTGTTTTGTAACAATAATTTTATTGGTTTTACAAATTTTTAAAGGGAAAAAGGGTATATAGGATATGAATAGAAATATTTTAGGGCTTCCATGTCGGAGGTGATGGCTGCCTTTGAGACTTCATACAAAATTATTTCAATATAAGGTGGAAAGAGATACATACATATCATATCATAAATTCCATGCAATCAATCATTTGTTTCTATTAGCATCCGTTAGGAATTACAGTGTATAAAAGAAAAAATCATTTTTGTGATCTTTTTGCTATTGTGTCTTCTTCTTCCTTCCCACCAGTGGGCGGAGCCATGGCCCCTCCCGTTCCCCCATTTTCGTCCTCCGGGATTGAGGAGTGTTTTTTAAGAAAGGCTTCCGCCTCTTCGACTGTTTTGATTCTTACTCTTTCCCCTTCCTAGAACACCAACATTCCTTCAGGCATTGACCATTTGAACCACATCCCCTTTTTATACAGCTTTTTGGATAGGAAGGAATATTTCCTTCTTATCTCTCGAATCTTTTTCGGGATCTGCTTCAAAATAGCAATTTCTTTCTGCTGGTATATCAATGGGACGTCTCTCTGTGCTCTCAGAATCTCATCCCTTGTTGACCTTCTTACAAATTTAATATGTATCTCTCTGGGTACATCATTTATTCTGGCATATGCTGAATTAATTATATAAATCAGGTCAATGTCCCCCCAGATATATTCTTTGTTCTTTTTAGTGTAGTCTGCTAAAATTGTAGACATTAAATCTTTTAAATTTTCTGAATCTGACTCGGGAACATTTTGAAACCTTAAAAAGTAAGACATTCTTTCAAAATCCATTCTAGACATATAACCAGTAAGATCCACAATTTCTTTTTGTGCTTCCCTCACCTCCTCCCTCACCTCGGCCACCCCACCCTCCAACCCATCAATTTTTTGTTTATTTTCCGCTAATGCTCTCTGTTTCCAGAAGCTCCAATCTTGAACTTATCATGTCTCTGCGTATTTTTTTTATTTCTTTCATTATATTTTGAAGAGTTTACTCAATTGATGATTGTTGAGTGTCTTCTCCCACCACTTCTTTTTGTAGCATTGTAGTGATTTTTGATTGTTGTGGAGTCGGACTAGCTTTTGTAGAAGCTGGCGCAGACCAAGATTTGCCAGATGGAGGCTTTCTTGCTGCCATAGTAAAAGTTTTAAGTTTTTGTGTATAAAATGGCACCTGGTGGGTGGGTAGTCTGTGAGGTCGGAGAAAAGGAAAAGTCTGTGTCCAAATTTAAAGTATAACTTGTATAAAGTCCAGAGAGAAAATTTCTACAATGTAATCCAATAAAAAAGAAGGCACACAATGGGAGAAATCCTGAGAGTCACTTGAGTTAGCTTGCGTATAAATTTTAGAGTCCTGTTAAATTGAAGGAATGTTCACATTTCAAAAGAGAAAGTTTCTTGCTGACAACAAAGAAGCGCCATTTTTCCACCTCTTTGGCGGTTGTGAAGAATTAGTAAGAATCCATTTCTGCTGTTACAAGATTCAGATACAATGTTTCCACTGCGATTCCATATATGGTAAATACTTTCGTTTTCAAATAGTTAAAAGTCGGTTGTTACTTTCTCTCCCTCCCGGAGCCCCGGGAACATTTTAGAGCACCGCTTATTTCCGAGGGGGGATTTTTGCAAATCCCCCCATTCTTCCTTTTAAAAAGTTGAAAGCATCTAAGTAAGATAAACTCAAAACCCACTCAGTTGTTGCAGAGCCTCGGTACGTTCCTCCAGCTCTGGCTTTTCAGCCCGCTGTTCAAATTGCTGCTGTTCCGGCACTCCTTCGGCGAGAGGACTCTTCCCCCCGCATTCTGTCCTCCGGCTCCTTGGGCGAAGCGGGAACGGCCCCTCGACCGCCTTCGAGGTGGGGGTTTTGTCGCCGGCCGCCCATATGGTGGGGGCTCCCTACAAGAGCCTCTCTGCCCCCGAAGGCACCCACTGGAGAAAACAAGCGGCGGACGTGTCCTGAACACGTCTGTCGTGTCCGGAAGCTGGAAACGGTCTCGATGGCAAACCTTTTTGTTGTTGGATGCCAAAAATGTGAGTTCGCATGTGTAATAGCATGCGTCCGTGCCAGCACTCATAATGCAAAGAGCCCCCCCACATGCACATGTGTTCACAATCTCCCACTCACTCCCCACCCACACCCCCAAGCCACACTGCTCGCCTCCAAACTGAGCTTGGTAATTCCTCCAGGGGGCTGGGGGAGGTCATTTTCACCCTCCTCAGGCTCTAGGAAAGCCTCCAGAGACGAACTTCCGGTAGGTGTTTTTGCCCTCCCCAGGCTTCGGAGGCTTTCCTGAAGGCTGGGAGGGCAAAAATGGCCTCCCCGGCCTTCTGGAAGGCCGAAAATCAACTGGCTGCCATGCACATCTGCAGTGGTGCTGATGGCTTGGGTGCCAGCAGATATGGCTCCACGTACCACCTGTGGCACCTGTGCCATAGATTCGCCATCACGGCAGTAGATTGACTATTTCATAAGTGATGAAAACTATATGATTATTAGCTGCTGCCAGATACAACCATTCCAACAGTGAAGTTTCACTGTGATCTGTTAGATTAGAACAGTGATGGCTAACCTTTTTGTCCTCATGTGCCCAAAGTGTGCATGCTTGGGTGACAGCATGCAAGTGCATGCCCACACCCATAATGCAATGCGTGTGCAAGTCCCCCCTGCGCCCTGGCCCCCTGCGCATGTGTGTGTGACTCCCCCAGTGCAGCCCGTTTTGGGCCTAGCAGGCCTCCCTGAAGCCTCCTGGGACCGAAAATGGGGCATGGGGGTGCAGCCCACTCCCCCATGCTTCCCATGCACATGTGACCCCCCCCCATGCACGTGCATGTCCCACATGTGCGGCAGAGACCCAAAAATTAGCTGGCTAGCTGAAGACGCATGTGCATGTGGGATGGAGCTGAGTGACAGCTCAGGTTTTGGGGTAGAGTACCACCTCTATGCTGATAATACGCAGTTGTATATATCTACCCCAAACCACCCCAACGATGCCGTAGCGGTGATGTGCCAGTGCCTGGAAGCCGTGCGGATCTGGATGGGAAGTAACAGACTCAGGCTCAACCTGGCCAAGACCGAGTGGCTGTGGTTTCCGGCCGCCCGATTCAACCAGTTGACTCCATCACTGGCCATAGGGGGCGAACACCTTGCCCCTGTGGATGGGGCGCGCAACCTGGGTGTCCTCCTGGATACCCGGCTGTCCATGGAAGATCAAGTGACAGCCGTGGCCAGGAGGGCGTTTTACCAGGTCCGCCTGGTACTCCAGTTGCGCCCCCTATTGGATCGGGATGCCCTTTGCACAGTCACTCATGCCCTCGTGACATCCCGACTGGACTATTGTAACTCTCTCTACATGGGGCTCCCCTTGAGGTGCACCCGAAGACTTCAGCTGGTCCAGAATGCAGCCGCGCGAGCAATAATGGGGACCGCAAGGTACACCCATATAACACCTCTCTTGCGCGAGCTGCACTGGCTGCCTGTCGTCTTTCAGGTGCGCTTCAAGGTGTTGGTTATCATCTTTAAAGCACTCCATGGCTCGGGACCTAGCTATTTGCGGGATCGGATTCTGCCCCATACATCCTCACGGCCGATTCGCTCCCACAGAGAGGGACTTCTCCGGGTGCCGTCCACGAGACTTTGTCAGCGGGCGACACCCAGGGGAAGGGCCTTCTCTGTGGCTGGCCCAGCCCTCTGGAACGACCTTCCCCCCGACATTAGAACAACCACGGACCTCCGCTCCATACTTTTTCTGGTTGGCCGGCCTAGGTTAGTCTCTACCTTTTAGGGTCTAGGGAACATTAGTTTTAATATGGGGATTTTAGTGCAGGGACAATTAAATTTAATTTGTTTTTATTGTATCTATTTTTGTATATTTTTATGTGTTTTAATTTTTCCCTGTACACCGCTCCGAGTCCCCTTGGGGACAGGACGCGGTATATAAAAATAAAATATTATTATTATTATTATTAGGTGCCGGTAGCGGTCTCTATGTGCCATCTGTGGCACCCATGCCATAGGTTCGTCATCACAGGATTGGAAGATACACATGATTTGCTTTAGAATCCCTCTGTTTTTCTTCCTTGCTCCTAGTGATCTGTTTCTTAGTCTCTTCTCTCTTGAGTGAGTCATCTGTTGAGGACTGCTTTTTCTCGGAGAAAAAGGAAAAGCAGTTGACCAAAACATGGGAAGAGTCCCAAATGGTACCTAAAATGGCTAAGGACATGTTGTTCGAGCATGTTCTATAAACAATCTATAAAGACATGCTGCTATAAATTTAACTCATTTGAAATGAAACTTACAATTCTAACGTCTTTTGAAGAAGGAAAGGGGGCAAAACTGCTAAGATAACGAGGCTGGGCATGGTTTAATATTTAATTAAATATTTGTACATAGTTTGGTATGTGTATGTGTTTACCAAGCCATACCAATTCATCAGCTACAATGACATGCATTTTGCATGCCACAATAATACGTGATAGAAAGTATTATTAAAGTGTTTTGCAATCTGCCTATGGCAGAAAATATCCCACTATTGTGAAGTAGAACTTTTGGCGAGGGTTTTTCTTTTCATGTTTAGACAAAATTTGCTAACCAGCACTTTTCTTCCACTGGTTCTAGTGCTGCTTCTTGAAGGGGCAAAATTGGCTCTTATCTTCTGTATGACTTCAGTTATTTTTAAGACCACCCATGGTGAAAATGACTGGCACCATGTGGGGAACACCATACAAATTGCTTGGCAGACATGTGAATACTACTTCTGATAAGACTGAATGAGAGAAGATTGTACATTGCCTTCTAATGGCATAAATTGTGGCTAGGATGTCCTTGGCATATATTTCTGCAGGGATAAACTTATCCGTAGAAAAACCCAGGATCCTGTTCAGTCTTTTCAAAAGTGCTAGACAGGTAGATGCCCAGCAGTGTTCTTGCCGAAACTTTGAATGCTGGCTTTGTTTTTCATTTTGTAACATAGATGATTTCATTCTGATAAGAACGGAGTTCAGCATTTGGATACAGACTGCTATTGTTTGCTTCTGAAAAGCAAAGGAGTAGTTGTTCTGAGTGTGTAATTGTTGTTAAGAACTCAGAAAACAAAACAAAACCCCTTTGAAGAATTATATCAAATTAGAATTAAACACAGTCATTACTGCAAGGAAAAAAGGACTTCAAATCAGCCTCTGATTTACTGTTTTCTTCACCCCCCTCCCTGCAATACTGGGTAATGAAACATAACTGTCTGTTGCTTTACTTATAAGCCTTACAATCTGTTATGTTGACAGTTTTTAAGTTGCCTGTTGGCATGTCACAGATTTTTAATATTTTAATTTATTATAAAAATTATAAATATATTATATGTATTTGTGTGTATATAAAGGTGGCTCAGTGGCTAAGACTCTGAGCTTATCTATCAGAAGGTTCGAATCCCTAGTGCCACGTAATGGAGTGAGCTACCGTTACTTGTTCCAGCTTCTGTCAACCTAGTAGTTCAAAAGCATGTAAAAATGCAAGTAGAAAAAATAGGAACCACCTTTGGTGGGAAGATCACAGCATTCCATGTGCCTTTGGCATTTAGTCATGCCAGCCCCATGACCATGGAGAGTCTTTGGATAGTGCTGGCTCTTTGACTTAGAAATGGAGATGAGCACCCCCCCTAGAGTCAGGAACGACTAGCACATATGTGCGAAGGGAACCTTTTCCTATATGTGTATGTGGTATTTTATGTGTATATAATATAATATTATAAAAATGCATTTTAGGTGAGATGAAAGAGATGTTCCAGAGGAAGAGAACAGTGGCTAAGTGAATCTATTAAGCAGATAGATTAAGAGGTATTACATTTTTAAACTAGATTATTGGATTTAGAAGTTACAAAAGAAAAATGGTTTAAGGAGAAATGCTATGAGTGAATAAAGTCTAATTTGCTTTTTTATTATCCCGTGAGCTAGGTATGTAGACCAGAGTAGGTAACTCTTTCCATATTCAACTCCTTTACCCTTTTATCTTTTTAAATAGAAACATGAAATAACTGAGGTGAAGAATTGGAGTTTAGCTGTATTCCAGTATGGATTGCAAAAATCCAGAACAGAATCAAGAAGTGTATGTTTAAATTAGGATGAAGTGATACAAGGTTTGTTTCAGGAATTAATATTAATACATAAAGAAAAAGCGGAGAGTGCATGCTTATCAACATTTTGGGTTTTGGGTTTTTTTTTTCAAAAGAGAAGACTATACCTTATCATAGCAATTTTGAGGCAGCAGGACTGATGTTTGGTTATACAATTGCTATTGTATTTTCCTCAGTTATCTTTCTTTTATGCAATTATAAATAACAATATGTGTGATGGCACGTCTATTTGACTAGATAGAGGTTTCTTTGAATTAGATTTTTTTTCTTTAGTGTCATAATCACATTTTCCAATTTGGTTGTATATGTGATTGTTCCCTTATTATAATTATTATTATGCCAGTAAGATTAAGATTGGTTGTAAAACACAACAAAAAATAAAAAGGGTATCAAAAGACTAGATAATTGGCTTGTGAACTCCAATGATTACATGCTAAAAAGAATAAATCTTGAGATAGTCTTTAGAAATATTCTGAACTTCTCAGGTCTAGAAAGGAAAATACCTATTCAATGAAATTTGCTTTCAAACAAAATATAATGGTAACAAAAAACTGTAAATATAATAATTCTCTTCAAATATTTTACTTCTTTACCTATATAGAAATTATATTATTTTATATGAAGAAGGTATAATAGCATATTAGATTTCAAATCTCTCTGTTGTATATTATTTCTGACAGTCTTTTTAAGGTCACCAAAATTCCAATAATTCAGTACAGAATTGAAGTTGATTCAAAAGAAAAATTTAATATACTGTGCTTACCTGCCAGTTTCAACATAATTTCATGGTACTGAAATAGTTTGACACATTGAAATATAAAGTGCATTTGTCATATCTATCGCTTGATATTTTAGGTGATTACATCTAAAAAAAAAATCAGTCAAAGTAAAACTTATGCTGGCCTGTATATGTTACATAAGGTGACCAGATTTTCAAAGTCCCAAAGCGGGACACCGTCGACCAGGGGGGGGGGAGGCGCATGCTCCGCCACGGCATGCACCTGCGCAGAGGGCATCGGGGCAGGAGCGCGTTCCCACACGCCCCCGCGGGGCCCTCTTTAAAGACGGTGGCACCCCGGCCCGGTGGCGCTGAGAGCCGCCGGCTGGGGCGGGGAGGGGGAAGGCTGCTGTCAGCCCATCATGCCGGTGTGATGGGCCGAGATGAAAGCGGCCGCCTCGGGTGCCCGAGCCAGCGGCTCTCGCCCGAGCCAGCGGCTCTCGCCCGAGCCAGCAGCTCTCAGCACCACTGGGCTGGGCTGCTGCCGCTGCCTTTAAAGAGGGCCCCACGGGGGCGGGTGGGAGTGCGCCCCTGCCCCGACGCCCTCTGGCACGTGCCGCGCCAGAGCGTGCCCCTCCTCTCCTCGGCCCTGATGCCCTCTGCGCAGGCGCATGCCACGCTGGAGCATGTGCCCCCCTCTCCTCGGCCCCAACGCCCTTCCCCCCCCGAGCCGGCACTCTCAGCTATCCGTGCCCGCCGCCTGCCCACAAAAAGCAGGACATTTTGAAGAGGTGGCGGGGCGCGGGACATCTGGTGAACCAGGACTGTCCCGCCCGAAGCGGGATGTCTGGTCACCTTAATGTTACATCAAAATCTTATTTGAAGCATGACGAGTGACGAACAACTGTTAGTAATAAAAAAAAATTCTGCTGCTTGTTCTCTAATGATTCAACGCAAAATAACTCTTGTCTGGAATGTAAATAATTATCAAATTAAAGTTCATCATATTTTTTTGAGACAATGCAACAAAACACAATCCTCTGTGTTTCCTGGCTTAGATCTCTCCTTTATTATTTTTGTAAAAGCCTCAAGGTGGCAAACATGCCTAATACTATTTTCTACTTCTGTTTTCCTCACAATAACTACCTTGTGAGGTGCATTGGACTGCTAGTATAGGATTTTAAAAGTTGAATTTTATTATAAATTTCATCCATTACACAGTAACCCTGTAAAATGTTTTGCAGTTGTTTTTGCTAATTACTTTGCTTTTGTGGCTCCCTGGATTATTATGCATTTAATTCATTAGTTATTTTCTTCTGAAGTAACTGAAACTTAAACTTCTAAGTAATTTTGTATGGTTTTAGGGTGATGATAGTGATGTTGTCAAACTTGATGATTTCAGTGTATGAATCTGGCTCTACATTGACTATACATTGTGAATTAACATGATTAGCAGTTAGAATAATTAAAAAAGTTCTATTAGGTAGCTAATAGAATAATCTAATAGCCAACGAGAAAATAAATAAGTCCTAATTTGAGAAATGATGGAATTTCTCTTCATTTCCCTGGCTAATGCCTACTTCAAAGCCTTTAACAGATATTGCTGCTCTTGTCTGCATTGTTAAATCAGTGTCACATTGCATATTCTGCCCCTTTGGGGTGTGTGGATTACACCATTATACACACTGAAAAGGTTTGGGAATATGCTTTCATTAAATTGACATTCCTTGAGTCTGTCCGCTATCCCACTGACCAACCCACTAAAAGTAGTATTGGTGACAAGAATAGTCACAATCTGAAGTCCTTTTGCCTGAGAAATTTATGCTCTTTTCATTTAATATAATTTAAGATTCCTGTTTATGAGGTCAAGTGAGATACGCTGGCTAGAGAAGACACAGCAATAGAATGTATGCACAATTCAATAATCATTTATCAACAACATCTATTCCAGAGTAGAAAATTTAAAACTCTGTTTCCTAGTGTTAAACTTCATTTCCATCATTGTACTTGAAATATAATTAAAATAGATTAAATTTTATAAGTGAAGTCTACAAGGTAAGATATGTGCTAATGAGCTGCCTGCAGAAGCATATTATGTTTTAAATATGAGAGGGAGGGAGAGAGAGGAAGAGAGGGTGAGGGAGAGAGACTCATGCTGAATTTAGTTAATAGTTGATATTTATCTATCTATTAATAAAATAGTTAATAGTTAAAACATTTGGAATGTAAGATAATGAATATATTATTACAGCAATATTATAGATTACTAAAATGTCTCCTTGCCTCTTCCATATATGTACTGTAGTTCCTATCTGCAGCTGGTAAAATGTCATGAAGGACTAGGAGGATTAGTTGAGAAGATCTTCTGGGTTCAAGCCAATAAATTAATATTTGGGAAATTTTAGAAAAAATACAACTTAATCTAATTTTGATAGGTAATTCTGGCGAAGTGGTTTATATTGTTCTAATCTTTTTTGCTTCAGTTCTTTTAGTATAGAGCTTGGGATTGATTAGAGGAGTAATTATAAAAAATATAATTCCCACCGCTACCTGTGTTCAATATCAACACTTTAATTTTCCATTTTTACTAGGTGAGGTGTTGCTTGAAGAAAAATGTAAGCATTGTTTAGCTGTATAGATAAACAGCACGTGAAAAAGCATATTCAAGCACTTTGCATTATAGTTAATATTAGCAAATGATTTGTAGCATATACTAAATGAAAAATTCACGGTCAGTTTGTGCTGCAAAGTTCTGCAAGCTCCCAAAAGGTACACCTTTGTCAAAAAAGTAAACAATAGTCACTACGAAGGCTTGGAGTAAATGAAACAGAGTATGAGGAATAAACAGGGTGAATTAGAAATTCAAGTAAAAGAGGGCAGATAAGATATTGTTGCCATTACAGAAACTTGGTGGGACGAAACTGACAAATGGAACATACAGCTAGAAGGATTTAAATTATTTAAAAGAAATAGACCAAATAAAAGAGGAGGTAGAGTTGTATTATATATAACAAATAACTACATCTCTGCAGAAATAGAGCACAACAACGATGTGAACTATCTTGAATGCATTTGGGTCAATATTAAAGGTTGGGGGGGGGGATGACATTGCCATAGGTCTATACTACAGGCCACCCAACCAAGCAGAGGAAGTAGATGAACTTTTTGCTAGTCAGCCAACCAAGGAATGTAGGAAGCACACCACAATAGTAGTGGGGGATTTTAACTACCCTGACATCAACTGGGAAACAAACTCTGCTCCAAGTGGAAGATCCAACAGGTTCCTAACAAACCTAGCAGACAACTTTGTTTCCCAAAAGGTAGAGAAGGGAACAAGGGGATCAGCCATATTGGACTTAATTCTCACTAATAGAGAGGAAATGATAGAAGGTGTTGAAGCCACAGGAACCCTGGGGGCAAGTGACCATGCAATATTGGAATTCAACATTATGCAAACGCAAGTAGTAGAACAAAGTCAAACTAGAATCTTGGACTTTAAGAGAGCTAATTTCAATAAACTTAGAGAGAACTTGGGAAAAATTCCATGGATGAGAATCCTCAAGGGGAAAACAACTCAAGAAGCTTGGGAAATTTTGAAAAATGAGATTACAAAAGCCCAGTCTAGCACAATACCAATGAAGAAGAAAAATAACAGTTCCCAAAAGAAATCGGCATGGCTGTATAAAGAACTCTCTGACAAATTGAAAAACAAAAAAGATAAGTATAAAAAGTGGAAAGAGGGGGACATAACTAAGGCAGAATATCAGCAAATAGCCCAAGCCTGTAAAGATGAAGTGAGGAACGCTAAGGCTCACAATGAAGAAAGGCTTGCCACAAAAGTAAAAAATAACAAAAAAAGCTTTTTCCAACATGTTAAAAACAAGAAAAAAGTTAAAGAAGCAATTGGTCCATTGCTGGAAGAAAATGGCAAGAAGGTGACAAGCAACAGGGAGAAAGCAGAACTATTCAAGTCACTTTTTGCATCTGTCTTTACACAAAGGGATAAAACAGTCCAATCTATCAAAAACAGCACCACAAAAATCAGATTAGAAACACAAATTGAAATAGGGAAGAAAATAGTAAGTGAGCACCTATCTACCCTAGACGAGTTCAAATCACCAGGACCGGATGGATTACACCCCAGGGTTCTGAAGGAACTGGCAAATGAGATCTCAGAACCACTGAACTATATCTTTCAGAGATCCTGGAGCACCGGGGAACTGCCAGAAGACTGGAAAAGAGCTGATGTGGTTCCCATCTTCAAAAAGGAAAAAAGATAGACCCAGGAAACTACAGACCCATCAGCCTGACCTCAATACCAGGAAAGATTCTGGAAAAAATAATCAAGCAGCGAATTACTGAACACCTAGAAGCAAACAAAACAATAACCAAAAGCCAACATGGTTTTGTCAAAAACAGATCATGCCAGACTAATCTTATTGCATTCTTTGATAATGTGACAAAATTAGTGGACCAGAGGAATGCCGTCGATATAGTTTACTTGGACTTCAGTAAGGCATTTGACAAGGTAGACCATAACCTACTACTAGATAAAGTAGAAGAATGTGGGTTAGACAGCATCACCACCAGTTGGATTTGTAACTGGCTGACCAACCGCACTCAACATGTAGGCCTCAATGGAACTGCATCTACATGGAAGGAAGTATGCAGTGGAGTCCCCCACGCTCTGTTTTAGGCCCAGTACTCTTCAACATCTTCATCAATGATTTGGATGAGGGAATAAATGGGGAACTCATCAAATTTGCAGATGACACCAAGCTGGCAGGAATAGCCAACACTTCAGAAGATAGGCTTAAGATACAGAAGGATCTTGACAAACTTGAACATTGGGCACTATCTAATAAAATGAAATTCAATGGCGAAAAGAGTAAGGTTCTACATTTAGGCGACAAAAATGAAATGCACAGGTACAGTATAGGTAGTACCTTGCTCAACAGTAGTAACTGTGAAAGGGATCTTGGAGTCCTAGTAGACAACCATTTAAATATGAGCCAGCAGTGTGCAGCAGCTGCCAAAAAAGCCAACACAGTTCTAGGCTGCATAAACAGGGATAGAATCAAGATAATGTGAAGTGTTAATACCACTTTATAATGCCTTGGTAAGGTCACACTTGGAATACTGCATTCAGTTTTGGTCGCCACGATGTAGAAAAGATGTGGAGACTCTAGAAAGAGTGCAGAGAAGAGCAACAAAGATGATTAGGGGACTGGAGACTAAAACATGTGAAGAACGGTTGCAGGAACTGGGTATGTCTAGTTTAATAAAAAGAAGGATTAGGGGAGACATGATAGCAGTGTTCCAATATCTCAGGGGTTGCCACAAAGAGGGAGTCAAACTATTCTCCAAAGCACCTGAGGACAGAACAAGAAGCAATGGGTGGAAACTAATGAAGGAGAGAAGCAACTTAGAACTGAGGAGAAATTTCCTGACAGTTAGGACAATTAATCAGTGGAACAGCTTGTCTCCAGAAGTTGTGAATGCCCTAACACTGCAAGTCTTCAAGAAGATGTTGGATAGCCATTTGTCTGAAATGGTATAGGGTTTCCTGCCTAGGCAGGGAGTCTGACTAGATGACCTCCAAGGTCCCTTCCAACTCTGCTATTGTATTGTATTGTATTTCATTGCATTAAACTTG
The DNA here is from genome assembly GCA_039707465.1 of Rhabdophis nuchalis. Taxonomy (NCBI): domain Eukaryota; kingdom Metazoa; phylum Chordata; class Lepidosauria; order Squamata; family Natricidae; genus Rhabdophis; species Rhabdophis nuchalis. The sequence goes on along the minus strand of CM077643.1, from coordinate 79,243,838 downwards.
TGGTAGGATTTTCACAGCAATGCAATTTTTAATTTTTAAATGTTTCTGAAACTGTGATAGCCTTGGACAACACAAACCCAGTATTTGGATTTCTGGATCCTACACTTCCTTAGATTCACAACCAGCCTGGCCTTACTGGCTGGGAATACTGGAAGTTGTAGTCACAACATACATGAAAACTGAAAAAGATTTGACAGATTTTTTTTCATCCTTGACAAAATCAGCACTATGCTTCTCTGCTAATTAGGTATTGTAATATTAATTTTAATTTCATGTATGCCGTTTTTCTTTTCAATCTTCTCCCTGATTAAACAAATAAATGTCCACATTTATTGAGGACCTTAATTAATTGGGGATGCTAAGTTAATTATTGGGGATCCTAAATTAATTATTAATTTATTAAGCCAGAGTTATCTGTAGGGGTTCAAGGTGGATGCAAATAAGACGTGAGTCATGACATTAGCAGGCAAATGATAACTTTCACCAGGTACTATGATTTGATTATGCAATTGTGTGATTTCTCTGATGAAATTATGACACGAATGTCATTTCGTATCCTTCTATCTTATTACAGATACATACACTTGAAGAAAAAAATAATTCACAATAACCAAATGAGTGAACGACCTTCCTTCTTTTTATCGAAGCATAACACAACTTTTTCTCCGTGGGAAATAAAGCATTTTTCCCAACTAGTGTTTAATACAATAGCAGAGTTGGAAGGGACCTTGGAGGTCATCTAGTCCAACTCCCTGCCTAGGCAGGAAACCCTATACCATTTCAGACAAATGGCTATCCAACATCTTGAAGACTTGCAGTGTTGGGGCATTCACAACTTCTGGAGACAAGCTGTTCCACTGATTAATTGTCCTAACTGTCAGGAAATGTCTCCTCAGTTCTAAGTTGCTTCTCTCAGAAGAAGCATTTAATCTACTGTTGAAAATTTTTGCTAGACAGAAAGTTTTGATCAACACTGTAAACACTATGAATGTTTATTATATAATTTTCCTTCAGAAGCCAGTATTATTTTTATTAAGAAATATATTTCTTCCGTACAATTATTGTACAATCAGGCTGTTTACTTTGTGACATTTTGTTCTAAAGATGTTTTGCTGACCTTTCAAATATTCCCAGTTTCTTAGAAAAAAATTTCATATTTAGCATTGAAATCCAGTTTTTAGTTTTATTTAATTGTTATGAGAGAGATGTGCTGCCCCCCCCCCCCCGCCGCAGCAAAGCAGTTCTTTTGATATTTTTTTTAAAAAAATATGTCAGTGTCTGGGTTATAAGCATTTTCTTGGCTACTTTTAAAAGGAAATCTTCTTCATAGAAAGGGGAATAAAATAGAAGAATTTGCATAACAGCTCAGTAATTTAGCCTATTTGCTACTTTTTTGTAGGAGTTACAATCATTTGGTGTTTTTATATTCATAATTATATGCATAATTTATGTGCAATCACAGTTATGCAAAAGCGCAGGAAAATAAGAATCTGCTGCTTTCATTTGCAGTTGCTTGGAAATAGGCTTGAATGAAACTTTCAAACAAAAGTTGCTGGACCTTTTTTGCAGAAAATAAGTCCAGAAGGCTGAGCTTAATATAACATGTGGCAGGTGGCCTGCATTTGCCTGGAGAATTCCTCTAGGGCAAGACAGCTCAGCAAACACATAAATCCTTTTTTCTGTTATCTAGTAGCTCATTTAGTTGCCATGGGGATCTTATTTATGCAGCAGCTCCTCTCCAGTTTGGTTTGTGCCTAAAGTTTAACTGTACAGCTGTTATGGTAAATGATACATGGCAATATTTTTTCAACATTGCCTCTTTGAAGACTTTCCTTCTGACTTTTGCTTTTCAGATATCAAAATGTCTCTCTGATCATAATGAAGTATTGTTTGCCAGAAAGCTTCACGTGTTAACTTAAGCAGTAACTGCTGACTACATCACATAATTTGTAACTTTGTTTAAGAAAACTTTCTTTAATGTATTTTGAGATAAAATCTTCTGATAGATGAGAAAATGTAGCCTCAAATAAAGCAAATCCCAATTCTCTCCATATGGAAGGCCAAAAATGTTTCCAGACAGACATGCTGAATCCATCTATATTATACGCCCATCCATCCATCCATCCATCCATCCATCCATCCATCCATCCATCCATCCATAACTGTTCAGCACAGTGCTTCAGATTCAGTCTCTGAAAAGTGCTTCAGGGCATGACATCAAACATCAAACCCAATAGAAGCCACACATTTAAGCTTTTATTGTGTGTTCTCAAGAAATGGTTGTATTGGTTTAAGGCAGGGGTCTGCAAAGTCGGCTCTTTTAAGACTGGTGGACTTCAACTCCCAGAGTTGAAGCTGGCTGGGGAACTCTGGAAGTTGAAGTCCACCAGTCTTAAAAGAGCCGACTTTGCAGACCCCTGGTTTAAGGTGTTATATACCTTGAAGCACCATTTGGATCTGAAGCAGTCTCCAACCTCCATATCCTATATCTAAACAAACAAATGTTTGTTAGTATTTAAATGCTAATTATCCACTTCTCTATTTTAGAAGATTGTGTATTTGGGAAACCAATTTCATTGATATGTTAACAAAACTTCCTTGACACAAATATTTATTTGCATGTCCTTGTTTCAAATGTTACCTTTTTGCTATGGAAAATAATTATGTTTCTTGCATTAATTTTACTGCTTGGAACTCTCCTTAGCACGAATAGTAAACCCTTGTTGTTTAACCTTGCTATTTTGAATTATTATGAAAAAGTTACATGTCAATAGTAGAAGCTTGCAAATTATTGTAATGCAGAATTAATTGAGGAATTAATTACTTTGAATTTAAAGTGTAGAATTTCCATATGGCAGGAATAGAGAGTCTGTTTGCCTACTTCAGATTACTGACACGTTTGAAAAGCAAATCTGTCTTTTTTAGGTAAAGGATGCCTTTCAAAAATAAGATTATGTCAGCTGTGTTTTAGCCCATGTCTTTAATGATAAAATTGTAAAATACATCATTTGTCAGAAACCCATTCCTTCTTTTAAACCTTCTCATTAGACAGATGGAAGATCAGGAGAGGCAACTTCTTGTTGACTTTGATGACTTTCAAAGCACGAACTGAGCTGTCTATCTGTAAGAGAAGAGCAAAGAGCTTCTGTAGTCGGTACTCTGGCTATATAAATCATGTTTCTAGATTTTGCCAGATTCTGGACATTCATTGTTTCTTTAGACAGTAATCTGGACTTAGTTCCATCTTGCCGATTCAGACAATGATTTCATATAATTGTATTTACAATTCAATAATAATAATCTATATAAATAAAAATGTAAAATAGTTTGTACGAATCCACTAATCTCAAAAACTACTGGACCGATTTACACCAAACTTTCACACAATGTAGCCAAGGACTTCCGATAATAGAATAGCTACTCATTTTGTGCCTAGCCCACGTGTGTTGTGTGCAACTTACACACAAATTAAAGGTACCACTGAAAATGTTTTCATTTCCCTGTAGCCACGCCCATCAGACTGCTTTTCAACTGTCAGTGTTGGAAGAGGCCTCTTATGGCGGCCTCTTAGGGCCAAAAAGGCACAGAGGATAGCAAACTCCCAGGTGCCCCATAGAGAGGGGGGAGGAGAAATACTGCTCAAGACTGTTCTCTGAGGTAAAAACATGGAAGCAGGCAGCTGCTTTAAACTGTTGAATACGAACTGAACCAAACTGTAACAGAATATCACCCATCTGACAGCAAATACAGTTTAATAAAAGATGGACTAGGGGAGACATGATAGCAGTCTTCCAATATCTCAGGGGTTGCCCCTAAGAAGAGGGAGTCAAGCTATTCTCCAAAGCACCTGAGGGCAGAACAAGAAGCAATGGGTGGAAACTAATCAAGGAGAGAAGCAACCTAGAACTGAGGGGAAATTTCCTGGCAGTGAGAACTCTTAGCCAGTGGAACAGCTTGCCACCAGAAGTTATGGATGCCCCAACACTGGATGTGTTTTTAAGAAGAGACTGGAAAACCATTTGTCTGACACGGTATAGGGTCTCCTGCTTGAGCAGCGGGGTTGGACTAGATGACCTCCAAGGTCCCTTCCAACTCTCCAAAGCACCTGATGGCAAAACAAGAAGCAAAGGGTGGAAACTAATCAAGGAGAGAAGCAACTTAGAACTGAGGGGAAATTTCCTGGCAGTGAGAACTATTAACAAGTGGAACAGCTTGCCACCAGAAGTTGTGAATGCCCCAACACTGGAAGTCTTTAAGAAGATGTTGGATAGCCATTTGTCTGAAATGGTATAGGGTTTCCTGCCTAGGCAGTGGGTTGGACTAGATGACCTCCAATGTACCTTCCAACTCTGCTATTGTATTATTGTATTACAGTAGGTAGGTAGAGAGGGGAATAGAGAGAGAGGGAGAAATACAGTTTAATAAAAGAAGGACTAGGGGAGACATGATAGCAGCCTTCCAATATCTCAGGGGTTGCCACAAAGAAGAGGGAGTCAAGCTATTCTCCAAAGCACCTGAGGGCAGAACAAGAAGCACCCTCCCCCCACCTCCAGAGGGCAAAAAATGGCCTCCAAAGAAGGCCTAAATCAGCTGGCCAGGGCACACATACACACTCAAGCTGACAGGGCAATGCCTCGCATGCCCTAAGAAATGGTTCCGTGTTCCACCTGTGGCACCCGTACTATAGGTTCACTATCATGGGTATAGGGCTTCCTGCCTAGGCAGGCAGTTGGACTAGATGACCTCCAAGGTCCCTTCCAACTCTGCTATTGTATTATTGTATTACAGTAGGTAGGTAGGTAGAGGGAGAAAGGAAGAAATATAGTAGGTAGGTAGGTGGATAGATAGATAGGGAGAAATACAATAGGTAGGCAGGTAGGTATATAGGGGGATAGAGAGAGAGGGAGAAATACAGTAGGTAGGCAGGTAGGTAGGCAGGTAGGTAGGTAGAGGGAGAAAGGAAGGAATGCAGTAGGTAGGTAAGTAGAGGGATAGACAGAGAGGGAGAAATACCATAGGTAGGTAGGTAGATAGGTAGGTAGGTGTATAGATAGATAGAAATACAGGGAGAAATACAGTAGGTAGGTTGGTAGGTAGGTAGTGGAATAGAGAGAGAGAGAGAGAAATACAGTAGGTAGGTAGGTAGAGGGTTAGAGAGGAAGAAATACAGTAGGTAGGTAGGTAGGTTGGGGATTATACGGTGGTTGTGTGTATGTGTGCAGGTGTAGATATACACACAGATTGGTTGGCCATTTAACCAGACTGGGCCACAGCAACGCGTGGCCGGGTATAGCTAGTACAATAATACAAAAGCAGAGTTGGAAGGGACCTTGGAGATCTTCTAGTCCAATCCCCTGCCTAGGCAGGAAACCCTATACCGTTTCAGACAAATGGCTATCTAACATCTTCTTAAAGACTTCCAGTGTTGGGGCATTCACAACTTCTGGAGGTAAGCTGTTCCACTGATTAATTGTTCTAACTGTCAGGAAATTTCTCCTCAGTTCTAAGTTGCTTCTCTCCTTCATTAGTTTCCACCCATTGCTTCTTGTTCTTCCCTCAGGTGCCTTGGAGAATAGTTTGACTCCCTCTTCTTTGTGACAACCCCTGAGATATTGGAACACTGCTATCATTTCCCCCCTAATCCTTCTTTTCATTAAACTAGACATGCCCAGTTCCTGCAACCATTCCTCGTATGTTTTAACCTCCAGTCCCCTAATCATCTTTGTTGCTCTTCGCTGTACTCTTTCTAGAGTCTCCATATCTTTCTGAAGCCAGGGGAGGTGGCCCAATGGGCAAACCAGTTAATTCCCAAACTTCCAGTTGGAGGTTGGAAACTCCCCCCTGGGGGGTATGCATATGCACAGGGGAGCGTGTGCGTATGTGCAGGTGGGGTGGTCATGTGCGCATGTGCAGGTGGGTGGGCATGTGGGCACACGCAATAGCGTGCACACACACAATTTTGGCACACCTTTAGAAAAAGGTTAGCTATCACTGCTGTAGGAAATGCATAGTGTTCAAAAATGAGTAGGAGATAGAGAAGCTTGGATGAAAAAAACAGTGTGGCACAGAATTTAAGTCTTAGATGAAACCAGTAATAATAATTCTACTGTTACTAACTAATCTAATTTGGATAAATGACATTATATGTAAGTAAATCTACAGCTGCTCATGTGTTCAGGAGGATGTTTTAATAGGATGTTTTAATTAATCTTTAGCGTGCCAGACTGATCTATGCTTTTCAGCATATTCTGAATTATTTTATTTATGTATTTTATTTTATTAAATTTATACCCTGCCCTTCTCCTACAAAAGGACCCATAGGACCAATAGGATTTTACTATTGTGTTTCATGCAGAAATTTAAAACATTTTATCAAAATGTTTGATAAAACATCACTATTTTTATGGAGCGGTTTTTAATTACTGTGTGTACTAAATGTCATTTGTTTTTAATTCTTTGTTTTTAATCTTGCGTATTTTTAATGAATCAATACCCTTGTTTTGGGTAACTTGGTCTGGATACTAATTACTGGTAGTAAGAATGTTCCTGTGATTTCTCTGATTACTTAAATAGATCTCTTATTCTTTTCTTACTGTTTTCCTTGTTTGTCTATGGTCTGAGTTCAGATACAGGTTTTTATCTCTTCTAACCTGTCCCTGGAAATTTCTGTTAAATTATCAAGTTTCCCGACATCTTTTTTGTTTTGTTTTGTTTTGTTTTGGGGTTTTTTTTTGCCAATCTTCTGTCTTTAGCTTTTTTCTGTGGCTTTAATTAATAGCAGGAGTGTGCTCTTCATTTCTTTCTGACTTTTGTTATCTTTTTTGCAGTCATTTTAGCTCTTCCAACAATTTTCGGGGCTCTCTGTTCACTAGGCTCAACTCTTTGAATCTGTTTTTACCTGAGTTTTATATTATTCTGGAATGGGTTTAGCTTCTAATCTAATTGAAATTGAATCTTTTTCAGTCTTATATCCCTCCCTCTCCCCATGATTAGTAGCTGTCAGTAGCCAGAAGTATTTTGCTATAAGCATAGAGCTTTTCCATCTGTTGCTACTTAAAATGTAGTATGTTTAATTACAGTGTTGTTTATTTCAAGATATCCAGGGCCCTTTTTTACACTGTTGAAATAATGTGTAAGTAATCTGTATAGAAATCAGAAGTCCTTCACATTGTGGATTTTTTCAACTGTTTTCAACACAGGTTCCTCCCGGTTTTTCATTAAATTTGCCAATAATTATTAGGCAAATTAGCCATCCTTCAGTGTTTGATCTATTTTATTTTTCGTTGTAATCTTCCATGGAATCCATCAATCACTTCTTCAGTATCTGTCATTGAGTGTGTACACATCGATAATCGTGAAATTGAACGGCTGTTCTTGAATATTGAGCACAATTCTTCCATTACTGACAGGGTTATATCCCATTACACATGCAGTGATATATTTTGGGATGCTAATACCTACCCTGTTTTTTGTGAATTTCATTTCCAGAATAGAAAATTTTTAATTCATCTGATTGGAAATGTCTGTTTTTATTCACTTTCTTTTGGAATTTCTGCCCTATTTCCTGTCATTTCTACTTTAGCAATATACAGATTTCAGAAGTAAATAATACAAATATTCCCATCCTAAGAGGTCCAAGCTTTTTTTTTTTTTTGGCTCTAGCTACAAGAAGTGGACTTTTCAAAACTTTTGATCATGTCACTTCATATTGCATAACTTACTTGATAAAGCTCTTTTGTACTTCCCCAATATCCTAATTGTTACATGGGAATATCATATTTCAGTAGTATGACATTTTGTCTTGTTGATTTACTTCCATGAGTTTTCTTGATATATGTGAAGAAAGTAGCACATCAGCAAAATTATTCCAATTCAGTTTTATCTTTGTTCATCAAGAAAAGGGTGAGAGACTAAAGAACAGGGTTTGGGATTCTACCAGTTTGGCTTCAGTAGTTCCGAAGATCAACTGAGAGTGAACCAGTTCGCTCCGACCTTCAGGTGGGCCCACCCACCCCTGTTTTATACTCACCTATAGTTCTTTGTTTTTTAGCCCAGCTGATCGGTGCAGCAGAATCAATTGCTGCTCCTAAGCTGTTTTTCTGTGAAATATGCATGCGCGCATAGCGCGCGTCAGGCACGTCAAGGAAAGTGTGCATTCAGTGAACTGGTTGTTAAAGCAGTAGGATCTCACCCCTGCTAAAGAACCATCTTTAGCAGATTGGGCTCTTTCTAGGAGCCATCATCATTTTATCTCAAGCTGACAGTGTGATAAATCAAACAACATTTTATGAACAGTGTGGCAAGATCAGCACAATTTAGCGTGATCAAATAATTGATCAGTTTTGAAACAAGATGATGATGGACACATTAGGACTCTTGAATATATTTATAATTCACTTATAAATAGCTGACGAGAAATAGCTGAAACAACTTTCCCTTCTCTCTTGCTGTTTTAATAGGCAGAAAACACATACTTTTGAATCTAATTTAGCTGAAGTAAAGGAAAGTTATAACTGAAAAAATGTATAGCACAATGTATAATTATAATTACCAGGATGAAAGGGGTTCTGTTTGACAGATACATTGAGGATGAGACTATCAATGGCTATGAGTCCTATTGCGATTTTGTTGTCACTAGTATCAGAAGCAATTATGGTATTCAATATAAGTTGCTGGCAGATAAAGGAGGAAAATATAGGCCTCTGAATAGCATTTGTTTAATCAGTATCAGAATATTATTGAAAATAGGCTCTTGGTTTGATTTGCTTTGTCTTGCAATATTATGTTAAAATAAGATCGGATAAATTCAGAAGTGATCCTTTTGTGATCTTACATTTTCTTGTGAAATTCTATATGCTTTTATGATCATTCTTACTGTGGGTGAATTATTACTTTAATATTAATTATTATAAGTTTAATGCTTAAAACTTAATTATATGAAATAAATGTCATAATTCATTTATTGCAGAATTTAAAATAGATTAGATTTCTTTTGCCCACAGATAGGATTTCTATAAAAGAAGCTAAAAGAACTGTTGTAGTAATTTTAATAGTAGAGAATATTTGTAGCTCAGGGTTGTACTATGGATTTCTTGATGCTCGCTGAGCTTATAGCTTACACTGATGATGTTACCTAATTTAGGAAATGAATTGTCTACAAGCAAATAACCAATCTTAAAGAGCACCAGTAATCTATATGATGAACCATGCTTATTCCAGTGCCTTTATTTGAATATCAGTGTTCAGCAAATAATTAAGGTCAACAGTATACCCATCACATAGGACACTTGCTAGATAGGTCTCCAAAACATTTCAAATTCAGGTAGTTCTAGCTTTTTCTTTCATAAAATGATGGCTGCAGATTTTCACTGCTGAGATGCAAACTCTTCCTCTTTTATATATGTGTGTGATGTTACTGTGCATATACTGAAGTGACAGAGCTTGTATTGCAACACAGCTTTTGTAAATTGATCCTCTGTGAGCCTCCTGTGTATAGTTTATTCTTGATGTGCTTATTTGGGATAAAGTTTCAGAGTAACTTATTTCTGAATAAATAAGTTTATGTTGTGTAACAGGAAATTAAACCAAACAATTGTGGTTTCCTCTTCATAGATCTCATGTTTTCTTGAAATCAAAAGTAAACTAACACTGGAACTAGATGATTGTTGTGATATCCTATCTGCTAATTTGGAAATTAATTAGCTAGCAGTCATAGTATATGAAAATCAATCTTCTGTTGGACATTTTTTCCCTTGGACATTGTCATTTGTTTTAATCCCTTATAGATAAATACAAAGGTTGTTAGGAAATTAATAAATTAAAAGTTTTCAGTGAGTTTTAGTTAATTTTCAGGTAACTTGATTTTAACAGTTTATGTCCCATTAACTCTTTTTTGGATTTGTGCCACTGTGGAGAGATAGAGTTGAAATCATAGAGTTGAATTCCTGTGTCATAAACTGAAAAGAATTCCCTATGGTCTTCCAAATGATCCATTACACTTCAGTAGCTGAACCTTTAAGATAGAAACATGTATCCATGGCACTATTCAGTTAGTAGAAGACATTTAAAATACAGTGTTACCATTTGAAACTCATTAAAGTTGGTACTTGACACATTTTGATGTGAAAACCTTGCTCTGGTACTCAACATATGTTTAGTACTGAATACAGAAATTAGAATTTGTTAGTGTCAATTGTTCATGACTAATACATTCCTTATGGGAAAGCTTTGTTTGGTACTTGTCATTTTTGTTGCACTTTCCAGAAACAATTAATGACAACTACCAAAGTGCCACTATAGAATGATTCCTTTGATCAGAACAGCAGTTGGATGGGAGTCATCATCACTCTTCTTGTGTCAGGTCACTTAGAGTCCTATGCCTTCTATTAGCATCTGCTCTTTTCATCCAGTGCCTGCTTGACCTGAGTTCCCTACCTATGACTCCCATCTTGCCTTGTCTGCTTTTTGCCCTCTCCTGGGGACTTCTACTACTGATTCACCAGTCTACCTGCTTGACAGTGGTAATTGCCTCACCCAGAAACTAATGCCTGATGGACCCTTCCAACATGGGCCAGCTGCCAGCCTCAATCTCCCAGTGTAGGTAGGCAATCAATGTTGTCGTTGCTGCAAGAGTTTCCTAAATTGAGCCTTTCTACTTAGAATGGGTGATAATTAGATCCTGGTACTGGGGAGATTATGGAAGGGTTTAAAATGCCATAAAGACTGTGGGGCTTTCTCAGGGCTCCATATGATTCATGGGCATACTTATTCTATGGCAAAGGAAATCTAGGGACCTTTAGGAATTAAGTGAAACTTTTAGCAACTGAATTCAGTATATGATAATCATTAATAAGCATTTATTCTCAAAGTTATACACACACATACTCATATTTAAATACATGAAGCTATATTATGAACGTTGTATTTGATTCTCATCTTGTATTCTGAATAACTGTGGTTGTTCCAGAATCTCAAAAAGGTCACTTCTGACCCAGCTGAGTTCCAGTAACTTGAACTTATATAATTTTATAATATTATAATTGTATAATTATACAGTTATACAAGTTTATGATGTGCTTTCCTCCAAGCAGATATCAGGCGAAGTTATCCCCTAAGTTGTCTTCAATATTATGGGTTCTGGTCCTATATCTTTAGTGGTACGTTTTACCAGAAAAAATAAATCTTCCAAATTACTTCAAGATGGGAATAAAATTGGAGATAAATCCTTATAGCTGTGCAATAGATTTGTAAATTACATAGTCATTACTGTAGAATTTTAAGCCTACATATTTAAATTATGAATTATAAATTATATTTATGTCATTGTGAGGTTTTGTCTTTACATTTCTTTCATTCTTGTAATTTTTCTTTAGTGAGTTACAGAGAGGGAGATACAGTTCTTTGATTTTTATTTTGATGAGATTCAACATTTGTAACTTGCATTTGTGACTTTTTTATTCTTTTTCAACAATATTCTGTTTTCAGACAGTCAAGACCAGAAATAATATTTCTTTGCCTTTATATTGTAATCATGGGAATTTATTTTGCTTTTTTTTCATCCTTTTCCAGATTTTATCACATTAATATAGCAGATTGTTCCTAAAGGTTTATAATAGCAAAATAATTTCAATATGACCATTTACCCTAAACATTTGTATTTTATCCATTTGAGTGAAAACAAGGTTATTTTGAAAAGAGATGAACACTAAAAAGTACTTTTTTAAAATTAAGAGTAGTGTTAAAACTTAGTATTGCTTCAATATTATACAGTATATATTCTGGTAGACAAGGGATGATTTCCCAATAGAAGTTTTTTATTTAGTGATTTTCTTCCAAATGTTATATAAAGTGAAAGCAAGTTATAATCTTAGTAAGGTTAACGTAATTTTTTGGCAGATTCAGTAACTTTTCAAGCACTGAGTTATGATGGCTTCTAACAAAAACATTATAATGAATGACTTCAATTATCCATATAAAGTGTGTGTGTGCATGTGTGTGTATGGTATGTGCATGTAATATATGGGATATGGGATTAAATACGATATATAAGTGTTGTTGAAACAACTGGAACAATAATAATAATCTGGGAACACCAGCAAAGTGATACTTGGGTTTTTTAAAAGAGATTTGACAAAAATGCCGGCCAGAGAGTTCTGGGAGTCCTAGTATCTTAAATTTACTAGGCTGAAAAAACTCTGTTCTAGAACTTGTATAACTAGTGACTGTTATTAGAAAGTGACACACCCAGCAATATATTTCCATTTTATTTATAGGTAGTATTATTGTTACCTTGTTCTTTTACTTTTTATAACTGACTAGCTGAATACCTGTGCTCCGCTAGGAAAATATGTGATTGGGCTTGATAAATCAACACTTACAGTTTGAAAATTAATGAGTAGTTACAATCGGCGTCTCCTCTCCCCTTCTCTCCCTCAGGCTTGCCCCACAGAGACCTCTCCTATCTTAACTTCTTCTCTCCTCAGCCTTGCCCCACAGAAACCTCTCCTACCTTATATCTTTATTTGCCTCAGGCTTGTCTCCAAACTGCCAGCCAGCAGGCCAGATGAGTCATGAGCTGATGTGGCAGTTTGAACAGAAATTCAAGTGGCAGTTTGAACAGAAATCTTTTCAGATGGGGAGTGGGGAGCGTATTAATAATAATATAACAAATACTGATGATCTGATGGTTATTACAAAAAATCCTTTCTAAGCGAGCACTTAGAAGCCAAGAGGAACATACTTGCCACGTTTCAAGTTTGTAGGCTTTGCGATTCTGGAGATTCTGTGATCCAGCATGAGTGGTTTTCGTGTGTGTGTGTGTATAGATAGATAGATAGATAGATAGATAGATAGATAGATAGATAGATAGATAGATAGATAGATAGATAGATAGATGGTGAAGGTTGGGCTATGCTAATCTTTCCATGGAACACAGAACTCCCTTTAAGTGACCAGGTTTTGTATTTTCCCCGTGTTTCTGGATCACATCTTCACTATTGGAAACCAATTAATCTTTACCTATAGCAGTGCCTATGGCCATATAGGAAGGCTACACTTGGACTTCACTGAAGTTATTTCATAGGCATGTAACTAAATAAATGTGAACTTATACAATGAGGAAATGATTTGCACCCATGTTGCTGTCAAGACATATCTATCTGCCATTTGATACACCTGCATATTTGAATATACTTTAATAACATTTATTCAATAAATACTGTCAATCTTTCTCCAGATCAGAATGGTAGGAACAAAAAAACATCCCAAAAGTTTTCAGATAGAGTTCCATAGTGCTGCACATCTAACAATGTGTAGATCAATAAAAGGCCAGGCTGTTTTACTGCTGGTGTTAGGAGAACAGTATTCCCCAGGGTTAAGGCCTAGGTAATGAGAAGCAAGCCAAAGTTACAAAGATACATGTAGATAGTATGACATAAGGTCTGAACTTTCCTATAACAAAAGGAGGGAGAAATTTAGATACCGTGTGTAATTAATTATACTATAACAAAAAACAACAACAACCCCTGATTCTGTTGTAAACAACAGACAATCCACCTAGGACACTTTCTTCAGCTACTCTGTGCTATTCTGAGTCACCAGTCTTTAATGTTTAAGCCAATTATTTTCTTGGTTAGGTATGGTGTGAAACAAACACAAATTCTAGGAAAATTTGCATTGTAATTTCAACACATTAGCCAGGCATAGCAGTTTCTAGCAGCCTCAGGCAGCCTGACTACATTAAAAAAGCAATAATTTTAAATTACTTTTATAACATTAATAATACTTTACTTGATAACAAATTCTATGTTCTAAGTTTGCACAACTTTTTTTCATTTAAGATAATTACATATTTAACATGGAAACTTATTTTCAAATTCTAAGTATTTGTCAGATGTCAGGAAATCTTACAGCCAGAATAGTAGAATATTTTTGCTTTGCTATATACCATATTTATAATACCCATAAGGGGGATACAAAATATATTTTAATGGACAAGGATTAATTGATTCCAGTGTCAAAATGTTATTAATGTTGAGCATACTCTTATATTAGGTATCATGCTAATTTATATAAACAAAATTATTTTCTATGCTGCTACTGCTAATTTTGGATATCTAATTATAAAGTATTCTTTGAATAGTTCTTTTCTGAATTAAGAAAAAAATAATTCTAGTTTGGAAGTTTGTAATTTTTGCTTTGTGTTTTTAAGAAAAAATATTGTTTAATATATTAGTTTTTATTTAGTTGCATTAGAGCACATATCCACTCATGTCTATTCACATAAGCCCAGTTGTTTTTAATGAAATACATTAATTTTATATAAAAGTTATAGGCTGCAAACACTTTTCCCTCTAAGCATCCTTTATTCATGTCAGAATGACACATTTTACTGTCTCCTTGATTTGACTTAGCCAAGAAAAAAAAAGCCCACTTCATTTGAGATTGACCAATGAAAAGGATTAAGTTTGTCTTAAAATCTGTTGTTAGGCCCTGTTTTAATTATATACAAGAACAGAATTTTATCATATGTTATCTGTGTTTTTCCCCCTAAATGTAGTTCATGAGCATTTAGATACATTTTAGATATTTCTAAATGTAGACACATAATTTAGATACATGAGATAGGCATTTAGATACATTATTTTAGATTATTTAAGTTTTTATGGGAAAATTCTACATTGGATGAAAATTGTAAATTAACATTGTGATGTATTCTTTTTTGTTAAATGGAAGCTCAGGTTGGATGCATGAGTAAGACCAGAACATTTGAAAAACACCAGATTGGGAAAAATTGATTTGAGCCAATTGGTAATAGTTGCTGGAGTCTGGCTAGTGTTTATTAGGATTAATATTCTTCTCTTGCCCATCATATTTCTAGGGAAGCCTCATAGTGTAGGGTTTCTTGCAAGTAAGAAAGATATCTCTTTTCTAGCCATCTTATCTACAAAAGAATACTACAAAATAATGAGTTATCTTTCATGTAGAGTTGGTAAAGCTCAGGATATGATTGGGAAAGGTAAATCTACTCTTTTCTTTGATGTATTGAAACACTTAAAGTGTATTGCTTCAAGACAAGCACACTAAGGTATTAAGAAATATTTAGATAACAAGAATTAAAGGCTAATGAATCTTTGGATTATTATTCAAACTTTTGCCACCTCACATCTCAATATCTGCATACTGATCCATATCTTCAGAGGCCTTTAATCACATTACAATGTAATGTTATGTAAAGAGATTCCCTAATTGAGGTTAATTTTCAAAGACCAAAGTCAGTGTACCAACCAAGGATGTAACCGGATACATTGTTTCTTTTTTACTCTAAAACGTCTTATGCATTACTGGCCATACTTCTTTGAAATAATATTGGTGCTATTATATTGCCATATTTTGGATACTTTACAGATATACTTTTATATTTTCAAACTTCTTCTCCTTCCTTTTAACCTGCACTTTCTTCCATTATTTATGTTCCTTCAATTTAATCTTCCTTCATTTTTCTCCATGCCTAAACCAACTCAGTCCATATCTTTCATATTGGTCATTTTTGCAAGCTATTCGATCTCCATAAGCTGAGACGTCCAAACGAGTAGAGGTGCAGTTATTGCCACCCTCTGTAGCTGTAGTGGCTTCCAGGGGATATATCCTTATTCACAAATAAGATTTTATATCCACTGGATATAAAACCTTATTTGGGAAATTGGCCTTTATGCATCATAAGGGATTTATGATGCATAAAGGCTACGTGGGCGACTGCGAGCCACCACATGTTTATTGGACCCGTGCCCCTCCTGGCTTGTACTGGCATCCTGGGAGGTGACACGAGGCTGGCTCCAAGAGGTTATCAACGCATCCTTGAGTGAGGGTTCCTTGCCTGCCTCCCTAAAAGAGGCCATGGTGAGGCCCCTCCTCAAGAAGCCCTCTTTGGACCCAGCTCTTTTGAACAACTACCGTCCAGTCTCCAACCTTCCCTTCTTGGCGAAGGTTGTTGAGAGTGTGGTGGCACAACAGTTTCCCCGTCACCTGGAGGAAGTTGACTATCTAGATCCGCGCCAGTCCGGCTTTCGGCCCGGGCATAGCACCGAGACGGCATTGGTCGCGTTGGTAGATGATCTCTGGAGGGCCAGAGATGGGGGTTGTTCCTCCATCCTGGTCCTATTAGACCTCTCGGCGGCTTTCGATACCATCGACCATGGTATCCTATTGCATCGGCTGGGGGGGTTGGGGGTGGGAGGCACCGTGTTACGGTGGTTCTCCTCCTACCTCTCTGGCCGATCGCAATTTGTGTTGGCAGGAGGGCAGAGGTCGACCTCGAGACCCCTCACATGTGGGGTGCCTCAGGGGTCGGTCCTCTCGCCTCTCCTGTTTAATGCATATATGAAGCCGCTGGGTGAGATCATCCGTGGCTTTGGGGTGGAGTACCACCTGTACGCTGATGACACCCAGCTGTACATATCTACCCCAAACCACCCCAACGATGCCGTAGCGGTGATGTGCCAGTGCCTGGAAGCCGTGCGGACCTGGATGGGAAGTAACGGACTCAGGCTCAACCCGACCAAGACCGAGTGGCTGTGGTTTCCGGCTGCCCGATTCAACCAGCTCTCTCCAACGCTGGCCATAGGGGGCGAACATCTTGCCCCTGTGGATGGGGCGCGCAACTTGGGTGTCCTCCTGGATACCCGGCTGTCCATGGAAGATCAAGTGACAGCCGTGGCCAGGAGGGCGTTTTACCAGGTTCGCCTGGTACGCCAGTTGCGCCCCCTATTGGATCGGGACGCCCTTCGCACAGTCACTCATGCTCTCGTGACATCCCGACTGGATTATTGCAACTCTCTCTACATGGGGCTCCCCTTGAGGTGCACCCGGAGGCTTCAGTTGGTCCAGAACGCAGCCGCGCGAGCAATTATGGGCACCTCTAGGTTTGCCCACGTAACACCGCTCTTGCGCGAGCTGCACTGGCTACCTGTCGTCTTCCGGGTGCGCTTCAAGGTGTTAATTATCATCTTCAAAGCGCTCCATGGCTCGGGACCTAGTTATCTGCGGGATCGGATCCTGCCTCATACATCCTCACGGCCGATACGCTCCCACAGAGAGGGACTGCTCCGGGTGCCGTCCACTAGACTTTGTCAGCGGGCGACGCCCAGGGGAAGGGCCTTCTCTGTGGCGGGCCCAGCCCTCTGGAACGACCTTCCCCCCGATATTAGGACAACCACGGACCTCCGCTCCTTCCGCTTAAAATTAAAGACTCACTTTTTTCGCCTGGCCGGCCTTGGGTAGTCTCTTTTTAGGTTAGGGGGTTTTTAGGGGTAATTTTTAGTTTAGTATATGGGTTTTAGCGCAGGAATTATTTAATTTACTTTTAATTCTGTTGTTTGTACTCTGTAGTTTGTTCTTTGTATTTTTAATTGCCTGTGCCCCGCCTCGAGTCCCCTTGGGGAGAGAGAGCGGGTTATAAAATTAAATTATTATTATTATTATTATTATTATTTATATCTCGTCTTTATTATTTTTACAAATATCTCAAGTCACCCAGCTGGCTTTCATGGCTAAGGCAGGACTTGAATTTTCAATCTCCTGCTTTCTAGCCTTAACCACTAGACCTAACTGGGCCTTGTTGCTTGTGTACCAGTCTCCCTGCTACACAACCATTTCCATACTTTGCTTGTTGAATGCTATGGCCAGATTGGCCCAGAGGTTTTCCAGACTTGTAGTTCTGGGAAATTTCAACCTGCTTGTTCTGGGGTCACAAGTTGGAGGTGGCTCAGGAGTTAATGGCCACCATAATATCCATGAATGTGATTCACGTTTTAAGCAGCCCCATGCTAGACTTGGCTTTTTCTCAGGGCAGTCATAACATTACCATTGGGGGGAGGGTTATTGTGATTAGTTAGTTGCCATGTATACATCACAACCTGCTAGCGTTGGCTATAGAAAGACCAATTTAATTTCTCATTTCTCATTAACAGAATTGGAAGGAACCTTGCAGGTCATCTAGTCCAACCCCTGCCCAAGCAAGAGACCCTACATCTGCATCTACCTAGGATCAAACTCACAACCTCCTGCTTGTGAGGCAAGAGTTCCACCTCTAGGCCACAGTAGATAATTGATCTCACTCAAGTTCCTAATAGTCCTTGAGGGGTCCGAGCAGAAAGTTGTGATAGTCCCCAACATTCTGCTTTATTGGTTGATTTAGTCTTGTTTGCTTGTTTGTCTGTTCATTCATTCATTCATTCATTCATTCATTCATTCATTCATTCATTCATTCATTCATTCATTCTACCTTTATTATTTTTATAAATAACTCAAGGTGGTGAACACACCTTCTTTCTCCTATTTTATCCACACAACAATGACATGAGTGAGTGACTGGCAAAGTCACCCTGCTGGCTTTCATGGCTAAGGCAGGACCCGAACTCAGGACCCTTGCTTTCTAGCATGGTGCCTTAAACCACTAGACCAAACTGATGATGACAAGTGAATCAGTTCATGCCTATATGAACTCTCTGGGCTCTTGAGACTTGAGAATCTTTTGGGTTTTAGAGGAATTCAGAAAGATAAAATGGCATAAGAGATGTCTGGGGCATTAATGGAAGAAGAAAAAGAACAAGAGTAAGCAGGGTTAAGAGTATTTATTAAAATTATGTTATGGTAGTAAGAACAGCAAAACATTGCTAATTGCAATGGAATGTATTTATGAGAAGACGAGGGAAAAGAGATGCTGCATAGGGAATGATTAACCAAGAGAGATCCCAGTTGCTTCATGGTCAGATTTTTTTTTTAAATTAAGAAGGATCTGCTCTAACTGCTCAGTTAAATGTGGTGGCAGGACGTTTCTACCTTTAGACTTGCAAGATTTATGTCAGCCCTCCTGGTAAACCAGACAGGAAATATACCTAGATGAATTAAATCTACTACTGTATTGTAAGACTACAGTAACAGAATCTTGCAACTCTGAAAGTACAAAATTTAGCACTCATGGCTTTTGCTTAAAGAGTGGGTAGTAGCCATAGCCAGGAGAGTCTTTGCACAAATCCATTTTGTGCAGTATTTGCACCGATTCCTAACTTGGGAAGCTCTGCTCATTATCACTCATTCATTAGTCACCATTGCAATACTTTATGTATGAGGCTGATTGAAAAGCATTTAGGAAACTTTCTGTTGCTCACCCGAGTTATGGTTAAGAGAGATGGCATAATAAATAAATAAACTTCAACCCACAAGATCAGACCTCCCCTTCATTTAGAAGTTTTAATTCCTGGTTTCATTTGTGCACAGATATGTATTTCCCCCCCTTTAATTTCTCTCCCATTCATCATACATGGATTATTATTATTATTTATTTATTAAATTTGTTTGGCACCCATCTTTCCATGAGGTAACTCTGTCACTCATTATGTTTTTGGTCCTTCCGCACTTTCACCAAATTCTTTTGAGAAAGATAATAAAAGTGTAAACTAAGTAATCATCCTTAATTGTGCCAATGCCACCTGCAGCATGCTGTGCTCAGTAGCAGTCTGTTTTGGCTTATTTTGGCCAAGATACGAAAGCCTAGCAAGCGCATACTGTTCTGTGCAAACTACACCCTGTAATTTAGAGACTATTAGCATTCTGCCAACTTAGAGGTTAATCTAGTGTACTCACATCCAGTCATTTAACACTTTTGACCACTGTGGCTCTATTAATTTACAGAAATTCAGAGTGAAATGCTGTGGATTCCAAACCAGTATTAAGAATTTCCTGCATTATATCATGATATAACTCCTTTCCCCCCATTCCGTTTTTTTTTTTCATTTATCTCCTGCCCTCGTAAAATAAATTAAAAGTGTGGGATACTCAGTCAATATTTATTTCTCTCACACCAATTTTTTATATTTATTTGACAATGTTTCAAAGACAGCAATGAAATATATATCAAATGTTGTATTCTGTTATTATTTGTAGGTCTATTATTATCTTTAGGATTTTGTGTCTATTGGCAGATAGAATATTTCTCCTTCTAATTACTGTTTCTTGACATTGCAGTATTAAAGAACAATCCATTTCACTTCATGCTGCCACATTCTCCCATGAGTTAACCCTAAATTATTTTTTCCCATTAGAACAAGCCTGGACATGCCCATGGCAAGACACCATTCTTGGGTTACCCCTCCCAGGTAGGTTTTCTAAAGCTTTTTCAGAGGGCTATTACATCCCATCCTTTGAGATATTGACTATAGAAACAGCCTCCGAAAGACATATTTTGCCTTAATTTTTCCCATCTCTTAAGCAAAATACTCAAGTTGTCTAGAAAGATAGATCTGAAACTACAAGAAATCTTCACTTTTAGAATGTGTTGTGGATCGTACTTTGCCCTGAGTCATCTAATGAATATTTAGTTTACATCTATCCCAGGAATCTAGTTGTGTATGAATTGCAAATAAATATCTGTTGATTGACATGTGCTTTTTAGATTTATCACTAACTAGAAATAATTCCTTTATTAGTTTTCAGAGAGATAAATACAAACATTCTGTTAGGATTTGTTCAATTTTGTTGGGCTTTTAATTGCATTATAGTTCTGTGGAAGAACGTGATACCCAGGTTTGGTGCCTTTCGAAAGTGTCAGGGCATGAAGTTGGTGACCACTGTGATAGTGGTTTGGCAATAGAGTAGATTGAAATTTAAAAGTGTGAGACTTAAAACTCAGTGAACATTAATATTTAGTAATTATTCCCATTTTGTGTTTTGAGTTTTATTGTTCTCAGAACAAAATAAAGGAGCTGTTCATCACATTGAATTAGTCACCAGTTTATTTTGCATTTTAGTGAGGTATTTTCATCAGTAGCTTATTTTCAGGTATTTTAAATATTGAGAAGAAACATGCTATTTTGAACAATAATCAAGTTAACAAGCTGATGAATGATTGGGGTATTTCTAGCCTTATTTAGGATACTTATCAAGCAGTAAACACTATTGCTAGGTAAGAACACCAATCAGTTTGTTAGTACCTCAATCAGTATCTTTTATTGTGCTTTGATTTCTGCCTTAACTGAGATGTTTGACAATCACAGCAATGGCAAACAGCAGGACTCTAGCCCTTTAGCTGACAATAAAAAAGTCCCACAGTGTTTGCAAGTGATTGTCTAGTAAGAACAAGAAAGATGACCAATATAAATAATGTAGCTTTTCTTGCTCCGATATCTTCTGCATATACAATGAAATACCCCACTCTGAATTGGAGTTATTACTATTTTTAATTATCATAAGTATCAATTTAGTTGTACACTTTTCTTTCTTGAAACAGGAGCGCACTTCATCTGGAAGACACTAGACTGAGGACAGCTGCTTATTACAGGAATTGCTGTGTTTATCTAAAGCAATATAATTCTGTTGCAGTATTTTATTTCCAATAGCTCCTAAACTAACTTTGCCTGGATATTTCAGATAATAAAGGCTTTCCCAAGTAGCTATAGCAATTGTAAGTCAAAATATTTTGATGACTAAACAGAATGTGAGGATCCTCTAGAAGCCCATAAGGATTATATGAATATGGGCACTGTGCTTTAATGGCAGGTAGCATACAGAAGTTTGAGTTTGGTGAAGAATGGCAATAAAAAATATTTTTTTTGCTCTTTTTAACTAGAAATGATGCCTAGAGAATTAGTGCAAAAATGCTGAACGTATTATATTACCAGAAAACTTCTTAGCATAATTTGTACAGGTATTTTTCAAATTTTGCTTTATCAGAAAATAAAATTTCTGAAAAGTAACTGGCAGACTGAAACTAAGAACTTTTAATGGTCATCATAGACATCATGTCTTACTATCTGCTACCACCTACCAGTTGCTTCACCCCCTGGTACAATCAGGGATAATTTTTTTGCTATATATGAATAATTCACTTATGTGGCTGATACTTACATTACCCTGAATCCGGTAGACTGTAGGTGAGAAGAAATTGATGTATTGTAGAAACCACATAAATAGTTTCTGTCTTTACTAGACAAATTGATGTGTGTGTAAATCATGTTGTGTAATCATGTGCAAAAGGTTTTTAGTTACATGTGTACTTCAACATTGTATCAGTCTTGGATAAACAACCAAAATTGCAGTTATCCCACCCAAACAAAGTTTCTTGATATTCTTTTTAATGAATGGTCATAAATGCCTATTCATGTGTCTGCCACATAGGCAAATGGTTATTGGCATCTTTATCCAAGTTATGCAACTGGGTGCCTGAAATACATAGAAAATTATTTCCAGTCATATTTTATTCATAGAGGTCCAGTGGAAGTTTAGGCTAATCACTGGTCTACTGCTGTTGTTTAATTTTTAATTTTTCTCTTTTTAGATAAATCTTCAACTTGGGAGATTTTTAAAACAGCTACAATCTAGCTGGATAACAAAACATTTGCTTTATTTTATTCTGAAAATTGGGGATATTTGTAGAGTAAAAGTTTTTTTTACAAAGATCAGTTTTTCATGTGGAGGATTAGATTAGATACTAGACGTGTATGTTGTATAATTCTTATTTGATTTTTAGGGATATTTTTTCATAATTTTGTTAATAAATTTTCTTAATGTGAAGACCTTTTAAAGAAATTGTTATAAAAAATGTTAAATAGGGATGGATCTATCTATCTATCTATCTATCTATCTATCTATCTATCTATCTATCTATCTATCTATCTATCTATCTATCTATCTATCTATCTGATACAAATAAGTGATATTGCATTTCTTTAGTGAAAATAAATGCAGAAGGGAATCTACAAAGAGATATTTTAATGAATTTACAGCCTGATAATATCATAAGACTTTCAAGGCAGAAATCTATCTTACAGATTTAGAATATATGTATCAAAGGGAAGAAGGGAAAATGACCTGTATTAGAGTATTTCCTGTTAAACATTCTCCTATTATTTTAAGCATTTCTATATCACTTCTCATTTAAAAGAAAATATGGAGCAGATTTGTTTGATTTCAGTCAGTTTTGAGGTGTATAACTGTTTTTCAGGTGAAGGTTGATTGGTTTTAAACTGGTAGCCAGGAATTGTACTTCATACAATGCTAAAATTATATTTGATTTGATTATTTTTTAAAGTTTAAAACATCTGACAGATTGTGGCAAGCCAATGTCTTTTGAGGGGGTGAGAGAGAGTGACTGAAATTCTAAGGGCTGAAAATCACGGTAGTCAATATATATGATCTAATATATGCTTGGCAGAGCAGAAACAGGAAAGAATAAGCATTTGAGTCAGTTTTCCACAGTTACATAGCCTCAGTAATCTCCAACTACAATGCAGTATGGATAGCAAAGTGGTGTTCATATTAATTTAGTAAAAACAGAATATTTTTATTCCTATTAAAAAGTTGTTTCTCCTGTTTAAAGTTCCATTTTATGCCTAACATACAGGGGTGGGTTTCAAATTTTTTGGAACAGGTTCTGTGGGTGTGGCCTGCTTTGTGGGAGTGGCTTGCTGGCCATGTGACTGGGTGGGAGTGGCTTGCCAGCCATGTGACCGGGTGGGAGTGGCCAACTTGGAAAATGTGAAACTCACTTAACAATGGTCTTGGTTAACAACTAAACTTTTGGGCTCAATTGTGGTCATACATTCTTTCTTTCTTTCTCTTTCTTTCCTTCTCTCTCTCTTTCCCACTTTCTCTCTCTCTTTCTTTCTCTCTCTCTTTCCCTCTTTCTCTTTCTCTCTTTCTTTCTTTCTCTCTTTCTTTCTCTTTCTCTCTTTCTTTCCCTCTTTTTCTTTCTCTTTCTTTCTTTCTCGCTTTCTCTTTTTCTTTCTCTCTTTTTCTCTCTCTTTCCTTTCTGTCTCTCTTTCTCTGTCTTTCTCTCTCTCTTTCTTCTCTCTCACTTTTTTCTTTCTTTCTTTCTCTTTCTTTCTTTCTCTCTCTGTCTCTCTCCCCTTCATCCGCCCATCTATCACTCTGTGTTTGTGTGTGTGTGTGTCTGTCTCGCATTCACGCACTTAAATCACTTTCTGCGTCTCTCTCTTTCTCTCCCTCCTTCCCTCTCTGTCTCTGTGTGTGTGTCTGTCACTCTCTGATTCCCCCCTCTCTCCCTGTCTCTCTCTGTGTCTGTGCCTCTCTCTGTCTGTCTGTCGTCGTGCCCGCCCGCCCGCCCGCCTGCCCCCCGTGGAGCCTCTTCATCCCGGGACCGCTGTGCTCACTCACCTTAGCCTGCCCTCCCCGCCGCCCGGCCGCCTGCAGCTGAGAAGCGTGCGTGTGTGTGTGGGAACAGGAAAAGTTTTGCCGCGAGTGGCGGGGGTGGGGTGGGGGTTCGCGCAGTTTAGCGCGCTCTTGTTCCGCTGCCCCTAGCCGGCAGGAAGAGGCTCCGCGGGGGGGGGGCACGACGACAGACAGACAGAGAGAGGCACAGACACAGAGAGAGACAGGGAGGGAGGGGGGAATCAGAGAGTGACAGACACACACACAGAGACAGAGAGGGGCTTTAAAGGCCGAGCGCTGGCTGAAGGGCTCGGCCTTTGAAGCCTTCCGGCTAGGGGCGGGGCGGAAGAGCGCGCTAGGCTGCGCGAACCCCCCCCGCCCCCCGCGCCAACAGGGAAAGCAGGCCCGGCAGCTTCAAAACTAAAGCGCCTGGGTCTTGAAACTTTCCCTGCTAGGGATACACGAGCGAGCCACGTGTTCCTTAGATACTTCCGGGTCCACGATCCAAAGGGCTCGCTTGGGATCCGGAAATTTGACGAAAGGGCTCGCGCGAACCCCTGCGAGCCCCCAGGAACCCACCCCTGCTAACATACCTATCAAACTTTTGGAGTAATGTCAATTAACATACCTCTTCCATAATGAATCTTGGATTCAGAACTTCTTTCCCACACATCCAGATGTTTGGAGTAGAGACTTGATTTTTGTTCTTTACATTATAAATAATTTGATTGGTTTCAAATTGTTCAGTTAGTGTATGCTGTTGTTTTAACACATGTTTTGTTGCATTATGGGAATGGGGAGAAAAAATATTGCAGCACAAGCTCTGCCCCTTTTGTATGTCCATTGCAACATTACACATAAGTAAGAAGTGCAACTTATGTCAAAGTACTCACTCAGTTTGACTAAGCCATCACATTCTGCAGATGCCTCTGGTTGTGTCTGTTAATTTGCAACTCATGATTAATGTACTGTTACATTTAAATTATTAAGTTATATGAAATGATATATGTATAGTAATGGCAATGTGTTGTTTTAATTGGAACAATTCTCAATAAAAGCATATTTTCATTTGCAAATAATGTTACGGTTGATTATATCTACCAGGTATTTTATTTTTAATAGCTTGCCATATGCTAAATAAACTAGGTACTTTTTCATTGCGATATCAGATTGATTCAGTCTTTCTACAAATGCAAAGTTTAGCAAATCTGTGATATTCTGCTTACTAATTTGTCCTGTTTTAGTAGTGGAATAGTTGCAGTAAAGCGAGTACTAGAGATCACCTTGAGAAAACAAAATCTTGTAATTAGTATGTAACTCAAGGAAATAAAAGTAACAGGAACATTGGGGGAGTTGAATAAATGAAGTTGGATTCTTGCTCTTAAGGGAATCTAAAACTGAGTCTAGATAAGTCTTGAACTTCAAAGGAAAGGCTTTCAATAAGCTGTGAGAAGTGGTATGTAGGATCTCATGGCATGATAAGCTATATGAAAAGGAGGACAAAAGGATGGAGCTTCTAAAATTGGAGAATTTGAAAGTAGAGTTGGAGGTAGGTCAAATGAGGGAAAAATATGAAGGACAGCAGAAAAAGCCAAAGGGCTTAGGGAAAATTCCAAAACAGAAAAGAGAACATATATAAAAGAGAGAAAGACACATGTCACAGAGTAGAGAAAGGCTGCCTAGAATTGTATAATTTGGCCAGAAAACTGAAAATACAAAGGATGCCAAGAACAAAACAGGCTTCTTTATTTATTTATGTTCAAAATATAAAAAAAGACAGTGGCTCTGTGTAGATGGCAGAATGCTAATAGGTAAGAAATGAAAGACATAGATAAAGTACTTTACTGTGCACTGGCTAGCTTGATACCAGTTACTGAGTTTGATCCCAGTTCAGATCACAAGATTTATTTTAAAGAACTTAGAGATCAATTAGTAGAAGTCAGTATAGTGTTCTCAAGAATATTGCCAGCCTAACATCTCATTTTTGATCAGTTAGATTGTGAGAATTCTGCAGATATAATATTTTCTGCATTCAAGAAATTATTTGATGGAATACTCCATGGCATGATAATTATTTAAGTGAGTAAATTGGATTGGATGGAGGGAAGTAACAAATGTTCTGCAAGGATTAAAAGAGAGCACTAGGTAAATAGCATTCATTCATTCATTCATTCATTCATTCATTCATTCATTCATTCATTCATTCATTCATTCATTCATTCTATATACCCAACCATTTAGCACACAATTCAGAGTGGCATGCATCATCATATAGAGTCATGTAAAGTCCATAAAATCGTATAATAGAAAACCATAAAAAACAAACCAAACTACAAAGCATAGAACTGCAGAAAAGCTTCAGGAGGATATTGGTGAAATAGCATTTCTTTCCCTCTTTCTTTTATAGACTGCTCCATCGGGCATTTGCTGTTATATTGAACACATTTCTATTGTGTTGTATTTTTTATATATATAATTTTAAAAATTAGACTCTTTTAATTATTTTGGGTAATTGGCTTTGTGTTATTTTTCCTAGACATCTTAAGCTTCAGTAACCTGCATCTCAAAAACATACATTATCTTAATTTAAAATTCACCTAAATGCAACTTAGTTCAAACATCAAGCAATTTCCATATATCTGTTGTCAGCACTGTTAAATGATAACTAGATAAGTCTGATGTTGGTTATAAATCTCTTCTTCCAGTCACAATTGATTACCAAGGCCAAGTCAATTAAAGCATCTCAGCCACGTTTAACAGTGGGATAAGAGGAATCAAAACCAGACTTTTACTGTAACATATATCTCATGAGATTATACATTCAATTTGAGATATATTTGAATAATATCAATTTAACTAAATATTGAATATATCTACTGAATGCTCCTCAGAGAGCAGCTTTTCATTTTCTTTTTCAGGGAATGTAAATCAATATAGTTTAATTTCCTTTATAAGGCTTTTGGAAGGCAGTTTTTATATCAATAAAAGTAATGTGAGTACGTATATCTTCTATCATATATAAAATGTGGTGATATATTGCACAAACTTTTACAGTCTTGTACTGCTTAGTTTTTAAAGTTCAATTATTTAGAAGATGCTAAATAATTTAATACTTTAAATTTTAATTATCTGCAGCAATTATCACTTAGTATTCTGTTCCAAACTTTCAATCACAATAGATTCCACTTCCTTTTTAATCTAGAAAATACTTAAAATATACTGGCTTATCAGAAAAATTCATTCTTTTCCTTTCAAAATATAATACAAATTTGTCATTTCAACTCTTCATTTTCCATTTAGACCTTTCTGAAAACTTCCATAACATTTATTCTCCGTTCTTATGATTGCTATGTAGATATGTCATCAATATTTGCCTATATTCAGTGCACATACACACAGGCCGAAATTCTATATTTAAATTACGAAAGTAAGGAACACAATGTAATTTCTTATAAAGCCTTTGCATTTGGACCTGCTGTTGGAGAATTGGATAAATGGCAAGTGTTTCTCTTTTCCCCATAATGTTTTTTTCCCCTTTCTGTGCACAACATGTAAAAGCAAGTGGGAAAAAAAAAGAATGCATAATTTAGTCATCAGTTTGAGGTCCCGCACAAAGGTGCATTGCGTTCCTCACCTCTGTACTATGAATATTGCCTTTCTCTAGTTGATTATGTATAATCCTGCAAGGATGAGCCACACTTCCAAACTGTAAATTGATGCTGTGAGAGAAAGAACACCAAATAACCATTTCCATATGATGCCAGTCTTTGCTATACTGGAGCAGCCTGCATTGAAGATCGTTGTTATTTGGAAACTGCCTGCAGGTAGAGATTGAACTGAATTCACAGAATTCATGTTTTCAATGTTAATTGCTCCTATAATATTTTCAGTAGAATGTAAGGTTGACTTTGTTATTATTCTTATCGTAACTTGTACTTTTACATTGGGAAAACCTATTATCCAAAAGAGCATTTACACCCTTGTGTGCAGCTTAGCTTTTGCTAACTGGTATATAAAATATTATGTTGCATTTATTCTATATAAAATACAAAAAAGCTAAATTAAATACTCTGCAATTCAAGCTTTATGCAGAGAAACCTTCTGTAAACACTACTGCCATCTTCTTTAGAATATTTTCTAAAACATTGTCTCTAAAATAAAGGAACCAATTCTATGATATTTGAATACCCATTCCAGGTAAATCATTTGCAGTTCCCAGGAAAAGTACCAATGCGAGAAAATATGCAATATTTTTATATCCATTATAAATCATATACTTGCACACCTATCAGATTTTTTTTCTTTATAAATGATTATTGGGAGATTTTTGCAAGTAGTATTGTTTGATTTAGTGCAGTGATGGTTGACCTTTTTGACACCAAGTGCCAAAACTGGAGTGTGTACGGGTACAAAGGCGCGCTTGCACACGTTGGAGCACCAGAA
Source organism: Rhabdophis nuchalis (assembly GCA_039707465.1). Taxonomy (NCBI): domain Eukaryota; kingdom Metazoa; phylum Chordata; class Lepidosauria; order Squamata; family Natricidae; genus Rhabdophis; species Rhabdophis nuchalis. The sequence goes on along the minus strand of CM077643.1, from coordinate 79,215,233 downwards.
CCCAGAAAAAAAGCAGCTGACTGGTGTGCATGCATGCACTGGCCAGCTGGTCTTCCAGGTTCCGTTGCTAGCCAGCTGTTCTTTGATGGAACCCAGAAGAGATCAGCTGGCTGGTACACATGTGCATCAGACTAGTTCGATGGTGTGCATGCGTGTGACGAAACCCGAAAGAGCGGCTGGCGACGGCACGTGTGCCTACAGAGAGGGCTCTGCATGTCACTTCTGGCACGTGTGCCACAGGTTTGCCATCATGGACCTAGTGGTTAAGGCACCAGACTAGAAACCAGGAGGCTGAGTTCTAGTCTTGCCTTAGCTATTAAAGCCAGTCATTGACTTTCAGCTCAATCCACTTCACAGGGTTGCTGTGTTGGGAAAAATAAAAAGAAGGTAAATTAGATATTTCTGCTGCTTTGAGTTATTTATAAAAATAATAAAGGTAGGATATACATAAATAAATAAACTATACATAAACATGGGAGACTATTATTGCAGAGATATTAGGAACATCATTATGAGTCATCTCCAAATCAGATGGGCAGCACACAAATCAGGTAGATAGGTAAGTAGAGAAAAAGTCTGAACAGGGAATAAAGGTAATCCTCGACTTACAACCATTCATTTAGTGACCACTTGAATGACACGCAAAAAAGTGACTTATGATCTTTTTCATAAGTCTTAACAACTGTGGCAAGAAAAGTTGTAAAATGGGGCAAAACTCACTTAACGTATTGTTTAGCAAGGGAAATTTTCAGCTCAATTGTGCTCACAAGTCAAGGACTACTTGTACTTTAGATTTTGCCACAAGCACATTGACATAAAACATGTTGCTGCTGCATACTATCCCATCCAAAAAGTGCCATTTAGAAGAAACACAAGATGAGAACCCAATGATATTGGTTGAGAAATCAGCGGTGGAATTTCCTTAAATACAGTTTTGGAACTTGAAGAATAGAATCTATAAGAGGATTCTTTTATCACCTGTATTAAGAACACTAAATTATGTACAAAATGTATCTGGCAAAGTTGCATGACAGAACAAATATAACAGGTCTTTAAAAAAAAAATGCAAAATTTTGATGAAACCAACTAATAGCAGAATATATGTGACAGATTGATACGTTCTCTAAATTCTTTAAATCTCTTGACTGTGTTTCTATGTATTAAGGAACTGTTTATGGCTTATGAAATTCTCATTGCATGTTGTTCAAGAAAACCATTTTTGTTGAAATTTTACATCTTAATAAATGAGAAGCATAAGATAAGAAATAATCTTATTTCTTATCAGCAGAAGATGACAACTCCTGAAAGTCATTAGATTTTATTACAATGTATTAATAATATTAAGTATAACAACTTTTTACAAGTAGGTACCGTATTTATTCGACTATAACGCGCACACGTGTATAACGCGCACCCCCTAATTTTCGATTAAAAATCGGTATAAAATTTTTATACCGATTTTTATAAAGCTCCACTTCTCCCACCGCGTCTCTTTCTGGCTCCGCTTTTTCCCCCGCGTCTGTTTCTGGGCTCCACTTCTCCCCCCGTGTCTGTTTCTGGGCTCCACTTCTCCCCCCGCGTCTGTTTCTGGGCTCACTTCTCCCAACGCGTCTGTTTCTGGCTCCACTTCTCCCACCGTGTCTGTTTCTGGGCTCCACTTCTCCCATCGCGTCTGTTTCTGGCTCCGCTTTTCCCCCCGCATCTGTTTCTGAGCTCCACTTCTCCCACCGCGTCTGTTTCTGGGCTCCACTTCTCCCAACGCGTCTGTTTCTGGCTCCGCTTTTCCCCCCGCGTCTGTTTCTGGGCTCCACTTCTCCCACCGCGTCTGTTTCTGGGCTCACTTCTCCCAACGCGTCTGTTTCTGGCTCCGCTTTTTCCCCCGCGTCTGTTTCTGGGCTCCACTTCTCCCACCGCGTCTGTTTCTGGGCTCCACTTCTCCCACCGCGTCTGTTTCTGGCTCCGCTTTTTCCCCCGCGTCTGTTTCTGGGCTCCACTTCTCCCACCACGTCTGTTTCTGGCTCCGCTTCTCCCCCCGCGTCTGTTTCTGGGCTCACTTCTCCCAACGCGTCTGTTTCTGGCTCCGCTTCTCCCCCCGCGTCTGTTTCTGGGCTCCACTTCTCCCACCGCGTCTGTTTCTGGGCTCCACTTCTCCCACCGCGTCTGTTTCTGGCTCCGCTTTTTCCCCCGCGTCTGTTTCTGGGCTCCACTTCTCCCACCACGTCTGTTTCTGGCTCCGCTTCTCCCCCCGCGTCTGTTTCTGGGCTCACTTCTCCCAACGCGTCTGTTTCTGGCTCCGCTTCTCCCCCCGCGTCTGTTTCTGGGCTCACTTCTCCCAACGCGTCTGTTTCTGGCTCCACTTCTCCCACCGTGTCTGTTTCTGGGCTCCACTTCTCCCATCGCGTCTGTTTCTGGCTCCGCTTTTTCCCCCGCATCTGTTTCTGAGCTCCACTTCTCCCACCGTGTCTCTTTCTGGCTCCGCTTCTCCCGCCGCTGCCGCCGCCGCGCAGAAACCCAAACTCTCGTTTATAACTCGCACCCAAACTTTGAGTTCTTTTTTGGGTACAAAATTTTGCGCGTTATAGTCGAATAAATACGGTAGTTAACTGTTTCAGTCTTTTGTTTTATGGCGAGGAATAACATTGATTTAAATTACATTTAATAAGCTTCATTTGAAATACACTAGACAACTGTGTAATGTATGTGTATATTTGCTAACATTAGGCATGCAGACACACTCATAAACACCCCCCACCCCAGAGAAATGACCCAGCAGTATTTTGGTACAGCATATCCTAAACTTGAATTTAAAATGTTAGGTTATATAAAGTTTAAATTAGCTTTACTTATTTATATGAGTTTGTTTCAGATTCTAAACTAAGCATTACTTCATTATAGAGACCAATGTCACATTTTAATCATATTTTGTACCCGTAGGGTTTTAGGTTTCCAACAGGCCACCTGTCTTAGACATTAAAAAAAAACCATGGGACAGATGGGAAGGTGAAAGAACTTGTCCTTGAATAAAGAAATTCTTACACTGCGTGAACAGTCACAGACAAGGCTATCCAATATATCAAACACATATATACCCTGTTTCTCTAGCATTGCTCTATCATGATTGCAATTTTCCTTTCAGTAGCATAAATACAGAATTCATTTATCTATTTCTTGAGAGAATAATTTGCAAATTCTGTCTCTTGCTTATGTGATCCATGAATCTGATGAAAAATACTGTCTGAAGTGTATTTCAGAAACAAGAGTCTGCATAATGTATACATATCAAACCACCTACTGGTCTTGGGTTGTTCATTAATGACATGAAACTAGGACCATCCATTTGTACAGACCCCTGACACCTGATAGGTGCAATATATTTTATTGTGAAAAATGTAGAACTACTAAAAAGAGAATTTTGCCAAAGCATATTAAATTGGATTTAGAAAGCTGACATTGAATAACAATGTCTGTTACCATATGTTGCTGCAATTTCCTTTGAAAATATGCTTGATTTGTTCTGTGTTAGTACATCCAAGAAATTAAATAATTTGAAGAAATCAAACAGTTGTTTATCCCATGTTTCTGTTAATAAAACAAACATGTATCAGCTCTCAGATCAGCCCATGAAATGAAGATTATAGTTGTGTTGTTTCACTGCTCAGATTTAAATAAAATTCATGGTGAGGCAAAGCTTTGTCATAGGTGATGGTAATTTCAATCAGAATAGAGCTGAAAGGGACTTTGGAGGTCCACTAGTCCAATTGTTGCTCAAGCAGTAAACCCTATGCCATTTCAGACAGATGTTTTCTTAAAACATCTCCGGTGATGAAGCACCCATGACTTCTGAAAGCAAGCCGTTCCACTGTTTAATTGTTCTCACTGACTTCTAAAAGCAAGCTTTTCCACTGGTTAATTGTTCTCACTGTTAGGAAGTTTCTCCTTAATTCTCTCTTTGATTAGTTTCCAGCCATTGTTTCTTGTCTTACCTTTTGGTGCTTTTGGAAATATGTTGACTGCTTCTTCTTTGTAGTGGCCCCTCAAATACTGGAATACCGTTATGCCACCTGTACTCTTTCTTTTCTCACCGTTGACTCACCATACCCAATTTCTCCAGGCCTTTAATCTTAGTTCTTCTTCGCACTTTTTCCAAAGTCTAAACATCTTTTTTTGCAACATGCTGACCAAAACTGGATGCAGTATTTCAGGTGTGGACTTACTAAGGATTTATAAAGCAGTACAATACTTCATGTAATTTTGAGTCTATGCCTCTGTTTATGCAATCAAGGATTGAACTAGCTATTTTGGGTGCTGCTGCACACTGCTGGCTCATGTTTAAATGATCATCCACTAGAACACCAACGTCCCTCTCACAGTTACTGTGTTTGAGCCAGGTTTCACCTAACCTGTACTTATAACTTTTGTTTTTCCTGCCTAGGTGTAAAACCTTGCTGTTCTCCACATTAAATTTCATATTGTTGGATAGGGTCCATTGTTCAAGTCTGTCAAGATCTTTTTGGATCCTGAGCTTGTCTTCTGGGGTGTTGGCTATTTCTGCCTGCTTAGTGTCATCTGCAAATTTGATGAGTCCCCCTTCTATTCCCTCATGTAAGTCATTTATGAAGATATTGAAGAGTACTGAGACTAAAATGGAACCTTGTGGTACCCCACTGCTTATTTCCTTCCATGTAGATGCAGTACCACTAAGTACTACTAATTGAGTACGGTTTGCTGTGTAATAATTGGGTCAAAGAATTGCGCAATATATAGACTGTGATATCATTACCCTGTTTCCCTGAAAATAAGACCTCCCTGAATAATAAACCCAATCGGGCTTTTGAGTGCATGTGCTAAAATAAGCCCTCCCCAAAAAATAAGCCCTCCCTGAAAATATTGCAAGATAGCAGTAGCCATGATATGACCACATTCACTGCCTCCTGCACCTCAAAAATAATAAGACTTCCCGGAAAAAAAGTCCAATAGCTTATTTCGGGGGTCAAAAGAAAATAAGACCCTGTCTTATTTTCAGGGAAACACAGTACATTGAACCAACAGGAATTGGCACAAAAATCTGATGTTTCAAAATTAATGGATCCTTGCAGGGCTACTCTGAGACCTATAGAATGCTGCCAGTACTACTCAGTAGGGAGGTTAAACATTGTAATGGATCACCAATGGAATAGAGCTGAAATCAACATTCTAGAACAGGGGTGGGCAAACTTTGCAACTTTAAGTCTGAAGGACTTCAGCTCCCAGAATTTGCTGGCTGGAGAAGTCTGGGAGCTGAAGTCCTTCAGACTTAAAGTTGCAAAGTTTGCCCACCCCTGTTCTAGAAAGAAAAAATGAAGAATAAATTATAAAGACATATTAAAATAAGGTAATAGGTTCAAATTAGAATTTCATCTTAGCTTTCTAATTTATTCTTCCTTTTGGGAATACAGTAAGCCTTAAAGCAGCCTAACACTTAAACTTTCTGTGAACTGAAGACTATTTTCTACTTCTATTTGTACCGATTGCTTATATAATCTTACATGCTGTTTTGAACCATTGAGAGGAAAATGGCATTTTTGAAGTTGTTATATTCTTGGGAAGTTTAATTTTGGACTTGTAGCACAATTGCACAAACTGAAACTTAATTAGATAAAGCATTTTCTAGTGCTTATTGGAATTGCCCATATATACTTGGCTGCAAGTCTTACTTGATCAAGTAGTTTAGTTTTCTGAATGGCTTGAAAATCGGCCCAGATCTAATTCCATCATGTTTCAAGGAAGGGAGAAAAAAAAGACCTAGTTTTGATTGTTTTTTTTTTATAGCATGTCCCCAGAGAATCACTATGAGTACTTTGTAATACTGAATATTAATCAAATAATGGAAAAAGTAACAAGTGCTGTAATTGCACAATAATATTTCTAGGGGTGTTTTTCCCCCTAGGAATTTAAATGATAGTACACAGCAAGAAATATATGAAATTTCTTCCCTTGCTATGTCCTTAATATGTATATTTGTTTAGCAATCGGTAGAGAGAGACGCATGCCTAATATTGAAGGACAGTATGCATGTGCCTAATACATTAGAGGAATTGTTCAAGAATAATTCATCTATGCAAAGATTACCTCTGCAAGACTGCCAAGGTCACTGAGACTTTGGATTATCTGCTGCATAAAATGCTATTTGTGTATTTTAAAGAGGTAGCTTTCACTTGCTTTTAGACTTCTTTTTGAGAGCTAAAATATGAGAGGCTGAATTTTGTAAATTTTTCTCTTCACTAGACATTTTGGTACAATATTTAAATAGGTTAAATTTGGACATTTGGTAATTCAATTAAAGCTGTTTCCTTTTAGCTAATTTTATTTCAGTTGTTGATGAAGAAAAGTAATAAATTATAACACTCCAAACAAGGAGCTTATCTTAGAAAAGCTTGCAGTTTTCGTTGTCATGCAGATATGAAAGAATATAAAGAAAAAAGTGACTATAAATTTAGTACAAGAGCTTTGCTGGTTCATATTTAATGTCCTATGATGCAAATTTCAAAATTTAGGAATGGAATTCATACTCGTTATAATGGACACCAGGAAAAAAACAACAAATTTGTGTAATACAAATACTGGAATTCTCACAGTTAGTCATATAAAATAGATGGATAGTACAGCATGTAATGTAATAAGTACTACATTTAAAAATGCAGTTCAGTTAATCATAAGAATGAACTGGCTGCAGAGAGATTCTGGATTCTAAAAATGGGCATCAAAAAGTGTTTGAGTTAGATTACAAGTAATAAGGGTATATGCGTTCTTACAGAATGACAAGAGAACAAATAACAACCATTTAAGTAGTCAGCCTGAACCTACAAATGCATCAAAAATAAAACTAACTATAAAAAATGAAAAACATTAGTGATAAAGCACAAGACAAACATCATTTACGACCTATTGGGTTCCAGGACCATGTTAAAATAATCCTGGAGTATGTTAAAAAACCTAATTGATATTGTCCAAGGAACTAAACCAGAATAGCCAAATATACAGCAGAAGATTGAATTTGGTAAAAGAGGTATATTATAGTGTGTTACCAGTTGGACTAGTTGTGTTTCAGGTATTTAATAAGGTATTTTTAGTCTGTTCCTTTCATGCTGTCAGTGGCCAGAAATATTGAATATCTGTTTTACTCATTTTCAGTTAAAACATTCTTAACGTGGGAATTCTGTAATGTGATATCTTTCTAGTTTATACCATTATTTATCAGTTATACTTCCTCTTTAATTGATGGATGGCTTTATTTTAACTCGTATTTGTTAGTCACTTAGCTTTTAAATGTCGCTTTTATTATTAAGCTGCTAGATTTTTCCTACATATTGAAAAAAATTATTATTATTATTATTATTATTGGATTTTAATGATTTTTCAGAAAATACTTAGTTCAGCTTTTCTCCATACATAGATTTCTCAAAATTTATCTGGAATATGATGCTTTGAATGATTTAGCAATTCCAAATTCATATACAGCTCTTGCATATCAATTGGATATAGCAATTAAACATCCCTCCCTTTTTACAACCCATAAATCCCTTAATTTTGGGTAGAGTTGGGGCAACTGGATGGAGCTGAATGTTTACTACCGGATGCCCTTCCTGACACCACGTGGAGTCTCAACATATATTTTTTCTTTGTGCCCTGAGAGAGAAACATCGGCTACTACCTTGAATTGAACTCTCAACCTTCCGAGTGGGAGGCAAGAGTCTTCACAACTAGGCCACCATGCTGCTCTTAATTTTAACCAAGTGCACATAGCAATGGCAGGAGACGTTCTTCTGAAATCACATGATTGAATAAAAGTTATAGATCAGCTCAAAAAACCACACACACACACACACACACACACACACACACTATAAAAGCTGTATGAATAATCCAGTGTAACCAGAAAAGCAAATTAGTTCATGCCTTTTGGTTAAAGAGAAACTGATGCATTGTAGTCTATTTACAGACTTTACCCTTCCTTCTCTGTGTACTTCATGCTTTTAATGCCATAATAGTCAATATTTAAGCATGTACCTTAAAAATGAAGCTTGGAGGATTTCTGTTAATTTATTTTCTTATATACATTTTATGTCTACAGTAGATCTGTCATTGTTATTCCGTATGACTCATGCATGTTGTTTGCATAACTGCAAAATTGCAAAGAATAGACTACACTGAAATAATTATATTTTGATAAAGTCAGGAGGGCCACGTAATACTGGCAGAAAATCATGAAAACGTTTCTTCTTATAGACAGTGTGCACTTTTAAAAAGCATGTAGAATTAGTTTGGTTAGAAAATGTCTACACAGTTCATTTATTATTTAATCTTATTTTACTTTGTACAGACAAGCTATCTGGCCTAGTGTGAAGCTTCACACAGCCAATTACCTCAAGGTGTTTAGTTCATATATTATTTAGAGCACAAATCTTGTACAGGTTGTCCATTGATGACCCTGTGAGGAGTCTATAGCAAATGCCTTTCATCACTGTTGCCTGACTCTTTCACAGGGGAGGCCTGCTGAGCTAAGCAAGGCAGGACAAGGGAGGATTTGTGCGATAGCAGAAAGATGCGCAGGTTAACTGACAGAGTACACAGTAGAATTGCTTCCACCGTTTCAGGAGGAAAACGAGAAAGAGGGGGAGAAAAATCTCCTTAAACTAATTAGCCATTATTGCTTAAGCAGATAGAATATTATCCTGTAAGATATGCTCTGAAAGCAACTTGATGATTTAAGGCCCCTTTCTCACAGACATTCAACTTAGTAGCAAGCAATTATCTAACATGTAGACAGGAACTAGTGTGAAACACGGCTCTTTCTTCATTTGAGGTTGTTTCTTCAATTCATAATGACTGTTTTGACATGTGGAGCCTTATCTAACAAGGTGCTCTCGGGATAGCCTGGTAGGAGACTTAGACTTGTCTAAGTACAGTAATGGGCTGGTTGGAACTGATGAGTTTGTATGCCAATAACAATGTCTAGCCTAGGCTGAAAGTGCCAGGCATTTAACTGGGGACTGGTACTAATTTCAGAACTAATACTGAGCTGTTCCACATCAGTGCTTTCAGCAGGTGGCTGAAACTGACAGTGTAAAGGAAAAAAGTGAGGGAAAATTACCATTATAATATAGAATTTCTCTGATTGAATTGACTGATTATACTGTCAAAGGGAACTGGCTACACTTAAGACAAGAGGGAAGTTTTTTTTTTAAAGAGTTCCTCAGACAATTTAACATATTGGAATATTTGAAAAAGATGATAAGAGCAAGATTTTAAAATCCAGAACGTGTGAAAGCTATTTTTATTTACTTTTATTTATTTAATATTTATGGCATTCAGGGCTTGTTTTCTTATTTTTTCTTGTACTTCTACCTCTTGCAATTACCATTCTCCTTTATGCTAAAGGTAAGACATCTTTCTTCAGTTTGTTCTTCTATAGCTGTATTTACAAGGCAGCAGTGCTGTGGAGGGTTATATGTAAATGAAAATTTAAAACAATTGAATTATTTTAGGTATGACCAGTGCATTATAGAAAGACAGAGATAATTGAATGCCTAATGCAGAAAATTAAAGTAGTCCCCTTGTGTATTAAAACCATTATCATAAAGCAAAATGTTGCATTTCAAATTGAAAAAAGACTGATTTATCCTAGTAAAATTAATAATCTCAGTGCTATTTAAATACGTAAGTACAGTGTAAATGAGATGTAGCCTATTTAGAGTAGACACCTGAAAGAAATGCCCTTACGATGACTTATCTAAAAAAACAAGCCAATGCCATAATATAAAATATTTGCTTTTATGTACCCACCAACACATAACAGATATTTCTTTTCTACATATTATCTGTAAAATACAGCATGAAAATGATACACCGATTTTCCTTGTTTTGACATGGAAATTATTTGATGGAGGTAGAATTTTGTAGATCCCTGATTTTTTTAATACACGCTAAGGTCTTTAGAGGAAAAGTAGAATATAAATAAATTAAAAATATGAATTTGGCCTCTCTGAACCTTGAAAACAAGTGATTCCCCTTCACTTGCTGTTTAAAGGACCAGAAATCAAAGCTTGGAGATCTCTGCCTGGCTCAAACAGCCTTCAAGCTAAACAACCACATTCTAAATGTGCCCTTGAAAGTAACTCTCCAACTGTATTTACCTACCTATCTGGCTCCAGAATGTGTACAACTGATTCTATAATTGTCTCTAAGGTCCTTTTCCCTTTTCCCTTGTGCCAAAGCCCCAGAAGTTATGTCTAAATTTGATAGCATTTTTTTCTCAGTTCTGCTTCAGTTAAATGTCTTCACTCAAGAAACACACAGTGAGGGTTATTACCAACCTCTATAAATTAGATCCCCCATTTGAGCCAAATGATAACTGAGCTATTGGCATCAGATCATCTATAAAGCTTATAGAGTGCTCTGCATCAGTTGGAATGCACTCTTGAGAGCTATGAACATCCTTCCCCCAGTATTTAACTTGTTGCAGTAGGGCACCCCAAAACAACAATAACACCACTCCAAGCCAAGTGTGACAATAACTGTGTTAATGCTAATTAACTATGAGGGAGGCTTTCTCCCACTAAAAGATGTTTTTAGATTTTTCTTTTTATGTGTTTTAGTTTTTTATGCAATTTTATTTTGTTTTATTTTTTATGGTTTTTTAAAATCCATTCCTTCTTTTGCTGGTCTTTGACTGAAATAAAGGTCTAACTTTATAGTTTAGTGCTATCTTGCAATGCATTTCCCCATGTTTAGCTTTAATATGTTCATCCATTAATCCAAATAATGTTCTATTATTCATTAGTATTTTATGGCTAATAACAAGTTCAGTGTACAGTGGTACCTTGGTTCACGAACTTAATTTATGAACTGACTCTGGTCGCGAACCAAATTGGTCGTGAACCGAGGCACATACTCACAGTGTACTTTTTTCTGTGTCTCCTTCTCTCCAAGAAGGAGACACAGCATTAATAGCATTAAAATGGCTTCGTGAACCGAAGCGGAGGTCGTGAACCGGAGCATATTTTGGTGAACTTTTCTGTTCATGAACCGAGTTGTTCGTGAACAGAAGCGTTCGTGAACCGAGGTACCACTGTAACTTAAAATCCTACCTGATGTTTCTGCTGAGTGTTAAATAAGATATTGTTTGTTTGTTTGCCTTTTAACAATGCCCCAAATCAGTGGTGGGTTTCAAAAAAATTTACTACCTATTCTGTGGCTGTGGTCTATTTTGTGGGCGTGGCTTAGTGATTATGTGACTAGGTAGGCGTGACCAACTTGATGTCACTCATCAGGAGATGTCATGGATTGGGTAAAATGTGGTGAAGCTCATTTAACAACGCTCTTGCTTAGCAACCAAAATTTTGGGCTCAATTGTAGTCATAAGTCAAGGACTATCTCTGCCTTCCTCTGCATGGCCTAGTAAATTCCTTTTCCTTTTTGGCAATTTCCCTCTCTATTAGAAGAGGCACCAAAATAATCCAGATAATGTAAGGTTTCCTGCTGCAGCAGGGGATTGGGCTAGATGACCTCTGAGTAGCCTTCTAGCCCTAAATTGCTGTGCTGTTTTTCTTCCTTTCTTTCTCCCCTCCCTGGGAAGCAACCAACCAACCCAACCCCCCCCCCCCTCAATAAAATATTACTCCCAGAAAGGCTCATTCTACATGCTTGCCAGATAGATAATGAGATAATGAGCCTATAGAAACTTTGGCTCCATTTACAAGCAGAGAATGATCCAAACCCTTTTAGAAACGCACAGTCCATCTTGCACAAACCCCAAAACTTCAAAAATATAGAACCATATAAAAATCCTACCTTTTATCCAGTTTGTTGTTTTGTTGACCCAGAAACAAACTGCCGAATGTCACTTTGCAAACTTCCTTTTTCAATTTAAAGCAGGTTTCAATTTAAAATTTGCAGCATTAAGACTTGTGGACTTCAAGTCCCAGAATTCCACAGCCAGCAAAGCAACCTTGGCAACTTTAAGACTTGTGGACTTCAACTCCCAGAATTCCACAGCCAGGCATGCTCAGTTCCGATTTAAAGCAACAACATTTTTTTCTACTTTGCCAAATCCCAGTTAAAAAGTGAGATTCCATCTTTCTCTTTATTTCTTTTCTTTCTCCCTTCCCTTCCTTCCTCACTCTCTCCCCCCCCCCCTCTCTTTTATTATTAAAACCTCTTTTCCCTTGCCTGAACCAGCAGGGAAAAAGGGCTTAAAAAAAAAAGCTTCTGACAGAGGTTCAGGGGCGTGGCCAAGCCATCATTACTACTGGTTCAGTCCAGTATGCCAGATTTTCACTATCTCTTCTGCGTATCATACAGGACTGGGAGGAACCCAACTCTGCCCCAAATCCTTAAATTTCAGGTTCTACACTTAGATAAGTTTATGTATACATATTTGCATAAGTAGATAGATAGAAAAGAGATTCAAACTGAGAATGAAAGCGATCTCACTTTGCCTGATGGTAAAGTTGGCTAAAAAAAGTTTAGCAAGCAAACTCTACAGATAATCCAGAAATCATTAGGTGGCATCACATCTTTGCTTCAAAATGCCATTCATAAAACATTCATATTTGTTTCTGCAAATATCATTTTAAAATCTTTTTTCAATAATTTTAAATGGGAACTAGCAGAAAATGTAACCCCCTTTAATAGCTATGTTGTTTCTTTTGCCTCTTACTTTGATAGAAGATTAAAAACATGCATTTTTAAAAATGTTGCTTCCCATGACATTACCACATTGTTGCTTTCAGCCTGTAGCTGTTTTTATGTTTGACTTCTGAATCCCTACAATAAGGATTTATTAAATCTGCTGACACCACCTTACCCATAACATGAATGTCACAATCATGAGGCTAATGATAAATGACACACATTTTAAAACATTTAATAGAGTCATTGCCTTAAAGTGAAGCCCATATTGCTAATATTAATGGAGTAGGAACTGCCCAGAGTGGATCTAAATTATCAGCAGTATTCATACTATAGCGATGGCAAGAGATAAATACATAATAAATCACTCTGTATGTGTGTGTTTATACATACACACACAAATATGTGCTTCCCATTTATACAATGTGTCAGCTATTTTAAAAAGATAGTTTTAGATTTATTTGGGGGGAAAAACACAGAGCACTCTGTTATATAGTTTACATACATTTGTAAAATATTTAAGCCTATCCTTACAGACAAGGCTTAATTTTTCTCTGATTAATTTGTAATTGGGGGAGTAAATAAAATTACTTTATTGATGTTCTGTGGAATAAAAAGGAGTTTTTAAAGGATGCTGTTACATTCTGTGTCGCACATCAGATTTCAGAAGGTTTACCCAAAGTGCCTTCTACCACCTACCACTATACCAGTGATGGCGAATCTTTTTTGCCTCGGGTGCCAAAAGCACACGCTTGTGCACCACTGCACGCACTCGGGTGACCACCCCCATAATTTAATCCCCCCCATACCATGTCCCCTGTGCATGCATGTGTGACACCCTGCCCTGCTGCCCAACTTTCTTGGAGTCTGGGGAGGGCGAAAACGCCCCCTTCCCAGAGGCCCTCCTGAGGCCGGAAACAGCTCATTTTCCAACTTCCAGTGGGCCCAGTAAGACAATTTTTCACTCTCTGGAGGCTTCAGGAGGCTTTCCTGAAGCCTCCAGAGGACAAAAAACTGCTGAAAATCAAGGCTGACAATCAGCTGGGCAGTGTGTGCATGTGTGCTGGAGCTGACAGGGCAACACCTTGTGTGCCCTCAGAAATGGCTCCACGTGCCACCTGTAGCACGCATGCCATAGGTTCGCCATCACAGCACTATACTGTCACCAAGTTTATTTTCCCCAGTAAATTTGTCAAGTGGGAATTGGGGCATTCTTCTTTTTTACTTCAAGCATCTTTACTGTCTGGTCCCAAATTAAATTATGTAAAGGACCATATGATATCATAGTCTGGGTGAAAATGGAATGGAATAGAATAGAATGGAATGGCAAGTGATTTTGTGGTGTCTGCAATAAATCAAACCCTTCAAATGAAATCAGATGCGTATTATGATGATAGTAAAGTAATCACAATCTTGTGAGGAACTGTAAGTATGTTTAGTTTGGAAAAAGAAGACTGGATGAGGTAATTAAAGGATGATCATACAGAAAAGCGTGTGACCTTTTCCTTTGTTGTCTTAGAGATCAGAAGCAAAACATGGCCTGAAATTGAAGGAAAATACATTCAGGTTAGACATTAGAAGGAATTTTCTGACAAAACAAGCTGGAAACCAATACAATTGGTTGCTTTGTAGAAGGTTAGATTCTCCTTTGCTGGAAATGTTGAAATAGAGACTTGGTAGCCATCTGTCCAAACTACTTAATTGGATCATGTACTAAGCAGGGAATTGGACTAAATGACCTTCCAGCTCTGATTCTGTGATTCTGTTCACTGACTCAAAGCTTACAATATTGTCAAACTCTCATCATTTATTTTTAACTGGGGCTTACTGTGTATGGAAAAACATAATTGTGGACTTACATCTTTGTTTTCTGAATTTTAAATGTAGGCTATTTTTAATTGTATTTTTAAATGCTGCATATGAGCTAAGAATAAATGTGAGCATATGCTTTATTATTGAAAAACTAAATGAAAAAGTGTTAGACTAATGAAACATATGAGAAAGAACTGTTCTATTTATTTGTCCCATGGAAAAAGGATTAAAGAGGAACTCTGATGATTGTTCATGTCAGTAATTAAATACAAAAGGTACTGGTATCTATGTTTAATTGTAATTTTATATTGTAATCAAACCTTCCAATTCTCTAGCTGCCTTTGTTCATTTCCTTAAAAAATTATAGCCATTTGTATTAGTATGCAAAACTAAAAGTGTTAAAATTCTTTATCCTTTTGGCTAGGTTTTACAATTATAGTGAAGACTTTCTGGTTTCTTTTAACAGTAAATAATATAAATAAGGATATCATTTAGAGATTTTATGATATATACTTTGAATTTTGCATTTGATCTATTACTAAGAGATATAAACATTCTAAATCTAATTTAGATCTAACCGTGCCTTCATTATTACAACTTCCAATGAAAAATCTGATTTGTTCTTGCAGTTCATCATACAGTCAACAATTTTCTCTAGTAGCACAGTTCAAATCAATCCATATTTTTCTTGTTCCCTTTTCTGTTGATTCAGTTTTTGCTGCCGTATGTTACAATTGGAAAGTCCATGGCCTTGAAAATATGTACTTTTGTTGTCAGTGCGAAGTCTTTATGCCTCAGTATTTAGTCTCAATTTGCCAGTCTTTCTTCCAAGTAGCAGATGTTTCTTTATCCCTTACTATAGACAACATCCCTGTGAATATTGAGCTTATGTAGATAAAACCTGTTGGTGCTTCAACTTCTGCTTTGGCAATTTGTAGTGGGATAAATTTTCTGTGGATATAATCTTACTTTTTATAATACTGAGCAGCAGATTGTCTACTTTTCTTTTAACTTTAAAAAATTTCTTTGGTGTCCTTGGTTGATAGCAAGTACCAAGTGGAACATTAAAATAATTTAAATTTATGAAAATTGCTTTTAAATATTATAAATACTTCATACTATTAACTAACTTAATTCTTCTGTATCTTGTGGCAAGAAGTGTTACATGAAAACTTTGGAAACCTGCAAGTATTATTATTTAGTGCAAATAAAGTAGACATTTCCCACAGAGAAGGTAGGAAATGGATCGGGAAAAGAGCACTATATTTTGGCTTAATGGTTTATGTAGGCGAATGACAATAAGGACAGACATAGAAAGTGAAAAGTTCAGAATGTTAGCAATGATGCCAAGAACAGCAAAATAGACTTAGCAATTTGTTTAGAATACTGTAAAACAACTGTATTGTTTGTTTGTTTGTTTTCAGCATATGGCACCTGTTCGCCAAGGATCACTGAAACGGCTGGCTGCCTCTGTAAAAGGAATGTTTATGGGGGGGGAGACAGTGTTATCTTGCCTGTGGGACGCCTGACTACCAGTAGGCAATGGAGGGAGGCTCATTTCCTGTCCCTACATGGTTTATTCGCTCACGGAAATTGAGCCACTGAGCTGCCGACCTCAGCAGAGCACAGGTTCAGCATCTAACCACATGAGCCACTGTGGCCCTTTGCGGGACTGTCTCCTGCCGCATACCTCCCTCCGTCCGATCCACTCCCATAGGGAGGGCCTCCTCAGGGTACCATCCACCGGCCAATGCCGGCTAGCGGTGCCCAGGGGGAGGGCCTTCTCAGTGGCTGGGCCATCCCTCTTGAACGACCTACCCCCCGAACTTCGGACCATCTCATACCTTCCCCTCTTTCGCCGCTCACTTAAGACTTATTTGTTCCATCAAGCTGGTCTAGCTTAGCCAATGAGTAAATGCATTTTAGAATTTTAATTGGGATTTTTAGCACAGGTTTTTAGTTTAATTTATTCTTAACTTTTTTGTATTTATTGTTATTTATTGATTTTAATTTTCTGTGCACCGCCCTGGGTCCATTTCAATGGAGAAGGGTGGTTCTATAAATCTAAATAAATTAAATTAAATTAAATTTAGAATACTGTAAAAGGAAATGATACAAAATAAGAGTAAACTATAAGTGGTGAAGAAAAATAAGATCTAATCAATTGATATTTTGGCTCAGTATTTGACAAGAAATTAAGCTCCAGCAAGAAATCTGGAAGAGCAGAATGAAAGTTAGATTAAAACCTGAGATTGATGTATATTCTCTGACCATGTTTCTATTTATTGAAATTAATTTAAATCTCTAGATGCAAATTAATAGCATCCTGAAGATACTTGCTAATTGAAAGTTAGTTTGCTATCTTTTTAAAAAAAATCTGAGAATTAGTTTAGAGAAAGATGCTGGAAGAGGACTAATGCCCTTATCTTTAAGAAAGGGGGACAGAATTGGGGAAATAAAGACCAGCCTGATAGTGTTACCTGGAAGGATTCTTAAGCATATCATAAAGAAATTTGTGAGGGAACCACCTTGAAAACAATGTTGAAATTACCAGAAGTCGGCATAGATTTGTGTGAGAGATTGTGCTGAAACTGAAAGTGAAGGGACGGGTATTTCTAGTCACAAACAGATGAGAGAGATTGTTACAGGCTTATCAAAGAAATGGATTCTTAGCTTGACATGCAAACGGCCTTGGAAAAGTCAAAAGTTTCAAAGAGACTCCACCTTAACAAACTCATGAATAAAGGATGCCTGTAGGATTCTTATCTCAAATCTCAGAATTTTGTATTCTAACCTCTATTTCTTAGCATTAGAACTCATTAAAGAAAGGCCAAGCGCATCTTGCTTCCTTGATTGTGCTTTGCAGTTAAGGGGCTTAAGAATTTGTCAAGAACAACTCTTGTCAGGCTAACCTTATCTCATTTTTTTTATCAGATGACTTGTGCTGTAGACGTAGTATATTGATTTTAGCAAAACATTGAACAAAACGGCCCGTGATATTCTTAAGTGTGGACTGGATGATGTGACAATTAAGTGCATAAATATTTAGTTTGAAAATCATACTCAAAGAGTGACTTTGAGTAGTAAATGAAGATCACAATATTGTCAAATTTACAGGTAAATACAAAATTGAATAATATAATATTACTTCGACAACAACATTTAAAACATTACTGACAGTTTGCATATACTTACATTTATAATATATCTGTATATTACCATGTTTTTCAGAATATAAAATAGTCTGGCAGCACTCCAGAGTATAAGACTTAGTTTTCAGGGAGGAAAATAAGATGATTTGTTTTTGCTTCTGCCTACCAGCATCCATCAGTATTCATCTGGCTAGCATCCTTGGCAAACAGCCTGGTCAGCTTCAGCACATTAGTTTGCTGGTTGTGAGCATGTACGTGCTCGCTTTTATCGCACACACCTCATTGGGGCTGATAGGCAGCTTCAAAAACACAGCTGATTGTTGCAGGGAGGTCCAGTGAGTTAAGCAGGCAAAGCGCAGAAGTGGTTAGACAAGGCAGCAGCTGTTCCAGTTGCCATTTTGGCATCTGCACCTTGCCTTTTCAGCCTTTAAATGCTCTGTTTGAGACCGGTTCAAGGCTGCGGGGAACACCAAAGCACATCGCTGCCGATCACTGCCCAAAAACATGACACACAGAGGCCACAAATGGGGTGTGCGGAGATCTAAAATGTGACGTGCAGAGGCTGAAAACGTGATGAGCGGAAGTGGTGATTGGCAACTATGCGCTCTGGTGATTCCCACAGCCTTGAGACGCAGAGGCCAAAAATGCAAGCCATGAAGGTGGCAATGGTCTGTGGCCATCCCTGCAGCCTGGAACATATCTAAAGTGTGACATGTGGAGGCCATAGCGTGGGGGCCGGCGGGTGGGCAGGGCTACATTTGGTGTATAAGACACACCCAAATTTTCACCCTCGTTTGGGGAGGAGTGCATCTTATACTCCAAAAAATACGGTATATTTTAAATGTAGTTATAACTCTGAGCAATATACAATACAATATAAAACTATACAAAAGACAACAAATATTACAGAAATCAGTTGATCATATAGAAACTGTGATAAGTACAAAGTTCTTTCGAAACACATATGTTTATATGTATATGCATATTATTAAACTCCAAGGTAAGCCAGGTAGGAAACATGTCCAGATAAGCTAATTCTATTGTATTGTAAGGCTACATTAACAGAATCATGCAAGTCTAAAACTACAAATCTCATGCTGTGGATTTTTTCCTTTGACTATTAAACCATTGGGCTCCTCCTCTCTTGTCTGATCATTTCCCTGGCAGCTTCTCTTCCCCGCATCCGTCAAGGTCATTCTCATATATACTTTCACATATATAAAAAAGTAAGGTGAGGGTTTCCCCTTTTCAGTTGTGTCCAGCTCTAAGGGATGGTGTTCATTTCCGTTGTCCAAAGACACTACCATGGTTATGTGACAAGCATGACTATATGCTGAGGTGCATATCACACAGTTACCTTACTACTGAAGTAGCACATATTTATCTATTCACATTTGCATTATTTCAAACTCTAGGTTGGCAAGAATTGGGGCAAGCAATGGGAGCTCACCCTATTACATGGTACTCGGGTCAAGGGAAATACTTGCCTTGGAAATAGTACTTGTGGAAAAAATGTAAATAATTCAGGGTGCTGCTTGCAAGTTGAATATGAACCAGTTGTTTGACTGAGGAAGAAAGGCAACTAGAATGAATGAATGAATGAATGTTAATGGTTTCTAAATTATAAGATACAATAATTCCGCTATTCTAAATTGGTCAGGTGCTATTTTAATTAATGTGTGCAGTTTATTTATTTATGTAATGGTTGTATTTATGCTGAATGACTTTCAGTAGTTTATTGAATGCCATGGAACAAACAATACTCTCAAATGTTAATAATGCCATAATAACTAGAAACAATAATTCCAGCTGCACCCCCAAATTTACAGGGTTATTTCAGTCTCCAAATACTCTCCAAAATATTTCACTTTTTTTAATAACTGTGAAAAACCTGTGACAAGTTCAAGATGATGGTGGTGCGTTCATCCTGGCATCCGTGGATTTTTATCATGGTATCTTGCTGGACCGGCTCTGGAGATTTGGAGTGGGAAATGCCATTTTGTGATGGTACTCCATCTTCTGTTGCAAGTAACAGTCAATTGTTTTGGGGGGGGGAGCAGGATCCAGGCATAGGTCTCCGTTATGTGAGGTGCCAGAGAGCTCAGGTCTCACTGCCCTCCTTTCATGAAGCCATTATAGAAGTTATCTGTCAGCAGAAGATTGAGTTACATCAATTATGCACCTCTAACCCATGCCAGACAAGCAATGCTGTTCAGATGTGTGCTCAATACCTGGAGTCTGTAGGGGCCTAGATGGGGAGAAACCAGTTGCAGTTCAGTCTTTGCAGGACGGATTGATTGCGTGTCTGGCCTCTCAGAGTGAGATGTGTTGAGATCTCTGATTCTGGATGGGGTAACTTTCCCCCAGAGTCCTCCAGATTCCCCCAGACAAACCTGATGTATATTATTGAGTGTATAATCTTCCTGAACTTATAGCTCCTGAAGGAAGAAATGGTGGTAGCTATGGCCAGACAGACCTTTGCACAAATCCCTTCACCAATTGCACCTATTCCTAGACCAGAAAACATTGCTGTCTGTCAGTCATGCTTTAGTCATCTCTCATTTGGTTATTGCAATGTGCTTTACTTTGAGCTGCCCTGAAAAACTGTCTGGACACAGCAACTTGTGCAATATGCAGCAAATGCACAACATTGGGTGTCTGGTTCACCTGAGTTTTACTACTGCTTTCTAAGGGCGTAATTCAAACTGCTAGTTATCACCTTTTAAACCCCATATGGTATATTTTGTCTGTGGAATGGCCTCTTCCTGGTAGTATCTGGGTTTGTTTCAGTTCTCTTAAATGTTGTCACCTAATGGGGTCTCAGAGGTGTGCCCCAGCCCAGTGGATAGCCTCTCATCTGAGATCTGACGAGTCCTTACACTTTTGTCTTTATGGAAGGCTGTGAAGACCTGGATTTCCTTCCAAGCACTGGTTAGGATGGAGAATTTTGATATTCTTTGCCCTTATTTTTAAGGATTGTTGTGAGCTGCCTAGAATCATTATGTGACTGGCCAAATAGGTTCACTAAATAAATAAACCAGTTATCTGTAATAAACTCTTTCTTTAATATTACATATATAAAACAATGACATTTTAAACATATAATTAATATAGTGGGTGTTAGTTGGCCATTGAAATGCACTGGATATCCAAAATGATCCCTGTTAAATGAAATGATTTAAAGGGTTTTATAAAGTTATTAGGTAGGCATTTAACAACCTTTAAGAGGAGCAACAATCTAGATGGTCGTTACAACTTCATTGTTTTGTAATACATTCCTAGACTCTCTTGAGAAACAGAGGGATTTATTTGGACTGTAACTTATATACAGTGATCAATAGAAAGTCAACCCAGCTGAAATATAGATTTAATTGGGGATAGTCCAAAATCTTTTGTTATTCTGGCAAAGGATAAGATGATGCCAATACTCTCCTTTAACAATAGTATGTATTGACAGTTGGATTAAACAGGGCAGGAATCTCTGCTGAATCTGAAAGTAACAGGATACCTCATATAGATAGTTTAAACATCTTGTTATTTGTTAGGTATAGCACAAAGCTCATTTTTCCATTATTTTAACCTTAATGAATTAAACCCATGTCTTAACGTTAATTATAAAGATAACATGCTTCCATATGCCAGGAAAAGTGCCAACTCAATATATTTTATGTTAATTTTTTCTATTTGGATCCCCTAGCTTAACTCAAATTCACAAAGTATTGATTACAGTAATAGTTATAGTAGGATTTCGAGGAATATATATCTACTTTTGTCTTAAATATTATAGTAATTCAGGCTAGATATTTATGTACTTAGATTAAATACAGCCCATCCAGAATAGCAAAGTGCCTCATTTGCCATAACTTCCTTGGCTTAAATAAGGCCTCCTCAATGTAATTCAGTCAGCTACTGGCATGATCTTGAATGAAGTAGTCAACAAGATTTATCACTTTCCAGGTAGGGAATCTAGACCTTAATCAACAAGTGTTTAGTTTCAACTGTTTGGCTATTTGGGAAATGTATTTCCTAATAGTTCACAAGTTAGTTAGCACATATACAAATAACCCAGTGTTATGAGTTGTTTCACACTTTAGCTACCCATTTTCAAAATGGACCTTATAGGTGAATTGCTTCTCTTTCCCCCTGCATTCCTAAACATAGGAAATTCTCTAAATCCTAATTAGAGAATTTGAAATTCTTCCAGGAAAACTTCAGGGGTATGTGGGAGAGCAAAGGAAGCATTGAACAGGGAATCTTCCATTTTTAAGAAGCAGTCCAATGGAGCATTTTGTGTTGCATTATGTCTTCTTGCTCCCTGACAAATAAAACAGCTTTGACTATGACTGCAATTTACAAGGATGGAAGCCAACAGAAAGTCAGGATTGAAGAGTTTTACTCAGTAAGAATACCTTTGACATAATACACAATTTCAGAACTCTGATAATAGACTTTTTTGTCTCTCTAGACACACCAGAAATATCATCACAGGGTTCTCCTGGTTTGGGCAACAGATTCCTTACCTCAAGAATGGCCAGAGTGCTCCTTTATGTGTGTATGTTTTTAATCTGCCAATTCTAGGAAGAATGCTCAACAAGATCTCAGTGAAAGAAGTACAGGTAATTTTTTAGCATATCACTGGCCTTTCAGGGTTCTCATTTAACATGCCTCTTGTCTTTGCTAGCAAGCCATATGCCTTGGGTTTGCCTGGGATTTGAAAATTGATTTTCACGTGGAACAAGATCTTGGGCTTAAATTTGATTAATTTCATTACTAGTTGCTTTTTTATACTAGATTTTTGAAGTAGTTTGTGAATATACACAGTGATCAAATTCTATGCCTCAAAATTGTTATTATATAGGTTGATTTCCATCATTACCCTGCCTTCCTCAAACTAACGAATTCCAGACTTCTGCATAATGTAAAATCAATAGTTATGCTTATCTTTTTCCAGGCAAGCTACCAATTGCTTCGTAAGGTTTTTGAAAATGTGGTTGTATAAATACATGATAACAAGGTATTCTCAGTTGTGGCTCCTTGATTTGTGACATTCCTTTGATTTCTATCAGTTTAACTGGCCTCCTCATTGATGATATTTTTTGTAAACCAGTGTTTCTTCAGTTTATGGAGATTAGATAGCCGATGTTTCTCTCTTTCTCTTATTATGTAGCATATACTCCTATTAATTACATGCTGCAACTATAGTGCTGTTTTAAAGTACCTTTTGACGGGTGTAAGTTACATGTTGGATAATCTGGTGAAGAGTGGAATATAAATACTGAATAAATATTGAAGGGGTATAGCCTGTTGGGCTATAGCCTATGAATAGATACAACTTGTGCAGCATTTCTTCCCTTGCTGTCTACCATCCAGTCTCCACCATTCTATATCACCCCGCAAGGTGATTGAAGGTCAAATAATTTGGAGAAGGGTAACATTGGAACGTGGTGGCTCAGTGGCTGCTGACCTTGTCAATCAGAAAGGTCGGCAGTTCGATGGTTCAAATCCCTAGCACTGTGTAACAGAGTGAGCTCCCATTACTTGTCCCAGCTTTTGCCAACCTAGCAGTTTGAAAGCATGTAAAAATACAAGTAGAAAAATAGGGACCACTTTGGTGGGAAGGTAACAGCGTTCTGTGTGCCTTCGGCGTTTAGTCATGCCGGCCACATGACCATGGAGAAGTCTTCGGACAGTGCTGGCTCTTCAGTTTTGAAACAGAGATGAACACTGCCCCCTAGAGTCAGAAATGACTAGCATGCATGTGCGATGGAACCTTTAACATTGGAGAAGGAAATCTGTTCTACTAACTGATGGTTTTCTATAAGAAATGTACAAAATGGAATACAATCTATAAATGTTATGTACATTTGATTCTATAATCATTTTTATTTACCGAATTTAATCATTATCTAGAAATTGATTTGGACTGAACAAAGGACAGTTATTGCTGGATTTGTTTTGTGTTCATATTTATTTATTAATCTTAAACAGATCCATTTCTACCTAGTTTAGTATGTGCTAATTTTAATCCAAATGAAGGCAAATATACATTTCTCAGGATAACGTCGCAGGATCCCATCTAGGTCGGTCATCGGGATCATAGGTTTTGTCTTGTGAGTTTTTGGATTCATGTTGGAACCCATCAGCAGTTCCCTGAGGAAATGGTCCAGCATGAATCCAAAAGCTTGGAAGACAAAACCTCTGGTTCTGGCGACCGATTTAGATTGGATTCTTATTTTAATCCCCATAAGTGCATGTATTTCATAACCTTGTATAGTGGTTAGGACAAGGGTGTCAAACACATCATCACAGTGGCATCACATCATGTACCCCTTCACTAAACCGGACGTGGACATGGCCAGCATGTAATGCATCCGGCCAGCGGGCTGGGAGTTTGACAGCCCTGAGTTAAGAGGTTGGGCTATAACCAGTTACATTTAAAACCCATTCTTAGCCATAAAAGCTCATTAGATGATTTTGGAACTTTCACTACTGACAGTCCAACCTGCAGCATGTGGTTATTGTTACAGGGAAATGTTTTCTGAGGAAATGGTACATATGCTGCTCTTCCTTTTGGAGAAAAGGCAAAATAGAAGGCTAATCAGTAAATTGATAAAATTGACATCTATGAATGATTTGAAGAGAAATTTCAGAATAGATCTCATATGACATTTCATTCTAAGCCAATCTATAGAGCCATTTATTTATTTATTTATTTATTTATTTATTTATTTACTTACTTACTTACTTACTTACTTACTTACTTACTTACTTACTTACTTACTTACTTACTTACTTACATTTATATACCGCCCTATCTCCCTTGCGGGACTCAGGGCGGTGAACAGGCGATAATAAAAAACCACAATAAAACATCAATAATCCAATAAATATGTTAAAAGTTCTAAAACCAAATTAAAGAGTGAGCCTGCTCTAAAATACCATTATAAAACCCTAATAAATCGGGCTTCCGGTTCCGGCTCCTGCGGCGACGGGCGAGCCTAGCGCTCGCTCGCCGCTTTGTTTCTTCTTCTGCCCCCCCACGGGGGGGAGACTCCTCTTGTTTGAGGGTCTCCCGTAAAGCCGGCTCATCGGGGGGCGCCCCCCCCACGGCGGTGGAGGAAGTGGCTCCCGGCGCGGCTTAGGTGAGGGAGAACATGCTGCGGGGGGTTCTCCCTTCGCCTAAGGAAGACGGCGCCATTTACAACAATGAAGAGGGTTGATCGGCTCAGTCGGAAGGTCTCCCGAGGCTTCAGCTGCGAGGGGAGAGTGAGTTTTTAAAAAACTTTTTTTCTGCTGTCAGCCAGGCTGAAAGGACTGGGAGGGGGGAGTTTGTTTTCAAAAAAAACCCCTCGGACTTAAGCGGCACTTGGAAATGGCTTCTCTGGAAGAGAAAGCGGAAATCTTAAATCCGGACTGTCTCTAACAAGGGAAAGTGGTATGTGGCTACTTGCAACATTGTGTCTAGGTCTGGCTGGTTTAAAAAAAAATTATTTTTCTACTCTCTCCTCTGGGCTCTGAGATGGACGGTGGAAAGTGGCTTTTCTTTGTCCCTGCCTGACTATTTTAACTATGGGAAATTCCCAGCGTCTCTTTACAATTGGGACTCTCTCTGGATATTAATGAAGAATTTTTTTCTTGTTGGATTTGTGGTTCCTTTCTGGATTACCTTCGCTATTATACTATTGAGTTGGAAAATTGTCTCTCTCTTGGTTCCTGAATTTTACAACGTTTCAACCTTGATCTGAACTTTTGGCTCCCGGTTAGTCTCACCAACCCCACCCTAAAAACGCCATTTTGGTGGCATTGACTCTAACAGTTAAGATGGTTCAAGAAGCAGCACTGACAAGTTTAGAACAACGGATGGCTTCTCTTGAAACTGTTATACAAACTTTGGTAAAAGAGATTCAGGCCCAGAGGGCTGAAAACATCAATTTCAAGAAGGAGCTATTGGATACTCGGAAGCAAGTGCTGGAAAACACACAGAAGACGGAAGAATTGGAAGGGGGGTTGGTGGGGGTTAAGGGAGAGATTAAAAATGTTACTAAAGAGGTTGGGGAAACAGATGGGCATGTGTCTAGGATTGATATGGAAAGAATGACATATTTTTTGAGATTTCAGAATGTTCTTGAGGAATCTGGTGAATGCCTCCCTGATCTTATGAGCACAATTTTAGCAAACTATTTACAAAAACCTAAGGATGAGATCAGGGGGGACATTGACCTAGCCTACAGAATTAACTCAGCATATGCCAGGATAAATGAAGTGCCTAGAGAGATACATGTGAAATTTGTTAGAAGGTCAACCAGAGAGGAAATCCTGAAACTGCAGAGAGAAAGTCCATTAATTTACCAACAAAAAACGGTCACTATCTTGAAGCAGATTCCAAGAAAGATTCGAGATGCAAGACGGAAATTTTCCTTCTTGTCTAAAACATTGTTTGATCATGGGATTTGGTTCAAGTGGGTGACACCCGAAGGGATGCTGGTGTTCTGGGAAGGAGGAAGAGTGAGGATTAAAACAGTTGCTGAGGCGGAAGCCTTTCTTAAAAAACATTCCTCTGCCCTGGGGGAAGATCCAGGGGGGACGGAGGGAGCTACGGCCCCGCCCGCTGGGGGCCAGGGAGGAGAAAAAGAAGATACAATAGCCAAGAGACTTAGATCGAAAAAATAACTTTGCCTTGATTTTCCTGAACAATTTTTGCATAATATTTTCTGGATTTATTGTAAATGTCTGACAGCATGGAACTGAGAATTTAGGTATATGTACTTGCTTTTACCTTGTAGTGTTATGAAAAATGCTTTTTTTTGTTATTTTTTTATTGTGTATTTTGAGGTCTCGGAAGGGCCGACGACTCTGACGTGAATGCTCTCAAAATTTCTTTGTATCCCTTACCCTATCCTATAGAAAAAATGTAAAACCGATAAAACTTTTTCAATATAAAAAAATAAAAAAATAAAATAAAACCCTAATAAATCAAATTAAAACTTATATAAGTTTTAATATAAGGTGATCATCTTATAAATCCTAGTTTTGTATTTCTTGTACTTTTGCAAACCTTCTTCATGTGTTATATTTTCATAGTCTTCTGTGTGATTCTCTCCCAACCATGAACTTAAGTAAATATAAAGGAAAACAAAGAAGGGACTCAGTTAGGAAAAGTTTTCAATGTATGCTTTATGAATTTGATCTGTTTGACAAGTGCAGTATTTTAAATAAACTTTTATACACACACACACAACACTATTATTATCATGCACACACAAACTATATACTATACTGTACTGTATCTTATTGTACCATAGCATATATAGAGTATGATATACTGTATATTTTTAAAGTGATCATAAGAACCAACACAATCTAATAAAAAATAAAGAAAATAATGAAAGAAAAAGAAAAGAACAAAAACCAGAACTTCTGATTTTCTTTGTGTCAAATATAAGAATGATTACAAAGATTTCTTACAAACAAAGATCACATTTTTCTGTTATCCAGTTTTTTTCTAATCAAAACCATGAATGCATTTTGTTCTGCTTCATGCAAAGAATCTGTAAAGGGTTTCCAGTCAGCCATACATGTATATATTGTCTTTTCTCTAATCAGAAAATCAATTTAACCATCTCTGCAAGTTCCTTCATTATTCACCAACCATTCCTCCATTGTGGGTAGTGTTGAACTTTTCCACTTTTGAGCGTTTGGTAAACTTGCTGCACCACACACACACACACACACACATGTCAACTGCAGCAAGTTTACCATACAGTCAAAAGTGGAAAAGTTTAACTTTCATTAAACTTTCATTTCGTTCATTAATCCAAAAAGAAATTTGTTTTCTGGTTTCAATTACACATTAGTCTTTAAAATCTTCTGAATTAGTGTGTTTGTTTGTTTGGCTCAGTGGCTAAGATGCTGTGCTTGTTGATCAGAAAAGTCGGCATTGAGAATTAGGGATTTATAAGACAACTGTAAGATGTGTATAAGACCTATTAGCTTGGGATGAATTAGACTAAAATTGGAGGAGGCATTAAACTCCTCAGTCTTTGTTCAATGTTTATGTGAATTATTGTTCAATAGAACAAATAGCACATATCCCTTATTTTAAGAGAAAATATATATATTAAGTTTGGATCGTTGAAACGCCACCCCCAGAACCAGTGGTGGGTTTCAAATTTTTTAGAACCTACTCTGTAGGTGTGGCCTATTTTGTGGGCGTGGCTTGGTGGTCATGTGACAGGGTGGGAGTGGCCACCTTTTAAAATGTGGTGAAACTCATTTAACAACGCTCTTGCTTAGCAACCAAAATTTTGGACTCAATTGTGATGATTCTTTCTTTCTTTCTTTCTTTCTTTCTTTCTTTCTTTCTTTCTTTCTTTCTTTCTTTCTTTCTTTCTTTCTTTCTTTCTTTCTTTCTTTCTTTCTTTCTTTCTTTCTTTCTTTCTTTCTTTCTTTCTTTCCTTCCTTCCTTCCTTCCTTTCCTTTCCTTTCCTTTCCTTTCTGTTGGGTCACTGGCAGTGGCGGGCCAGATTTACTTCCAGGTACGCCGGTGGAACCCCCTCTCACCGGTTCTCTAAATTTCACCAACCGGCTCTCGCGAGTAGGTGCGAGCCTGCAGAAACCCACCACTGCCCAGAACCCATCAGAGAAAATAAACAAGCAAAGGCAACAACGGAAAGAGGAGAGACGAGGAGGGAAAGGAAGAAAGGGTAAAGTAGAGAAAGTAAGGGTGGGGAATTAAGAGTAGGAGAGAGGATAAGAAAGGAGAGAGGAGAGAAAGAGAGAAGAAAGAGAGGGGGGAAAGGGAGAAGAGAAGAAAAATGAGAGGAGGAAACAAGAAGGCAGAGAAGGGAGCTTGAGAAAGTAGGAGTGAGGCTGTTGCAAAATAAGATGGAGACACGGGGTGGCAAGAAAGCGATCCAAACTGTATCATACAGTATATATGTAAGAATGTGTATAGAGATTAATGATGAATAGATAAATGTTAAATAGTATTTATAAGAATGTATATCAATGAATGTTTTTGAAATGGGAATAATAATAATTTTTTTAAAAAGTCGGCAGTTTGGTGGTTTGAATCCCTAGTGCCATGTAATGCAGTGAGTTCCAGTTACTTGTTCCAGTTTCTGCCAACCTAGCAGTTCGAAAGCATATAAAAATCCAGGTAGAATAATAGGAACCACCTTTGGTGGGAAGGTAACAGCGTTCCATGCGTCTTTGGCGTTTAGTCATGCTGGCTACATGACCACGGCAACATCTTTGGACCGTGCTGGCTCTTCAGCTTTGAAACGGAGATGCGCACCGCTCCCTAGAGTCAAGAACGAGTAGCACATATGTGAAAGCAAACCTTTAAGTTTACTTTGCATTCACATGCTTTGGCTTTTTTTACACACGATAAAATATCTTTTCTGTTGTTAACATTTCCAGCAAAGATTACCTTTATGCATATGAAATAAAGTGATGACAAATATCAATGATAACATCATTTGATAAAAGATCTCTTTTAAGGCTAAAGCATAATGTAAATGTTGGTACTTTCAACCACACATTTCCCATAGATTCATTTGTATATTGTATCCAAAAGTTTTAGCCTATTTTAGCATACATACTTTCATTTGTTCTTCAGTCTCATATTTCAAAAATAGTTTATACATTTTACCAATAACATGTTTATAATTTGTACAGAATTCTATTTCAAACTTAATCTTGCATTCTTCAAATCCATAAAATGGTTTTTATCTATTTTAAAGCTTTCTTATAAGTATATATAAGAAAACAATTGACTTGTATATCCTTCTATTGTCAAGCCTTCTCTAGATTTTATTTTACAATCCCCTTGTGAAAACTCTAGTAAATCACAATAAGATAAACATTTATATATACTTATCTTTTTCTGTATATAAAATGCTTTTTATACTGAAAGTCACAAAATTGTTTTTGTGTACAACCTAGATTTACATTTATTCATTACTCTAAAAATGGCCTGCTTTACATGATTTTTGAAATCTACATTAAATTTAGTTCTGTTATACCATAAGTATCCATGCCACCCAAATTTCAGATCATATCCTTCTAATTCCAGTAGCCTTGTATTTCTTAGCAACACCCACTCAAAACAAGTATTGTCTGGAAAAAAAACCCATTCTAGGTAAAACATTTTTCTTAATCACAAAAATTCTCCTAAATAGTACCAATTATGTTTTATCCTGTCTTAACATATTTTTAACTTCATTCCACATTTTAACATAGTTATTTTCGGATAACTTTGTCACAATAATAATAAAGTATTTTACCTTCTTCTCAATCTTAACCCTAATCCTTTTTATTCAGTAGTTCTGTTTCATTTTGTATCTTTGTTGTTGTAGTAGTTTTGGTTAGTGTCTTTGTTTTCTGTTTAGTGTCTTTGTTTTCTGTTTTCTGTTAATCTTGAAACCAGGCAACTCCCCAAATTGTTTTAATTTACTCATTAAAAGTTTGACTAAGAGCTAGTTTGGTCTAGTGGTTAAGATATCAGGCTAGAAACTGGGAGACTGTGATTTCTAGTGCCGTTTTATACCTGAAAACCAGCTGGGTGACCTTGGGCCAGTCACTCACTTTTCAGCCTAACCCATCTCATATGATTGATGTGCGGGGGAAAAGGAAGAGAAAGAAATATTAGATATTTTTGCTGCCACGAGTTATTTCCAAAAATAAGAAAGTATATAATAAAGCAGGACAAGTATTAATTTGCTTTTGCAATCCTCAAAATTTCCTCTTTCTGAAACAGTCCTTCATTCAATCTCCATTTGAAAGAACAAGATTCCAATTATAAACTAGAGTCACAAGATTATGATGTGAAATCAACTTTTCGTCAATTCCATTACTTTGTTAATTCAGTTTTAAAAAATAATTAGGAAATGGTTACAATGATTGGAAATGAACAATTAGGCATCAATGGAAATAAATAAAGAAAACTTATTTTAGGAAAGGTTTGATGAAATGTCCAATCCTAGTACTGCTACCTGAGACAATACCAAAGAACAATTTTTTTCAGCTGAATTTTTAAAACTATTTACTATTTACTATTTATTTTCATTTAAAGACTTATTTTGAGTAAGCACATTGTGGCTCTCAATTTAATATCTTCAGTTTGATTCAGCAGCTTTCTTTTTTTTTTTTTGAGAGGGAGGCAAGTGTTAAGGAATTGTAATTAGATGTGGCATTATATTATATTATGGTAACAATTCTTATTGCAGAAAAGCAACAATTTCATAATACTAAGCAGTTGTAATGTAGAAAGTACCACAGTAGCCTGTTAGTAACTCAAAAGATACTGTTTTTTTCGGAGTATAAGACACACCAGAGTATAAGAAGCATCAAGGTTTTGAAGAGGCAAATTTGCACTCTGCAAACCTTTTGCAAAAACGGGCCCATTTCCCCCCCCAAAAGGCATGAATAGCCTTTAGAGGATTTGCAAACTGTTCGTGGGGGGTGCCCCCCAAACGAGTAAAAAATGGCCCATTTTTTGCAAAAACTGGTCCGTTTTTTGTCAAAAAAATTGCATGCATAGCCTTTAGGAGGCTTATAGAGGACTGGGGACTGGGAGGCAAAATTGAGCAAAGAAATGGCCCATTTTCACTCATTTCTGCCCTCCCCAGCCCTCAGGAGATCTCTGAAAGCCTCCTACAGGCTCTGCACGGTCATTTTGGTGAAGGGGATGCAGTTTTGGGAGGCAAAAAAAATGCTGTATTCAGTGTATAAGACGCACCCAGATTTTCAACCTTTTTTTTGAGGGAAAAAGGTGTGTCTTATACTCTGAAAAATACAGTAATTATCTGCTTAGCAGAGGATAGGGGGAAGGGATTTGCATGGGTGCTCTTGGCGACATCTGGGGTGAGGTGATTTTTATAATACAGAATTTTAGTTTGGGAATTACTACTTTTCATAGTACATAAATTAGTAGATAAATCCTACATTATGACAAGGAATGATCCAGTGACAGCACATAGCATTACCAGGGCTAAAGCAGGAGGCAAGGTGGGTAGAATCATTGTTTACTACAGCAGTTGTGAGACATGGCAGGAGATGGTTTTTAATCTTATCATGGGCAGAATTATTTAATATGTTTTTAAATTGTTTGTAACTTTTATATATATCTGTGTTTTATTTTGGCTGTACACCGTCCTGAGTCCTTTGGGAGTAGGGCGATATAAAAAATTAAATAAATCAAATTAACTCAAATAAGCTGCTCCATGTCGTAACATGCCTGAACACTATCAGGGCAATATTTTTAATGACTGGCCTTTACACAAGCATACAGTTAGACTATAACAACCTATGAAGGGAGGCTGTGCACTACCTGCACCAACAACATACATTTTTTCTCCTTTGGTGGGTAATCATACTACTATAAAGTGAGCATTTTTAGATGCGATAGGAACAGCATGAAATACCACTACATCTGAAGTCTCATTTCAATTTTTTTTCTGCCTTGAGCTGCTCTGCATATATATTCTAGAAGTAAATTAATTTTCCCAGTGCATTGAAATTTCATTGAAACCCCCAACAGTCATGGGTCTATCAGAGTTGCTCAGAGGGACAAAATGTTATATGTTTAACATGTTAATTTCATCTCTTCTTTTGATCAGGAAGGTACCATGTGAACTGTGATTTCAGAGACTTCCTGTTGTCATTGATGGACTACAAGATGATTTAGATTTACCCTTTGAGATGATGATTTACAAGATGATTTAGACCCTTTGAGAGCTGTATGAAATGAAATTTCATTTTAATGTATGCCTATTTGTGTACATTCAAAGTGACAATAAAGTTATTCTAAGTCTTAAAAAAGATCTAAACTGCCACTTAACTCTACTGAGAGAAAGGGCTTATTTCAATAAATAAAATAACTACTGGATCCAGTGGATTCAAATGGTCTTTAGAAATATGATTGCTTGATCCCAGCTTATTCTAATGATTTCACTTAAAAAAAATAAATCACAATTTGTGTTTTTGGACCAGTCTTGATTCTTCTACTAATGTAGGCATTTCTATTTTAATTTGTTGGATCAACTTTTAGTAATTATCTTCTTTAATGGTTACACATCTTGCCATTAGTTGAATTCCTAAGTTTTTTTACTTTCTGAACTTTCTGAATATCTGTCCTCTTCATTAACACCTTTTTCTGTGTATCTGTAAGGTTTTTGACTAAATTTTTACTTTTTTTTCTTATTTATTTTCAGTCCTGTGACTTCACCATATTCTTCTCTTTGTTTTTAATTAATTTGGGTCCAGTTTCTTGTGGGTTTTCCAGGATGAAAACCAAATCATGTGCAAATGCCTGTATCTTGTCTTTTTCTTTTTTTTATTTCCATACCATTTATTTCTATGTCTTGTCTAATATTTCTATTCAACACTTCCATGTCAATATAAATAATAAAGGGGATAGTGGACATCCTTGTCTTGTGCCTTTTTTAATGGGGTTTCTGTAAATCTTACAATCCTATTGAATCAATTTCAATTTATGATGGTCAATGAAGTTGGGAGCTTTGTGTCCAATAACATGACCTCTCAATGGCTTGTAAATTCCTATGCCTATGTGATCCTTATTTCTCTTCTTAAAAGCATACATTGGATCAGAATTGGGCAGTTAGTATCTGGTCTCTCACCTCCTGTGGATGGGTAAGACAATTGCTATTGTCTTCTCAGCTGTGGACAATTGTGGTCGAAGGTTATTATCTTGAAGCATTAGAACTGGCTTCAAGACCGACTAGTACATTTTAGATAGTGCCAGTTACAAATACCTGCTCCTCAAAACACAAGCTATTATCTCCCCCAGAACTATTATCTCCATTCTGTCCTCAGTGCTTTTCAATAACTATGAAAACTTTCTGGAAGAAACCTATCTCTGTAATATCGTCAGGTAATGATGTGGTTCCATATCTGCTTGCAATTGCAAAAGAGTCTGATGAGGACTAATAAATTGAAGCTAAAGGAAAAAGGTGAATCACCTGCTTGTCGTACAGATTTCAGTAAACCTGTGATTTAATAGATTAACAAGGGTAAAGGGGATCTGTTCAAGCAGAATGTCTACTAAATCCAAATGGAATTTTTTAAGACCAAAAATAATTGTACATAAGATTATGACATAAAATAAAACTGTTGTGGTTTCAAGGAAATTGTAGTTTGGAATGGGGTTACGCTTCCTAAAATGTAATATTGTTGGAGGAATGTTTTTAGATCCAAATCTCTTTCTAGCCTTCCTGTAGCTTCAATTGTGCACTTTCATGTTGCAAGGTTTGATTACTGCAGTGTAGTCCGTGGCTACCTATTCTTACTACTCAGAATCTTCAATTTGTAGAAAATAAAACCCGAGGGATGTTATCCATATATTGATGAGAGCCAAATTTGTAGCATCTTTAGGAAATGCACAACTTTTCTCACTCCTTGTCTCAGTTGGTAACAGGTGAATGAGGAATTCATTTTTTTTCTTTGTAAAGTTTTTATTTTTTCATTTTTATATAATCACATGTATACTATTACACAGCCAGCATCATATTGTATTATTAAATGTTTACATTTATTCATGTTACCATCCACTCCCAAAAAACAATTATTGGCTCTTCTGCTCTCCATACACCATATTTGTACCTTATCCATCACTTTCTTCTCCCTCTCTCCTCCCCCTCCCTACCTCCTTTCTTCCCTCTGTCCTCCTTCCCTTCTCTAATCTCCTTCTTCTCTCCTTCTCACTCCTCTTTCCACTCCTCATTTTTCTCCTTCTCTTCCCCCATCCTTGCCTTCTCTCCTATCTCTCTCTCTTCCCTTACCTCTCTCCTTTTCTTCCCACTCTTCATCTCATTTGCTTAGTGTATTTCAACTTCTGAGCAAGCTCCATTTTATGTTGATGATATTTATAGTTCCTTTTCAATATACATATTTAATTTTAAATATGTATATTGAACGCTCGGCGGTGTGAGCGCCGGGCGGGAACTGCCGCAACGGAGGCCGGTGCAGAGGCCGCCGCCCGGACGTTTTAATAGGGCGGAGAGAGGCCGGCTGCACTGAAGAGCTCCGAAAAGCTAAAAGCTGAAAGCAACTTGGTGGCGTGCCGTGGGTGAAGCGGTGGTGAGAGCACCGGTGGCCAGCGGGAATGGTGAGAGAGGCGTGGAGGAAGATGGCGGAGGTGGCGGAGATGCTGGTTTGTTGGAGTGAAGAAGGTGGAGAGAGAGAGTGGAGAGTGTGGAGGGAAGAGGTTGCCGCTGGAGGCCGAGTCGACGGCGGTGGGAGCGCCGGAAGGCGAGAGACGAAGGCGGCGACTGAGGAGCCGGTTGGGGAAAGGCGGAAGGTGGTGGCTGTGAGAGAGCCATGTGGTGGTAGCGGAGAGGCGGCTGCTGGAGGCCAGGCTGACGGCGGTGGGAGCGCCGAGAGGCCTTTGGGCGAAGGCGGTGACGCGGGGATTGCGGCGGTGAGAGCGCCAAGGTGGATGTGGACGGCCGCTGACCACTGTAATTTCATTTTCCCCCATGGTCACTCTCCCAAGTCTGGGAGAATTACACCACCAAGGCCTTAATAGGCCCGGAAGAACTGACTGACTGTCTTAAAGAAGAACATGTGACAGCAACCAGTTATGGTCACCCCAATGGTCATCATTGCGAACTATCTAATTTAATTTAATTACATCTATTTACCAATTAATTTATTGGTTTACCCATCCTGCACTTTATTTCACCTGATTTCATCCTACCATCTAATGAATTGACTTGTGTGAATTGTTTTTAACCAACTGCCAACGACTTTTAACATCTGTGCTTTTTAACATCTGTATTGTTCCCATACCCACCCGAGTTTTATATATATAATTATTGAATTTTAATTATCTATTTAAAAATATTTAAAATGTATTCCAGAGCAAGCCTGCTATCGCTGCGAGAGTCCCCGCTCTCGCAGGTATGGCCCCTTGATTTATCTAGGGCACATCTCGATGATGGTATTGTAAATCCGAAGAGATGGGCGAAGCGCGGCCTTAGGGGATTTTTAGTTTTTAACTTATTTAAATTATCTTTTTTAGGGGGTTCAAGGGAGGGGGGTAGATATAGACAGATGGAGATGGAAACAGCAATTAGTAGTAAGGGCCAGGATAGCAGTCGACGGCGGGAAGCGGAAGGCGAAAGGCAGGGGGATACCCGAGTCGTTCCTCAGGAGGGCATACCAATTCAGAGGGTCGTGGGGAGGGGCAGGACCGAGGGGAGACAATTTTCATCCTCCCGGTTGGTGGCACGCAGCCGTTGGTTACAAACGGTCGGGTGCCACAACCCTCGCAGGCTAGGTGGCCAGGGAATACAGAGCCAGGGTCTGCGGCTGATGTTTTGCAACGCCAGGTCCGTTGTCAACAAAGCCCCCCTCATTAGTGACCTTGTGTCAGAGGGGGAGCCGGACCTGGTAGGAATTGCGGAGACCTGGTTGGGCCACGAGGGAGGTCATCCCCTCGTTGAAATGTGCCCACCAGGTTACCGCACATTTCATCAGCCGCGGGCCCTAGGCAGGGGTGGTGGGGTAGCGGTCATTATCAAGGAAGGCCTGGAGCCGAGAGAGACCATTGTGCCGCAGACCTCCGGCTGTGAGTCCCTCTGCATGAAGTGGGGCCTAGGGAGGCAGTTGGGCTTGCTGGTTGTATACCTGGCTCCCCGCTATGTAGCAGCAGCCCTGCCCGAGCTCCTGGAGGTGATCGCTACGGTGGCAGTAGAGACCCCCAGACTTATAGTTATGGGGGACTTTAACCTGCCATCGTTGGGCGAATCATCCGTGGTAGCTCGGGAGTTCATGGCTTCCATGACGGCCATGGACCTGACCCAAGTAATTCAAGGCCCCACCCATGAGGGTGGACATACGCCGGACCTCATCTTCGTCTCGGGCCAATGGAAGAGTGATCTGGGTACAGGGGACATAGACATCATACCCTTGTCATGGTCAGACCACTCACTTCTCCGACTCGACTTTCCGACCGCTGCTCCCCTCCGCGGGGAGGCGGAACCAGAGTTACCAATCTGGTACCGCCCCAGGCGCTTGATGGACCCGGATGGGTTCCAGACAGTGCTTGGGCCATTTCCTGTATCCCTGACCCGCGCCCCGATGGAGGACCTCACGGCCGCATGGAATAGTGCGGCCGTGGGAGCCTTGGATCGGGTCGCGCCCTTGCGGCCTCTCTCGCGGCGGCGAACCACCCTGGCTCCTTGGTTTACTGAGGGGCTGCGGGTGATGAAACGCCGCAAGAGATGCCTAGAGAGAAGATGGAGGGCTAGCCGCTCTGAATCTGACCGGACACAGGTAAGAGCCCATTTACGGACTTACATTGTGGCGCTGAGGGTGGCCAAACGTCATCATTGTGCCACCCTCATAGCATCCGCAGAAAACCGCCCTGCCGCCCTGTTTAGGGTGACCCGTTCCCTCCTTCAACAGAGGGAGCGGGAAGCCCCGTTACAGGGTAGGGCAGAGGAATTTGTGATTTTTCTGCAGGAGAAAACCGCCCAGATACAGAGTGAGCTAGCCCCCATTCATGGCCCAGTGGGATGCCACGAGGGAGATCTTGTTTGGGAGGAGTTTGACCCCGTTACTTCCGAGGATATGGACAGGTTACGTGGGCGACTGCGAGCCACCACATGTTCATTGGACCCGTGCCCCTCCTGGCTTGTACTGGCATCCTGGGAGGTGACACGAGGCTGGCTCCAAGAGGTTATCAACGCATCCTTGAGTGAGGGTTCCTTGCCTGCCTCCCTAAAAGAGGCTATGGTGAGGCCCCTCCTCAAGAAGCCCTCTTTGGACCCAGCTCTTTTGAACAACTACCGTCCAGTCTCCAACCTTCCCTTCTTGGCGAAGGTTGTTGAGAGTGTGGTGGCACAACAGTTTCCCCGTCACCTGGAGGAAGTTGACTATCTAGATCCGCGCCAGTCCGGCTTTCGGCCCGGGCATAGCACCGAGACGGCATTGGTCGCGTTGGTAGATGATCTCTGGAGGGCCAGAGATGGGGGATGTTCCTCCATCCTGGTCCTATTAGACCTCTCAGCGGCTTTCGATACCATCGACCATGGTATCCTATTGCATCGGCTGGGGGGGTTGGGGGTGGGAGGCACCGTTTTGCGGTGGTTCTCCTCCTACCTCTCTGGCCGATCGCAATTTGTGCGGGCAGGAGAGCAGAGGTCGACCCCGAGACCCCTCACATGCGGGGTGCCTCAGGGGTCGGTCCTCTCGCCTCTCCTGTTTAATGCATATATGAAGCCGCTGGGTGAGATCATCCGTGGTTTTGGGGTAGAGTACCATCTGTACGCTGATGACACCCAGCTGTACATATCTACCCCAAACCACCCCAACGATGCCGTAGCGGTGATGTGCCAGTGCCTGGAAGCCGTGCGGATCTGGATGGGAAGTAACGGACTTAGACTCAACCCGACCAAGACCGAGTGGCTGTGGTTTCCGGCTGCCCGATTCAACCAGCTTTCTCCAACGCTGGCCATAGGGGGCGAACATCTTGCCCCTGTGGATGGGGCGCGCAATTTGGGTGTCCTCCTGGATACCCGGCTGTCTATGGAAGAGCAAGTGACAGCCGTGGCCAGGAGGGCGTTTTACCAGGTTCGCCTGGTTCGCCAATTGCGCCCCCTATTGGATCGGGACGCCCTTCGCACAGTCACTCATGCCCTCGTGACATCCCGACTGGACTATTGTAACTCTCTCTACATGGGGCTCCCCTTGAGGTGCACCCGGAGGCTTCAGTTAGTTCAGAATGCGGCCGCGCGAGCAATTATGGGCACCTCTAGGTTTGCCCACGTAACACTGCTCCTGCGCGAGCTGCACTGGCTACCTGTCGTCTTCCGGGTGCGCTTCAAGGTGTTAGTTATCATCTTCAAAGCGCTCCATGGCTCGGGACCTAGCTATCTGCGAGATCGGATCCTGCCCCACACATCCTCACGGCCGATTCGCTCCCACAGAGAGGGGCTTCTCCGGGTGCCGTCCACTAGACTTTGTCAGCGGGCGACGCCCAGGGGAAGGGCGCTCTCTGTGGCGGGCCCGGCCCTCTGGAACGACCTTCCCCCTGATATTAGAACGACCACCGACCTCCGCTCCTTCCGTGTAAAATTGAAGACCCATCTCTTTCGACTGGCCGGCCTTGAATAGTTCTCTCTGTCTTTTAACTACAATTATTTTAATGGGTTTTTAATTTATATTTTTAGCACGGGTAATTTTATTTAATTCTATTTTAAGTAATGTTTGTATTATTGTATATTGTTTTTAATTATGCCTGTGCACCGCCCCGGGTCCCTGTGGGGAGAGGGTGCGGTTAATAAATCTCAATTTATTATTATTATTATTATTATTATTATTTAACATATTTTCTTCTCCTTTTAAAAAAATAGAACAAAAAAGTATACATATATAGCCATTGTGCTTTTAACCTCCCCCCCCCCCGCCTAATTTTGGTCCAGATGTAGACCTGGTTACAATTCCCAGATATTCTCATCACTATCTTTATATAATTACATATCCTTACGTGGCCCCAATTTGTGATTCTGTCTTTAAATCCCAATAGTTTGAGGAATTCATTGTAAGTGCAGGATTGCAATGGTCTTCCAATTCTCTGCAGGATTTTCGCAACTAGAAGAAATAAGTAACTCATTTGGGGATGATGCTGATCAGGACAACCTTTATTAGCTGTGGCTGATACACCAACTGTGTTTATTTTAAGCACATTTTATTTGCTGTGCAAGTATTAATGATTCAGATTTGAATGTTTTAGTAAGCTGTTTTTGTGCATCTACTTCAGAAGTTAATATTTCTACAAAGGGCAAAGGCTAGCATTAGAAAGTTTCAAAAAAAGCTTTTCAAAAAAGGAATCTGGTTTAAATGGTTGATGCCTGAGGGATTGCTGGTATACTGGGAAGGGGGTAGAGTCAGAATCAAAACAGTAGGAGAGGCGGAGGCTTTTCTTAGAAAGCACTCCCCACTCCTAGAAGAAAGAGACGGAACAGGGGAAGCCGCGGCTCCACCTATTGAAGAGAAGGAGCAAGAAGACACTTGCTAAGAGATTTAGATCTCAAAAATAAGTATGTTTTGAAATTCACTATAACTAAGATGGATGCTTAAAAAAAAAAATAATGATCGAATGTATGAAATGTAATATGATATATATAATTCTCACCACTATATAATTTTTTTAAAAAAAATGTTTTTTTATGAACTCCCAGAGGCGACCACCGACCCCGACATGGAAATCCTAAAATGTTATCATTAAACCCTACCATTTCCCCTTTTCCTATATAATTGTAAAAATTAATAAAATTGTTTGAAACAAAAAAGAAAGTTTCAAAAAAACTATATTGGGAGATCATTCATTTCTAAGAAGAGTAGTTTATTTATTTATTTATTTATTTTAATCACATTTATATCCCGCCCTTCTCCACGAAGGACCCAGGGCGGCGCACAGGAATTTAAAAACATACAAAACGATAAATACAAAATTTAAAAACATAGTAAATTACAATCCTATGCTAAAACCAAATTAAAATCTAGAATAGCCCCGACGGGAGGTTAGGCTAGGCCGGCTTGCTGAAACAGGTGTGTCTTTAGACACTGGCGGAAGAGGCGGAGGTCCGAGATGGTACACAGTTCAGGGGGTAGGTCGTTCCAAAAGGCAGGGCCCGCCACAGAGAAGGCTCTTCCCCTGGGTGTCGCCAGTCGGCATTGCCTGGCCAATGGCACCCTGAGAAGGCCCTCTTTGTGGGAGCGGATCGGCCAAAGGGATGTATGGGGCAGGAGACGGTCTCGCATATAACTAGGCTTATAAGTTACTTATAAAGGTCTATTTGGCCTCACTGTTATTCTATATAATGCTCCCTTCTCTATGATCTGTATTATTTGAGGTCACCTGGGAAGCTTGCCTATAGTAACTGCTGGATTGTCTAGCTATGATTTGGAGTTGAACCTTCTTTGTAGCTCATCTGATCTCTGAAAGTGCTCCCTGGTGAACTGAAGCAGCTGATCCTCTACTTCGCATTTAAAGAAGTACATGTGTATGTACAGTGTGTGTGTGTGTGTGTGTGTGAATATAAATGAAGCTTGAGACTTCTAATCGTTGATTAAACTTTATTTCTAATGTTTCATTTTAATTATCATTACAATGTTTTATAATATAAAGCAATAATTATATAATTGCAAGTATAAAATTAAATTAATTGTAATATTAATTTATAAAATGTGTATGTCAGTTTTATGTTTTATGTTTGTAATCAGACAGGGGAGTTTAGTTGGTGGTGGTTCTATATTTATTTATTTTATTAAAATCTCTCTGATGTTTATTGGAAGATTGCTTAGTTTTTGCTGAATTGTGCTCATTATTTTAATGGCAAATAAAATACAGAAGATTTTGCAATTAATATATGCCAGCTTTGTTTTGAAACAAAATAAGAATATTCGGTAAAAAGAAAGCACCCTATGTCATTTTTGCTAATATTTTAATGTTCAGTTTATATTAAAAAAAAGTGAAGAATTTAATGTTGTGCTATACTGTTGTGACACATAAAGAAAAAAGGATAGAGTCAGAATTGTCAAACAACTGAATCAAATTCTTAGTTCAATCAAAAGTCCCAATATAACGTTTGCTAATCAGGGTGATATAAAGGAGGTGTATGATTTTCTATCCTGTCTGCATCTAGAGCAGAGGACTTCAAACTTGGCAACTTTAAGACTTGTGGACTTCAACCCCCAGAATTCCGGCAGTTGAAGTCCATGAGTCTTAAAGTTGCCAAGTTTGGAGTTCCCTGATCTAGAGGTTTCACTGTTCAACTGAATGAAGTATCTCTCATTGTGTATCAACCTTGAGAAGCTCAGAGCAGCAGATCCTGAGGAAATTCCTTTCATAATGCACTGTAGAAATAATTGTGCACAGAATAAGAACATTTATTAAAATGCAACTCATCTATCAAAGATATATATGATATCTCTTTTGCTTTTCTATTAGAGTACATACCAAAACCATAGTAGCCTCAAAAAATAATGTAGCACCTTAAAAAAGTGTCATTGATTAAATTTGACCTCACCAATTAATCAAATAAATGCTTGATTGATAAATCAGCCAATTTAAAATAGCAGCCCTGTGGACTAATTTAATTTATTCATAACATAACATAGGAATATTAACATGTGATAAATATATTGATTCTTCACCCAGTATAGAAACACAGTTCTTATATATAAACTTAATTTGAGATCATAAAAAGTTGTGTTACCAAGTCTTTTATATTTTCTTTTATTCATTTCAAAAATCATATGTACTATGCTCATAACTGTTTACAGATAGTCCTCAATCTCTGATGGCAATTGGGACTGGAATTTCCATCGCTGATGAAATAATAAAGCTTGACATGACATGACTATATCACTTAATGATGGCAATCATAGCACTCCGGGTTGCTGTTGTTAACTGAATTCAATCTGTTGTTAGCCAAGAATCCATCCCAATCCAAAACACTTATGTCTGGATCTCTTCCAGACTTGAGCCTTGGTAGAAGGTAAGAGATTGCCTTCTATCCAATTCTCTCCAACCTCCTATTGCTTCCCAACCCTTGTGGTTGCCCTGCATCCCAGCTTGCCCCAGAACTCTATGGCTCTGGGACGGCTTGTCACCCTACAGATCAGGGACTTCTTGACATGTTGCAGCTCTGTGGTTGCAAAAAAGCATCTCCCCTGTAGCCCTGCACTCTGCTGCTCTCCGCTCCCCTTTATCTTACTTCCACCGCTGATGGGGCATGGCACAGTGGCACAG
Source organism: Rhabdophis nuchalis (assembly GCA_039707465.1). NCBI lineage: Eukaryota > Metazoa > Chordata > Lepidosauria > Squamata > Natricidae > Rhabdophis > Rhabdophis nuchalis. The sequence continues at coordinate 79,172,816 of CM077643.1, read as the reverse complement.
TGGTTAGAAAGCAGTACTGCAGGCTACTTCTACTGCCTATTGGCTGCCTTCAATTTGACAGATTGAGTCTCACCAGACTCAAGGTTGACTCAGCCTTCCAAAGTCGGTAAAATGAAGACCCATATTGTTGGGGGCAATATGCTGACTCTGAAAACCGTGTGAAGTGGTATATAAGTCTAGGTGCTATTGCTATGGCCAGCTTGGCCCTTCATGACCTGAGTTGGACCTGTACCAATATGCGATAGGCCCATGGCCACCAACTAATGAATTCCTGGGCTGCTTCTGAGGCCACACCCAGGGATGGCAGAACTAACCCTACCCTTACTCCTAGAACTGTGATTTTGGGAAACTCCACTCCCTGAGACAGCCCCCAGCAGCTTAGGCAGGGAAGTTGCTGCACAGCAGGGAGGCTAGTATGCTAGCAACAATCCCAACTGATCCTGTGACCCCAGCTTCAGAAACAGGGTCTCACAGAAACTTTAGCAAGGCCCCTGAAAGGCAAAAGAGACTCTGATAACCGCTGCATCCATCTCCCCTACCCTAGGCTATTGAAACCCCTGGTGAAACCCCTGAACCTAGCTGGACACATTTCCAAGAGGGAAACCCTCCCTTCGTAGTCAGTCAGGTCTCAGTGATGCATGCCAAGTCAGTTCACTCTTCCTCAAAGAGATCTTGACTAAAGGGACAAGTTGAGTGAAGGGCAGCAGAAACTATAGAGCATAGGGGGCCAAAAGAATAGAGATGAGGAGAAAATAGATGGGTGGAGTGAGTTGAAGCACCTGTGAGCGCAGGTAAGCTGCCAAATACTCAAACATTGATCAAATGTATGTGGGGATGTTGCAATGACCATACCTTTGGGGTGTAAGTACAATTTGTTTAGCACCGCTGTAACTTCAAACACTTACAAATGAATGGCGGTAACTCTAGGACTATCTTATTTGCGTGTATTTATGCAGTTTAAATCAGATTCAGAACATATGCAATAAATATTCAGCTCAGTTAAATTGAGTTGGTAAATTTTATCTCATTATCACCTCTAACTGCAGATTTGTTGCCAAATCAGTTCAGAAACTTCAGTATAATGAAAAGTACATTAAAGTTCTGGTTATAGTAAGCTGAAGTCAACAGTGATCATAGACTTTTAGAATATCAGTGAATATGTTTACCACAGAGGCAAGGATGAAGATCACCAGAAAGAATATATTTGCTATTTTTGAGAGATTCTAGGAGTGTCAGTAGTCAGTTAGCTTCCTATGAAACTCTATTTGTGATGTTGGATCTTAATTGAAATTACAGGTAGTCCTCGTTAATGATTATAATTGGGAAAAAGAACTAAACAACATAATCATAAAACAAAAAATCATGTGACAAAGCCTACTTACGGCTGTTGCATCCATACTGGCTGTAGTCATAAAGTGAATTGAACACACTTGACGTCATGTGTGTCTCCTTGATGACTTTCCCTTTGGCTTTGCTTGTCCAAAGCCAGCAGTGAAGGTTGCAAATGATGGCCACATGACTATGAGGTATTGCAACTGTTGGGACACTAGCTGCAACTATAAAGACTTAAGTCTCCTCGTTCAGGGCTGTCATAACTTTGAATGTTTGTGATGATTCTGCACTTCATAATGACAGATTAGCTCTCCCAGTAACTTTAGGCAGGTGTTAAAGAAGAAAAGAAAGACATTACAGCCCCAAATCATCCTGAAAGACAGAGATCTATGAATATATCGGTCCCCTCTTCCTACGGCACCAGCTGGAATTGCCCCTGTAAGAAGGCAAAACAGAGCCCTCACAGGCTGGTCCAGAAGGATATCATGGTTGATGGTATTGAAGTCTGCTGAGAAGTCAAGAAGAACAAGGATTGATGTACTATCACCCATGCAAGCCCACTGTAGGTCATCATCGATCACTGATCTTCAGAAAAATAAGCTCTTCCTCTTAAGAAAAGTTTTGCCTGAAGAAATTTACTATTAACAGCTATTTATTTAATGTGACATTTAAATTGAAAATATGCAGATACTTTACTGCAGTTCAGTGCTTTGTCCTCGTTCTTACCGTAGGGAAAATATGGTAACAACTTTTTCAATCAATATGCTTGGCCATGTGCACTAGAAGGAAAAATAATTGAGGCATATAGAACTTCAGTGTCCATTTCATAGAATATTTTTCTCAATTTATATAGTTTTTGTAGGGAATGTGGGTTAAAGAATGAGTGCAATCTTGTTATTTCTTATATATCAGATGAGTGTGTGGAAATGACCAAAAGTGTTACTGCTGTTTTGGCTACTGCTGATGCACATAGCAATATAGGCTACTCAAAATGAATTAGAGGTATAACATTGTATTTTAAGTAAAATATTCCATTGTGGCTATTTTGTATAATTTTCTGTTTCTTTTTTATTTTCTTTTTAATGCTTACATCTGATTGTGGATTGTAATAAATTTTACCTGCTCTATCTAGTCCACCATGCTTGTTCTTATTAGATTTTCCAAAAAGTAATGCTGAAAATTATACCGTTTCTGACATTGGAGTAATATACTGTACTGTCAATGTAACTTGTGTGTCACTCTGTGAGGGAAACAGTCAGTTTCTAAAGGTGATAAATAAAAACAAATAACTGTAATGAGCTAGCAGTAACTAGGACCCATTAATAATTTTATCCTTTAAAAATTTGTCTAACTCATTTTTAAAGTCATCCAATTTTTTTGCCATCACTATTTCTGGGTTTAGGTTCCTTAGATCAGGGGTCCCCAACCTTTTTTGCACAAGGGACCGGTTTCATTTTAAAGAAAATTATGCGGACCACCTGCCATAGAGGAGGAGCGGGGGGGGAGGGGGAACAGGCTACGCATGCGCACGCGGGGTGGGAGTCGGCTCACTCGGCCCTCTAGGGCCTCCAATGGCGCAAACGGCCATGCCTGCACTCTCCTGCATCCGGCGTGTGCTCTGCCCAGGAGGCTGCTCCCTCCTCCTTCTCTCCGGCCCTGCGGCCCAGTTCCTATCAAGCCACGGACCGGCACCGGTCCATGGACCGGGGGTTGGGGACTCCTGCCTTAGATGATTACAGCTCCTAATATTAGGAGAAGGGAAGATTCTATATAATCTCTTGACATCTTATTCTCCTCTTTTGTGTTAAAAAGTCTCAAGCACAACTTAACTTATTTCATAAAGGAATTAATGTAGCCCCTGGTCATTTTGGCAGCACTCTGCATATATTATCATTATCCTGTATTGTATTTTTAAAGAATTTTTCAACATGGTTCATAGATTTTATATAAAGTGAATAATATCAGTTACATAGGTTCATCAGTTGGTAAAAGTACCTTATGATAAGTCATTTACTAAAGATAGTCAGAAGTTTACACTTTTTAGAGTTAAATAATGAGTAGAGTTAAAAAAATGAATTTGAAGTTTAAAAGTCAAATAATGGGATTGAAATACACTTCATAGTACTTGAAGTACAAAACCTCCTGGGTTAAATTTTATATTATGGTTGCTCCCATTGCTGTACAGATTTGAAGTAATTAGAAGCTGGACTTTCATCTCTTTATCCTACGCCAGTAGTAGATTAAAAAACACAACATGAACTGAAGCCCCGTTGAGAATTGCCTGGGTCTATGTCAAGATGGTTGCAATCAGAAAGTAATTCAGAGTGCTGGCAATGGAGATGATTGATTCCAGCAAAATGATGAGTAGGAACCAAAACAAATTTTAAACCCAAAGCCTAGCTTTGCATTTTAGACTTTTCAGTTCAAATTAGACATTTTGATTTCACCCTGATTATCGCTTGCTAAGCTTCAAAATAGCACTTTTCTGCTATCATAAGTAATTTCATATTCCACATTTATTCAAGATGATGACAACCCTGAATTTAAGATATCCCCTAAAAAAAGGGAAGAGAAGAGACAGACAAATATATATAACTAAACATAGTCAAAAGCCCTATATAGCAGTTGTGGTTTCCAATTTTTTTACTACCGGTTCGCTTGTTCTCTCTCTCTCTCCCTCCCTCCCTTCCTCCCCCTCTCCCTTCCTCCCTCTCTCCCCCCCTCCCTCTCTCTTTTTCTTTCTCTCATCTTATTAATCTAGGGTTGCCAACTTCAAGTAAAATCAATTTCTGGGCAGTCCTTTCTCTCTTAGAACCTGATAAATATCTCTATACATGTCCATATTTGTATTTGTGGAATATAAATCTGCCAAAAGCTACTCTCCATAAAAAGATAGGGATAAAACCAAACAACTTTATTCTTATCAAAGGCTTAAGATGATGCAACTCCTTCCATAAATGCAATTAAATAAAATTGATTATATCACTTTTTACATATTATCAATTTAAAAATTTATTGTATCGAGAATTTGTGCTCAAAGTAAGCAAATCTATAGAGGAGAATATAAATATAAACAGACCTCCTCACTTTAAAAAGGAAGAAATTCCATTGCATATTACTAAGCATTGAAACCTCTTGTTTCTTTTTTAGCATATTCCATGCCCTTTTCAAAATATTTATCCTTCATATCTTTGTCTTTGAAGACTCTTACCTGGGAATTGAATTTGATTTATCTGCATGGCTATGACAAAAAAATCACATGAATTTCCCCAATGTGATCTCCTGAGTCATGGATTCTTTGGTCCTATATAAAAGCTAGGGTTTCTATTCATTCACATGAGTGCATTTCATTCTTCCTTCCTTACAATAATGGATATACTAGTTGCCTTTTTAGGACTGCGCCAGTATCAATTTGCTCATGCCAAGTCAAAGCTCTTATCTAGGATTAAATACTGGATAATATATGTTTTAGTAGTAACTGAGATGACTTTGAAGAATGGGATCTTTAGACTGAATTTCCTATCTACTATCTACTGTAACTTGACTTTTGATTACACTTCACCCTGAAAAGTCCACAGACCTAGTAGCTTCTAGCAATGGAATGTCCACCGTCAATGAAATGTGGAATTTCTACCTTTCTACGAAGTTCCAAATAGCTCTGATTATTGAGTAAGTACAGAGAATCCTTATTGCACAATTATTGTGCACATACAAACATATATACATTCCAGAGGTGGTATGCTGCCGTTCGTACCAGTTCAGGCGAACCGAGAGTGACAGAGGCACAAGCTTCTACCTGCCCACTCTGATGTCAGAGTGGGCAGGCGGACTCTGATATCAGAATGGGCAGGTGGGCATGCGCAGAAGAACCTTCTGCGCATGCGCTCCCGCTACTGAACTGGCAGTGAAGAAAATAGAATACCATCTCTGATACATACCTGTACATATATATGTTTTTCATTGTTTTACCTCTGAATCAGAAAAAGTAATTCATTCAAATCCAAGCAAGAAATATACAGTATGAAATCAATAGAAATAATTCTTAGTTTAGAATAATGATATTAAATGTGGATTTTCATGTAACTGCCACAGGAAAGCATTGAAAGACATGCTTAAGGTATTTCTTTTTAAACAGGTTTTTGATATCTAGCTGTGTTGCAAATTGTTTGGGTGAAAAGGAATGAAGTAGAGTATCTGGTAAATATGGCAAGCTGTGAGTAATGTGAATGAAAATACTCCATTCTGCATTGTCATATTTACCTGGAAATGTTTTTCCAAACAATTGCTTTATAGGGTTTTTTTTAAGGGTAAATATGGTAATATAGGAGAGAGTTGAAAGTATGTAAAGTATGAAATACCCTGGTAGTACTGTAAGAGGATGAGGAACACTGACATTGCTTCCTTCTCCTTTACTATTGGCACTTGAAAATCTCTGCTATCTAAATAGGCTCTTCACACAGGGTTTGAAACTCAGGATTCTGAGATGGTAGAAAAGCTCCATTGACAGATCTAAACAATGTGAACTGTGTATTGTAGCAGCACCATAACACATTTATGTAGAACTAATAGTCCCCTGAACTCAATGGCCTCACTTTTTTTCTTCTGATTTTCCTTGATGTCTTTCCTCTCCTTACTCTTCTCCTCGGAATCTCTGTTGGCAATCTTGTTGTTGATGAGATTGTGCAGTGTTAGCACTAAACGGATCAGGCAAGGCAGGTGGCAGTGCCATGCTGCTGCCCCTACATGCTCATCTCCTGCGTTATCTCCGTTATCCTCCACACACACGGGATGAGCCTCCTGTGGACACCTGTCCATTCTGTCTCAGTCTGTCTTTGCTTGCCACATGATGCATCCAGTGGACCAGATTATGTACCTTCCCCCACACTTCTGCTTCCGCTACTGCTTGAAGGGCCAGCCACTTGGACTCATCTGGGGTTACAGCACTTGGACTCATCTGTGCTTCATGGGCTGCGCAACCAGAGTGTGTTTTCCAAGGGGCCAGCAGGCTGCAGCCAGACACCATTGGCCCCTGCCACCTGTGCTGGTTCCCTCCCAGTTCACGATCTTAATTGAGAATAAGTGAGATTTATTACAAGGTGCTACCTTATATTTGCTGGGCCCAGATTTTTTACAGTCTCTCTTTCCAAGTGTACAAGTACTTCTATGTTATTTATAAAAGAATGGTTTGCATGTATGTGTGTGTGTGAAAAGATTAAGGTTTACTTAATTTTTCAAATGTAATAACATTTCATTTTAATGCAGAATCATTAAAGTAGTTGTTGTTTTGCTGTGGCTTCTTTACTGGGGAAGGTTTGAGGGAAACGAATAGAGTTTAGTTAACAAATTAGGGAAGGCAGACCGAACATGTATTGTTTCCATTTAAAAGACTTTTGTCAGTCTTTGGGATGAATCTTCTGAAATGCACCAGAGTGTTGGCTTTCCATATTTTCTTGCAAATGTCATTTTTGTTAATATAACATTTGGCTCCACTACTTAAGAATTCACTTAGAAATGGATATGAATTGTAAAAATATTTATATGCTTCTTCTTAACATAATATAATTAGAATTAGATATAAAATGTGTGAAGTTTAAGACATGTAAATACAATTATGATGAGTCTTTTGTAATTATGTAAAACTTCCATATGAAACATAACGGGTTTGCTTAGCATAAAAAAAAAGCATGAACATCTGAATGAAGTCTCAGCTTGCAACTTTTTATGATATAAAATCCCCTTTAAATCCATCTTAGCAAGTAGGCAAGAACTTATTATAAGAATAATTCACAAACGATTCACATTGCCATACGATTTAAAATTACATTTATTAATCAAGCTCTTTCTAGTTAATGTTGGAAGGCTCATAATCAAATTATCACATATTACAATTGCTGTTGACAGTGCACATGAAGTTACTCATTTTGGTTGAACATTTTGAGAAAATGGGAAAAATTATTCAAGAAAACTTGATAATTAATGATTGTGTGCTTTTATTGTCCATATTTCACAAGGCTGAAAATGTTATTATTCCAGATATTAATGTAATCTTTTGTTATTACTCAAAACATTAATGCAATCTTTTTTCCCCACAAGTTTCTTGTAACTATACTTGAAAATGAATATGTATCAGATCAACAATACTTTCAAGTGTTAGAAACAACAACAGATGGAAAGTTATACATGACCCACTTTATCAGATAAATGTGAGGAGAGGGGGAAGGATTGTTGTATTGCTAAAAATCAATATACAGTGGTACCTCAGATCACGAACTTAATTCGTGAAATGACTCTGGTCGCGATCCGATTTGGTTGTGATGCGAGGCACAATTTCCCATAGGGTTCAATGTAAATCCGATTAATCCGTTCCGACCTTGTTTTTTGGTTGTGATGCGAGGCACAGTTTCCCATAGGGTTCAATGTAAATCCGGTTAATCCGTTCTGACCTTGTTTTTAAAATGTCCGCGGCTCCGGTTCGTGAAGCGAAACGGAGGTCGTGAATCTGGGCATTTTTACGAACTTTTCCGTTCGTGATGCGAGGGTGGAGTTCGTGATGCGAGGCGGAGTTCGTGAAGTGAGGCGGAGTTCGTGCAGCGGAGCATTTTTTACGAACTTTTCCGTTCGTGCAGCGAAACGGTGTTCGTGAACCGGGGCACATTTTTTGGGAAATTTTTGGTCGTGAAGCGAATTGGACGTGATGAGAGGCGTTCGTGGTCCGAGGTACCACTGTACTGTGTTTTTCAGACTATAAGATGCTCCGGACTATAAGACACATCTAGCTTTTGGGGAGGAAAGCAAGAAAAAATATCTGCCTCTGCCTCCCAGCATCCATCCAGTATTCATCTGGCCTGTTCGCTCTGCACATTCACCGCTGCCGATTTGCCGTGGGTCATTTGCCATCACAGCTGCACCCTGTTCGCTGCAGCCCATTTGCCATACCCCATTCACCTCCGCTGCTGTGGCCCGTTTACTGCAGCCCATTTGCCGTGGCCTGTTCACCATGGCCAGTTCACCGTCGTTCGTTTGCTGCCGCCTGTTTGCTGCCACCCGTTCGCCACCACTGCCCATTCGATGAAGCCTGTTTGGCATGGCCCATTCCCCGCCGCCCATTCGCCATAGCCTTTTCGGCACCGTACCAACCTCCCTCCAACTGCCACAATATTTGCTGTATAAGATGCACATTGGGGGGGGGCATCTTAAACTCTGCCGCCTGTTTGCTGCCACCCGTTCGCCACTGCTGCCCATTCGGTGAAGCCTGTTTGGCATGGCCCATTCGCCGCCGCCCATTCGCCATAGCCTTTTCGGCACCATACCAACCCCCCTCCAACTGCCACAATATTTGCTGTATAAGATACACATTTGGGGGGGGTGCATCTTAAACTCTGAAAAATACGGTAACAAAGAGGCTTGAAATATCTTTAAAAATAAAACATTATTTATTCTAATATTCATTGCTTTAGCTTATCAGTGATATTGTCTACAGATAAGTATCATATAATGAATGTCTTTTTAGACAAAAATAATCAATATAGATATTCAAAACTTTATTCTTCAGATTTCAAATACAGTTATATGTGTTTCTGATTGCCATTTCTCCCATATTCTTTATTATGCCAATCTTTTCATCTTGAATATTCTTTAATAATTTGTAAAGAAAAGAAATAGGTTTTGTGTTATCCCAATTATCTGAAAATAAGCACATTTCATTTTTATAATACCTAAAATTTACAGGGAATGCCTGTCTGAAATGATAGACAAGAAATAATATATTTCATAAAGGGGTTTATGAAATGTGTTTCACACATCATTGTACAGCATAGTTTTTTTATATATAGTTTGCTGAATAAATTACAATTGACTTAACAATCTAAGCCCGCCTTTCTGATACAGAGGTTCTGTGAGAGATAGTGATTCAAAAAAATTCATGTACTGTGCAATGCTAGCATTTCCAGCGGTGGAAATTTGTACGTGCCATGACTCAGCTACTGGCCTGCTATTCTGCTGTTGCTGTAAAACATGTTTTGTGTACATCAGAAGTAAATTCTATTGTGAAGTTTTAGGGTTTTTTCCCCAATTTTTATGCAGGGATTGAGACATGAAAGTTATTTCAAGAATTCCTTCAGGGTAAAAAGGTTGAAAAAGGCGAGTAAAATAAGAGCTTAAGCCTTATCTACAAAAGAAAATGGATTACCTGATATTCTTTATCATGGTCCTTATGAGTCTGTATAGTTTGTCATTTTGGAAAGTTCTAAGAAGAACTTTGGCAACGCTCTGCCTATCCTGATATGTCTTAGATGGCCTCTACAGTAGGTGCTTTTTAGGATTTCCTGAGATAATTATTTTCTCAATTCTGGTCTTTTTCCTTCTGTTTAGCTTCACTGCATGATAGTCAAAACTTTTTCAACATCACATCATCTCAGTCAGATAGTTATTCCTTTTTCAAAAATAGCTAGGCCTCATTTAGCAACTACCTCAGTTAGTGTAAAGTTCTGCCTCCCCAGTCTTCTCAAGAAAGCAGAACTCTTGAAACAAAAGGCATTTCAAAAAGAACTTTTATTTGAAGACAGTGACAACAGAGAGAGATAGTAGGCAGAATCTAAACTTCCATTGCCGAAGTGTTGGGCTTCTTTTGAGGCCCCTCCCAATGTCCAGTTCAACTTTGAGCAAATCCCAAGGTGTGAAGACATTGTGAGAACTTCGAGCTGGGAAGGTGATAACAGGCAATTCCCAAATACCACGATCTCCCTCCTCCGGTGTAGAGATAAAACAGATGGCCCAAGGAACATTTTTTCCCCTCTCCCAACTTTCCCAAGGTACATCCAAGCAGAGAAAGGAACAAAGGGAAACCCCATGCAAGCACAACCCCAAACCTTCTCCCTCCCACCAGAATGGCAGCATCCAATAGAGATCTATTGGGACCCGACAGTTAGTGACCATTTGCAAATATGACCATAATAAACAATAATATATTTTGTTATTATTTTTATTGTTAAATTTATTTGCTGTTTATCTCATGTTTTGAAATGTTTTTTTTTAACCAATGTATGTTGTTATGGCCAAATTTCCATGCCTGACAATAATGCATGCTAGAGTAAGACTGTCATAGCAGTACAGGTAGTCCTCAATTTACAACAGTTCACTTAGTGACTGTTTGAAGTTACAGCAGCACTGAAAAAACTGACTTATGACAATTGTTCACACTTATGATCATTGCAGTATCCCCATGGTCACATGATCAAAATGTGTATGTTTGACAACTGGCTCAATTTATGATGGTTGCAGTGTACTGGGGTCATGTGATCCCCTTTTGCAAACTTCTGACAAGCGAAGTCAATGGGGAAGCCAGATTCACTTAACAATTGTGTTACTAGCTTAACAATGATCCACTTAACATATGTGGCAAGGAAAGTCATAAAATGGGGTAAAACTCACCTAACAAATTTCTCACTTAGCAAATTTTGGGATAAATTGTTGTTGCGAGTTGTGAACTTCCTGTACAAGGAATGTTATCTCAATGAGATGGCAATAACCAATGTTACTTCCCAGCATGTATCTTCCTTTCTCTATTTATCCCTACCTCCCTAACCCTAACCCCCCCCCCCCCTCTCTGTCTCTGTCATACATTCACTTAGTGATCATTCCAAGTGGTTGAAATGGAATGCAGTAATTAAACAAGAAGTGTTTGTAGACTTTGGAGAAGATCACGCTGTGGAAATGGGTGCACATAGTGAGTCTTTTGTAATCTATAAATTGGAGTTTCCTGCCATGAACCTGTCTTACAATACTGAAGGCATTCAACTTCAAAGAGGAAAAAGACCTGAGCAGACAAGTCTAAGTTGACCAGAAGCCTTGTAATTGTTGACATATCAATGTTAAAACCCCAGCATCCTTGAATCTACAATATTTGTTGGGTAATAAGTACAGTGGCTCTCAGTGTCTGTATGGTTTTCATGAACATTTTTGTAGATCTAGGAAATATTCATAAGAATAACAGAATTGGAAGGAAATGGATGAAAACTAATCAACCTAGAACTAAGGAGACATTTTCTCACAGCTAGAACAATTAATCAGTGGAATGAGTTGCCTCCAGAAGTTGTGGACGCTCCAACACAGGAGATTTTTAAGATGAAATTGGACAGTCATTTTTCTGAAATAGTACAAGATCTTCTGTTTGACCAGGGTTGGACTGGAAGATCTCCAAGGTCCCTTACAACTCTGTTCCACGGTCCTGTCATCTTATTCATTGACTCAGGTAGTTGACTGAACATGAAATGATTTCAGATCTAAAATGGTTTAACCTGCTTTACCATCTCTTCAGCACTGACTTTGTGGTCTCTGCTTGTCTCATTGCTTATAAATAAGATTCTGATTCTTCTTCTTTTGCTCATGATGCTTCTAATATATCTTTACCAAGGAGGTTTACTGAGGCCACTGTATGCATCACAGAATATCTGATGCTAAAACTAATTCAGCAATACAAAGTTTTAGCTGGACTAAAGACATAGAAGCCATACTTTTTGTACTCAATTGTTGTTGTTTTGGGGCATTGGTTCCCCCTCTCTTCTTATTTTTGAATTAGTAGCAGTCATTAAATTCCTGGTGAAATAATCTTGAATTAAGCCTTATTTTATTCAACCTATCTCATGCTGGATCAGATCAGAGGCGTAGCGTGGGGGGTGCAGGGGGGGCCGGCCGCACCGGGCGCAACATCTGGGGGGGCGCACTCGCACCGCGCACCCCGCCTGCCTCAGGCCGGCCTCCCGCCTCAGCCCCGTCCCGCCGCTGCCGCCGCCCCGACAAAGTTTTGACACTCGCGGGAAGGGAGGCGAAGGCGCCACGGAGCTTCCCCTCCTGCGGCGTCGAGGGAGCGCGGAGAGGCGGGAAAAGGCCAGGCGGCGCCGAACGGGGAAGCCTGGGCGGAGACGGCGGAGAGAACCCGGGTGGAAGTCGCTCGCTCCGGCGGCCGGAGGGGTCCCCTGCTCAGCCCACCCGGGGAGGGTCGAGAATGCAAACGAGGGGCCGGGAAGGAGGAGGAGGTGGAGGAGGAGCTCCCGCTGCAAATTGACACCCCGGCCGAGCAGGAGGAGGGAGGAGGAGGAACGCCCCCCCCGCCAGACACCCCGTTCCGCTCCTCATCCCCCTCCGCCCCCACCCTTTCCCCCCGGGACCCCCCAGCGCCGCGCCCCCTCCCCGCGCAGGGCGTCCCCTCCCGCTCCCCCCCGCCCCCGATGCGCGCACTTTTCCGTCTCTTCCCACTTTTATTGTGGTTTGAAAGCGGAGCGAGGGACTATCTGGGGGAGGGTTAGGGGGCGCAAATTACTTGCCTTGCCCCGGGTGCTGACAACCCACGCTACGCCACTGGATCAGATACTAGCACTTTTAAAGCCTAAGTATAGCAAAGACATACAGAAACTTCTGATTGTTTGTAGTTGTCTGGTGGCATATTTTTGTAGCCTATATAGCTCTGTATCAGTGAGTTATAGGAACAACTTTATCCTCCACCACCTTTTACAATGGAGTCAACACAGTTGCAATTATGGGTGCAAGACTATACTGTTTTGACAAGGAAGAAAATTAGTTATATATGAAATTATATACCTTGATTATATACACAGAATGCTTAAGGTGAAGGTGAAGGTAAAGGTTTCCTTATTCAGTTGTGTCCAACTCTAGGGCACAGTGCTTGTCTCATTTTTTTGGCGGAGGGAGCCAGCTTTTGAGACATTTTCTGTGGTCATATGGCCACTATGGCTATACACCAAAGATACGTGAAATGCTCTTATCTTCTCACCGAAGTTGTACTTATTAATCTACTCACATTTGCATGCTTTTGAATTGCTAGGTGGGCAGGAGCTGGGGAGCACGGTTGTCCGGTCTTGAACCTGAACTATCAGCTTTCAGCTCAGTGTCTTTACTGAGCCGTTGTACACCCAGAATTCTTATCATAAAAATGATCTACAATGCCTACTCAAATACTAGTATCTCCTGGTGAAAAGATGTCCAAATAGCAAAAAAATATTCCTAATCTTTTCTTCCCCGTGGTTAATTTGTATAATTTCATACTTGTGAAGAAGGCACAGAAGAGGCTGTACTTCCTGAGAATGCTAAGGAAGATAAATCTATCTCAGCATCTACTTCTGTCCTACTATCACAGCACTATTGAGAGTGTCCTGACATACAGCATTCTTGCATGGTATGGGACCAGCTCTGCAGCAGACAAAAAAGCTCTACAGAGAATCATTAAAACTGCCCAGAATATCACCGGGCTCCAGATACCAGTCCTGGATGACATCTTCACATCTCACTGTTTGAGGAAGTTGCATAACATTCTCAGAGACTCTTCCCATCCTGCTTATAATCTTTTTAGACTGTTGCCTTCTGTCAGAAGATACAGAACAATTAAAACTAGGACCACACGTCTTCTGAATAGCTTTTATCCCAGAGCTATAATTGCACTCAACAATGAACTAAAGGGTCACCATCAGTGAGCTATTGGACAGCACTACTTGGTCTCTTGTGTGGATGTTTGGATGCTTTAGGGGCAGGGATATTTTTGGTGGGTGGGGTATGTATTGGGGATTGTTATGGGTGTTGGGCCTGGTCTCTGGGTATTATGTGAATTTAGTTGTATGTTTAAACCGTGTATATATGTACAATGACAATGAAGTAAAGTAAAGTAAAGCCAGGATGAGGAATCTGGAACTAAGACTATTGTATGTTTATACACAAAGTACATATTGGTAGCACTCCTAAGACTTCAATATGAAGTTACAGATAAATATATCCCATTTGAAAGACACACACTTTTAAATAGAAAATTTGTTGGATAGGCTGCAGAAATTTAAAATTACAGCCAGATGTAGTATCATGTACCTAGATGCATGGAGGCTATTACACGTCTTGTAACTCAGCAGTTCCCTTTTTTTTAATCTGTGAAATTTTAGATGATCTATCTTACTGTCTCACAAGGATCAAACATTTTATCTATAGACCTCAAGTTTCTTGTTTTAACTCTACTACTTTGTTATTCTTTGCCACTAATAATTCTTCTATTTCTTTCTCTATTCCATGGCCTTTAGGGGTGGTCTCTTTAGCTTTAGATAATGTTTAGGGTTTTTATCAAAATTATGAAGAATCTGAAAATGCTTCACTAGTTTTCGAATTGTTTTTAAATTTTCCAACATCTAGATAACTGGCTTCTTGTTAAGTAACAGATTATTATTATTTTACTCCTTTGTCCTTTTTGTTAATCTCAAAAAGTCTTATCTACTACCTTCATAGTAGAGTTGTGTCCCATCAGTGTCCAACTAGGATACAACTATAGCAACAGTTTACTAACTATAGGAATCAGATTGCTATGATTGATAAAGCTTCTCCAAAACTGGGGACTTCTAACACTTAAATGTTGAAATTGTAGGATATATCACAGTTATCACAGTCATTCCCTTTACAGACTGTACAGATATAGCATCTGATTAGCATCAGTTTCAGCTATTCCACCATTGATAATGTTACAATTGAAAATTATTTCCCTTACTTATCACAAATACTTTTGAACGGTCAGTATTGTAGGCTTTGCCCATTGGCCCTTAGCAACACAATGAATCTTTCTCTAAATCAACTTTCTCTAAACCAGCTCTAGCACTTCCCTGTACCAGGCATTATAATATGGGGAAAGGAGAATTCGAATTATATTAGACAGCATGTCAGTTTTCTGATACTTAAACAAGTAAAGGGTTAGGAAATTTACCTCCTGCAGTTTACTTTTCAAAAATATGAATATTGCATACAACAGGAAATGATTCAGAAGCGGTATCATGGTCATATTCATATATACGTGCACTGAAAAAGCAGTAATTTATGGTTAACAGATATTATTTTCCTTCACAGATATTGAGGCTTCAGAAATGTAGGCAAGACAAATTTAATTGGAATCCTGAGCAGGTATTAGGTAGTGGTGTAAGAATACTAGATTGAAAAGAAATCTTGTAAATGGATGAAAAAGGGGGGGGGAAACCATGCATTGATACTCACAGAAACCCTTCCTACAAGATCACTATTTCTTTTTAATGACAGACATATTGAACTCTTCATATAGTTACAGAAGATTTTATTCAGACTTCCTTATCTTCAAGGGCCAGGAGTAGAACACAATAAATTAAAGAGAAGTATGTAAGGAAGGAAGGAACAAAAAAAGGGGGTGGTTTTAGTAAAAAGGAATATTTATGAAATAGAAAGTATAGTGAACTTGTTTCCATCATTTTTGGTTCAAGGACCCTAATTCATCCTAATTTGTATTTCCTTAGTATACACATGTAGCATGAGTTAAATATTTTTAAATTTCAATATCCAGTCTTTGAATCTTAGTATGAATTTCATTTTCTCTTGTTAGAGATTCTCAAATCTGCAGTGATGATGATATAAGCATTTATACAAATATTCACTTCAAAGAGTAAGAAAGTACAGCACTGAGACATGAAATGCTGAGCACTTTCTATATTATAAAGGTTGTGTTTGGACATTGAGGACATTGGTAATAGTACAGTAAATATTTAAACCAATGTTCAATCCTTTTCTTAAACACAAAAATCATTTGGGGACAATTGCATATTTTAATCCCACAGTTAAATATAAATTAATATAAACTTCTATTTCAGAAAAAAATAGTTAATTTGTTCCATTACAATGAGATTACAAAATAGCTAGTACTTTAAAAATAATATTATTTGATTTAGTTTTGCATTATATTTATTTTCTGTGAATCCCTGAGTTTACTAAAAGAAGTGAAATTAATATATCTATTAAATTTGGTTCTGAACTTCATAAAAATATCCTGTTTGCCATTTCCAAAAGCAGTTACTAGCATTAGTTCTAATACGAACACCCATGTTGAATATGTTCTCAGTTCGAGCATGAATTTGATTTCTTCATAATACAGGACAGCGGTTCCTTCCTTTCTTGAGGTAATGGAAATTGCCTTAACTGAAGCTATATTACATATTTATATCAAGGATCAGTCTGCAAATTCATTCTTCTCCAGAGAAGCAGAAAGATCATGTGAAAATGGTGACCACATGTTGTCAGACTGCATGATTTAACAAAACCAAAGGCAATCATTTCGAAGAAAAATGTTTTATTTTCTGCCAGCAAAATATAATGGAGAGAAATTGACTGGTATTATTTTTAAAAATTGCTCAAATCACTGTAGTTAGTGTAAAATTGTCTCTGGAACCATTTCCTGTAAGTTAACCAGACACAAGATTGTATCCTTTGTATTTTGAATACTGAAGCTTGTATTTCATCTGTCCTGTTTGAAGCCCATCAGGTGTAATAGCCTTTTTGATAGTTTCTTCATTTACCCTTTCCTTTTCCTACTCCAACTTTGATGCAGAAGCACAGTCAAACTTACACGGCTAGGATTTGTAGGTAATATTAGTTGCACACAGATCTTTAGCAAATTTGAATTTTTATGGGCTTGTTTTGTCAACATTAAATTTAAGGTTAGACTTAATATATGGTATTATTTTGATCAGATAGCCCTAGTTTCAATTTGGGAAGATAAGTTCCTTTCTGTACTAAAATTGACAGCATATATTCCAAAGCATTCAGAGATATATACCAGTCATGATGGTGACAACGTTTTTAAAGAAAGCTGGGAACAGAGTATTTTCAAATGAAATTATCTTATTTTTCTATTATTACATTACGCTGTAGAAGATAATAAAAGAAACTCTCTGTGGTTTTCACAGTTAGTGAACATTTTAACTTTTTTGCTTAATCCTTTCCCTGACAATTCATGTTACATTTATATCTGCATTAATTGTACGGATATTTTTACTGGTAGGATTTTCACTACTCTACCATCTAAAAAAACCCTTTTGTATTTTTTAATAAGTTCTGGTATGAGGTTAGCAGTCACCTTCATACTGATTGTTGGATAGTATATGTATGCATAGCATGTATGTCTGTGTGTGTACAGATATATTCACCCACACACCCACGTATATACATTAGGTAGAAAATAGCTAATACAATGACATCAGATATGGCTATATTTATACTGTGCTTA
Source organism: Rhabdophis nuchalis (assembly GCA_039707465.1). Taxonomy (NCBI): domain Eukaryota; kingdom Metazoa; phylum Chordata; class Lepidosauria; order Squamata; family Natricidae; genus Rhabdophis; species Rhabdophis nuchalis. Next base: position 79,155,418 of record CM077643.1, on the reverse strand, counting down.
TATATTAATGTCTGCAGCAGATGCCTATTTATAAATCATTCATCAGATTAATAATGATTTTAATAATTAATTATAGTAATTTTATATGGCATTTATGATTATGAGATTTACAGTTAGAAAAGATACTCAAGTCTCTGTTAAAATATTTGAAACTGAAATGGTGTGATTGAATAATATTCTATTCTATAATAAATATAGCATTATTCATTGAGTGAAAAGGGGATTAAGAAAAGTAAAACAAGGACTTTCAATATTATTAAGATTGAAGCTCTAACATTATAACTTTTCAGTGTTTTATTTTGCTGTGCTTCCATTTGTCTTATCATAAATAAAATGATTGCTTGTACTATGATATAATTCTCTTTCTGAATGTAAGCAAGTTGAAGTGATAAACTGTTATGAAATAAGTTAACAGAAAATGTTGACTCTGAAATATATGTATTGTTATTAAGATTGCTCAAAGCATGTCTCTTAAATCATGTATCTATACATATTCAATTGATTTTTCCATTGGCAAAGAATATGGATTCTGAAATATGATTTATTTATTATTTCAATTTTAAGGCTGGCCAATTCCAGTGCAAATCTGGGCAGTTTACAATTTAAAAAATTAAAAACAACAACACATATCAAGAGAAAAGAATACAGTTGACTAGAAAACAGAATCAAAACCAAGAATTTCAACTAGCATCTTAACTGAAGGCCTGGGAGTCATCCAGCTGAATTCAATCTAACAAGAAGTGGAATCAAATTCCTGTGAGGCGCTCATCTCATCAAATTTCAGGAATAAACTAAACTTGAGTTTTTGTAGGAAAATACTCTTGAATCATGGGAAATATATGGTACCCCAAATTGGAAACAAACTAGTAATGTATAGTAGCCGTTAAATTGTGATCCCACCTTCAACTAACACAATAAACAAATAACACCATCAATTATTTCAGTTATTCGTAACAATCTATACATGCTCTGTTTTATGCAAGATTGGCAACTTTAAATAGTGTATAAACATAATTCACAAGTATAAAACATGTTTTATCAGGTTTAATGGTCTATGGCGCTGACTTTTTGAATATATTGAATTTGGTACATGTTTCAGACCATATAAAATTCCTTCCAGCTTTGAAGCATTACATGATATTGCTGATAACATATAATGGTGAAATACATCCAGCTCATCTGACAAATATATACTTTACAGATTTTTAATTATAGTTCTTGTCTGAGTTATTACAAAGACAAATATAATTCATGAAACATTGCTCCAAGTAGGTGCTGGTCATAACTCTTACTATGTACTGATCTTTAATGCTTCTTCCATCATTAGATTTTAGGCTTTTCAGGATGTTATGATTTTCCAAGTATGCATGACATCTTTTAATTCATTCCGTGACTGTTCAAAGTTGCAATGGTACCAAACGTGATTATAACCACTCCTTGTGGTTGCATTTGTTGCAACTTCCCTACGATCCTGTGATAATCATTTGTCACCTTTGTGACAAAGTCAAAGTTGAAGCTGGCAGGAGGTTGTAAACAATGACCCCGTGATATTTGCTTAATAATCTTGTGAGAACTGCCTAATGATGTCAGCTAGGACTGTTGTTGTAAATTGCTATAATCATGTGAGGTTATGCTTTATAACCATGTTGCAGCTCTCAGTTACTGTCATTAAGTAAGGACTGGAACAAATTGAAGTACTGATAAATTTGGAGAATTATGGATTTGTTTCAATTAAGAAAGCTTAGGATTTGTATTATTTATATGCTTGGAGAGAATATAAATAATATGCTTAGGAACCCGGATGGCACAGTAGTTAGAATGCAGTATTGCAGGTAAACTCTGCCAGAGCCTGGAGTTCAATCCTGATTGGGCTCAACGTTGACAAAGACTTACATTTTTCCAAGGTTGGTAAAATGAGAATCCAGATTGTTGGGGGCAATATGTAAATCTACTAAAGAGTGCTGTGCAGGCACTAAGAGGCGGTATATAAGTCTAAGTGCTGTTGCTATTGTTCTGCTACAGTATTATGTTTTATAATTATGTATTATGTTTACAGCAAATAGAAAGCTATCATAATCCTTCATATGTTAATATTTTTAAAACTCAGGAGAGAGGCTGAGTTTTATCATTTATACATTTCTAGTGTTTTAACACTATAGGATGGTGCTTTGACAGCAAAGAAAAGTCAAAACATTAATAAAATGCGTGCATGTACTTCAGACATTTAAACTTCAGCAACTAATACTTTTTTCCTGCATAGCTTAGAGATCAGAGATTGGCTCTCCTTTCATGGTTGGTTTCCTGATGAAATACTAGTAATTTTATTTAGCTTGGGGAAGAGAAAATCAAGGATAAGAAATTAATTCTAGACTTAGGGTATCAATTAATGTGAAAAGATGCTTAAATTTTAGAGATAAATCAATTCTTATATAACTATGTCACATTCCCTTAAACATCGTATCTATAAATCTTTTTTTTAAAACTATAATTATCACAAGTAAAACTTTACATACTTGTTTTAAGCACATATAACTACAAAATGCCATTCAGATAAATTAGGAAAGAAATATAGATGAATGATAGATAACATGCTAGATAGTTGGCTTGTTATGTTATAGTAATTATATAGTTTTTGAAGATAGTTTCTATGTAGTAAGAATCCAGGGGAATACTGTGATGTTTAACTGTGTTCCCACAAGCTATTTATATGAGAAGCCACTTATTCAGGGTCACCCTCTTTTATGGTTGATTTGTACAGTAGGAGGTTTTGAGAACAATTGCCTTTACAAAATAAAACTGCCTTTCTGACATGGGGGCCTAGTTATATGCGAGACCGCCTCCTGCCCCATACATCCCTTCGGCCGATCCGCTCCCACAGAGAGGGCCTTCTCAGGGTGCCATCGGCCGGGCAATGCCGTCTGGCGACACCCAGGGGAAGAGCCTTCTCTGTGGCGGGCCCTGCCTTTTGGAATGACCTACCCCCTGAATTGCGTACCATCTCGGACCTCCGCCTCTTCCGCCAGTGTCTAAAGACACAGCTCTTTCAGCAAGCCGGCCTAGCCTAACCTCCCGTTGGGACTATTTTAGATAGTTTTAAATTGGGGATTTTAATTTGGATTTTAGCATAGGACTGTAATTTAATATGTTTTTAAATTCTGTATTTATTGTTTTGTATGTTTTTAAATTCCTGTGCGCCGCCCTGGGTCCTTTGTGGAGAAGGGCGGGATATAAATGTGATTAAAATAAAATAAATAAATAAAAATAATTTTTGCTTACCCAGTAAGGTTAAGCATAATTGGTATGTTTTGATCAGTTTAATAAAACATTTCATTTTGGGAGTCAGAAAGCATGGGTCGTTTTCCTTCTCTGGAGTGATATTCTTCAGAGATTTGTGCCCCCCTCGTCCAATTAATGTTTCAGGAGGCCATAAAAATCTGTCCCTTCTCAAATATGTAGATTGTTTGTGTAGTTCTGTAGTTGATCTTTTGGTAGAGGAAGTGGGTTTGGATGCACAGGATTTTCTTATAACTTTTCTTGATTTTAAAAAAAATATTCTTACTTGATGTAAGCCACCCAGACTAATTTTAGAGTTAGGCACTTACAAATTTCAGGATAAATAAATAAACAACAAACTGCTAGAGGCATGTAGTAGAAATTGTTGGCATGTGGAGCCTACTTACTAAGGAAATATACATCTAACAGAATGTTATAGTATTCTTTTTTATAACTGACTTGGGCTTTCATGCACTGATTTAGATTTTTCTAAGTAGACGTAAAATCAATAATTATGGATGTCTTTCTTACAAAAATTGTGGGACCAGATTCATTCTTGAAATAAAAGCATGGGAGCCGGTACATTACTTTTCAACATGATCTCCCATCTCTTTTTAAATTAACATTTAAAAAGACAAGTAAAAAGTCATATGGCTGTGTAATCTAGTGGGTGCCATGGAAATAGAGATAGTCCTCAACTTATTATCATAATGGCACCTGGAAAATGCATTAATTAATTCATTAATTTTCATGACCATCATAAATCACATGACCAACTCGATTTTTTTGCTCCAATCATTAAGCTAACACCATGGCCATAAAGCAAATCCATTCATTCCTGTTGGCTTTTGTGCTGGATAGATATCAGCAAAAATTGTCACAAATCAGGCACACATGACTGGAATGAGGCAGTTGGCTGTAAAAGTGAACCAGTTGCTAAGCATATGAAATATGACCATGTGACTGCAGAGACAGGGTGCTACCATTAGAACTCTGGAACTGGATTGTAGATAACTGTTTGGAAGGGTTCATTGTAACTTTCAACAGTCACTAAGCAACTAGTCATTAAATAATCCTTTAATCTTCTGCACATAAATATCCCCAGGGAACATATTGGGGTACCTCTACCTAAAGTGACCTCTTGAAAGCAGCATTTTGGGATTGAGCAGAAATAATTGGTAGGCAATTACATTCTCAGTTGTGTTAGCTGTTTTCGTAATAATAGTGTGATAATATATAATAGTGTCTTTTCTTAGATAGAATAAAAAGCCTTTTTTTAAAACTCTGAAATAAAATCTAGTCTGGGGTTTTGGGTGCGGGGAGACCGGGGGGTGGGGGGGGGGAGGGGGAGGGAACTCAACCAAAACAGGAATCACATAAAAATTACTGCTATTCCACCAAATTAGATTTTTGGATATATTTTTAATTGGAGTCCATAAGTCAAATTCTTGGTGGTTTTTTTTTTAAAAGATGAACAATACAAATTTCAGATACTTTGTAGAGAGAGCTCAGTTCAAGAGAAGTGTTTATACACAGATGAGGTTGCTAACAAATAACATGTCATATGATAATGAGACTGGGGTTTTTTTCTTCAGTAATTTCACATTTGCAAACTACACTGCTGGGAAAGTAAGTGAAGTATTTATCTATTCTATTTTTACACTGACAAATCTATGTAAACGACCTGGGTGCCTAACAGAAACAAAGCAAGTATATGTAAAAAAGAAGCCTCTGCTCTAAATCAGCTATACAGCACCTTCAAAGACAATATATTACCCTTGTTCAGAATGCTCATTTCCACATGAGTATTCTTTTTAATGGAGAAGACTTCAATTTATGTTTAAGAACAAATAAACTGTAGTACTTTGACAGCCGTTCACACTTAATTCTTTGCGTTAAACCAACAGCATTCTTTTTAACAAACATCCATTGTTATGACAATGTCTCAGGCAGAATTTATGAGAAATGAAATTATGTTACCAAGGAGATAGCATTTACTATAATGGAGAGTAGATCCTAGAAAATGGCCCCTTTTACAGCAGCTCAGAGCAGAGCCACAAAAGCAATTGATTGGTCTTGGCATTTAGTCTTATATCAGCTGTGTCATCCATTGCTTCAGGAGTGAGAACACTAATCTAAAGTGACATTTCTGTTCTGGCGGGCATTTCTGCCCTGATGAAAGCAATTACTTCATTCTTAAATGATAATTTGCAGGAGTTTCAACCACTTTAATTGATAACTTTTTGTTCTGAGAAGTTCAATTGTGAAGTGATTAGCTGATTTTGTAAATAGAAATTTAAGGTGTGAAATGTACAATTTGCCCCAAGATAAAAGTTCTACTTAACTAGGTAGTTTTAGTAGAGAGAGAAGACAGTTCTCTGCTGTTTTTAAGCTGCCAACTGAATGGTTGAGAGTAGGGAAAAAGATATAGTACTATTTGTATTCTAGATGAACAATTATTATTTGTGATACAGTTGATAACAATTTATTTAAGTGATGCTTGGACCAAAAATACAGTAATGCAAAAAAAGTCTGTATACAAATAAGAGTATAATGTATTGCTAAGATCTGTCATGTTTCTTTTTTCTCCAGAAAGAACTCGACATTCCTTTGAGCATTAACATCTCAAATATAAACTTTAAAGATTTGCAAAATCTTCTTGCTATTTGCGCATATTTGACACCATTTTTTTCTTTATAGATGTAATGGTATCCGGTTTTGTATTTAATGTGTCAAATACGAAATATAAAGTAAAAATGAAGGTCAAACTGATTTAGCACATCAAACAGTTTTTGTCAGCCAAGCTTAATATATCCTGAGTTTGTGGAACAAATGAAATTTTGCTGCTGTGTTACACTTTGCTTCCAAACAACCATTACAACTGGTTTTATATATTGTGTGATCATCAGAGCATCAAACAGTGCATCTCTACTGACGTGTTGCAGTGATGATCTACAGCAGCAATCTGCCATTTATATAAGGACAAAATGTGCATCTATATTTAGTTGTGAAATTGGCCTATTATACTCTTGATGTTTACAGAGGCTAACATAAATTAATGATGACAGCTATGAGTAGTGCATTAGTTAAGCAGCAGAGTTTTTACCTTGAACTTGAAGGTTCCAAGTTTAACTTCCAGCATATATTCTAGACAGCTTTATTTGCACATTAAGGCATTTTTCTTGGACAGGTTTAAAGAAATTCTGCTCTGCTATAAATAACAGCATTTACTATTTGTTTACATATTTGCCTAAATTTTGCATTTTGTCAAAAGTGATATAGTGTGGCGAAAATATTCATTCATACCCATTCAAAACATTTACTGAGGCATAGGACACATTCTGTTTTCTCCATTAACTACCCTGAAAAGTTTGGTAGAGCAACATAGTTTGTCAGATTTTATTTTATTTCTTGTTGCTTTAAATTGCTAACCCGCAAATGTTGTCATGCAGTTCATGTCAAAAGTGGTACAGGTTCTGTAGCAACCATAGATTCCACTGTTAACTCTGACCGGAGATCTGACAAGCAAGCAGGTGTTCAAAGGAATGCAAGTTAAAATGATGAAATCTTTGATGAATTTTTAATGGCTGAATTTTTAATATAGACCTTCTTTCCGTCTGCATTCCACATTAATTGGTACCTAGTACAGCTCTGCAGTGCTAGATTCTTCTAAGCAAACAAATCTATAGTCTGTCTGCCTGCCTACCTTCCTACCTACCTACCTTCCTACATACATACATACCATCTATCATTGGTTTCTCCTCAGGTCTTAGTTGTTCCTTCTTTGTAGAAGAATTATGAAAGGTTTTGACTTCCTTCCCTTCAAGAAACAGGATTTATTTTCTTATGCTGAAAAGTCATATTTATTAAAAAAAAATATTGCATCAATATTTGAGCACTTGTATCCAGATCTTTTTCCCGGTCAGAAATCTAGAGGAATGTCACCTTCCTTACCATCTAAGGCTGCAATGGCTGGGCCTCTTCACTCTAGAACGACGGCGCCTGAGAGGTGACCTGATTGAAGTCTATAAAATCATGCACAGTGTGGACAAAGTAGAAAAGGAAAAACTGTTTTCCCTATTGCACAACACTAGAACTAGGGGGCACTCCATGAAACTTTTAATAGCTAGACCTCAAACAAATAAGAGGAAGTACTTTTTCACCCAGAGGATCACTGGTCTATGGAACTCCCTGTCAGAAGAAGTGGTGTCAGCTGTCAGCCTCGACACCTTTAAGAAAGGATTAGACGAGTTCATGGAGAACAAGGGTGTCAATGGCTATCATGATGGATGCCTAAGGACACCCTCTGGGATGGAGAGATAGGCAGGATATTTCTCAATGCCATTTGCAGGGAATCATAAGCAGGTGAAGACATCTGCTTGGGAAGACCCTGAAGCAAATGGGGAGCCACTGTGTGAGACAGAATGCTGGACTGGATGGGCTGTGGCCTGTTCCAGCAAGGCTGTTCTTATGTTCTTATGTCAATATTAGTAAGTGGTATGAAAACTAACAATAGACTTATGAATTCTGGATGGATGGATGGGAGAGAGAAAGGCAGAGAACGTGGCGTTAGATTTCTTTATAACTTTGAAGAGCCAGCAGTTTCAGAAAGTGCCAGGCATTTGTGAGTTGTGGGGATTTTTTTTGTTTTTAAGTGAAAGACGGATGCAGAATCTTCATACAGACCTGAGATGGTGTAGTACAGGGGTTCCCAAACTTGGCAACTTTAAGACTTGTGGACTTCAACTCCCAGAATTCTCCAGCCAGCTATGCTGGGAACTCCTGGTGTAGTATATGGTTCATGTGTCCTGTTCTCTCAGAAAGATAGGCATCTGATTTTTAATGCTACATTACCAATATAGAAGCTCAGATGCTGTGCTTGTAGGAGTAACTTTAATGACAAACAATAGCTTTGTGCAAAGCTTTGCATGCATGTTTTGCTTTGATGAAGCATTAAGATTAATGCAAAGTATCCTCTGAAGCTGGTTTGCAGTTCAGAATATCCCCTGCCCCCCCTTTTTTAAAAAAAGCACTATTCACCTTGCTTTGCTTTTCCTTGCTTCTTACATCAGAATTTTACTGACCGTGCATGTGGGGAAGCCCCTTATGTCTTGCAAAAACTTTGGACAAGTCTTCAGAGTTATGTGAAACACTTTGATAAAGAAAATTCTATGATCTTTGGATATGTCACATTCCATAAATACTCTGACACTAAACATTGAGCCAAGTCCCACTACTTTGGAAATAACCAGAGAGTAGTGAGCAACCCACATACTCCTTCCCTGATTTTTCTCTTCCTTTTTTTGATTCAATTTCTCTGTTTCTGTGTGTTCCTCTATACAAAAGATTGCGAAGCAACCAAGGCCAAGATGATTAGTGCTGTATAAGAAAGCACACACCGTGGGGGCTACTCTTGCAATTCTCTTACCTGAAAGTTAGAGGACAAGGAGAAGTAGTGGGTCTGGCTGCTGTCATCAGCTTTCTATGCCTGCTAATAGTAGCTAATGCAAATGGATACTAGATTAATGTACAAGCTGTGTCATTCCCCCTGCCTTATGCCATTATATCATAGTCTGAACAACCTTTCAGCCTCTAGGGCCCTATTTTATGGTTATAGTCCTCCAAGCCAATCACTATTTATTACAAGTACAGTGCTGGCACTACAAAAGACTTTTGGTAAGATGTGTGTAATGAGGTAGGGTGATACTTCTCATTTCAAGAATAAAAGTAAAGAAATGTTGAATGTTTTCTGAAGTGAAGAAGCAGCAGTCTGAAATAAAACATTAAATAGAATATTAAAAAGGCAGTGTTAGCATGATTGTTGTAATGCAAAAATTGTAGCATAACAATTGTAACGAGCATAGCAGCTATAATGATATGCAAGAATCTGCTTTAAAAAATGAGTTTCCTAAAGGGTGAAATTGAGTTAAAATTGGTTTGCTTGTATATGGGAACATAATCATTTGCAGGGGGGCAAATGTCATGACATACTCGTTTGCATCACATGTTAGGATGGAGGCAGGTAAGCATGGCACATATGCAATGACGTTGCCATTGTCATTTTGGCATAACTGCAACTTGCTGAAGACTGGACTGAGAAAATGCAAAGGCTATGGAACACTTGGGAATAAAGCCTGTTAAATTCAGTGGCTCTTGCTTCAGACATGGTTAAAACTGAACTACCTTTAAAACGAGAGTCCAGTCTAGCATGCACCAAGTAAGCTGTACATATTTCCTACTTAGAGTAGTGCAGATGACTGTTTTATAGAAAAAGGGAACTATTAAAAGAGACATTGATGTTATCTGTTTAAACTTGTCTAGTTCTCACAATTGTATAGATAAAAGATGATTTCATCTATTAGGACTGGTAAATGTATTGGTGGTTATTTTTAATTTGTTCATAAGTGAGAGTTTAAGTAGTGAGTTGACCAACATCATTTGATGATATCAAATGATTATGAATTATTCAAACAAAAAAAGGATAATGAAGATTTCTCACAGCTATAGAAGTGGACTTAAAATGATAACATAGTTCAGTGATAACAAAATTAAAGTGACATAAAGTGACAGAAGTAAGATAGGAAATTTCTGAATTCAAATATATTGATATGGGATCTGGGCTAGTTATGATTAATCAGAAAGGGGTCTTCTGAGAAAATCAGAAAAAAATCTTGTACATTTTCTGATTAGCAAATTGTATTAAGACATAAAGTAAAGGTTATGATTCTTTGCCACCATGTCACTAAAATGACTATTCTCCTAAAATGAGATTTGGGCAGGATGATGAGATCAATGAAAATCTCTTGTGCAACCACATTAAGAATATTGCTTATAATTCAAGTTGCCACATCTCAAAAATGATACCTGTAAAATTGGGAAACACAGAAAGGGAAAAGTATTAAGAGAAATTAGGTAGAACATGGTAAGGATATATAAACCTATGTATGATGTAGTACAGATAAAAGAAAATCTTTCTTCATGGAAAGTGTATTTAGCATTTCTTCATGGAAAGTGTATTTAGTAATTTGTTATTTTATAATTTGGAAAATTTTTAAAAGATGATGACATTAATTCATGGTATATAGAATTATTATTTATAATGATTACATTACATTGCCTCCGATAATTGAGGCAATAGGTTTCTAACACCAGTTGCTGGAGTTAATAAGTATTGCTTAGAGTCTTCCTTGTGGGCCTTCCATTGGCTACTGTGAGAAACAGAACTAACAACATCACTGAAAAAAGTAACTTATGACTGTTTTTCACACTTACGACTGTTATAGCATCCCCATGATCACGTGATTTATATTCAGATGTATGACAATTGACGTACATTTATGAGGCTTGCAGTGTCCTGGAGTCGTGTGATCGCCATTTGTGACATTGTGACAAGCAAAGTCAGCGGGGGAAACCAGATTCACTTCATAACCATGTTACTAATAAAACAACTTTGTGATTCATTTACAAACACAGCAAGAAAAGTCGTAAAATGGGGCAAAACTCACGTAACAGATTTCTCAATTACCAACTCACATTTTGGGCTCAGTTGTGATTGTACATTGACTGAAAATCCAGTTTCCCACTTCAACATAAAGCCAGTATTGACTTTAGCACAGCCTTTGGGTAGACAGCCTTACATAACAAGGATGTGATATCAAGTATGTTGCTCCTCTCATGTCCCTATACCATTTCAATTTCCAGTCATAGAACACAAATTTTGGAATAGAAATGTGTTTTTAAACATTTTAACCCCAGTGAGGTGCTATTCGTAATTAATGTTCATGACATAGTCTGGCTGCTCTAATCTTACTTGGGCCAGATTGCAATTTTTGGCAGGTCAGCCAAAACTGCTAAAAGTGATCTCAGCTACTGAAACTGTAAAGATAGTCCAGCAATATTTCCAAGCTTTGCATTTGTTGTTTCAGTGAATTCCAACCCATTCAGGACAAAATATTTAGTCCCGTCGCAGATCTGGGATACCCACATTAATTGAATTTTTTTCTGGATGGGTTACAGATCCAATTGGTAAAGCCCTTGTCCAATCCTGCACATTTGTATTGCTACTTGAATCTTTTTTTGTAGACACTTCAGAATATTGCTCTCTGGGATTTAGTCTAGCACTACTCATACAAGAATAAATTGATTACTAATGATGCTCATTATACCTGAAACTTTCACACACACACACACACACACATAGACACACACCCCCCTATGGAGATTCTCAGTCATCCAAGTTATGGTTGCCCCAAAGGTGCTTTCTCAAAGGGAAACTGGACTTTCCTTGAAGACGTTTTGCTTCCCATCCAGAAAGCTCCTACAGTTATGATTGAATGGTGGAGAATGGAAGGGTATTCCATGGAAGATAGGGTAGTCCATGGGTATTCCATGGAAGATATTCCATGCAATCATCTGGTCATTAGCACTCTTTCTGAGAGTCGTTGAAACCACTTGGAGTTTTATCTGTGTCCTCAGGGTTACCTGAATTGTGCCAATAGGTGTTCTTGGAACTGCTGAAAGGACTGTGTTGTAAACAGGAGATAGGTGGAGTCTAGTTCAGAGGTGACAAGTTCTGACCAGTTCTGGAGAATCGATAACGGAAATTTTGAGTAGTTTAAAGAACTGCCTCTGACTGGCCCCGCCCCCATCTATTCTCTGCCTCCTGAGTCCCAGCTGATCAGGAGGAAATGGAGATTTTACGTGCCCAAAAAATTATGCCCACCAAACCACACCCACAGAACCGGTAGTAAAAAAATTTGAATCCCACCACTGGTCTAGTTGCTTTTTGAAAAAGCACCTTTGCAACATATATGCCTATATCTTATATTTAAATAGTGCTTGTGGGGTATATTTGTACAGTGAGAAAGAATTCTGAAGAAAAATGGCTCTTCTGAAAATACAGTACTAATAAATATCTTGCTCTCTTTCTTCCCCCAGTTTACAAGCCTTGAGAAAGGAAAAATCCCGAGATGCTGCTCGTTCTCGAAGAGGAAAAGAAAATTTTGAATTCTATGAGTTGGCCAAATTGTTGCCACTCCCTGCTGCCATTACCAGCCAGCTTGACAAGGCATCTATCATCCGATTAACAATTAGCTATTTGAAGATGAGGGACTTTGCTAATCAAGGGGATCCTCCATGGAATCTGCGTATGGAAGGACCACCTCCCAACACGTCAGTGAAAGGTATGGGGTTTGCGTAGTGGTAATACATGGAATGTGGCAGCCAAACTGATCTCTGAATTGAAATGTTTACCATCCTTTCTTTTCTCCCTGCATATCAAATCCTTTAAAGGGATACAAATATGGAAATCTGAGGTCTGCATGAGAAAGACACCATGTGAAGGTGAAATAAACTCTTATTCTATTTATATTTTATTTTAACATGGACAACTAAGCACAACTAATGTTCTGGGAAAATGAGACGAGTTATGCATATTTATATAATTTAGGACTTAGTCTAATTTTAAAACTGCTGAGACTGAGAAACACTAATCCTGGTCTGATACAATATTATGCAGTATATAGTTACTCAGGATAAGTCCTATTGAGTTCAGTGGGGTTTACTCTGAGCGAAGTTTGTAAAATTGGTTGGATCTTTAGTGTCTTTAAAACTTGAAACAATTAACTTAAGTATGCTTAATTCTGTGTTGAATTATAGCTGTGAAATGGTTTGCTTTGCATGATTATAAGAAAGAAAATAGCCCTGCTATGTTTCCCCCCCCCCCTGTTTATTAATAGGTAGTACTTTTTTTCAGTGAAGGAAATGTAACCTTTTTTGTTATAAGAGTGTTTGGTGATATATTTTTGTCTAGAGAATTAACTGGGGTTATTTATTTTTCTGCCTGGTTATTGTTTTATTGTGAAAGTAATTTCTTTAAAATTTAAGGCATTAACTTGAATATAAATACCATTTCACTCAACTCTGGTATTAGAAAGAGCTAACTGAATATAGGTCTAGCATGATGCTTACATTGAGTTCCAAGAAACAAAACATTCAAGCTGCAGTATTACTTCTATGTCATTGTGTTTTACACTTTCTAATGAAATTTTTATATGTATTCCAACTGTTTAACTGTATATTAAAAAGTTCACTTATTAACCAAAACAGGAATAAACATGTATTAAAAGAGTTAAAATTCCTTTCCTATATTCAACAGATGTTTGTACACAAGCCAATTTTTACCTGATTGTCTTCTTAGACAAAAAGGTTTTTGTTTGGTTGTCCACCTACATTCTGTTATCAAAATTGGAACTAAGAGTTTTGTAAAATGTGATTTAAATGGATGTTGGGAGAATTTGAGAAATGTTTCTTACCTTGCTCTTCGAGTCATGTGAGATGATATTAAAACCTTTAAAACTGCATTTCTAAATACAGACAAAAATATTATTTTTTTATTTAATGATCAGGTTGTTAGTAAGGCATCTCTTAGAGCAGGAATGTCAAACTCATGGTCTGCGGGCCGGATGCATCACGTGCTGGCCCTGCCCCTGCCTTATTTAGTGAACGGGAAAAAAGACCCAAAATGTCACGTGACGATGCTGTGATAATGGGAGTTTGACACCCCTAGCCTAGAGATGTATTCATTTTCAAATAATAATTTTGACTATGATATTATAAAGGTGTGCCATAAATGATAGTTTTCTCCAACTGTATATACATTTATTGTATATACTTAATGATGATTATATAGGTTCACATTTGAAATCTGACTTCAACATAATGTTACTGCGCCCCACAGAATGAGTTTTTAGCCATATAGGATGAAGTCCTTAGGACCATTGTTTTCCCTATTTTGTCTACAGTGGAAAATTGCAAGGAAGGAATCAATCACTTGTTTTTCTTTTCAATTAACTAGTATATCATTAAGCTTGAATTAATGATAAGTCTTAATTATGATTTATCTGAAGAAACAAAGATAATGTATCAGCTAGTTTGGAAAACAGAATAAAAAAGATAATATTTTTCTTTATCTCCACTTCTCTTGAGTGTTTGTGGTATGCATGTTTGTGTGTGTATATGTGCACTTGTATTTGCATGTGCATATGTAATAAAGCAGAGTGCTTGAAACATATAATGCTAATTTTTAAGTGCAACCATAATAGTCTAATAAGAAGAAATACTTTAATTTTATATAAAGGGGAAACATTTTATTGGTAATTTAGGAAACATAAAATTTATGTATGGTAGCATATCCACTGATGCCATGTTCAATATATTGGTGTGTGCATGGAAAGAGTCCAATAACATTTGAAAACATGCCCTTTCATTTGAAAAACCAGGTGCTAAAAAGAAATAATGAAATAATAATGTGAGTTATTCAACAAAAATATTTATTGGGATTTTGTGCCCCAATAATTATATTACCTGTTTATTTCAATTTTATGTTTAGGCAAAAGCTAGAGTTATTCCCACTGAAGTGTAGGATAAAATAAGATTATAGGTCTGCTTTTATTAGACATGATTGGGTTTTTTCTTTAAAAAAAAAGAACATAGCTACAGTAGGTATAACAGAAACCTGATAGAGTGAAGAAAAGCAGCCAATATTGTTAGCATTTGATATCATATGTATAGACGACCTAACAATCTATAAATCTAAAAAGAATGCAGTTTCTACAGAACACAATAATAATTTCAAACAACTCTTTACTCCCTTTACAGTGGAGTTTACTAGTTGTTCTTCACCTTAAACCATGGCAACTGGCATACTCAGGCTATAGCTGAACAGGTTGCCAATACCTTATGTCAGCATAGCAACAGATGGATGTCCAGATCAGCAGCTTGAAAAGTGTCATTATTTAGATAATTTTGCAAATATGCCATGCACTGAAACTAGCTACCTGTACAATCACCAAGGTTGTACAGGTAGTCCTCAGCTTATGACTTATGATACAATTGAGCCCAATATTTCTGTTGCTAAGTAATACATTTGTTAAGTGAGTTTTGGCCCATTTTATGATCTTCCTTACCACAGTTATTAAGTAATCACTGCAGTTGTTAAATTAGTAATATAGTTGTTAGTGAATTTGGCTTTCCAATTGAGTTTTCTTGTCAGAAGAGCCCAAAAGGCGATCACATGACCCCCGGGACACTGGAACTGTCACAAATAGGAGTCAGTTGCCAAGCATCTGAATTTTGATCACATGATCATGGGAATGGTACAACAGTCTTAAGTGTGACATAAGGCCCTTTTTCAGTGACATTGTAACTTCGAAGATCACTAAATGAACAGCTGTAAATCGAAGACTACCTGCAGCTACTGTTGTTTCTGGCCATCCACCCATATTGCTTCACTCTCCACAATCTTTATTGGGCAAATTTAATGGAACTCAAGATTAGTTCAAGCTAGTGCAAGTTCTGATTTTTGGGAGACCAGCTGAATTTCCCATGGAATGTCCTTGATTGGCCTTTATTCTAGTTCTTTTGATAGAGGGAGCTGCCAAGTGGGCAGTTGCTGCCATAGACAATAGTGATTTCACAATGGATTACTGCTGCACAACAATGTTACATAGAGATTTAGAGTTGCCTTTGATGACTCTCCTGGAAAAGCTAGTACCGGAGTAGGAGATTTGCTGAATGCACTAAGGTAAGAGCAGAGCATGGAAGAATATAATAATAATAATCTTTATTGTCATTGTAAAAATTACAATGAAATTGGTATATACTGGAAATGTAATTGTATGCTACGGATCATAGCCAGAATGACTTGGCCTTGATAGGAAGGTCTGACTAATGAATTGCAAGATAAACTAGTTTGCAAGGAACACTGGGCAACCTAAAGAATCTGTTTCAATGCTTTATGATTATACAGAGAAATCTGAAAGAGCTGAGACACTCAGGGAAATGGAAAGAGAAGATGTTTAAATCTTTTCAACATCCATTTCCTCTACTACAGCGGTGTCAAACTGGCGGCCTGTGAGCTGGATGCATCACAATTAGGCCCTGCCCACCCTATCTCCGTGAATGGCAAAAACATCACGAAACATCACATGATGGCAATGTGACACAGCGAGTTTGACACTCATGCTCTACTAGATATGTCTCACAATTGGGATCAATTAGAATCCCCATGTCATTCATAGTGAACTGATACAGATATCTTTATCCCTTTTATGGAGCTACCTCAGGTCACTTAGCAATTGCCTTCCTTCTGACTTAGCTGTGAAATCCTGGACCTCTGAAATTATGGGACATGTTGCCATTTAGATTGTTAATTTTTCCATCTTTGAAGATTTGGGAAATAAAAAAATAAACTTCAGGACTTAAAAAAGCCATCCAGAGCCCCAGATATCTACTACCAAGAAACAACGTGCATTTTACATGTGTTTTTATATCTTCCAATCTGAATGAAAAATTTAGTTTTGCACTGTTAGACTCAAGTGCAATCTGATTCTATTTTTTAATTGATAATAGTTACTAGAAAGCAATGACCTATCCATTCATATAATAAGACATATAATTCATGTTAAAACCATTGATTTAAGTCTTCTCTGATCTAGTTCCATCCCTGAATGTATTACTCCTCTTCAGGTCATCATCAATGACCATCTGCAAATCTTGAACTTGTTTTTAACTTCTTCCTTTATGTCCTCATTATCATGGATGGAATGGCTATTTACACATAATCCTCATATTCACTGAAATCAAGCAACTGCTGTTTATATCACCAATGTGTCAACTATAGGAAGCACTAAGGCCCCGTCACCATTCCTTTAGGTCAGTCCTCCTATAGTACCAATGAAATATTACCACTTTGTTGATATATTTAGAAATGAGGACACTAACCTATTGCTACATTTCTATGATTGTACTGTACTACCTTCATTCTTACGAGCTGAGAGCCTTACTAAGCTCAAGAGATGGCTTTTTAGAAAGTTTCTTGATCACAGCCTACTTTCTTTGTCAAGAAAAAATAAAGGACCACTCCCATAAGAATGGTCCCTGGTTTCTTCTGAAGTCTGTTGGGATTATTTCCCAATTCTCTTTATGTTTGATGTTTTGGAAGCCTCCACAAGACAAGTACTTTGATTAAACCTGATAATTTGATCTATATAAAGGAGAATCTGATAATTTGGTCTATATAAAAGAGAATCGTGAATATTTAAGTAACTTTGACAATAGTTCTAGGAAATTTGAGTACACAGTGATGTTATCCAGCTTTTGACTTGTTCCTTGCATTTATGAGATGCATGAGTAAGATATTTTCTGACATCCTGCGTTCTTTTTAAAACTTTAAAAATATTTAAAATTATTTCATTTCCCACCCTAAAAATCCAGCAGCCTGTACTAAAAATGCCAAAAATGTTCTGGATTGCATCTTAACCTGGAAAACAATATGTTTTTAATCTTCCTGCTTTGGATTTATAGAATTTCTTCCAATGGCATTCAGTTGGCTCTCATTAAAATAGACTCTAGCCTGACAATTCCAAGGGTTTCCAGTTATGTGCAGCATTGGGTAGCTGAATGGATGGGGTGGGAAGAGAAGCTAAAATATGTGCATTAGATTTATAGCCCAATTTGATGAACACACCTGGCTTTTGATTTACCTTAAGTATTCCAGTATTTAAAACAAACCTTCCTGTCACATTTGCTATCTTCCCAAGCCTGCTTTGGCTACGCCTGTTAGGAAATTATGGTCCCTCCCCTTATTTGAACAGCCATTTATAATTTTATTACTGACTTAAGTGTTAAGTATTTGATCTGTGTTTTGGCTGCTGTGAATTTTTTTTTATTAAGATGCCCAACTATTTATTGAGCAGAACTTCCAATACAAAAGTATGGGTAGATTTATTGTTTCAGATTCCAGTGTTAAATTTACATCATATTTCTGGAAAGCTTTGTACCAATTACTTGAGTTGAGGGATTGATAGTATTGGGGTGTTTTATTGTTTATTCATTGTACTGTGTTTTAATGGTATTTGTAAGCTGCCAAGAATTGAATATTTGGCAAGACAGAAATCAAGCTAATTAATTAAATCCCATCATTCTTTAATTTTAGAAGGTATTAAAATATTGATAAGTTAACCCATATATTTAATTTTAACTTTTAAAAAGGTGGTTTTTTTTCTGAAGTAGTCCAAATAACTTTAGCACTCATTAATGTGAGGGAGAAGAGAAGGATGTTTTAACCACCTATGTGCACATCAAAGGGATTGAATGGAAACCTATTGACTAGTATGGCTACTGCCAGACCAAAACTGTCCTTCCCTAAGTCTGCTAAAGTTTCATTACCCTCAGAGACTTGAATAGCATAACCAACTTAGACCTGTGAAGAAATGCCATGAAAGACAGCCCAACACTCCCAGCTGAGGCTCATCTTATCTTATGTCAGTGTGGGGACCAAAAAGAACACAAAATTATAAGTATGTAGTATCCTTATAGACTCTTGCACTACACCCTTTCTTGGGAGATTCTGCAGAGTTATGTTTCATATATGTCAAGCAAAGCAACTTGGGAACTTTGAAGAAGTCCCAAAAGAAGAGATGCTTCTTTTGGAAATATTTGCTGTAAAACAAAAGTTGTGGAATATGTAAATATGCATTGTGTGGTGACATGCATTATGTCTAGGTGAGGAAGATTTTATCTCTCCTATATAAAACTTAATTATGGGAAATTCTGGATATAAAAAAGAAACCACATACTACATATAATTGAATTGCAGAACTTGATACCTCAGGATGTCCTGGCTGCCAGCATAGTTCCATGTTATTAAACAAAATCATGCAGGATAGTTGTACAGATAGACGTAGAGAGAGGAAGAGCATACAGAATAGACAGTGGGGGCAGAAGCAGATATTATCCAAAGATCACTAAAACATGGTGGAAATTCTGGATAGCATTTTAGTTGTGAGAATGTGAGATACTGATCTATTTTCTAGCATATGTTCTAATTTTCTTCAGGGCATGTTTTGTGCTGGCAGTTATAGCAGGTAAATACTATTCCACTTTGCTCATGATCAACTATGTCAGCTGTTGCATCTTTTGTTGATTTAGAACAGTGAGGTTGGCTACATTATTGGATGTGACAGCCTTTCTGTCCATTTTGGCTCTGAGATGTTAACAGTACAGGTTCCCTCTCTACCTTTCTTGTTGCTGCTTGTTTTGTAAAAAACTTTAGTGAGGGATTTTGAATTCAAATGATACGGCTGAATCAGAATGAAATAGAGATTTTAATACATTATAGTAATTGCATTTTATTATATGTTACATGTGACATCTGGGATCAACTCATCAGAGTCTACACATTTACCATCTCTCTCTCTGTCTGTCTGCCTCTCTCTCCCTCCCTGAACCAGCAATGGCATTAGTCATATGGGCTTCAGCAGCAATGGACATCTGATTAGCTTTCAGATACTCCCAGAAGCTGTTAAACATTCCCCAGCTACCATCTCAATTTTATGGGTCATGACAGATAGCAGGACAGGAATAATACCTGACCTGCTTAAGTTTAAAGAGATCGTTGCACTGGCATGAGTTGTTGCAGGAAATTAGCTTGGTGAAACATTGCTGTCCCTAGACTAGGTTGTCACAGTGTATGGTAGATTTTGATTGATAGAAAATGCTGTCACTTTAGCAAATAACCATTCTGTTGAAGGTCTACTTGCCCGAGCAGTATAATATACAAATAATTCATTCAGGATCATATAACTTGTGAGTGTTCAGGTAATATGAATTGATTCCTTGCACATGCAGTTCTGGGTTGGAGAGATATTTGTGCAGGTGGAACTAGCTCTCTGTTTCATGGTCTACTGAAGTGAGAGAGGGAGGGAGAGGGAGAGACTAAGTGAGTGCAATAGCCATAGCATACTTCTCTGCATCTGTAGCTAGAAAAACAACACTTGAATATTGTGGTTGTTACATTAAACCTCAGTGCCTGCCTATGTAGTCATTTAGAGACAAATTTTACTTGTCCTGTACAGCCAGGAAATGGCTAATTAGAAGCCTGAATATTCCCATCTGAAAACTATTAGGTGCCTATTTCACACTGTACTAGTTAGATATTTATTTTGCCAGAGATTTAGTCTTACAGACATTTTCCCTACTTCAATTTATACAGATTACCGTAGTTTAAATAATTTAGGTAAGCAGAACAAAAATTAAAGTAATGGTATTTCAATTTGTTGCAATAGACTTAATTTTAATTCTTCCAGCATCTTTACTGTACATTAAAAAAAGCCAATTAAGTAAATAGAAAAGTAAATTTTAAGTATTGTAGTCATTTGTGGAAAGCACAGTGGTTTCCATATTAGCAGGAATCTTGTAAACACGTAATAACAGCTGTGCAACCAGCTATCAGTCAAGAGGAAATGAATTATTAATTTCTATTCAAAAGGAAAAGTGATTCCAATTCATCTTCAGATATTAGTACAATAGGTGTTACAATGAGAATATAAGTTTACATTAGCTACACGTTATTTTACAATTACACAGTATGAAATAGGCATTTAATAGTTTTCTGTAGGGATCTAGTTTTAATTTGAAATATTTGAACATAGTTCAGATCACTAATTAGTTACTGAGCTAGGGGTTGCATGCCAGAGAACTATTAGAGGTAAAACTCCCTACATATATCAAACTATTATTTTTTTTTAAAAAGCTTTCTATATAGCTTTCTTCTTCTATCATATACTTCGTTAAACCAAAATCTCTCATATACGTCTATTTAAAAATAAGTTATGTTGAATATAATAATCTTTATTTCTAAATGACTTACTGATGTGTACTATAGGCCTTAAAATAGTCATGCTGCATTTAGAAAACAGGGTAAAACTCTGTCCCCCAAACCAAGTATTAGGTTATTCTACCCATTCTACATTCTTCATCTTCCCCCAAACATTATGTTTTACCTAAATCTGGTATATAGAGTAGGAGTAAAATGCTACCAGTTCTGACTGGTTCGCTAGAACCGGTAGCAAAAAATGTTAAGGTTTGCCTGAACCGGTAGTAAAAAAAAAGCTTTTAAAAGTGGGGGGGGGGGAAAGGCTGCATGATTGTGCAGCTCACAGCTGATTGTCATGGAACCTTTTTTCTCACTTTTTAAAGCATTTTTACTACCTATTCACAGGAACCAGTAATTAAAAAATGCTTTAAAAAGTGGGGCAGAAATAGTTCCGATGATTGGCGGATCAGCTGTGAGCCGCACGATTGTCAGACCCTGTTTATTTCACTTTTTAAAGCATTTTTTCCCTGCCAGTTCAGGTGAATAGGTAGGAAAAATGCTGTAAAAAGTGAAATAAACAGGGTCTGACAATCACGAGGCTCACAGCTGATCTGCACAATCGTCGGAACCATTCCCCCTCAATTTTTTCTTCGCCCAAACTGGCAGGGGAAAAAATGCTTTAAAAAGTGGGGAAATTTGGCCATGCCCACCCTGTCACATGACAACCCCCCCCCCCAAAGCCATGCCCACAGAACCGGTGGCAAAAAAAATTAGATTTCACCTCTGATATAGAGTTATATAGGATGGTATAGCAATCATTATCCCTCTGCCTATGACACTATAACCATAGACAAATAGTTATAGTGAATATTGAAAAAAATCAATTTCAAGAGTTCAGGCACTGAAAGAACTCTTTAAAAAAAGAAGGGGGCTAGCAATCCAAGTAATAGGGTACTTTGGTGTTCTCTGAGCTTAGATATTTTCTTGTAGATGTTTAGTTATTTGGTTATTTCTTTGCAGATATTTCATTATCCAACTACGTAATATCAACAGCACTGATGAGGTTACCTGTTTTGGTAATGAAACATCTGCAAAAAAATAATTAAGTTCAGAGAACACCAAGGACCCCAACAATAAAAATGAAGTTTGTGAAGATCATACACTGAAAAATCAATCCGGAGAGTACTGTAATTTCCCTCAAAAATCGAAGACAGTGTTCAATTTACCATGGAATACCAAAACTTCAGCTGACCAGTATCAGGAGTAGCGCTAATAGCATCAATCTAGAATCAGTGACTGTAGTTTAGTATGGCTTATATTTTGTTTATGGATTGAGCGTGAAAATTCATTCTCACGTGGGTTCTTCCATCAGATCCTTGCTAGCAGCTGAGTGCAAACTTCAGACCTCAAACAAATAAGAGGAAGTACTTTTTTTTTTTTATATTGAAAAAGTTTTATTGGTTTTACATTTTTTCTATAGGATAGGGTAAGGGATACAAAGAAATTTTGAGAGCATTCACGTCAAAGTCGTCGGCCCTTCCGAGACCTCAAAATACACAATAAAAAAATAACCAAAAAAAAGCATTTTTCATAACACTACAAGGTAAAAGCAAGTACATATACCTAAATTCTCAATTCCATGCTGTCAGACATTTACAAAAAATCCAGAAAATATTATACAAAATTGTTCAATAAAATCAAGGCAAAGTTATTTTTTTGATCTAAGTCTCTTGGCTATTGTATCTTCTTTTTCTCCTCCCTGGCCCCCAGCGGGCGGGGCCGTAGCTCCCTCCGTCCCCCCTGGATCTTCCCCCAGGGCAGAGGAATGTTTTTTAAGAAAGGCTTCCGCCTCAACAACTGTTTTAATCCTCACTCTTCCTCCTTCCCAGAACACCAGCATCCCTTCGGGTGTCACCCACTTGAACCAAATCCCATGATCAAATAAAATTTTAGACAAGAAGGAAAATTCCCTCCTTGCTTCTCGAATCTTTCTAGGAATCTGCTTCAAGATAGTGACCGTTTTTTGTTGGTAAATTAAAGGGTTCCCTCTCTGCGCCTTCAAGATTTCCTCTCTGGTTGACCTTCTAACAAATTTCACATGTATCTCTCTAGGCACTTCATTTATCCTGGCATATGCTGAGTTAATTCTATAGGCTAGGTCAATGTCCTCCCTGATCTCATCTTTAGGTTTTTGTAAATAGTCTGCTAAAATTGTGCTCATAAGATCAGGGAGGCATTCACCAGGTTGCTCAAAAACATTCTGAAATCTCAAAAAATATGTCATTCTTTCCATATCAATCCTAGACACATGCCCACTTGTTTCCTCAACCTCTTTAGTAACATTTTTAATCTCTCCCTTAACCCCCACCAGCCCCCCTTCCAATTCTTCAGTCTTCTGTGTGATTTCCAGCGTTTGGTTCCGTATGTCCAATAGCTCCTTCTTGAAAATGATGTTTTCTGCCCTCTGGGCCTGAATTTCTTGAACCAAAGTTTGTATAACAGTTTCAAGAGAAGCCATCCGTTGTTCTAAACTTGTCAGTGCTGTTTCTTGAGCCATCTTAACTGTTAGAGTCGGTGCCACCAAAATGGCGTTTTCAGGGTGGGGCTGGTGAGACTAACCGGGAGCCAAAAGTTCAGATCAAGGTTGAAACGTTGTAAAATTCAGGAACCAAGAGAGAGACAAATTTCCAACTCAATAGTTATAATAACGAAGGTAATCCAGAAAGGAACCACAAATCCAACAAGAAAAAAATTCTTCATTAATATCCAGAGAGAGTCCCAATTGTAAAGAGACGCTGGGAATTTCCCATAGTTAAAATAGTCAGGCAGGGGCAAAGAAAAGCCACTTTCCACCGCCCATCTCAGAGCCCAGAGGAGAGAGTAGTAAAATAATTTTTTTTTAACCAGCCAGACCTAAACACAATGTTGCAAGTAGCCGCATACCACTTTCCCTTGTTAGAGACAGTCCGGATTTAAGATTTCCGCTTTCTCTTCCAGAGAAGCCATTTCCAAGTGCCGCTTAAGTCCGAGGGGTTTTTTTTGAAAACAAACTCCCCCCTCCCAGTCCTTTCAGCCTGGCTGACAGCAGAAAAAAAGTTTTTTTAAAAACTCACTCTCCCCTCGCAGCTGAAGCCTCGGGAGACCTTCCGACTGAGCCGATCAACCCTCTTCATTGTTGTAAATGGCGCCGTCTTCCTTAGGCGAAGGGAGAACCCCCCGCAGCATGTTCTCCCTCACCTAAGCCGCGCCGGAGGCCACTTCCTCCACCGCCGTGGGGGGGGGGCGCCCCCCGACGAGCCGGCTTTACGGGAGACCCTCAAACAAGAGGAGTCTCGCCCCCGTGGGGGGGCAGAAAGAGAAACAAAGCGGCGAGCGAGCGCTAGGCTCGCCCGTCGCCACCGGAACCGGAAGCCCAAGAGGAAGTACTTTTTCACCCAGAGGATCACTGGTCTATGGAACTCCCTGCCAGAAGAAGTGGTGACAGCTGTCAGTCTCGACACCTTTAAGAAAGGATTAGACAAGTTCATGGAGAACAAGGGTATCAATGGCTATCATTATGGATGCCTAAGGACACCCTCGGGGTTTGTTTGTTTGTTTGTTTGTTTGTTTGTTTATTTATTTATTTATTTATTATTTAAATTTCTATACAGCCCTTCTCCCTTCCGGGACTCAGGGCGGTGTTGGAGAGATAGGCAGGATATTTCTCAATGCCATTTGCAGGGAATCATAAGCAGGTGAAGACATCTGCTTGGGAATACCCTGAAGCAAATGGTGAGCCACTGTGTGAGACAGAATGCTGGACTGGATGGGCTGTGGCCTGTTTCAGCAAGGCTATTCTTATATTCTTATATATTCTTATAAAACAATTGGGGTTTTTTTGAGGGGGGGGAGAAGCTTCTTTTCAACTTTATTTTACTTCTCTGACATTGTGATATATAATAAACATTTAGAATTAACCAGTTATGCTCACTTTGGAAAAGGGATTTAGCTTTAATCGTGTGTGTTCCCTTCGATCAGGTTATTGAAGGAAAGGGATTACCATTGACCTTCTCCCTCGTAAACCAATCGCAGAGATGACTTCTCTAGAGGAAAATAGCTGGTAGCAGTATAGCAAAGAGTTGTGGAGTTAGTGAGCAGAGTTGTGACAGATTGCTTGTGGAATCAGTAGATCCCAAGCCACCATATTCTCTCCGTGTTTGTGTGTTTTTTAAAAAAAAATATTCCCTTTTGTTAGAGTAAGAAAGAAGCAGTGGGACAATCCAAATTTTACTTATCATGCAGGTTGTACTTGAAGTTAAATGTGCAAGCCCTTAGAATCCCAGGAGTTTTCAGACTGGATGTTACATTTATAGCTGCTCCATTTAAAAGCTCAGTTGACTGCAAATCAGCGCTAAAGTAATTGGGTATATGTGTGTGTATTCATATTTATTCTCCAGTGGGATCTCTATAGCAGCACTGCTGATTTTTATTATTGTTGGGATTGCAGTAAGGCAGGGATGTATTAAATCTCCCAATTGTGGTCATTATTGAAATGGCCTTTTTATGCACAAGTCTAAAGAGAAAAAAAATCTTTATTATTGTCGCAACTCAAATGACACCTTTAATACATCATATAGTTAGTCTCTGACCAGAATCATTTGAGATTGTACTGTGGGTGTACTTTTGAACAAATTCTAGGAGGGAATCTAAGCCTAATGAATGTTTTGAGACATTGTGTTATGTTTTCACAGTTAAGGTACAATGAGAATAATATCTCTGGGTATTCATACTTGCTCTGACTATTAATATAAGCATTAGAAATGAAAAGTTGAATTTTGCTTTTATATTATTTTTATTTATTTATATCTAACCTTTATTATTTTTACAAATAACCCAAGGCAGCAAACATGTCCAATACGCCTTCCTCCTCCTCTTTTTACCACAACAGCAATCCTGTGAAGTGAGTTGGACTGTGAATGAATGACTAGCTTGAGGTCACCCATCTGGCTTTTATGCCTAAAATTCATGATCTCCTGCTGTCTAACCTGGTGTCTTATTCACTTAATGTTTCAGGTAACTTTTAATGTTACTGTAAATTACACACACACACACACACACACACACACACACACTTTTTTTTATTTATTTAATCCTGCACAAAACAGTGTTTTCAGGCATTCCTTCCCAAGCACAGGATTTTGATAGGAAATTTGACCTTTAAATAAATGTATTGCTTTGTCACTTTAAGTTTCCTGTTACTTTTTGAGTATTAATGAGGCACTTTGTGAACAACATCTTTTTTTCTGAATTGGAGCTGCCTTGTTTGGCTGTTCCTCTTTGTCATAAAAGTTAGGCACAATTTAACTTGACCACTGCAACAACGTATGATGGAAATTGTGATCCCAATTGTTGTAAGTTGAGACTTACTGTATGTGCCCTTAATCCCATCACTGTAGAATCTATAAAAATTGTTTGAGTCTCAATATTTTTCTAACAATCAAGAAATAAATGAGGATGTGAGGGCGATCTGGCTGTGACATCTGTCACCCCATTGATTGCCAGGGTTGATTCGGCTGATCTGGCTGGCTAGGCGGGTGTCCCCTTCCTCCCTCACCACTCCATGTGCGTCCCTCCCAAAGCTGCGTGCTCGGTGGAAGAGGACGACCATCCCAGATAGAAGGAGTGTACCGATCTTCGATCAAGGGTATACGATAGCTGCGCTCCCCTGCTAGAACCACAAACAAGAAATAAATGGAATGACTTTTGTGTTGTAAAGCAATCTCAGTGGTTTTTGTAATGTGCATCATGATGCTGCACACAATTATATAAGATGCATATCTGATCAGTATATGTACAATATTGTACAAAGAAATGTAACAGGAAAGTATTGGAAGACAACGGATATTTTTAAAAATGCCTTAGGTTATTGTGTACTGTAGTTCCTCTAAACCAGCCAAACTGGTGGCCTGTTGGCCGGATACGTCATGTGCAGGCCATGCACACTCCAGCTCCTTTGGCCCTTTCCCGAAAGTTCAGGAACGAACTTCCGGTTTGAGGGTTGGGCTGCTTTTCGCCCTCTGGAGGCTTCAGGAAAGCTTCCTAAAGCCTCCAGAGGGAGAAAAACACCTCAATGGGCAACCCAGAAGTCCATTTCTGAAATTCCGTTTCGTGTGTTGGGC
The DNA here is from genome assembly GCA_039707465.1 of Rhabdophis nuchalis. NCBI lineage: Eukaryota > Metazoa > Chordata > Lepidosauria > Squamata > Natricidae > Rhabdophis > Rhabdophis nuchalis. The sequence continues at coordinate 79,128,331 of CM077643.1, read as the reverse complement.
TGTTTTTCGCCCTCCCTAGGCTCCTAGAAAGCCTCTGGAGCCTGGGGAGGGTGAAAAACGGACCTACTGGGGCCACTGGAAGTTGGGAACCAGCCATTTTCAGCATCTGGAGGATCTCTGGGGGGCAGGGAAAACCGTTTCTGCCCTCCCCAGGCTCCAAGAAAGCCGTGTGTGCATGCAGGGGGCAGTAGGGGGGAGGGCAGGTGACACTCATGCATGCACAGGGGACACAGCATGGGGGGGCATTAAATTATGGGGGTGGGCACGTGAACTTGTGTAATAGCACACACATGTATGCTTTTGGCACCCGAGGCAAAAAAGGTTTGCCATCACTGGGCTAGCTGGTTAGCTGATCAATCTTTGAAAGACCATGCAAGAAACAAAGCACCTTAATTGCACTGATAAATTGCAACCTCTATCATGTTGACTTGCCTAAATTTCCAAAATGGTAAATGATACTGAAAAATTGGGTGGTAGGATTTGACCCAGCTTTATCTGGAACAATTGCTATCAGTAACACTTGTTGAGTGACTTGAAATGGTTCTCTTGTTGGAGATTCTAATCGAGAATACACAAATGAAAATGTATTGCCCGAATCACGCTTTTTTAAAGTTATTTCCCTCACAATTTTGGCAATTTTGCAATAATAGATGGTATTGTAGAATTGTAGAATTTTACAACAATAAGTGTTATAGAATTGCCTAAAGAGAAGCAGTGACAATATCTTTTATGAGAACCTGGTACAAACAAGAGATTATCTGAACAGCATCATCCTGGGATCATTTGCAGGTGTGCCATTAATTGTGTGAACTGGTTCTGAACTCCTTATTAAAATAAGTGGTCATCTTTTAATAGCATTTTTTATTCTGAAAGTTTTTTGATGTCCTTAATAATAGCAATGACTGTCTCTATATACTTTCTAGTTTCCTTTTGCCCTTTTAAAGATAGAGAATGAACAGTGCACATTTCTCAGCTGGCAGTTATTTCACTGAATTATATAATGACACACATTATTTTCTGTATTATTTGTGGTGGTTATCTGCATTTGAAGGCTGCCAGTATAAAATGTTTGCATAACCCTAACTGAGAAGAGGAGATTTGACATAGAATATCAAAAGAATCAGATTATTTTGAAAAGTAAAAGGAATTTAGCTGATATAGGTTTAATTGAACAAGGAATGATTCTATCAAGCTTGCTCGTTTTCCCAATGAAAGTCTGTCCTATATTTCATACAGCAGGGGGGCCCAACTCCCAATCCATGGACCAGCACCGGTCTGCAGCACACCAGAAATGGGGGTCATGCAAACAAGCAAAGCCCCATCCATGGGATGCAGGCAACATGCAAGCCATGCTCCCACCAGTCTGCGGAAAAACCCTTCTCCACGGAACTGGTCCCTGGTTCTCAAAAGATTGGGGGCTGCTCTCATATAGGATTGCGATATAGAATGAAACACATTTTCATTAACATTGCTTGCAACCAGAACATATTGCACAGCCTTTATTGTAATACGTGCAAATTGATTGGAGAAGTCAATGATGCTAGGAATGCTTAGTGGAACAAGAAGAAGGGTCAAGCAAAGTATAGATCTTGACGTTACCAACGCTGAGTTGATAACGTCAAGATCTATACAAAGATGAACATCCAACAACTGAAAGATGCTGTGCTTGACAAGGTAGCATGGTGAGCACTTGCCCATAAAGAGTCGGACATGACTGAGTGGCTAAAACAATATTTTTAGAAGTTACCTTTTCTAAAGTAAATGCACTTTCTTAAAATATATTTTATGCATTGTTAGAGCTGAAAATAATAATGCAAAATTTTAAATAATTCTCAATTCACTTTTACCTATCTTTTCAGTTCATTTATTTTATTATACAATTACTGATTTGTATGTATGTAGATTAGGATATGTGAGTTAACTAAGCTTGTATCCAGGAATGAATCAAATACATTTCTATCTATAATCAGAATCATTGGACTGAGTCTACAGATTTATATAAACTTTATTTACCAATATGAACTGTGGATGAGAATTCTGCAATGTAACCTATCCCAATTCTAACACAAGATTGGTCACTTTTCCTATTTCTTTCTACAGTAGAAAGAAGCCTTGTTGAAGTACTGCTTTTCCTCAACAGTTTCTAAATGACAAAGTGAGCTAATTGTTCAGAAATGCTTGGCTTAGTTACTTTCACTCGATCAACAGTGTACCTAAAGGCCACTGAAAGGTTTTACCACTGAGACACAATTTTCTTTTCAGCGCCTATTCAATTACTTTTTGCCTTAACTTCTGTTTTGTTCTGTACTATTCTTGATCCTTCTTCTGCTCTTTCCCCAATTGCATTCTTTTTTTCTCTTTATTTTATTAAACAATATGGCCATTTTAAAAAGCAGTATAATGTGGTAAAGTGCAGGAAATAGTTTTTCAATTATATCTTTTAATCAGGGATGAAATCAATTTACATTTGCTACCGGTTCACAAATGTGAGTGTGCATCCATGTGCTCACTTTGCTCAGATGCGCCACCTCCGCGTATGCGCAGGACCTTCCGTGCACGCACAGAGCATCAAAAACAGGACGTGCTGATGCCTGGTTGGGTGGGCGGGGCCTCCCACCGCTGTCCGTTTGCCCAAACCTGAAAGAACCAGGTGAATTGCACCACTGTCTTTAATAATATTACTTAGTATATTTTTTTTTATTTTTTTCACTAAGTTGAAAGCCTATAAACACAATTACTCTGTATTTAATTTCATTATAATTATTTTGAGTACTGCCATTTAAGCTAATACTGAACATTTATCCTGACAAAAAGGAAGAAAACAAGGAACCTGTCATCAGTCATTCATTTAATCAAGTAGCAAAGTAGATAAATAAACATACTGAGTTAATTATTCTTCCAAATATAGCAATCTGTGAAGTATTTTGTTTTTTTAACCCTTTGACTGTCAGTGAAATTTTATTATCAAATGCATATTATTAAATTACAAAGCTATATTACAGTAATGATATTTATGCTTCCTTTAGCGTTGATGGTACTGGAAAACAATTTCCAATTCCTTCATTGCAACTAAGAATATTATTTCCAGTACTGCTTGTGGATGAAGGCAGCCTTACTGAATTGGTCAGAGGACCTCTTGGAGCAATACCACACTTCTACTAGAACAATGAAGTATAGGAATGAGAACAAAGAACCACTCTTCTGTTTCAAATTTATATATGGAAATGTTAATCCAAGTCAGCTTTTAAAAAGTGAGATGATAATAATTAAAACAAGTTCTCTGACTGGTATTTAGTCCTTTGAACCACATTGTAGAATATAAGACAATACAAATTAATACATAACATTATCAAAGTCTACAAGGTGAAAAGCACAATGGGCATTATAAAAATTAAGAGCAAGAAAAGTGTATTGGTGGTCAGTAGATTATAATATTGCACAGAAGTAATAGTGAAATATGAGAGAGTCACCAATGAGTTGGTCAACATTAGAAAAGTGAATAAATACATGTATAAACAGACTTCTAAAGTAACAAAATCATCCTTAGGAACCACAATGTATGCATCAGACAAGTTTTTCTGAGGAGGGCATTCCATAGATAGAGTGCTGTTTCCCAGGTCTGAAATAAACCTTTGAGAATACCTTTTTGGTCCACATTATTTAGAGTTCTTTGAATGAGTATCCACTCTGAATTTCCCCCAGAAATGAGCAAATGACATAGTATATATGACTGCATCTGCTAGTTTCAATTTGCCAACCATCTTGCTTAGACATTTTTGAATTGTTTTCAAAGATAGCCTCATCTATTATCCACAACTGTAGTCTGGACAAGATTAAAAAGTGTAAATGGGGCAAGGCTATCTCTCTAGATAGGGCTATAAGTGGTATATCAGTCTAGACTTTCTAAGAAACACAGTTGGTGCACTATTTGGGCTCCTTCTGGACTTGCAGCTCCTTGCTCATGTTTGATTTGTGATCCAATTACATCATTGTTATGAGCCATAATTCAGAATCTGACCTTGAAGCTGATGAGGTTATTCAACCTGAGCCTGTGTTTCAGGATTGTCAGCTTCAGGTATTCAACTGAAGTTGATCAGCCATAGGCATCCCCTGTTCAGCTGGAATAGTCAGATAATGAGACACAACTCCCAAGCCCCAGATCTAGATGCCTACAGAGATGAGAAGAGCAACACTCCTCAGTGAGACTCCTTGTTGGGCAAAGAGCAAGGCATGACTAATTGCAGTCAGCTGTCTGCAGATAGATTTAGTTATTTTCTTAGTTTGTAATCTTTGGGTTTTTTTGGAAACCACTGTTTAGCTTTCAATTCTTGTTCCTTGTTCATAACCCTTTGTCTCTTGGACCAGCATATTACCTGATTTGGCATTCTGTCACTCTTGGAACATATTTGGACTACATTATTGCTTCTTGGACTGTAATTGGCAAGACAGTAATCAGGCAAGCACTCTCTTTTATGCATTTGAATCACACTCCTGTTTCATGTTATCAGCCTAAACCGTAGTAAATACTCTAGCTTCTTAGTGCTGTTTTTGCATGTGTTCTTGCAACCTTAAAAGAGAACTCCTATTCCTGGATTGGGAGGATTTCCTTTTAAGTCATGCTTTGGTCACCTCTTGGTCGGATTACTCCAATATACTTTACATTGGGCTGCTTTTCAAGATCATATGAAGTTACAACTGGTCCAATATACAGCAGTGCAGACAGTTCTGGTGCTTTATATTTCACCTATGTTCAACTCCTACTGCACATGCTACTTTAACTTCCAGTTGCTTTCTCAATGCAATTCAAAATGCTGATTATTACCTTTAAAGCACTAAGTGGCATGGGTCCAGGCTGTTTGGAGGACCATATCTGCATTTTCACCATGTCAAACAAGTCCTTACCACCTGTGGGACCTCAGAAATATGCCTTTTCTATGGCTGCCCTGATCCTTTGAAGTAGCCTCTTCCTCCAAAATTTGGAAGACCCCACCCTACTAGCTTTCTTAGTGAAGGATACCAAATTCTCAATTGGAACAGACATTATTTGGTATCAAGAGGGGATCTTGGAGGTGGGGGGGATGGACATGGAAAAATATACTATAATGAAAATAGTTCAGGAGGAGAATGTGCAAAATGCTAAATTGAAAACTATTGGAAAACAGATTAATCTCAGAGCAGAATTAATGGAAAGTAAAGATAAGGAAAGTGGACACACAGAAGCTGCTTGAAACAGAATGAAAAGAATTATGTTATAGAATGCTACAGAACTGTATGGAGTTCATTGAGCGTGAAAAATAATGTTTGGCTAAATGATGAGAGAGAAAACTGGATGAGGAAAAAGACCATGTATAACAGAATGATCGTTACAAAACAAGATAAGAGAAAGATAATATATAATACATATATGGAGAAAAAAGTCACTGCAAAGAATGTAGTAAAAAGAGCAAGGAAAGATTAAGAGAAGTTAGATGAAAGCAACTAAATGAACTTGAAAAAGTAATGTGAGGTGGAATATTTTAGGGAAGTATATTGGCGTTTCAAAGAGGAGGATTGAATAAATACTATTAATGTACTTCCACTGAGGCAAGATAATGCCTGAATGCTTCTTTGCTCCATGCAGATTAAAAGGGGCTTATGACTAGAAAGGCAGCTGGATGTGAGATCCAGCCTGCTGAACTTCTCTTTGAAATAAAAAAGACCTGGAGATTGCCCATATGTACTCCTCAACAAAACTGATATGTGTCAATAGATAGCAGAGATTTTTGTGGCTTGCTAGTTGATCAACTTGGGAGTTATGGGTTCCATCATGCTCTATGCCAGGGGTGTCAAACTGTGGGCCTAAGGGCCTGGTGCATCAGATGCAAATCATGCCCATCCCGTCTCCACAAAAGAAAAAAAATGTTGTGATACCTCACGTGATATCATGTCAAGCTTGACACCTGTACTCTAAGCTATAAATGTAGTCTTTCATGGATTCAGGGTTTGACCAACACTCATTTTTTAATTACTTTAAATTGTTTGTTTTACCTCTTTAAAATTGAAAAATCTATGGAACTGCAAGCTTTCAAGTCAGTGGGTGAAGTTTCCCTTCAATCCTCTCAAAAAGAAAGAAAACTATCAATTTTCGTAAATTTTGGGGGATATCTTTTTGCAATATACAGCAAAGGAGTGACTTTAGACTTGATTTAAAGGTTTTAAATGCTTAGGCTTTGTGAAAGTGATTTAAAGAAAGTCTTTGAAACTAATTAGAAAGATCCTCTTGTGTGGGATTTTTTTTTTTTTACTTACATTTAAATGCAAAAAACAATGAGTGAATTTAGACTAAATGAAAGGGGATTATGTACTTATGCATTATTTGTTTACTTTTACTGGGTCTTTGGTGATCAATAAGGAGAACCGAAGATTTAGACGTGAGTTTATAAAAAATGGGGTGAGGTATGAATTGAAGATCTATCTGGTTGTATTTTTAGTATTTTTAATATATATGTGAATATTGAATCTATACTGAAAATTGGAACAATGCTCTGAGTGTTGCCTGTAGAACAGAAAGGGTAGTAAAACTGAAAGCAAATGTTATAGGAGCATGTGTTTTTAGGTTAAATATGCCTGGGAAATTATTTGGCAAAACTCGGATTGAGAGTCTAAGAGGCAACAAGTAAAATTTTGAAAATTCATTATGACTTTATGTTGAACCTGAATTCTTAATACTAGAATTCCGGTAGTAGTGTCCTCAAGAAGTATATCAATGTGAAAAAGAAACTACATTTGTTCATTTACAGAAAATGAATGCAAATATGAATAGGCTTGATTTATAGGTTTTTGTACAATGATGGGGTTGAAGACTGATCGCTAAATGCACCGACAGTTGTATGTGATGAAAGTAAATCATACATGAGAAGAAAAATGACACTAACTAAGCATTTATCTAAAGATATGTTGTGCCTCCTTAGTTGTTCGACTTGTTTATAAATAAATGAAAAAGGAATGCATGTGGTGGCATTAAGTGTGTATTTTTGGGTAACGTGAATATGGATGAATTTTTTATGCAGATGTGTGAGGCTGAGAACCTGAATATTTTTTAGCCAATGTTAGATAGATTGAATGACACAAAAAGGAGTATGAATCTGAAAATTAATGTATCAAAGCCAAGGTTTTGTTTCACAGAGAAAATGAGTCCAACTGCAGATAGCAAGAGTGTTGCAAGGATGTATTTATTGTTGAAGGAAGTGAAAATAAGAATGTGCTTTTTTCCATTTTGTTATTTGGAAGCCATGATTGTGAATGCCCAAAGAAGTAAAATTAAATTCACTGGGAATGAGCGACTTGAGACGTATGTGTTAAAACAAGAAAAGATCAGGTAAGTAAGGAATATGAACTGAATAATGTGGACTGAATGTTTAAAAAAAATCAATTCAAAAGAGTATGATACGATGGTTTGGACATAGAGAGAGAATGAAATGAGGACTGAATTGCAAAACACATATTTGAAGGAAGAGCGAATGGTTGACAAGAAGAAAAAGTTTGTACAGAATTGATGAGATCCTGAAAAGAGAACTCTAAGGTGATATAAATAAAATGCCATGTATGGACAAGATAAAAGCAAGGAGAGGTTACCTGACTGAATTCCTGCCAATTCGATTTCAGATTTCTTCTTTTTCTTAGTTCATGCCTTAAGGTCCTTAGCTTACTATTTCATACTGTTTTCCAGTGCTTAGTAAACCATTGCTTTGCCCAGAAGAGAACAGGGTGATGTACTGTATATGTACTTAAAAAATTCATGTGTGTAAAAAATCATATTATTGGTATCTTCAATGTATTTAGTATAATTTAAGGAAAATATTGTTTTATTAATCACCTTGATATAAAATAAGTGAACAAAATTTGCCAGAATTTAAGAAATCCTCTTATTTTTCAAAAGGCATCTAATATACTAAAAGTATTACCAAAGTATGAAATTTTACTGTATCCAAATAATGATAAATGTGGAATATTGCTTTTTTTGTATTATAAATGGGTGGCAATTTACACAGCTGTGGATGTGGGATGTTTCAATCCCAGACCATGTTGTAAGAAAAATTGAATGACAGTGAGCAAAACAGCAGTAATTATAAAACTAATTACTAAATGCTGATGATGCCCATAGGCTTTGCATAACTAAAATTAGAAAAGGAAATTGCTTTCGGCTTCAGAGAGGGAACATGCTTGTTATTTCTCTTTTTTTAGTCAAAATGGGGCATCATGTATAAACTTCAATCAGGGAAATAACATTATTTCATGCACTCATAATTTTTATACAGAAATGTCAAAAAGAATCATTTATTTCCTCCGTTTTTGTAAACAACCATGTGGTTTAGATAGAAAAAGTGATGAGATTACAATTTGAACCTCCAGTACCAAATTCTATATTGTTTAAACCACAATTTTATTAGTTGCCTATATGAAGCTTTTTGTGTAAATGGAAATTATGCAGTCGTAGCATATTCCATGACACAGGCACTCATATAAAATCTCTTATCAAATGATTTCAGCAATACTTAATGCATTCATATATAAAAAGTTCTGTGGCTCAAAAAAGGCAGCAGAAAGGTGGGAATTTCCACGCAAAATATCTCAATATCTTAAGGAATAGACGGTGATCTCAAGGGGCAGAGCTGTGAATGATCTATTCCTGATATATTGGAAAATGTTAAATGAAACATCAAAGCAATTGGTAGTCCAATGGTGTATAAAGAACATTTATTATGCTCAAATTTATGTATAGAAGTAGATACATAAGTAGATTTTAAGATTAATGCTAATCTTGCAGCATCTTAATGTAATGCTTTATTTAAACTCACAAAATTTTATTTCAGCAAATTTAAAAATATTTAAGAATTCTGCAGTGCTGCTCTTTAAATACATGTGCACTAATATGTTAATGTTAATATGCATTAACATTAAGATGGAAACAATTTATGGAAAGTGACTTGATTTGTTACTGGCATTTTGGTCTGGCAAATATGGAGAGAAAAATATTTTACTAGGAATTGTTTGTTGGAGTTAAAGAATTGCTTCTTTTTGGAGAATTCTAGTTTAAATTAATTCTTACTGCACACATCCACACTCTTGTAAAGGTTTGTGTGTATGTGTATAATCACCATTATTTCTGCTTTTATCATACTCTCTATCTCTATCCTTGATTTCTCAATCAATTCATACAACAGCCAAATATGTATCTTACAGAGGTGGTGTTCAGCAGGTTCTGGCCAGTTCTCGAGAACCGGTAGCAGAAATTTTTAGTAGTTCGGAGAACCAGTAAATACCACCTCTGACTGCCTCTGTCTCCCGAGTCCCAGCTGATCAGGAGGAAATGGGGATTTTGCAGTAACCTTTTCCAGGAGTGGGGAGGGAATGGAGATTTTACAGTATCCTTCCCTTGCCAAACCCACCAAGCCACACCGCGCCCACCAAGCCACGCCCACCGAACCAGTAGTAAAAAAATCCCACCACTGGTATCTAATATATAGACCAGGGGTGTCCAAACTTGGGAACTTTAAGACTTGTGGACTTCAACTCCCAGAATTCCCCAGCCAGCTATGCTGGCTGGGGAATTCTGGGAGTTGAAGTCCACAAGTCTTAAAGTTCCCAAGTTTGGACACCCCTGATATAGACTCTTATGAGATAATATTCTAATCTTTGGTTTCCATCCCCTTCCATTAAGCCTCTTGGGTGGGAGGTGTGCTCAATTGCAAATAAAGATGGACAACCCAAGTATGGTTCTGTATTTGAAATTGTCAGATGAATCAATAATTTTAATTTAGGGCAGCAAAACTAATAAAAGTAACACTCCAAGAATCATTTTGTCATTTTGCATTGGGCATGGCCGTTCATTTCATTATACAGCTTATGAAAGAAGCAAGATGGGAAAAGTTTCAGACAACCATTCTGCCATGGCTAAGAGCCTTATTTAGTAGGTTGGGAAGTAAATTTAATTGTTACATTATGAATGAAAACTGTTGCTTAACATAATTTTAGTGCTGATATATATAAACCAGGCTGAATTAGAGAATGTGTTTTGGGATATTCCTTCTTTTAGGTGATGTATATTAATTTATCTTTTAATGACTGAGTTCATAGGATTGAGTTAATATCTGGCATTAGAATTTAGAATTCAGAACTGCATGGAGAATCCGTATAAAGCTAAACCAGAGCCAAAGTCCTTGTGATTTAAGATTGTGAGCTTTTTTGTTTTATAATTCAGTGTCCCCCTCCCTGCTTTGTATTTTTTGTGGTACGAAAGTGCATCAAAGGTGTTCAGCACCAGTAAACTAATGTAGTCATCTGAGAAGAAAAGAGACTCTGCTTTTGCCCAACAATATCAAGTTTGTTTTCTTTGTGATCAGTACATTACAAAGCTAGCAAAGAATAATTTGTTTCAGAGGTTCCGCAACAGAATGAAATGGAGCTCTTTTGAAGTATGATCTCTGAAAGCACAGCATGAAGCTCAAATAAAGTGAAGGACATTCACTATTACAAGTAATGTCCTTAATAATCTTGTTAGTCTAGTCTCCCTCTGTATGAGACAAATGGAACATTATTGGCTTATGGACTGTAGTAAATAATTTAGTTTCCAATATTCAGGCTGCTTTGACAGTAAATTAAAATGACATGAAAGGGGCTTGTTGAATAAGGAAAGTATCCAATCAAATTTAATTGGCATGACTAAGGCAGTAGAAATATGTTTCATAATTAAACCATGTTGTCTTGGAGCCTTATAAGCATGTATGAATCAAATGTCAAAAATTATTCTTTGATACTGTGCATTTAAAAACTTTGCATGGTAAACAGTTTTCTTAAGCAAGAGTCTTGACATGAATATTGATATAATGTGAATTTTTTTTCCATTTTCCTGAATACCTCAGTTCAATGTTTATCAGAGTCAGAGACATTCCAGAGTTGCATTTCAAACTGATTTTGTAGGTTTATAGAACATTAGACATTTTTTTTGTCTTTTATACAGGTAGGCCTTGACTTTTCATTTACTGGCCATTTGAAGTTACAACAGCACTGAAAACAATGACTTATTACTGTTTTTCATACTTAGACCATTGCCCCATGGCAACGGGTCATGTGATCAAAATTCAGATGCTTGGCAACTATTCATAATTATAACAGATGCAGTAACCCAGGGTCATGTGACCACTGTTCTGACAAGCAAAGTCAAAGGGGAAGCCAGATTCACTTAACAACTGTGTTAAGTGGATTACCAACTGCAGTGATTCACTTAGCAACTCTGGCAAGATGGGTCATAAAATGGGGCAAAATTCACTTAACAAATGTCTCACTTAGCAACAGAAATATGGAGCCCAATTGTGGTCTTAAGTTGAGGACTACCTGTATGTAGTTCGTTAGTTGTGATACAAGATCCGGTGGGTGTTTTTAAAAGATGGACCCAGAGTAAAGAATCTCAGGAAATTCATAGAAATTAACATAAACATGTTGCACATTATTTATGCAATTGATATTTCAGTGGATCCAGAATAAGGCAATCCTGACTATATCAAGATTCCCCCATGTAATAGCTTTGCTACATGACCCTCATTGGCTCCCAGTATTCTGAGTGCAATTTAAACTGTTAATTATCATCTTTAAAGTCCTTCGTGATTAGGACCAAATTGCTTCTGTTTCCAGATGTTTCTTCCCATCCCAGATTTGACAGGTTGGGGATGCTCTGGGGCCGGCCCCTCTGTGAAACAGCCATTTTGCAGGATCCAGGAGATATTCCTACTCTGTTTTAGACTGTACTCTATGAAATTGTATTCTTTGCACATCTGGATGGCCCGCATCATGTTGGTCTATTTGAAAACTGGAAAACTTGGCTTTTCCCACAATCATTAAGGCTGGACTGTTAGTAGAGCCCAACTTTGATGAACATTGCAATTTCTGTGTGAGATGTATGGGTTTTTGTATTTTGCACTTTCTGTTTGCAGATAGTTCTTGACATAGGACCATAATTGAGCCCAAAATTTCAATTGCTAAGCAAGACAGTTGTTAAGTGTGTTTTGCCACATTTTACCTTTTTTGCCACCATTGTTAATTCAGTAACATGGTTGTTAAGTGAATCTGGCTTCCCCATTGACATTGTTTGTTAGAAGGTCGTAAAAGGTGTTTACATGACTCTATGACACAGGAGCTGTCATAATTATGCTTACACTGGAAAACGGAAGACCAGCTCTTCCAGTTTCCATCACTTCTGCATTCACGAAGGCCAGCTGATCATTGCATGTGCATGCGTGCCAGAAACCCGGAATAAGAAAGGGCAATGCTGTGCATGCCAGGCAACATGGCTCTGTGTGCCACTTCGGGCATGAGTGCCATAGGTTGACCATCACGGCTATTGAGTAAGAAGACAAATGCCAGGCTGTTGTCTTTTTCATGGTGTGCCGGTTGGCATTGTACAGGTATAATAAAAGACATAGTTATGTTAGGGGGTGCTAGTATCAGTAGAAAGGACAGGCACGGGTAAGACTGTAAGGGTGTCTGGTCAGCCTATAGTAAGGTCACCTGTTGTAATCACCCTATAATTAAAAGCAGGTAATTGACACTGGTTTTGTATGTCCTTTGTATATAGCCTGTGATTTTGTGAGTCTTGGGGCTCTTCTGAGTTCCTTTGGCAAGGAGCCCAGTGATCACTGCAGTTATGCATGCCAATAGAAGATTTGTTATTTGTTTTTGCATCTCCAAGCGCTTTGATTCCTTACTAAAATGATTATTCTTCCCACATCAGGCTGGCCTAGCTGACAGGATCGGAAGGGAAAGAGGCAGGGCAGTGTGCTCCATTTGGTAAGCCCTTTGGCCCTTTGACAGGTTTGCAACCTCTGCCTTTGCCCCTTTTCCTCTTTGATCCTGAACCCATTTTAATATATTTCTTTGGGCTTTCAATAGCAGGAAGACTTTTTGAAGACTCAGCAGGAGTTAATCCAGGACTTGTCAGGAGCAAATCAGGGGCAACTTTTGTTAGTTCTCACTAATTCTGCAGGAGGAAGTAATAGACAGTGAGAAATTTGGAAGCCAACATAATTAGGAATAAGTGTAAAATAGACCAGGGGATGAAGGGATAAAATAACAGTGTGATGTTTGTCTTAATTTGCTTTTTTCTGGCTGTGATAGGTTTCCGTGTATTGAGCCAGTCTGGTGGTTAAGGTACTAGGCTAGAAACTGGAAGACACTGAGTTCAAATGCTGTCTTAGCTGTGAAAGCCATCTGCATAACTTCTGGCCAATCACTCTCAGTCCAATTCACCTTACAGGGTTGTCATTGGTAAAATGGGATAAGGAAAGAGCATTGGGTATGTTCGCTGCCTTGAGTTATTTATAAAAATCATAATAGGAGATAATAAATAAGCTGATTCCTGCCTATGTATCAGAACTGGGCATTGCTTCCTCTCAGCTGCTCTTTCTTGTGTAGCTATGGGAGAGTCTTGTGGGCTTCCACAACATGAAACACAAAGGGGGAGAATAGTTGATTCCCTTGTCTCTAGAGGGCACATGTAAACTATCTGCCTTCCGAACCATTGGATATGTGTTACGTATTTCAAGTCTCTCTCCCCCCTGCATTTCCCCCCCATCTATAGTAGCAACTACAGAAAGTAAAAATGTTGTCTGTGGTTTGGTAGACATCTGGAATAGTATCAAAAGTAACATCCAGAAATCTGAAATTAAATTCCAAGTCATAAAATGCTCTATGGGTAATTAAAAATGACCTATAAAGCATTGAACTGCTTTGAATTTGAATTCATCTTTTTCTGTCAAGAAGCTTGGAAGTGAAATATGGGAAAGTAGTAATGTTTTTGATCCAGTTTGGGAGATATTACCATTAAAACTAACATTATTCATTGATTTATATGTTTTGATTTTGCTTAATTTCTGTTTAAAGTTACCCATTATTACTGGAAATATTGGCTAAGGACCTTCTTGGCCTGTCTCACTGCTAATGTGAGATTTGGATATTTGATGTCTGCTTCTCAATCAACTTTGGGAAGTATTAAGCTTTACAATTCACAACTTGAGTGGAATGCATCCAAACTACAGCCTTTGAGGCTCCATAATTTATTATTTTATTTATTTTTATTTTTCAAATTTATATCCCGTGCCCATCTCACACAAAGGGACCCGGGGCGGCACACAGGAACATTAAAAATACAAAAATACAAATATACAAAATACGAAGACACATTAAAACTATATTAAACCCCAACCTGTGCTAAAATATAATTAAAATCCCCAAATTAAATTTGCTCAACTAAAAGTCAGTTCGGTGTCGGGTAGTTCATGCCAGGACGGCTAGATGAAAAAAGTGCGTTTTTAAGCGCTGGCGGAACAGGCGGAGGTCAGTGATGACATGGAGGTCGGGAGGTAGGTTGTTCCAGAGGGCTGGGCCCGCCACAGAGAAGGCCCTTTTATTAACATGCTTGCTTTTTTCCAGTTCTTTGTGGTCCTGGTAGATTTTACACAGGACTATTCACCTCAACATTTGCGTTTTTAATTTTTTATGTTCTTTAAATTTGATTACCAGGTTTTATTTCTAATTTCTGTTCAATTGAATTAATGGACCTTTTAAGACTATTGCTTTTAAATATGAGGAATATTCTTAAACAAGTTTATTGACGGACGTATTTTATTATTTCTAACTAAAATATATCTATAGGTATATAATGATGGTAATACTACATTTTTAGATAGTTTGACAGTTGTGGGACTTAGTTGTTTAGAAAAATGATGGCATGGAGGAAAAAAACTATCGTGTCTAGTTGTTCTGGTGTGCAGTGCCCTATAGCGTAATTTTGAGGGTAGAAGTTGAAACAATTTATGTCCAGGTTGTCAGGGGTCTTAGATATTTTCACAGCCCTCTTTTTGACTTGTGCCGTATACTGGTCTTCAATGGAAGGCAGGTTAGTAGCAACTGTTTTTTCTGCAGTTCTAATTATCCGTTGAAGTCTATGCTGTCTTATTTGGTTGCAGAGCCAAACCAGACAGTTATAGAGGTGCAGATGACAGAATCAATGATTACCCTGTAGAACTGTATCAGCAACTCCTTGGGCAGCCTGAGCTTTTATAGTCAAAAGCTATGGTTTCCCCATGGTAATGTATGGCTAAGAGAGTTAAACCTTAAGGAAGGCTGGAGACGAAGAATTGTTGCTTTCAAATTGCGGTGCTGGAGAAGACTCTCGAGAGTCCCTTGGACTACAAGGAATCAAATCAGTCAATCCTAAAGGAAATCGACCTTGACTGTTCTTTGGAAGAACAGATACTTGAAACTTAAGCTCAAATACTTTGGCTTCTAAATGAGAAGACAGGATTCATTGGAAAAGATGTTGGGAAAGATTGAAGCAAAGGAGAAGGGGACTGCAGATGATGAGATGTTTAGATAATGTCATTGATAGAATAAACATGAATTTGGGCAAATCTGGGAGACAGTGGAAGACAGGGACCTGGCATGCTCTGGTCATGGAGTCCTGAAGAGTGAGACCCGACTTAGCAACTGAACAACAATTATCACCCTAGACAAAATAGAAGATTCTTTCAAGTCCATGTTCCCTTCTGTTACTGACCACAAATTCTAATTGATTGCATTGTTCAAAGGTTCAGAAGAAGAAATAAAAATATTTGTATACATTTCAACGTACCTTTCTTTTTTAATGTATACTTTTTTGTTAAATTTTGTATGTGTTTGCGGAAGCATGTTTATAAGTTTTGAAAAATATTACTCCTTTAGGGCTATTTCATATGTATATTTATACTTTTATTGATTAATCTAGAATAAGAGAGTTACCTATTTATTATTTGGAAGGAAGGTTTCAACATAATATGACTGGATCCATACTTAAATGTAGTCAGGGCTTCTGCAACTCTCCTTGACTTCAGTGATTGCATTAGGTATAAGGGGTAAGCTTGGATTCAATTTATGTTTGTCCCAAAGTGATAAAATTTCAGTGTAGCTTAAATTTATTTTGTTATTATCTATTTTATGATCATTTCATCATGTAACTTTTCATGTTTTAAAAAAGCTACCTTAAAGCAAGAATGAATGTATACCATTATATTTCTATACCCTGATCCATTGATTCAGACAGCGCTGAGAGTATCGTTTTTATTTTGCTTATGAACTCTGTATTCTGTCAGTACACAGAAGACCCTGGAGCACTAATGCATGAAATATGTCCATAAATGATGGATTTTTTACAGGGCAAAATTCACAATGATACAATTGCTTACCTTTTCACAATGACACTTATTATAACTTATGAGAATCATAACAGGTCATATTTTCTGGGGGGTGGGCGAGATGTTTCACACATGCTTGAAAGCTGTTTTGTTTTGAATTCCTTCCTCTCTCTAATTCTGGTTAGCAGAGTCTTAATACTATAGCTCTTGAACTTGTGAATACAAATAGAAATGGCACTGTTTGCTGTATATTATTACAATAATACAATAGCAGAGTTGGAAGGGACCTTGGAGGTCATCTAGTCCAACTCCCTGCCTAGCAGGAAACCCTATACCATTTCAGACAAATGGCTATCTAACATCTTCTTGAAGACTTGCAGTGTTGGAGCATTCACAACTTTTGGAGGCAAGCTGTTCCACTGATTAATTGTCTTAACTGTCAGGAAATTTCTCCTCAGTTCTAAGTTGCTTCTCTCCTTGATTAGTTTCCACCCATTGCTTCTTGTTCTGCCCTCAGGTGCTTTGGAGAATAGTTTGACTCCCTCTTCTTTGTGGCAACCCCTGAGATATTGGAACACTGCTATCATGTCTCCCCTAATCCTTCTTTTTATTAAACTAGACATACCCAGTTCCTGCAAGAACTTGTATTAGAACTTGTTAAAAAATATTTTGTCAAATTATTATTTTAAGTTTCTAATTTTTCTAAAGGAGATTATACATATATTTGTGTGGTGTATGCATGCACCTATATGTTTATCTCTACATATATATAGTATATGTATGTATATATACATGTGTGTATGTATGTATACAGGTATGTATGCAGGTATGTATGTATATACAACTTTACTGTTGTTTCACTGCAGAAAAATTAATACAAAAATAGCAGCTTTAAAAGGTCTTGTTTAAGCTCAGGAGAGCCTTTTTGCAATACCTAACTGAAAAGGTAATGAACTGTAAAATAAGTCAAAATGATTGGGGATTAAAAATCTCTGGTGTGTAGTGACAGTACAGTCATATTCCACAGTAAAGATTTCTTGTATTAAAGGTAATAAATAAAATCTTATTTTGTCACCATGATTAGTTTTCACCTCTATAACGATAGATTTGACCTTTCTTTTCTTTATATGTTAAGAGCCTGTGTCCAAGTACAATGGAATGCCAGCAAAATCTTAGAAGCCTGTATATTTAGCATGGAGGAAAAAACCTCTAATAAATACATTAAGTATAAATGAAAATATCCCAGTCATGAATCTTATGAAAGTACAATAAAACAAGAAATTAAGGATGACACTCTTAAGTTATTCATAAAATATAAATTTGATATACAATAAATAAAAGAGTTAGTCTTAAAAAACCAATTAGAAGAATATCATATTTTAGCACAGCATGCTAATCCCACTGTCATCCAATGTAAATTGGGCTAGGGCAGGGGTCTGCAAAGTTGGCTCTTTTAAGACGGGTGGACTTCAACTCCCAGAATTCCCCAGCCAGCTATGGACAAGAAGACCTTACTATTGACTGCCCTGTTTAGTTACTGTTTGAAATTACAACATGGAAAAAAAGTAACTCTATGACCGATTTTTGTAGCATCCTTGTGGTCATATGGTCAACATTTAGGCACTTCACAACTAGCAAACTTTCATGACTATTGCTCTGTCCTGTGGTCATATGATCACCACTTGATGCTTCATAGTTCAGCTTCCAACAAGCAGAAGCCTTGGATAAGCTGGCAATAAAATCACATCGCGCTCATGTTATATCTTTCTTAATGACTTGTAGTGACTTACTTAACAACTACAGTGGAACTAACATTGTGATTCCCATCTGGTGATGTTATGTTTCACTTAATAACTTACTGATGAAGTTGCAAGTCCCAGTTGTGGTTATTAACTGAGGCATTTAGATTTTTAATAGGGTGCATGACAAGATAGTCTAAGGACTGTAGAATACTGCAGATCCATGCACAATATATGGTGATGCTTGCAAAGGATTCCTGCACACCAGATAATGAGCGTATCCAAGACGTGAGTCTGGGAAAATGACTGATGCTTTTGCTATTGTAGATGAAGTGAATTTCCCCCATAAGCTTTAGAGCTACAAAAGCTTTCAAAAATTAAAGCAAAGCCAGCACCAAGACAATGCATTTGCCATTTTTATTTACCTATCGAGGCCTTTCCAAGGATCTGAGAAAAGCAAGTGGTGTTTGATGGTGTTAAAGATATAGTTGCAGGATGAAAGCTATTCCAAGTAAAGCTGCCTTTTGAAATTGACTGTAAGTGATTTTGTCAATGTCAGTGGTGTTCAAGTGGTGCTCTAGATGTTTTGGGATTTCACCCAAGGCTTATTTTGCTACATTACAATAATAATTGGTTGCAGCCAGATGTTTTAGCCTGAATTTGGTACTTGTTTGATGGTGTTAAAGGTATCATTGCCAAATAAACTGTTCCAAGTAAAGCTGCCTTTCGCTATTGACTGATGGTGATTTTGTAAACATCAGTCAATTGCAAGAGGCAGCTTTATGTGGGACAGTTTACATCCTGAGAAAGGACCATTAACCCATCAAATATCATCATCATCATTGTGCTGATTGTTATTGTTGCAGTTCAATTCAATACAAAAAAATTAGATAAACAAACAAAATCTAACAAATCAAATATGCAGCGTACTATCAGGTTAAATATGTAAGGACTATATAAACTGTCTAAAATGTATAATCTGGTTAAAATCAAATTATTGTCAGTATTGTCATAAAGCAGTAAAATAAAATTGACTTTATATATCAAGATAAGCACAGTTATATGCAATTGTCACAAAGAAATTGGAATTTGAGCAATTGGCAGTCTAAAGGGTTTTGTAGATTTACTAAGAATCTCAATATGCAAGCTGTCAACTGAGAGTAGATTTTCAGAGCAGCTGAACAAAATTTGGTTATTGGTCTAGATCACGGGTGTCAAACTCTATTGCATCATGGGGCGGATCATGACATATTTTGACTTTTTTTGCCTTTGCGCAGCTGGGGTGGGAGTGGACTGTGCATGACATATCTGGCCTGCAGGCCGCCATTTTGACGGGCCTGGCCTAGATTGTATGATAAAAGAAGTTAAGATGCATACTTCATCTTTTCTACCTTGTAGACCTTTCCTTTTCCTGTTACTTTTCTTTTTTCTTTTATTTTCAATCTTGAGTCTTGACAACTTCCTCAACTAATTCTTGCAAAGTAAACTTTGAATGAATTTTGCTGTAGTTTGCCAGTCTTTCTTCCTACAGAAAGAGAAAGAGATCCAAGAAAGAGGCTCAAAAATCAGTATGGCTAGCTTCTTGCTTAGGGCGGATTTGAACTATTGTCTCCTAATTTTTACCTTGGTACTTTAACCTGTTGTGGCCTGCCAGCAGAGCTGGCAGCAGATTCAGACAGTGAGGAGATTGGGGGAACATGGGCCATTCCTGGAGTCTGGAGAAGGCTCTGATGATGGCTCTGCATCAGAGGCAGAGATGGGGCTGTCTGACAGTTATCAGTTGCCTTCAGAGTCGGACATCAGTGGGGCAGACGAACAGCTGGAGCCTGTTCCCAAGTGTGTGCATGCATAGAGTTTCCAGACAAAGGGAACAGCAGAGGAGCAAGGGATGACTTGAAGGTAAGGCCAAAGGTGGACAATAAATGGCCCCTTCAATAAGGAATAAAAAAAGAGTGAAAGGGGAGTGGAGTTTGCAGGAGACAATTAGTTTGTTTAATTGGATTCGTGACTTTCACAGGCAGCTTTCCAAGCCAGATAATGTCTGTGACTGTATATTCACCCTTGAAAGACTTTGCTGAATGTGAATGAAAGGAATTCACAGTAACTTAATAAAAAGGGTTTTTTGTCAGGATAAGGAGCCTGCTTCATGGTTTGGGGAAACCTAGGTCAGAACATAAACCATTATATAAAATTGGTTATCTAGGAGACTTTTTAGGAGAAGAGAAATTAAGGTGCCGTGTATATCCCTATAAACATTATGGTATAATAAAATATGACCCATATCCATGCAGCAAGAAAGAGCTATTTCAGGTTTTAAAGAGAGTAAAGATGATGGAGTAAGGGAAGACATGTTACCAAAGTACCGGTAATGAAAAGGAAAACATTGTTTATTTTATTTATGCAATTATTTATGTATTTATTTTAAAGATTTTTATCTTAAGTAATTCTGTGCAGTTCACAACAACCATAAAGGAAGTATATAAAATAATCATAAAAATGATGAACAACCCTGCACTATAATTGCCCCTCTTGGGATGCTCCAGAGCAGGCTCACCTATTCTCCTTCTTTTATCCATGCAATTTCAGTGCCTCAATAATAGCCAGTTCTTGACAGCCTTCTGAAAGACTAGAAGGTGGGGGGATCATTGTTGGGATGTTGTTTCACAAGGTAAGGGCAGCCACAAAATAGACATGCTTCTGGAGTCCTGCTAAATGGTAAAATTTCAGGAAGGAGACCTAGAACGTGGCCATCCTATCAGATCTAGTGGGATGGGCAGATATTCTTTGGAAGGCAGTTCTGCAAATAACTAGATCTCCTGTTGTGTAGGGCTTTAAACAGGATAAGCCTGAATTGCATCTGGAAGAAATCTGGGAGCCCAAATGATGAGTCAGGATTATAAAAACATCTTAGACACCTCCCTAATTCACATGTATATAAAAAGGTTAGGAAGAGTAGCATAATCAGTCATGCAAGTTTGTTGTAGTACAACTAGTCCACAATTTACAACCATTCATTTAGTGACTATTTAAAGTTACAATGGCACTGAATAAAATGATTGATGGCTGTTTTTCACACTTACAACCGTTGCAGCATCTCCATGGTCACGTGATCAAAATTCAGCTGCTTGGCAACTGACTCATATTTATGATGGTTGCAGTGTCCATCCCCTTTTGTGGCCTTCTGACAAGCAAAGGCAATGGGGAAGCCAGATTCACTTAACAACTGTGTTACTAACCTAACAACTGCAATTATTCACTTAACAACTGCAGCGTAAAACCAGCCAAAATTCACTTAACAACTGTCTTGCTTAACAATAGAAATGTGGGGCTCAATTGTGGTCCTAAGTTGAGGACTACCTTTATAGCCAATGGAAATAAGAGTAGTTTTTTTTTAGTCTTCTATGGCAGGGGTCTCCAACCTTTGCAACTTTAAGTCTGAAGGACTTCAGCTCCCAGAATTCTCCAGCCAGCAAAGCTGGCTGGAGAAGTCTGAGAGCTGAAGTCCTTCAGACTTAAAGTTGCAAAGGTTGGAAATCCCTGTTCTATGGAGTCTCTTGGTACAGTTTCCCTCATAGGGCTGACATATCTTGTTGTATCTACTGTCAATAAATAGTTCAGGAAGATCTCTTTGTATTGGAAGGTATAAAGCAAGCTGCCTGTTTCAGGACACTAAAAAATTAGCAGGTGTGATAGATATGGTCATTCATTGAACATCAATTCACTAGAAGGCAATGCAGTGTTTTTACTCCTCACCACAGCATCTTGTCATCTAGTTCAGCGTTTTTCAACTTTACCCATTTTAAGATGTGTGGATTTCCATAATTCCTCAATATGACAGCTTTTCTTTTCTTTTCTTTTTTTACAAAAATAGATAAATAAATCAAAAGAACATACAAAAAATAATAAAATCTTATTGGGCAAGGCATCTTGACACCAAAGATTGGTGCATTGCTGTAGTCCTTGAGAGCAAAAAATATAGGGATATTACGAAAAGACTGAAATCCTAAATTGCTTAATAGGAACTTAGCTTTCTTGTTAAATATTACAGCTTCTGGTTTTCATTTTTTTCTTCCTCTGATGTTTTTAGTTGGTTTATGAGTTCAAGTAAATTGATGTCATGGTACTGAACCTGCATGCCTTTCTATTGTGTGCTTCCTTCGTAGGCTAATCAAGAGATTCATTCCTTTTTGGAAGGTGGAAACAATATTCTTCCTACAATGTCCATTGCCTTCAGAGTGCAGGGAGATTAAAAAAAAAAAACACCTCCCTTCATAATCTTGGAGCTCCTGAAGCTGTAATCTCTTTTGATACCTTAATCTTTTGCTGTAATGAAATAATAGCAAGGAACAATACCTACAAGCTTTCTGCTACATTAATAAACTTATTTCCTAATTTCTGTTATTCAGTTATTAGAGTTTTATAGCAGTGTAAAGGCCATTCAAGTGTCAATTAAGACTTTGAGACATATCGGTTAAAAGCCAAAATTGCCTCCATTATTTTATTTACTTTCTAAATTATAGCTTGCATTAATTGGAAGTAATAGTTGTTTATTTATATATATATATATATTTTAATGAAGCCACAAACTTCAGCCTGGAAATGCTTTTCACTTTATAGTAACTTTTGATTAGGGTCTGGGAAGGTAGCTAATGAAAAAGTGAAACAGAAATTTGCCTAAATAACATGCTGTTGCAACTCTTATGATAGATCTGTGTTTGACTTAACAGCTTTTGGAACCTAATAAAAAGAACTTAATTGACAATTTCTTGAAATTGCTAAGAAAACCTAGTGATGTTGGTAGGGTATAATAAGGAGCTTCTCATCACTGTCTTCAAGATTGAGTCTGCACAAAAAAAAAGGATTTATCTCTGTGGTAACTCTAAGTAATTGATATACAGACAAGGTTTGGTTCCAATTTGCCAGCAATAAAGTTGTAATAGGGTTTTCTCTGCAATTTTAGCCTTAATGTGCTCATTCCAAAGAGCGGTATTTTTCCAAGCGAACAAATAACATCAGTAAAGCTTACGATCAGTAATAGCCCCACACACTGATGCTCACATTAAACTTGTTAAATCAATTCACTAGACACTTTCTAAAGTGGACTGTCTGTTTGCTTTGACATGCACCTTGTGAGGAAAAGGCTATCAGTTATGTTTATCTGATGATCTTTGCATCTGAAAAACATAATTAATTCATGTTTGAGTTTAGGTTTACATGTGGTTCTTAATTTTTAAGCTTTTCTTTTCAGGGCCAAGCGTATATTAGGATGAACAGGATGTTCTTTGCTTTGTGTCATCCTAATCTTAAATGAGTGTTATGGTCTATATAATTATGGTACTGTCATCTACCGAATATTCAGTCAGTATTCGTTGAAAATACTACAATGATATGCTACCTTGTTCCCGTAAGGTAAAAAAATTAACATATAAATAATGTAAGATTACAGTATTTTGAAATAATTAGCAAAATATGATTGGTGGTAAATGAGGATTTATTACAGATGGAATTTTGTCTAAAATATTAGACCGAAGATATGGAGCTGAATGAATGGCATCCAATAGTGTATTGCTCTTAATTGCAGGATTGTTTCAGCTGAAATGTCAGTAATGGCCTTATTGTACTAGCTATGCTGACATGACACAGTGAAAGGTGTGCTCAGAAGCAAATTAAAAAGCAAATAATACTAGTAGTGACAAAATATATTGCTACAGTCTGACTATGTATCTTGCTACTTGAGCACTGTGTTTTCATCCTAAAGCTGCACACTCATCATGCCTTTATGGTGAACGGAATTCGCCCGTTCTGCTTTTGAATGAAATGCTTTCTGTATAAACATACAATTGTAGAAATGTTAAAAGTTCTGTCAATATCAATAGCAATGTATGATAAGCTATGGTGAAGAAGCAAGTATTTATGAACTACTTGAATCCCCCTTGCCTAATTTTAGTTAAATCTACCAAGTGTAGATTGTATTGTATATGGACTGGAGAATGAAAATAATTTATAGAAACAATGTGTGTTAGTGCTTAGTTGCTATCAATGCCTTATTTCTCATTTGCTTACATGATGCCATTATTTGGATGTATAATGTTTTAAATTGGAGTTTAATTGGCTCCAGAAGATTAGTTACAACGTTTTAGTGTAATGGTCATCTGTCTCACTGATGTGTGACAGGTTAGAATGACTGAGTAGGAGTAGTCAAGAATGATATAAGGATAGATGAAATATACATGTTTTAAATAAATGTGTATTTGAATAGCCAAAAGAGTTTCAAAGCGAAGAATTAATCCCCTGTCATTTTCTTACCAAAGATCTCTGGCACCATAGAACTCAAATACAATACTGTGTCAGAAAATAAAGACAAACTTTGGTTAAAAGTCACTTTTCTATTTCTAAGTGCTTCTACTTTGCCAACAACTCGCATATTTTTAAAGTAAGAAAACATTGTTCTTTTGGATATGGAGAGAAGGTTGCAAGTTATCCTGAAATAACAGGAAAAAATATGTGGAACAGTTTAATGTTAATGTAAACTATCTTGCTCTGTGTTGCCTAAAATCGCAAAAAAAGTTCTCCCATTGCCATTCAACTATGCTAATGGCATTTTTAGTTATTTACATGTATTGTTTTATTCTATCTGACACTGTTGTTTATAGTGTGACAACAAGAAAACCTGGAAGTGTTTGTAATAAATTGTTGCTTATGTAATTACAATGTTACATATAAATGTTTCATGATAGTTAAATACATCAGCCTCAGAAACCTTAAGACTCTATTTGACAGTTTAAAAAGGATGCATTTTATACAGGTAATCCTTGATTTACAACAGTTCATTTAGTGACCATTCAAAGTTGCAACCTTTGCAGCATCCTCATGGTTATGTGATCAAAATTCAGTTCCTTGGCAACTGGTTCATATTTATGACGGTTGCTATGTCCCACAGTCATGTGATCTCCTTCTGTGACCTTCTGGCAACGAAAGTCAATGAGGAAGCCAGAGTCATTTAACAACAACATTACTAACTTAGCAACTTCAGTGATTGTGGCAATAAATGTCATAAAATGGGGCAAATGTCTCACTTACCAAAAGAAATTTTGGGCTCTATTGTGCTCATAAGTCGAGGACTACCTGTATAGCTTTTTTTTCAACTTGCGTTTGAGTGCTGCAAGCCCAGATTTCTCTAGAAATGAAGCAGAATTATCTCCAATATTGGCAAATATCTCTCTTCTCCAGTCCGTGGATGATGCTGACATCCTTTCTACATTACAGAGTCTTCAAGTCCTTATTATTTACTGTAGTAGGAAGAAGCTGCTCATCAACTATTCTAAATTAAAGTACAGTATTTTAAAAAAGAATGCCAGATTCCAGAACAATTGAACAATTATCATAAACAATATGTATCTCTCTAAATATCTGTTTAGAAATATCTGTTGCAGTTTGACCATTAGAAAAACATACACTGTCTAGTGATGGAAGTTCATTAACTCTAAATGTGCTTTTTTTGTGCTTCTTGGTGTGTCATCAGTGATCTATGAATTTATGAGTTGCAATGATCTGGTTGGAATTGTTTTCTGGATTAATTTCTGTTTAAACTTTGCTTAAAATTTGTCTTTAGGGCGCAATTCCTTTACTTTCTCAATCCTTGAGAACAATTATATCTTCTGGCAATTGAGATTGAGGCTGACCTTCAATGTTACATCTTCTTTGCCCATTATTTAATTTCATTGTATTCTGAGATAGCCAATTTAGAAGTAAAACAACAGGTTTTTAAAGATCTCAATCTTCAGAAAGATTGGAGTATTTCTCCTCATTATTTTAACTGTGGCTTGTTTGGAAGACCCTTCACCCTTGCTAATTATCTCACAAATATTTTTTGGCCCCATACAGAAGCAACTTCTCTAGATATAGCATTGCCTGACCTTCCATGATAGAGTCATAGAATCATAGGGCTAGAAGGGACCTTGGAGGTCTTCTAGTCCAACCACCAGAAGGGAGATAGAAGAACATTGCTTAAAGTATCATTTATATGCTTTTTTAGAGTGGGTGCCTGAAAGAAGCTTTTGTATTCTGTCAGAGAATACAATTTATCAATATGTTAATTAATCATCTAGGTGGGTCAAATAAGAATTGCCAAATTCTGGTTAATCACAGTAATATTAAGGAGTATTGGGTCTATCCTTAATAATTTAATCAAACAATAGATTTGTTACAGTATATCTTCTTATTTTTCTTCATACTTACTTTTATGGCTTGATTAATTTATTTTAATATTATATATTAATATTATATTACATTATGAATAATGTAATGCTTTTAAATCTTTTTCTCCTTTTCTTGTCAAAGAGTTTGAATTTTGCCATATTGGCCTCTGGCTATAATTAAAAGAAATTAAACTAAATAATTATATAAATTAAATAATAAAATCAAATAATTAAATTGTGTTAGAGGTACTTATTTTACTGGTAGAAATTTATAGCTACAATTGAGCCCAAAACTTCCACTGATAATCAAGACAGTCGTTAAGTTTTGAACCATTTTACAACCTTTCTTGCCAAAGTTGTTGAATGAATCACTGCAGTTTTTAAGTTAGTAACACAGTTGTTAAGTATCAGAAATACATGCCAGTTGCCAAGCATCTGAATTTTGATCACATGACCATGGGAATGCTACATAGATTGCAACTGTTAAAAAATGGTAATAAGACGCTTTTTCAATTATGTAACTTCAAACAACCACTAAACGAATAATAGTCACTAGAGGATCTGTAAAGGTAGGGCTTGATTTATGACTGTAATGGAGCTTGGAATTTCTATCATAAGACATGACACTCATAAGTTAAAACTGCCCATGGGACCACAGCCAATGTCATAGCAGCTGTTAAGTGAACACTGGTGTTGTTACATAAATTAATGTATTCCTATAAGTGTGTTTGCTGGAAACTAGCCAAAAAGGGTAGAAAACAACAAAAAAAAAGTTATAAATCATGATCATGTGACTATGGAAACTTGTAACTGGCTGTATAATTGGGATAACTGACTAGCACTCAATGCGATCATGTGACTACAGGATGAATATGTGTGCGGATGTCACAACTCTGGAACCAGGTTGCAAGTAGTTATTTATTTATTTATTATTTATTTATTTATTAAATTTATACCCCGCCCTTCTCCAAATGGACCCAGGGCGGCGCACAGGGATGTTAAAATAGATACAAAATATATAAAATATATCAAAATTTAAAATACTTATTCTAATAAATAAACCCTGCGCTAAAAACCGAATTAAAATCCCAAATTTAAAACTATCTAATAATCAGTATGGAGGTTACGCTAGGCCGGCTAGATGGAATAGGTGTGTCTTCAGACACTTGCGGAAGAGGCGGAGGTCGGAGATGGTGCGGAGTTCAGGGGGTAGGTCGTTCCAAAGGGCAGGGCCCGCCACAGAGAAGGCTCTTCCCCTGGGTGTCGCCAGTCAGCATTGTCCAGCCGACGGCACCCTGAGGAGGCCCTCTCTGTGGGAGCGTATCGGTCTGAGGGATGTATGGGGCAGGAGGCGGTCTCGCATATAACTAGGCCCCGAGCCATGGAGCGCTTTAAAGATGGTCGTCAAGACCTTGAAGCGCACCCGAAAGACCACAGGAAGCCAGTGCAGCTCGCGCAGGATCGGTGTTATGTGGGAGCATCTGGGGGCTCCCGTAAGTTGGGACGGGAGAGTTCTATCGTAACTTTGAACAGTCACTAAGTGACTGGTCCTAAGTTGAGTACTATCTGTAGTTCAACTAGAATCCTTTTTTAACTAATTGGATAAAGGGCAATCTAATAAGTCAGTCTCTGTAGTACTTATATGAGAAAATAAGATATATGAAATAAATAGTAGCATCTGCCAATCAATTTAGCTTTGTTTCATAATAGGTATACATGAAAATTTGGATTTTTTTTCAGTTATTAGTTTCTCATAACACCATAAAAACCAAATCTGCAGCTCTACTAATAGCTTGGTTGTCTTCACCCAACATGAGAAATTTTAATGAGAAATCCATCCTAGCTTAGCCCTCTGCACGTTGGCAGCTACAAAGATGACACATGCATCATAACATAATAATACAACTCCCAGCCTTTTGTGCTTGTATCCCAATGTTGGATGTAGGTACATAAAATGTGGTTTGCACTGGGATGATGACACATATTTCATCAATACCACCTCCTCTTAACTACCCCTCTGCAGACTTCTGGATCTGTGCATATCTTCTAGAATGCATCTCCATTTCTAGAAACAGAACAGAAGTGTGAGGTATAGAATTTAGAAATAAATGTACACTTCTTACTGAATTACGTAGTAATACCCTGAGTTGAACTTGAGTCCTGTTGGCTGTATGGAATTTTCTATGTTGTTTTCTTGGTAACCATATGCAGTTCCTTTGCGTTTCTAGTCTACTCTCCAGTTATAGGATTCCTTAGTGATCTCTTCTTCAAGACCTAACAAGGTTTAACCCCATTTTTAATCCCATGCGGCCGATTCGCTCCCACAGAGAGGGACTTCTCCGGGTGCCGTCCACCAGGCTGTGCCAACGGGCGACGCCCAGGGGAAGGGCCTTCTCTGTGGTGGGCCCAGCCCTCTGGAACGACCTTCCCCCCGAAATTAGAACAACCACGGACCTCCGCTCCTTCCGTCAAAAACTTAAAACACACTTTTTCTGTCTGGCCGGCCTGGGTTAGTCTCCGTCTATTAGGATTTTAGGGGATTTTAGTAAATTTATACACTGGGGATTTTAGCGCAGGGATATTTTAGTTTAAATCTTTTTTATTTATTCCATTTATGTATTTTACCTATTTTAATTCTCCCTGTGCACCGCTCCAAGTCCCCTCGGGGAGAGGATGCAGTATACAAATAAAATTATTCTATTCTATTCTATTCTATTTCTTTGGGATCAGGAAAGTTGCTTAGCTACCAACTGTTGTGTCATTTATTTATGACTGAAGTCTATCATGCAGTATTTTAGTTCAGCTGGCTTATATTTAAGAAAGTAAATGCAGGAGAAGCAACATGAACGTTTTGAAATTAGTTCCACTTGGTTGTGTATGCTAATAATCATGAATTTTCTAAGTTCTTCCCATTATATTTAGAATAGTTTTAATGTTTATTCATGTATTCCGTTTATTTTTAGAATTGAAAATACATGGTGGAATGTCTAGGTGAAGAATGCCAAGCTAACATGTCTCTGAATGAGCAGAGACTACTTCACAGCCATGACTGAAGGAGCAGCAAATAGACTGATCTCACAGAATCACTCTTGATAATGAGATGGCAGGAAATGGCCCACTTGAGATTTTTTGTGAGGAAACTGCAAGATAGTGGATTCTCATAAGTCTGATCACCAGATGAAGGGAAGCCTTCAAACTCTCCACCAGGACGGAACTTTTTTAAGGACACTGATCAGTTTCTGATCAGTTTTGGAAATTGCCATATTTTTGGGGGTATAAAAAAAGAGGCTAAAAATCTTGGTGTGTCTTATACACTGAATACAGCATTTTTGCCTCCTGAAACTGCATCCCCTTCACCAAAATGGCCATTTAGAGCCTCTAGGAAGCTTTTAGAGAGCTTCTGGGGGCTAGGGAGGGTAGAATTGAGCAAAAAACAGCGCACTTTTTTGCTCAATTTTACCCCCCAGCCTCCAGGAGCACTCTATAAGCTTCCTAAAGGCTATCCATGCCATTTTTAATGAAAAATGGCCCATTTGTTTTGCTTGGTTTTGGCCCCCTCACACTCTCCCCCCCAAGAAGCGCTCTGCAAGCTTCCTAAAGGCTATTCATGCCTTTTGGGGTGGAAAAAACAGGGCCCATTTTTGTGAAAAACAGGCCATTTTTGGAAGGTTTGCAGAGCAAAAACTTTTTTTTTCCTCTTCAAAACCCTGATGTGTCTTATACTCTGGTGCATCTTATATTCAGAAAAATACGGTAACTTTAATAAAGATGTTCAAAATGACAAGTTGGCAAAGCTACTTGGTAAATTTACCTTCATCTATATAAATAAAAATGTAAAATAGTTTGTACGAATCCACTAATCTCAAAAACTACTGGGCCGATTTAAACGAAACTTTCAGACAATGTAGCCAAGGACTTCCGATAATAGAATAGCTAATCATTTTGTGCCTAGTACACGTGTGTTGTGTACAAATTACACACAAAAAAATGTACTCACTGAAATGTGATTTAACATCCCTGTAGCCACGCCCATCAAACTGCTTTTCAACTGTGAGTGTTGGAAAAGGCCTCATACGGCGGCCTCTTGGGGCCAAAAAGGCACAGAGGATAGCAAACTCCCAGGTGGCCCATAGAGGGGGGGAATTCTGCTCAGGACTGTTCTCTGAGGTAAAAAAAAACGGAGGCAGGCAGCTGCTTTAAACTGTTTAATACGGACTGAACCAAACTGTAACAAAGAATCACCCATCTGACAGCAAATACAGTTTAATAAAAGAGGGACTAGGGAAGACATGATAGCAGCCTTCCAATATCTCAGGGGTTGCCCCAAAGAAGAGGGAGTCAAGCTATTCACCAAGGCACCTGAGGGCAGAACAAGAAGCAATGGGTGGAAACTAATCAAGGAGAGAAGCAACCTAGAACTGAGGGCAAATTTCCTGGCAGTGAGAACTATTAACCAGTGGAACATCTTACCACCAGAAGTTATGGATGCCCCAACACTGAAGAGAGAAGAGACTGGAAAACCATTTGTCTGAAACGGCATAGGGTCTCCTGCTTGAGCAGCGGGGGTTGGACTAGATGACCTCCAAGGTCCCTTCCAACTCTGCTATTGTATTATTGTATTACAGTAGGTATGTAGATTGGGGAATAGAGAGACAGGGAGAAATACAGTTTAATAAAAGAGGGACTAGGGAAGACATGATAGCAGCCTTCCAATATCTCAGGGGTTGCCCCAAAGAAGAGGGAGTTAAGCTATTCTCCAAGGCACCTGAGGGCAGAACAAGAAGCAATGGGTGGAAACTAATCCAGGAGAGAAGCAACTGAGAACTGAGGAGAAATTTCCTGACAGTTAGAACAATTAATCAGTGGAACAACTTGCCTCCAGAAGTTGTGAATGCCCCAATACTGGAAGTCTTCAAGAAGATGTTGGATAGCCATTAGTCTGAAATGGTATAGGGCAATGATGGCTAACCTTTTTTGGCTCACGTGCCAATAGCAGGGGGAGTGCAGGGGCGATGTGCACAGGTGTGTCACATCCATAATGCTATGTGCATGACCCCCTGCATTTGGCATGCTTTTTACGTCATCCCCAGGCTCCAGAGGGTTTATAGGAGGCTGGGGAGGGTGAAAACAGCCTTCCCCCACCTCCAGAGGACAAAAAATGGCCTCAAAAGAAGGCCTAAATCAGCTGGCCAGGGCACACATACAAACTGAAGCTGACAGGGCAATGCCTCGAGTGGCCTAAGAAATGGTTCCGTGTGCCACCTGTGGCACCTGTGCCATAGGTTCGCCATCATGGGTATAGGGCTTCCTGCCTAGCAGGGAGTTGGACTAGATGACCCCCAAGGGATAGATAGAGAGGCAGAAATAAGGTAGGTATGTAGGTAGGTAGGTGGATAGATGGATAGATAGATAGATAGATAAATAGATAGATAGATAGATAGATAGATAGATAGATAGATAGATAGATAGATAGATAGATAGATAGATACAAAGAAAGAAAGAAATAAAGAAATAAAGAAAGAAAGAGACAGTCGGTAGGTAGGTAGGTAGGTAGAGGGAGAAAGGAAGAAATATAGTAGGTAGGTAGGTAGGTACATAGGTAGGGGGGTTGGATAGATAGGGAGAAATACAGTAGATAGGTAGGTAGAGGGATAGACAGAGAGGGAGAAATACAGTAGGTAGGCAGGTAGGTGGATAGGGGCATAGATAGGGAGAAATACAGTAGGTAGGTAGGTGGAGGGAGAAAGCAAGAAATACAATAGGTAGGTAAGTAGAGGGATAGAGAGAGAGAAATATGGTAGGTAGGTAGGTGTATAGATAGCGAGAAATACGGTAGGTAGGTAGGTAGGTAGAGGGATAGAGAGGGGGAAATACAGTAGGTAGGTAGGTAGATAGATAGAGGGAAAAAGAAAGAAATACAGTAGGTAGGTAGGTAGAGGTATAGAGAGAGGGAGAAATACAGTAGGTAGGTAGGTAGGTAGAGGGATAGAGGGGGGAAATACAGTAGGTAGGTAGGTAGAAGGATAGAGGGGGGGAAATACAGTAGGTAGGTAGGTAGGTAGATAGAGGGAAAAAGAGAAATACAGTAGGTAGGTAGGTAGAGGGATAGACAGGGAGAAATACAGTAGGTAGGCAGGTATGTAGATAGGGGGATAGATAGAGAGGGAGAAATATAGTAGGTAGGTATGTAGGTAGGTAGGTAGAGGGATAGAGAGGGGGAAATACAATAGGTAGGTAGTTAGGTAGGTAGAGGGAGAAAGAAAGAAATACAGTAGGAAGGTAGGTAGAGGGATAGATAGAGAGAGAGAGAGAGAGAGAGAGAGAAATACAGTAGGTAGGTAGGTTGGGGCTTATATTGTGGTTGGGTGTATGTGTGCAGGTGTAGATCTACACACAGATTGGTTGGCCATTTAACCAGACTGGGCCACAGCAACGCGTGGCCGGGTATAGCTAGTTCCAGAATAAAAGAAAAATTAACTATAAGTTTAAGACTTCGAAATAAATGATAAAACTTATATAAAACTTTAACAATTAAGGGACAAATTTAGAATGTTAAAATTTTTGTTATAAGATTTTGAAAATAATTCTGTAAATAAACAGCACCTTTGTAGGAAGTAAATTGTTTTGTCTATCTTAAGTTATCACAGAATATTGAGAATGTATGATTTCAGAAATTGAATAGCATCAGACTAATCATAGTATATAACACAAATAAATTATTATCATCATTTACTCCAGAAGATTAAAACTTGTTCAAACACATTGACTGCTTAGAACTATCCAGGATCCTGCAGCTCTTATCAAATCTGTTACTCCACTAATTAGTTTGCCATCACATATCTATTTTAGGCTTTTTTGCACAAATTTGTGTTTAATTCATTGACAGTACAAAGCAAAATATCTTACTAACTAAGATTGTGTCACCCAGCAAATGCTTGCACTAAGTAGGCATTAAGAACCATAAACAATGGATACTGTTGTTTTATAACAGCAATTCTATGGCTTTAGCTGACAGAAAAGGCTATCACCAGTCAAATAACAATGGACACAATCTAACCATAGATTATTTACTGATTTGATTTGTATCCCCAACTTTAAATCCATAATGATTGCCAAGGAATCTTACATAAAATGAAATAACTTTGTGGCTATTATTTCTACTTCTGAGACATAAGGAGATTGCTAGGTAGTAATGTTTCTTCCCTTCATCTTTTGATGGTCTAAAGCAGGGGTCTCCAACCTTTGCAACTTTAAGTCTGAAGGACTTCAGCTCCCAGACTTCTCCATCCAGCAAAGCTGGCTGGAGAATTCTGAGAGCTGAAGTCCTTCAGACTTAAAGTTGCAAAGGTTGGAGACCCCTGGTCTAAAGGTCAAAGATGGAAGATTAATTTAAAGAGGGAAAGGAAAGAATAATTTCTGTGCTAAAAATACAGATGCATCAAGTCCATTCAGCATAGTCATTTAGTCATAAAAAGCGCATAGCAGACTTTATATTGTACACTGAATCACAGTGATGGATATGTTTTCAGTGTAATGTAAGGACTGAACTCCTGAGTGTCATATTTACATCATAAAGCATTATGAGGAGAGTTTGCTTTTGAAATTCGATGAGATCAACTTGGCAGAAACAAACATGTGCTTCACCTCCTTTTAATAGAAAGAAGCACATTATTTTAAGGGCTCTTGTTTTCAGAATCTCACATTCGTTATGTTTCATTTTTAAATTTTGAATAAAATCTTTAAGTTCTAAATTCATTTTGATATAGGTATTTAAGTTAAATGAAAGGGTAGCAAAATCAATTAATGTAAAAATTATAAGCAATATTTTAGCAAACATAAATTTTGTTTCAAGTTACCTTCAACTTATCAATAGGTTTACTTCTGTGCTACAATACATATTCATCATGAATTGATAAAGGATAGAGAGAATAGCTTAGAACAGGGGTCTCCAACCTTTGCAACTTTAAGTCTGAAGGACTTCAGCTCCCAGAATTCTCCAGCCAGCTTTGCTGTCTGGAGAAGTCTGGGAGCTGAAGTCCTTCAGACTTAAAGTTGCAAAGGTTGGAGACCCCTGGCTTAGAACATAGAATAACAAGGTTGGAAGGGACATTGGAGATCTTCTAGACCTGTGATGGCGAATCTATGGCACACGTGCCACAGATGGAATGCGGAGCCTTCTTTGTGGGCATGCCAGCTGTCACCCCAGCCCAGCTCCACTGGTCATGTGTGCATGCCAGCTGGTCTTCAGGTGGCCAGCTGGTCTTCAGGTCTCTGTTGTGCATGCATGGGGGTGGGGTGCATGCAGGGATGTGCGTTCATGGGGGACAGGGCACATGCTTGGGGGTGTTTGCATTGCATTTTGGGGGTTCGCGCATCTGTGTACAGCCCCCCTGCACCTTGTTTTGGGCCTGGAAGGTCTCCTACACCAGGGGTCTGCAAAGTCGGCTCTTTTAAGACTGGTGGACTTCAACTCCCAGAGTTCCCCAGCCAGCAAAGCTGGCTGGGGAATTCTGGGAGTTGAAGTCCACCAGTCTTAAAAGAGCCGACTTTGCAGACCCCTGTCCTACACCAATCTGTAAGCCATAACAGGCACAAGCCTGCATGTGTGGAGGGTGCTCGCATTGCATTTTGAGGGTGCATACGTGCACACAAGCTCTTTGGGCACTTAGCATGAAAAAGGTTTGCCATCACTGTTCTAGACAAATCTCATGCTCGAGATGAGGCCTTATACCATTCCAGACAATTGGTTGTCCAATCTCTTCTTGAAAACCTCCAGTGACTGAGCACTCACAATTTCTGGAGGCAAGCTGTTCCATTGATTAGTTGTCTTCTCTACCAAGAAATTTCTCCTTAGTTTTAGGTTGGATCTCCCTTTAACGAACTTCCACTTGTTACTTCTTGTCGTATCTTAAGGTGCTTTGAAAACTAGATTGACTCATTCTCTGTGAGAGCCCGTTCTTGGATGCTAAGTGTTTAAGGTTTCTACATCTGCTGGATACTGAAAAAAATACAATTGAGAAGTACTCCATTGCCATCACTCATAGTACAGAGTTAAAGTGTGTGTGTGTGTGTGTGTGTGTGTGTGTTGCTTAGAGGAGACATGCATTTAGACGAATATTTAAAGCCAATGCTTTTACAATTGAATAAGGGGTTAAATGGAGTGTGGATAGTATGGTAGCCTATTACAAAGCAGACAATATTATTATTATTATTTGTTAAAAGCAGTTTCAGTGAAATTGTGAATGTAAAATAGATTGGGGTTAAGAAAGGAAAAAATGAAATGCGTCTTCTATTGGAAAACAGTGGAATCACTAAAGCTGTATGTGTGATATGAATACAGAAGATGTGAATTTGAAACTTAGGGAAGTTACAGGTTTGGTTCTGGCATAGTTCATATTGGGATTGCCTATTGGTTTCCAGCCACGGATTGTCCTTTACTGTTTGTCCCATAGTTATTGTTGTGGAGAACTAGCAACTGTTCTCTGAAAATCCTATGTTAAAACTTTCCAATATTTTTTTCCAAAGGATCTAGAATACGCAGTTCCACCAACACCAGAAGAAGATGATAGTCTAGAGAACTGTTGCTATTATATTGGCAGAATACAGTGATGGTACTAAAGTTTTAATGCTCACGTTATCTCAAGCATAGCATCTTAATAGATTCCAAAATAGGGCTTGGTGGATAATGAACTATACTATAATATTTTGGAAGATAAATTTGTTTTTGAACCAAAATTCAAATGAAATTAAACCATACCCATAGAAAGAAGTCAGCAACTGTTGTTCCACTTGATTTTTTTCCACAGGATTCTAAGGAAATGAAGTCTCTGTTGAGCCTTACTAACCACCAGGGACATGTTGTTTTTCCAGGTGAAATCTTGACTAATGAGCACTCCCAAGAATTTAAAAGAGGAAACCCTCTCCACACAGCCCCCCTTCTTATACAGTGGGAAAGGTTCTTCTCTGTGCTTCCGGAAATCCAACACCATCTCCTTTGTCTTACTAGTATTTAGATGTAAGTTGTTTCTTGAGCACCATGTGGATATCTTCTGGATACCTTCTTCCCTGTATCCAGGGAAGCTGTATGCTTATGCTGTATGCTGATTCATCCCCTCCAGTTATAACCCCAGCACCATTGTGTCATCTGCAAACTTTATTATGATGTTGGATGGATTCAAGGATATGCAGTCATGTGTATACAGAAAGTATAGGTAGGGGCTGAGCATGCACACCTGAGGGGAACCTGTGCTGAGCTTCAGAGTGAAAGATGTCAAGGACCCAATCCTTTCTGTTTATGGATGGTCCGTGAGGAAGTCTTTGAGCCAGTCACAAGTGAGGGGAGGGAAGTTCAGGTCAGTCAGCTTTTTAATGAGAATGCCTGGTAAGATGGTATTAAAGGCCGAGCTATAGCCTAAAGAAAGCATTCTGACATAATTCCCAGATTTCTCAAGGTGCAGTATGTAGAACAGTGGTGATGGTATCTTCTATTGACTTGTTGCTTCTATTAACAAACTGGTGTTGAGCAAAATTAGGTGGAAGACAGGACGTGTGGTGTTGGAGAAACGTAAGGGAAGAAGAGAAGGATAGGCGAGAGGGCAAGGGTTGGGGGGAAGAGGAGGAGAGAAATCAGGAGTGGTAAGGGGAGGGAGGAGAAGGAGAGTGGAAGAGGAAGTTGAGAAGAGAAAGGCAGAGTGAAGAAAGGGAGGGAGGGGGAGGAGAGAGGGAGAAGAAAGTGATGGATAAAGTACAAATATGGTGTATGGAGAACAGAAGAGCCAATAATTGGTTTTGGGGAGTTGTTGGTAAGATGAATTGATGTAAACGTTTAACAATACAATAGGTATATAAAAATAAAATATTATTATTATTATTATACGTGTGATTATATATTATGAAAATGGAAAAATAAAAAAACTTTAATCAGGACCTGAGGTGTTGTAGGGCCATTCTCTCACAGCACTTCCTCACTTTAGACATCAATGCAATGGGTCTATAGTCATTCAGGCTGTTTAGGGCTTCTTTCTTCGGAACTGGGATGATTGTGGCTGCTTTCAAGCACGATGGGACTCTATCCAATTGCAGGGAGATGTTAAAAATCCTGGTCAGGACCCCTGTTAATTGGTCAGCACAGTTTTTTACCACTTTCTCCAGCACCCCATCTAGACCTGCAGCTTTGTTGGGATTTATGGCCTTCAGCAGAGCTCTCACTTCTTGTTCATGCAGGGTGAGTGGCTGGAGATTAGAGGACCTTATAGCTAGAGCCACAGAAATGGGTCTTTTAACCTCAAAACAGGTGAAGAAGCTATTCAGCTCCTCCACCAGCAGGGAATCAGCGTTGCCTATTTTCAAATATAATATATCACATTGGAAATTGGTCTGTTGCATGGGAATTCTGTTCTATTAAGATCCAGAAAAGTCAAGGTTTCACCTTATTGAAATAAATATCTGGTTCTGCCATAGGTTTTTTTTAATAAGCGTGCATTTTTCTATTTTAACTAAGAAGAACACAAAATAAGAGCTGCTTTAATCTTAATAGTTGTTATGGTTTTATTGTTGATGATGATGATGATGATGATTTTAACACTAGATTTGAACTGGTTTTTGTTTGCTGGGCAGAGTGAAATTAATGTAATAGGCTAGCTCTTTCAGGGGTTTGAAGTTCAACCCAAGCATTCTTCGCTCTTTACATCAAAAGTAATATAGTTGTGAAATGCAGTACAATCGGTTTTAAAATGGCCTGCCAGTCATGCTAAACTGAAATGTTATTTGCTGTGGTTTTGAAATGTGACTTAATATGCCCTAGAGGACGAAGAGCATGAAATGTATTTCAGGGTGGACTTTAGGGAAGACAGAAGTATAGTTTTGAGGGCCTTTTTTTATATAAAAGGAGAGAAATCCTAGCATTTTCTTCATACCTCAAGTTTTTTCTTATTTTATATACTTTTTACTTTTATAAGAGTTTTACTGTCCACTTAGGATCCCTCATTCTAAAAAGGTAGGGAGTAGAAAATAGCTAAAATATTAATATGGGTTGTCGTTTTTCAAAAAACTGCCATCTTTGGAAGTTGGAGAGGAAATATCTGTTTTTTCGTCTTCAATTTGTCTCTGATTCAAGAATTCATAATTATACCATTGGTATATGTACCTGGTCTGTATGAGTTTCATCATAATAGAATTACAGAAATTAATGGAAAGTTCATTAGTGTTAATTCATATATGTTAGGAACAGCCCCATGCGTTCTCAGTTAAGTGAATCACCATTTGAATAATAATTTGAATAACCAGAAAAGTAATCTGTGACAGTGCATACTGATATGTAACTAAAGACAACTTGACATTACACACACACACACACACACACACGAACGCACATGCACACACACACACACACACACAGGATTGAAGCTTACCAATATTGGTAAAATACACTTTTTGTGCTGTTTTTATGTTGTGAAAACTATAAAAACTGTGTTTAGGGTTTAGGATTTAATTTTGCAGTCAGAAGTCATGGAAAGGTTTATTTATTCAGTTTGTGTATTGCCCCATTCTGGGCAACTCTGGGCAGTTTTGCAAGATTAAAACAGCAATAAAATACAGAATTACAGTAGTAGCAAAAACAACTCTGGAGCAAAAAAACCCATCAACATTCCTCAGAAGTCCCAGAGCTCATCCATCCATCCAGCTCAAGGCCTGTGGGAAAAGCCAAATTTCAATGAGTACTTGAAAATGGTCAAAGTGGGAGCCGCACAGGTCTCAGAGGAAAAGTTGTTCCAAAGGGCAGTAAATGAGGAAAGCTGTCTCCAGGGTCCCACTAGATGACATTGCCTAATTGAAGGGACTTGAAGTCCTGTCAGAATGCACAGGATGGGGGGTTGTGTGGGACAGTAGTTGTGTGGGATAGGCAGTCCTTCATAGAAACAGTCCTGTACCATAAAGGGCTTTCAAGGTAGTCACTAGAACTTTGGATTGCACCTGAGAACTGACTTGAAGCAATGCAACTCAGATAGCGGTGTCTTGGTCTTTCTGAATTCATCTTCTTTGACCTTCGAAAGATAATAATCCTGGAGAAGTGTTGAAGTCAATAAATCCACTCAGCCTACAGCAGATCCATCACTTCACCAGTACTCTGTGCCTGCACTCTCTGACAGCCTCTCAGACTCCGAGGTTCACCCACCCAGCACCAGGCAGAGAGGTGCTTTAGAGATCAACAATGGCAGGCTGAGCTCTGGCAAGTCAAATAAATTGGCCAGGAAGTAACCCGGAAGTCGACTGTGTATCTGAGTGGTGGCTTGGCTGGTTGATTAATTGGTATCGCTCCTTGAGAGAAAACATTGAGAAAGACTTTTCAAGCCTCATTTCTGTAATGTTTACTTTGTTGTGCCATGCTTTGAGCACTGGACTCCCTGTGTCTCTCATCTTTTCTTTTAGATTTGTGGTTTGCTTATTAGATTCCTGATCTTGACCCATGCCAAGTTTTGTTTATGTTAACAGTTGTTGCCTCCAGCTACAGGAGAAAATGACTCTTGGCCTGAACTTGCCTATCTCTAGTCTGTGGCAGGTATCCAGATTACTGTCTTGTTGGCTGACAGCCAGCAGTATGACACAAAAAAGTGAGATTTGCCCATAACTATTTGTGCTTACATAGTAGACCAACTGTTCTGGACCATTCTATATTTCTCAATCACACTCAACACTTTATGCACAAAGAATGTGTTTTACCTCTGGGCTACTATATGAAAGACAGGTTTGGGGTTGGTGGCTTCATGTAGATCAAGAGATGGAACCTACTGTATAATTTGAAACATGATACACTAAGCTAGCAATTTTTGAATTAAGGTTCAATGGTTGGTTCGGAGATTTTCATTATATTATGCGAGGTTGAATGGCAACTACTCGTCTCATCAAGTATACAATTATAAAGAAAAATCCACCTCCTTTTAATAGACTTCATATTTGAAACATATAAATATCCTCTGGTGATATTGAATCTGGAATTATTTAAGAATTACAGTAAATTAAAAATCTTTACAAATAAATAATTCTTTCATTAGAATTTACAATGTTGGCTTTTTTATCTCTTTAATTGTTTGGTAATTCATGCATTGATACCCTCTAAGCCAGGGGTCCCCAACCTTTTTGGCACCAGGGACCGGTTTCATTTTAAAGAAAATTCTGCGGACCGGTGGGCATGGCTCGGCTGGCGTAGAAGGGGAGTGGGGGGAGAGGGGGAACAGGCAGCGCATGCACATATGGAGGGAAGGGGAGTCATCTCACTCACCCCTCTTGGCCCCCAACGGCGCGAGCAGCCACGTGCGCTCTGCCCAGGGGGCTACCCCCTCCTCCCTCCTCATCCCTTCTGGCCCTGCGGCCCGGTTCCTATCAAGCCACGGACCGACACCGGTCCACGGCCCTGGGGTTGGGGACCCCTGCTCTAAGCAAAGGCTAATATAAAAAATATTTTTCCCTAACCATTTTAACTTTTTGGTTATCAATATCTAATTATCTGTATAGTTTGATTCATTGTAAAAATATTTTTAGCACTGAGCTTCACCTTTTAATTTTTTTTTAACATTGTCAGGAGTTGTATTATAATAGCACTTTGTTTCAAGTCTTGCCATTTTAAAGCAAAGAAGAATTTGCTTAAATATGAAATGCAGCATTAGGAGAATGATACTTTCTTACAAAGAAATATAGCATAAATTATTACCATAAATCTTTTCCACTTCTCTAAAAAGCAAAAAAACAAAAGTTGTACAGGGGACAAAGGTGTGCATAAAGACAGTCAAAACAGTGGGGCTTCCCCTGCTTAAGATAAATATTGCTTAAATCTGTGATACACCTGAGGAGTAATTATTTTCAGAGAAACAGCAGCTGATGATTACATTTAGGGAGTTTCAAAAGCATTAAGAGGAAGTAAGGCTGGTAAATGAAACTTTTAGACTTAATATCAATAATGTTTTCTCTCCTTGCGAAATAAGAGTTTAGAGAAATCTTCTCCAACCTGATTTAGTTATTTAATTTGTATACCGCCCTCTCTCCCATAGGGACTCAGGGCAGTGCACAGGGATAATAAAAGGTATATCTAAATACAATAGATAAATTTAAAATTAAAATTAAATTAAGTAAACTTAAACTTGAATTAAAATAAATAATTAAGAAACCCTATTAAATGATGATAAAAACAAACTATACTAGGCCAGCCGCATGAAAAAAGTAAGTTTTCAATGCTCGACGGAAGAGACGAAGGTCCGTGGTAGTGCGAAGGTCGGGGAGCAGGTTGTTCCAGAGGGCTGGGCCCGCTACAGAGAATGCCCTTCCCCTGGGAGCCGCCAGCCGGCATTGTCCAGCGGACGGCACCCTGAGGAGGCCCTCTCCCTGGGAGCGGACAGGTCGGATGGGGTTATGTGGGAGGAGGCGGTTCTGCAAGTAACCAGGACAGCGCTTTGATTTCTTCAGATGCCTTAGACCAAGGCTGTCAAACCCGCAGCCTGGATGTGTCACGCACTGGCCACACCCACACTCAATTTAGTGAAGGGGGAAAGTCTCAATACGCCACCGTGATGACCCGAGTTTGACACCCCTGCCTTAGACTATAACCTTTTAATTTTTTATTATTTAAACCCTGCACACTTTATGAAAAAAAAATTAACCTGCTCAACATATAACTTCATGACCAGCCTCCTTGAATCTAAAATATTTCATTTTTAAAAAGAAAGAAAAAATGGCTATAGGTAGTCCTTGACTTATGACCACAATTGAGCCCCAAAATTTATGTTGTTAAATGAGACAATTGTTAAGCATCATTTTATGACCTTTCTTGCCACAGTGGTTAAATGAACCACTGCAGCTGATAAATTAGTAACTCAGTTGTTAAATGAACCTGGTTTCCCCATTGACTTTGCTTATCAGAAGGTCGCAAAAATAAATATGAACCAATTGCCAAGCATCTGAATTTTGATCACATGATCATGCAGATCCTTCAAAGGTCATAACTATGAAAACGATCATAAGTCATATTTTTCCGTGTCATTGTAACTTTGAACAGTCACTATAATGAACTGTCGAAAATAGAGGACTGCCTGTATTTGATTTCTTGGACAGGTTCCACTTTTTATTTGTGGAATATCATGAAATTAGTTATTCTTCCCAAATTCTTCAAATAAGGTTTCTAACTTGCATGAGCTTTTGGGCACTCTTCAGGACAAACAATTGGATGTATGTGCTTCTGTGTATGTGTGATAAGAGTTTTCATTGCTAAACAAGGTGGTTGATAAGTGAATCATGCCCAATTTAACCACTGCCTTGCATGGCTGTTAAGCAAATCACCCAGTCATCAAGGAAATCTGGCCTCCCTGTTGATTTTGCTCATCAGAAGCCAGCTGGGAAGCTCACAGGTGGCAATTGGATGACCCTGGGAGACTGCAGTTGTCATAAATGCACACTTGTTGCCAAGTGCACAGATTTTGATCATGTTACTTTGAGGAGGTCGTGATATTTGTAAAGGTGTGGACCGATCAGAAGAAATTTCTTTCAGTGCCATTGTAATTTTGAACAGTCACTAAACAAATGGTTGTAAATTGAAGATTATCTGTATTGGATTTATAAACTGACTGACTCCATTGTATCTCTGGAAGGTACACAAGCATGAAACAAAATAAAAAAGCAACAACCTGTATTGTTTCTTTTGCATTTTTAAAAGTAACAAGGTAAACTGCCAAACAGGTAAAAATAAATTCTGTTTAGTTTTTCCTTCCTCTTTTCTTCTCCTAATGCAAAATAGGCTAGGCAGGACAGGACAGGATAGGACAGGACAGAATAAGTGGGAAAGAACCTTGCAGAAGTCCAGAAGAAAGGCATTAGTGTTGTTTAACTTATTTAACCTTCCCTAATAGTATGCACATTTTGGAATCATAAATTCCAATAAATTGTGTTATGAATAAATTATTTCAAAGCATGGTTTTTGAAGCAAATTTCTTAGAATAACTAGAGTTTGTTATAAACCAGGGTACTTGGATTGCTTGTAATACAAGCTGAGATTGAAATATAGCTTTTTTTTGCCAGCTATACTGCAAAAGAAGGGAAGAATACTGTAGAAGGTCAAGGATTATTTGAGCTTGTTCTATTTCCACTAAATCAGGTCCTCCTTCAGCACCCAAGATCACACTACTGAAATGAGAAGATAAAATGAGTGATTACTTTGGGTTTTTCTTTTTAAAAAACAAAGACATAAAATTAGGAGGCCTTGGGAAAACAGGTAGCTCCAATTTCTATAGTTCATATCCCCAAACAACTCAAAATTGTGCCATCAAAGCTCAAACATTCTGATGCCTTATTTTGTCAGCATGATTTCAAGCATTTTTTGGGTTGTTTAAGAAGCATTTCCCTTTTTATAATGTTTATGCATCACCTGAAACTTTATGTAGTCTTCTAATGGGAACCATGAAGGAACATTAACTATTGTGTTTCTCTGAAAATAAAACATCTTATTTTCTTTTGACCTCCAAAGTAAACACTTGGCCTTATTTTTGGGGAGGTCTTATTATTTTTGACATGTAGGACATAGCGAACATGGTCACCTCATGGCTGCTACTGTGTTGCAATATTTTCAGGAGGGCTTATTTTCAGGGGAGGGCTTATTTTAGCGCATGCGCTCAAAAGCCTGATTGGGCTTATTATGCAGGGGGGGTGTCTTATTTTCAGGGAAATAGGGTAGTTCTTGGAGAACATAAGATGCCCGCCCCTTTACTAATTTATGGCTAAGGCGTAACATGACAGCACAATCAAATAAGAATAATTCTCTTGGTAATTTTCTTGCTAAAGTATTTGAATTGAACTCCGAATCAGAAAGGTTATATAATTGAAGGGTATGCATGTGAGAGAGACTTTTAATCAGGTCACCAAGTTTTTATATGCTAGTCCATTACAGGAATCCCATTGTGCTTCAAGCAAGAGAAGCCGGCAAGCCTCTTGGCATTTGATTCAAGTTGCTTGCAGCACAAATACCTGTGAACATAGCCAAAACATCAATTACACTGTGTGCCTCAAAGTATTAGTTCGCAAGGTGATCGTTGTGTGGGAATGATGTATCTTTAAGCTTATGTCTTGAGTCATTTTATGACTAGGTGAAAACAGTTCTAATGTGCCATGAGGGTAAATGGTACTGCTTTATTACATGATAGATACTTAGAATTTAGTATTATTTCTTACATTGCTAAAGTACGGTATGAGGAAAAATTATTTGAAATAAAAGGCTACATTCTTCAAAGAGAACTTATATATATTTATTATATTCATATTCAAAATATACAATAACATGCTGGGAAAATAGTTATTTAG
The DNA here is from genome assembly GCA_039707465.1 of Rhabdophis nuchalis. Taxonomy (NCBI): domain Eukaryota; kingdom Metazoa; phylum Chordata; class Lepidosauria; order Squamata; family Natricidae; genus Rhabdophis; species Rhabdophis nuchalis. The sequence goes on along the minus strand of CM077643.1, from coordinate 79,083,856 downwards.
ATACGTTATAAAATGTAGCCAGTATTTTGATGATATTCTCTACTGTTTCAAAAAACCACTGAATTGATTATCTGCCGCGTGGGAATATATAATTTAAATCATTAACAGATTTTCATATCTTTGTGCCTAGACAGAGGCTCATGATGATGAATTAACATTTTTGCCTTTATGAGTATTCTCCTCAAAACTAACTAACGTGCCAGTAATCATATTAAATAATTTATTGGCATAGCATCAGCATGAAAAATTCCTAATAATTTACCTTCCTATTCCCCATATTTTTTATATTTTTAATTTTTTTTTCTAAGTCAAGGATTTATTTATTTATTAAATTTCTGTGCTGCCCATATCTCTGATACAGTGACTCTGGGCAGCTTACAATATAAAATGATGTTTTATAATGTTGAAATCAAAATGAAATTTCATGGAAGGATGGCTGTTCTTACTGCATGCTGAACTTGTGGGAAGGTGGAAAGAGCAGGGAGATCTACTGGTGTCATTAAATTAGCCTTGAATAGCAATTAAAGAAGAGAATAACCCGAGGCTGATAGCCCTGGGATCAACAGTCTCAAGGCACTTGTTAATCAGGCTTCAGAAAACTCAGTGGATATCCCCTAGGGAAAAGTGCCTAAATTTGTTTGCAGATATTATATATAAGTGGTTCTCTATTCATTATGAAGTAGAAAAATAATCGCAAGGATATCTGATAGTGAGTGGCATTGCCTTTATAAAAACAAACAAAAACCTCCAACATCTTTCTGTATGTTGTTTGCATGAAAGAAAAACAATAATGAATGGCTTCCTTAAAGTGTATTAAGTGTGCATAAAAGAGATAATCGGAAGGCATTCGTTATTCAAATGACCACAGATTAAACTAGGGCAGCCTTATTAGGAGTGCAGTAGGTCCTTCCAGAGGATTAGTATTTAGTAGCTACTGTTAGACAGTATAGAGACCGATTCTAATTTTCCAGGTATGTTACATTTAGGCACCCCATTGTACTTCAGTGTTGTAATGTATGCATGTATGCATAAAGGATTATTAAAGGTATGTTTAATGGATGCTGAGTTTTTAACAACATCATCTGATTTAGTAACTTTACTTTTACTTTACTTTATTTCAATTTATATACCGCCCTTTTCACCAAAAGGGACTCAGGGCGGTGCACGGAAAGATAAAAAACCCCACACAATATACAAAATTTAAAAAACAATTAAATCAATAAGACTGTGCTAAAATTGAATAAATAGTTAATAACATAAATAACGAATTTAAAGTCCCTAATCTATGTCAGGCCAGCAAGATGAAAGAAATGAGCTTTTACCATCCGACGGAAGAGACGTAGGTCCGTGATGGTACAGATATCGGGGGGGGGGGGGTGTCGTTCCAGAGTGTTGGACCCACCACAGAGAAGGCTCTCCCCCTGGGGGTCACCAGTCGGCATTGACCGGCTGACGGCACCCTGAGAAGGCCAACTCTGTGAGAGCGGACAGGTTGAAGGGAGGAATGTGGTAGGAGGCGGTCTCTCAAGTAACTAGGACCCGAGCCATGAACTGCAAACTAGGGCATACAAAACTTTTGCCAGACCAATTCTCGACTATAGCTCGCCTGCCTTGAATCCACACTGTATATCGGACAATAATACAATCAAGCAAGTCCAGAGGTATTTCACGAGAAGAGTACTCCACTCCTCTTCTCATAATAGAATCCCTTATGCCACCTGGCTTGTAATTTTTGGACTTGGACAACCTAGAACTGCACTGACTAAGGTCTGACCTAAGCGTAGTACACAGAATTGTCTGCTACAATGTCCTACTTGTCAATGACTACTTCAGCTTCAACCACAACAATACACGGGCAAACAATAAATACAAACTGAAGGTAAACCACTCCAAACTCAGTTGCAGAAAATATGACTTCAGCAACAGAATGGTCAATGCCTGGAATGCTCTACCTGACTCTGTTGTTACACCCTCAAACCCCTGTACCTTTAACCTTAAACTGCCTAGTGTAGACCTCACTCCTTTCTTAAGAGGTCTGTAGGGGGCATGCAAAAGTGCCCACCGTCCCTGTCCTGTTGTCCCCACTTATTCATACCCATTTCCTGTGTTCATGTCCATGTTTATACTTATACCTGTCATTTTGTGCATGTTTAAACAAACAAACAAACAAACAAACTTGTTTCTGATATAAAATGAAAGGCATTAACTTTGCTAGCATATAAATAAAAAGTTGTCCAATAGGTTCTCCTCTCACCTGACAGATCTGCAGTCGTAAGTGCAGACTTTCATCATTACATATATGGCCGTTCGTTCCGTTTGGTGACAGATCATAAGCCTTTATTGGGAATTATTGCTGGGGATCGTCCTACACCGGACATTTTATCCCCACGGATGTCTCGCTGGGTTGAGTTCCTAGCAGCTTACTCGTATTCCCTGATCTATCGCCCTGGAAAACAAATTGGGCATGCAGACGCCTTAAGCCGTTGCCCATTGCCTGAACTAGTCCAGGATCCTGTGCCTTCTGCCCCAGTGTTCCTCATCGAGGATTTGCAATTGCCAGTGTCCGCAACGGACATTGCTCACTACTCTTTGAAAGATGCCATTCTTGATTGGGTCCGTAGAGGTTGGCCACCAGGGAGTTTGTCTCCTGATGTCATGCCGTACTTTAGACAAAGGGACGAGTTGTCCGTGCTGCAAGGGTGTCTATTGTGGGGATGCAGAGCTGTCATCCTTCTGAGGGACATAAAAGTAAGCTATCTCAAGGAGCCATGGTGGCAGAGTGGTTAGAATGCAGTATTACAGACTAACCCACTGCCTACAACCAGGAGTTCAATCCTGACCAGCTCAAGGTTGACTCAGCCTTCCATCCTTCTGAGGTCAATAAAATGAGGACCCAGGTTGTTGGGGGCAAGAGTCTGACTTTGTAAAACCACTTAGAGAGGCCTGTGAAGCAGTATATAAGTCTGCATGCTGTTGCTACTATATCTACATTAATTTGGGATAATGACCTTTATGTAATTTGGCTTCCAAATTTATTTTATACTGATTAATGTATTCTTAAAAAAATAATTTTATAATAGTTGAACATTTTAGTTATTGGAAGTAATAAATAGAGATGTTGCTGATATTTTTTAGGAATGGAATATTGGCAAAGAGGTTAGTTCCTTGGAGAATCCATGGAGGGGATGTATAGATAATGCTCTACATAAGACTGTAATAGAGCCTGCCCATTGCGGTGATTGTCATGACTGACCCGATTTTACAGTCTTTTTAGGAGTGGTCATTAACCAAATGCCATAGTTGTTAAGCAAATGCTGCAATCATTAAGCAAACCCATTGTTCGCTATAGTGCAATTTTGTCCAAAGCCAGAAGTAATGGCAAAACCATTGTAAGTGTGGCCATGTTGCGGACACCTGAAGTGTGATCATGTGATTGCTGGGGTGTGTGACCATTGGAACTTTGGAATCAGGTTGTAACTCCCTTTTTCCAGGTAGGCCTTAACTTCAAACAGTAGCTTGTGACTATTCCTAAGTTGAGAACTACCTGTTTCTAAAAATTCAAAATGGTAGGTGTGATGATGCAATAAAAGACCCAGTGCACAAAAGAAATGAGAAATGTGGCAGTTCAGTTCTTGACTTGATTCCTTTTTTTTAACGCTTAATCACTTAAACAGTAAATTGTTTCCCATCCTCTCAATTTTTTAATATAGTAAACATCATTAGAGTTTTGTTGGCTTTAGTGGTCATCACATTTTCATCAGTGTTTTTAAAAAGATACAATTTATTTTATATGATATAGTTACATGTCATTATTCAGCTAGTGACTTTTACTTTAAAGTACCAGAATATTATAAGGATATGTTGTTTTCGGCCTAAAGGCAGATTGTACTAAAGTAAATAGCAACCTATTTAAAGAACTTGCTATCATGTTTGGGGAAATATTTTCTGCTGAGTGCTTGATTATTTCATTGTGAAAATGAATCTCTATATGTGAATTTTTATTTCCTTTCACAATTCTCATTTCTTATTACGAGTAGTTAATGAGTGGACAGCCTTAGCAATTTTAATTATAAATAATTAAGAAATAAGAAACGTAGCTAAATAAGATCTCTTTCTGGGCAGTATTTTAATATAAATATTTTCCTTAAGAATGTAAGAAACGTACAGGATTATCTCAATTTATGGTCCAAAATTAGTTCCTCTTGTTACTTTCCAAGTAATTTTAATCTGTCCTGCTTTGTCAGCAAAGCATTACTTTTGTGAATAGTTGGCACACATATCTTTTGCTGAAATTTTGTTTTTCAATTCTTCTATACTTCCACTGTCTTAATTTGTTTTTTTCCCATTCGTGTAAAACATCTAGCTACAATAGTTGAGATGAATTTAAGGAGGCTGATAATAATAATAATAATAATAATAATAATAATAATAATAATAATAATAATAATAATAATAATTTATTTCTTATAAACCGCACCCTCTCCCCACAGGGACTCGGGGCGGTGCACAGGAGAAATAAGAACAATGACTATATACATATTTCATTAAAAATAAATTAAATTAATTAACCTGTGCTAAAATACCCATTAAAACTATCTAACTAAAAATCCCCAAAAGACCCTAAAAACAGAGGAGTAGCTATCCCAGGCCGGCAAGACAGAAAAAGTGTGTTTTCAATTTAAGACGGAAGGAGCGGAGGTCCGTGGTGGTCCTAATATCGGGGGGGAGGTCGTTCCAGAGGGCTGGGCCCGCCACAGAGAGAGCCCTTCCCCTGGGTGTCGCCCGCTGACCACGTCTAGTGGACGGCACCCGGAGAAGTCCCTCTCTGTGGGAGCGAATCGGTCGTGAGGATGTATGAGGCAGGATCCGATCCCGCAAGTAGCTAGGTCCTGAGCCATGGAGCGCTTTAAAGATGATAATTAATACCTTGAAGCGCACCCGGAAGACGACAGGCAGCCAGTGCAGCTCGCGCAAGAGCGGTGTTACATGGGTATACCTTGTGGTACCCATAATTGCTCGCGCGGCTGCATTCTGGACTAGCTGAAGTCTCCGGGTGCACCTCAAGGGAAGCCCCATGTAGAGAGAGTTGATGCTTAATAGCCACTCTAAAAGTCTTGATGCCTTTTAAAACTAAAAGAATCAGTATATGTAGTTATTTTTATATTTCTCCTGTACATTGAGATTGCTTTCTTTCTGCTTCTTGCTCACATGTCTTTCAGGTATGTATGGGTAAGGAACTTCAGTGAACGTTTGAGTTTGCATCATCTCTGTAAGGGGGGTGGGAGGGTTGTGTAAATCACTCTCTTATTCTGCATATGATTTATTTCAATTCCTTTTTAAACATGCATGAAATTTTTTCTCATTTTACGATTCGATATTATTACGGTGTCACTGAACTTTTCAATGAAGATATTGTAAACCACAAGTTTACTATTGAAACTGCAAAACCCATTTCAGGTTTTTTTCATGAATGCATTAATCTATTAAAATGCACTATAAAAAGAAGTCTTAACTTTCCCATCATTTCCAGCTTTTTGCATGTCATTGTTTGCTCAGTTATTAAAAGGTTTGTTGACACCATTCTTTTTTTAAAAAAATAATTCCCTTCCAAGTCTTTGTGTTATGCCTTTGAGATACTGGTATAGTAATTAAACTGTCTTTTAGCTGAAATGCTTGCAAAGCGTCCAGTTCTGTGCCTGGCAGCTGGTGATGCATTATAGAGACATTGAGCTAATCGATTAAAACCGCAGAGACATGGGAGTTGTCTGACAGCACTGTACTAGGGATGAAATTAGTTGGAATTGCATGGTGAAATTAGGAGAAAGGCAGGTGATTGCAGTCCTTCTGGGACAATCCAGGGTGAGAGGGATGCTGTGCACTGATCCCTGTGTAATTAGAGGAGCCATGTTTTAACAGTATTTCTAAAGTATTAAAATGGACTAGATAAATCAGCAGGGTTGTTTCCAGTGAACTTGGCATCCATCCACTGTGACTGAAATAACATGAAATTTTTCGGCTGCTTGGAAATGTGAAATTGGACTAATTGTATTTTAACAAGTCTGTTGGTGTATTAGCCTGTAGCTGGGAAGGAGTTAAGAATTCAGCATGCTTTGGGGTATTCCAGAAAAAAAAAAGAAGTCGTCTTTGTAAGATTCCGGGTAAAGGTATCAGATTAACACAAAAATAATCTTGGCTATATTCAGTAGTGCAAAAGGGCATGGGTTATCAGTGAAATAGATTACTACTTTCACATTGCATGTGCCCCAAATCAGCTTCATATGTTTAGTGAAACTCTCCAAATCAGATTTCCAAAACATATGGGAAAATAGAAAATGGAAGATATTGCACAAATGGAAGCTCATCTATATAATATTAGATGGGATTCTCTATGAATAGATGTTAGGTAAAAATCCAAGCATACATATTTAATACATATTTTTTTAATATAGCCAGATGTTCTTAATCTGCTTGTTAGGAAGATGTTTTATTAACTATATTATTTTAGACAAGTTGTCTTCAATGCAGAGCCATGGGTATTAAAAAGTTTAGAACGCTTAATTCAAGATGGCCCTACACTGTCTTCTGATGGCCTTACATCAACTTCATACATATCCTTAATAAAAAATAGTGCTTTGGAGCTCTGCTTCACTGCTCAGAAAAAGAAGTGAATGGTTTGATGCAAGGGAGGAAAAGAAATCTCTTTAAAACAGCAGGGAAAGAAGTAATCTCCCCATGTTTGGCCTTTAGGTATGTATCTATGATTTGTGTTTCATTAAATCTCCATAACAGCCATCCTCAAGTTCCTTATTCAAGCAGTCATTTTGCAATCACAATATTCTCATTAGCACAAAAAGGTTTGTCGTTTGTGATTTAGACAATGCAGGGGCCACTAAATAAATGTTTCAATGACCAATGTCTCTGCAGTTTTGGGAATTGGGAGTGACATTGGTATTGATGTGTGTGTGTGTGTGTGTGTGTGTGTGTGAGAGAGAGAGAGAGAGAGAAGAGAGGGAGGGAGAAGGCAAGATTGCAGAAGAAGCATTGCAATGCAAGCCCTACCACCATTTATACTGCATCAACACGAGGCTGTAGCCTGTGCAGTGAAATTAAATGTCTGTACAAGCTAGGAGCTTCAGAGAAACAGCCATGTCCAGCTTCTGCTTGCCCTCCTTGCATTGGATGTTTTCCCATTCTTACTGAGTTCAAGTAAAATACGATTAATGGCATGGCCAGTTCATGACAATGCTTAATATTATGTATGGACATCTATATGCTCAGCATACTTTCCAAAACAGTTTGTGGTGTGGCGTCAGCTATTGGAGGACAAAAAGATATTTGGATAAGAACCAAATCAAAGTCATAAACTCAAGCCTTTGCACAGTTCTTATTTTACTTCGGATTCTGATGCATTCTTGTCAGTTCTTGCCTTAGAACAATACTTATTGTATTGTTTTATTTGTAATAATACTTATTGTATTATTATTTGTTGTAAAAACCAAATATATCTGATGAGGTTTTCCGCTTCCAACTGCCAGTTCAGTGAGAGACATACATTTTCTTCAGCATATATAGGAAGTACTTAAGCAAACATCATGTAGAACAGTGTTTCTCAACCTTGTCAACTTGAAGATGGCTGGACTTCAACTCCCAGAATTCCCCAGCCAGCATTCGCTGGCTGGGGAATTCTGGGAGTTGAAGTCCAGCCATCTTCAAGTTGACAAGGTTGAGAAACACTGATGTAGAAGATACTTAGCTCCACTTTCAGATGTTTAAAGCTAAATTAACTTTATTGGAAGAGCTGAAAATGATCTTTAGGAAATACACATTTCCCATGCATTATCAGCAAATCAATTGACATTGTCCAAGGAGTTAGCTGTTGCCATGTAATATGAAGCATTCATTGAATTTGGATTGATTCTGATCAATCCATTACATTTTGACAAATATTTAACTAAATTTGCAGGTAGGATTTAAAGTAATATGATCTAATGGGAAAAATAAAACACTGGAATCTATACATTTGTACAAAATTTGGTAGTAGTTGAATTCCAACAGCATTGTTTGAAAAACATTATCAGTACATTTCATAATTTTGACTTTTCTTCAACAAAATGACAATTCCTAGGCAAGTTTGCTTGTAATGTTTAGTGTCATGGAATAAATTCATGGCAAGAAAATTACTTGTTTTGGATATGATCCTTTCATTTTGGCAAAAAATCAAAAATATGACTTCCAAAAATATCAGATGAATATAATGATTAAGAAGGGATTTATTTTTTCATATCCATGATCTAGAAATGACAGGAATTTGGAAAATCCCCACGATGTAGACAGTGATTATCTAGTCATAATTTTTAATTGTATAGATCCAAATGGCAAGTCTTTCAGCATAAGTCATAATCAGGAACTGATTCCTATTGTACTTTAGAGAGCAAAGTATTTTAGAGAGCAAAGTATTACATCATGAAGCAAATATATAGCAATTCAAGCCAATTATACAAAAAGAGAATATTTGAAATGATTTTATGATCAAAATATTAAATCAGAAGATTTACCCAATCTGTTGCCTTGTTGTTATATCTCTTTTGAAAAGAATGAGAAATTCTGTTTACATGACTACTTTTTAACAGAGGAAGAAGTGATACTATTTGAATATGTTTCAAAATAACACAACTGCTTTTAGAAGATAAGTGAATTCCAGATAGTGAAGCATTATAGGAAGGGCCAATACAGAACATTTCATTAAATGTTTTGGTATATAACAATCAATTTACTCTTGAAAGAATATTGCAACTGAACTTTCAACTGACCACTAGAATCACAGTGAAGGAGTAATTATGTCAAATGGTACTATGGTAGGTAGAAAGAATGAACAGTGACATTGTGATAACTCTGGGAAATGGAAATCTCAGAAGACATTTGACCATCTCCATCCCTTCCTTTGTCCAGTTTGCCACAGTTTTCTATCAGAACATGGGGAAAGGGGAAAAGATAATTGTTGGGTGAGAGGGTTTGTGGAGTTTTTGGAGTGAAAGGAGAAATTCTTCTCTAGAAAACTGTTATGAGTAGACTCCTAGAGTTGTGTAGGCAATATATAATACCATGATGACAAATGGTCATTGTGGCTTTAAGGATGTTGGAATGTTAGAGTGCAATTAGGAAGCGCAATTATGTATAATTAACTATAAGAGGCAGCCAGCAGAACGCATGCTCTCTCTGCCAGTTTTTGCTGATTTACTGTTTGTTCGTGTACTGTGAATTACTGAAGAAGGAAGAAGGAGGAAGATTGTGTTTGCTGACTGTAAGCAATTTGATATTTGTTAAGACTTTATTTTTGACTCGCTTTAACATCGCTGCTTGTTAAGCACTACTTTAGTTTTTAGTTTTTACAACTCCAGTAAAAGCTACTTTATTTTTTCTTAACAGTATCTGGTCTACTAATTGTGTGTATACTAGCAACATTTTCTCTAGTTGCATACTCTGCTGCACAACTTTGCTATCTCCCAATGGAGATATCTCCTAACACTGGTTATGGGCCCAGCTTATAGTGCAAGCTGCAGTGAATAGAGGAGTTGAGTTGCTACACACATCATAGTTTACAGACATCTGTTGAATAGTTTAGTTAATATCCCAGAGAAGATGGCACAAGGCCAAGCTCCAAATTTATCAGTGATTACCCGGCTGGATGGGACAAACTATGTATCCTGGTCTGCAAAATGTAGCCTGCTGTTGCACAGTGAAGGGCTATGGGATGTAGTGCAGAACTCTCCAGACATAGCTAACTGGGATGAAGATGATGATGAGGATGTTGGAGTACTCCAAACTATGTTGGAGTACTGGATATCATCATCATCATCATCATCATCATCATCATCATCATCAATTTTGAGACAAATGTTATGAATGTTAAAATATAGAACTTAGTACCTTCTTGGATGCTTCAGTGGTTTAGACTAGTCTTTGCAACTTTGGTGACTTAAGATGTTGGCTGGGGAATTCTGAAAGTTAAAGTCACCATGGTTGAAAATCAATGCTTTAGTCTATGGCTTAAATTACACAAGTGCCAATCAATTAAAACTGTCTAGTGGCAAATGAAATTTACATTACTTGTTGATTAGTGCTTAATTATGGTAGAATCATGTTGTTGGTCATTGATTGCAGTTAATTCAAAGCTGTTGAGCCCCTATGTTCCAGTTGTGGGATACAACCGGTACACCCCGGGCATACTGGTGCCTGCTGGGAGCACCAAGTACCATTCTGATAAGGTGCTCCAGAGGGCCTACCTGCCTGCCCACCCTCCTTACCTATATTTGAGCAAATCGGGGCTTTCACACATGCGCACACATGCACGACACTCTACCGAGCAGCTGGAGCATTGCGGGTGGTAAGTACACATACATGTGCTGCACACGTGAGACATGCATGCATGTGGTGGTTGCCGGGCCCCATTGCAGTGTACCGGTTGCAATGGTATCTAGAACTCACCACTGCTATGTTCCCTCTATTTTCTTTTACCATTTATAGAAGAATGAGTGGTTGTTTTTCACAAAAAAAGTCCATCTACCGGTACTTTATCCTCACTTTTTAGATTTCCAAATTGGTTTTGTGAATAGGTCCAACAAATGGGCTTTGAGGAAGTTGAGGAGAAAGAATGCATGATAATACTGTTAATATGTCTTATAATAATAATAGCGTTCTAGTAATTCTTATGATATCTGTTTCCTGATAGATTGTAGGTTATACAAACCTTTTTTCCTGGCTATTATTCAGTCTCTAGGTAGGAGTTCTCTTCAGTAGGTCTTCAATTTGGCACCACTAATATTAAAAGATTGGGAGAATTAACAAGTATTGTTTGATCATTTCCTCTGCTCACTCCTCCCCCTTCTTCTGAATGATTGAGTGAACCTTTTTTTACCTTCCTGTTATTTGGCCATATTGCATGGTAGATTACATTTTAGAGCATTTCTCCTTAGATGACTCCTCCTGGGCCCTATTTAATTACTTTTTATATATTTCCCTCCAATGCCCTAATTCAGGATCAGGGTTTCAATATCATTGCTAATGCTAATGATTTTCAAGTCTATTCCATCTTTTGTAGTCCTTGAATGCTTGGCCAACTCTGATTGAATGTTTTATTAGTATTTTGCCTTGGACATCCTTTCAACATCTCAATTTGAATATGAATTAGGATAAGATTGTTGTGTTTTGAATGATAGACAAGTGAATATTTATTGATTTTACAGCAATTGCTTAGTATTGCTAATTTTGTCTCATTTGAGAATATGTAGGAACTTAGCATTTCTGTTGGAGAAGACTGTGCCTTTTAGTGTTTTTGTGGTTACTGAAATTGTCTCCTGGCAAATATTTATGATTGCTTTCTCCATCCCTTGGTCTTAGTCCAGAATAATGCAATCTGGGATTTTGTGGACCTTCCACATTATTCTTCATATCTAATTGCATTTCAGGATCATTCATTGCTCTCTACCCAATAGCTAGAAACCTTCCAAATTCTATTCTTATTTCCCTGCCATCTTATTCTTTACATTCCTCTCAATAAAGTCTTCTCTCTCTTTCAAATTCAAGGGTTGTGTTCCAGACTTTTAGCAAACAGGCCCAGTGACTCTGGAATTGGCTACCTCCTTCCCTTCTACTTCAGCAAATGTTTAAAAGGGTTCTGTGGAGGCTGTTTGTTTTACCCTGTTTTCATGAGAGTTGGCATTCTCTTTGTTACTATTTATTTTGTATTAATTATGTATAATTTCTGTAAATATCTGTCGTTACACGTAATAAGTGTTTCTGAGTTGCTTGTTAAATTCTGAATTAATTTTATTGGATGAATTTTGGTTAATTTCTTTGATTTGCAGCAAACCTAAGAAGTCCACATATTATTATTACTGTTAAATCCATTGATACTTCTCATTTGTTCGATCAGGAACCATTGAGGAGTGTAATTTTGAGTCAGCTATATAGCCATTTAATTGTCATTTTAACCAGAAGAATAATTTGCAGAATAATTTGTCAGACACTTCACTGCTATCAAGATATATTTCAACATTCCTACAACCTCTTAAATAAGTTATTCAGTGAAAACCTGAGAGAAGACTAATCTTATTATTGTCCTTGAGAAGACCATCTGGCTTCTTCTGACAGTTGCTACATTGTTTTCAAAATATGAATGGATTGATCTCTATGATTTCTTCTAGAATCTTTCTAGGTATCGATGTGAGCCATATCTCCCAGATCTTCCTTTTCCTTCCCTTTCATCATAGGAACAACATTTGTTCTTCTCCGATCATCGGGCAGTTTTCCTGTATTTTCCTAAGAGTTTACTTTTCAAGAAATGTCAGGATAAAGTCTTCCATTGCCTCTTGGAAGAACTGCAGTTTGCATTTAGAAAGAATCATCTACATCTTTTCCATGGTAGAATGGACAGTAGCAGATGCAAATGACATATTGCGTTTATTCATTGTGCCATTTAATTTAATCCAGGTATTCTGTTCAACATTTTCAAGTTCATTCACTTAACTTTGTGAGCAGAAGTGAGTATGATTAAATTTATTTTTACTTTCTTTTGCTTCCTTTTGAGAGAAAAGAAAAAAACCTACTGAATTTCAAATAGTCTTTCTTTCAGGTTTCTTATATACTGTACCTAATACATCCTATTTACTTCACGATACTAGGAGTTTAAGTTCATCTTAACACCGCTCTTGCGCGAGCTGCACTGGCTGCCTGTCGTCTTCCGGGTGCGCTTCAAGGTGTTGATTATCATCTTTAAAGCGCTCCATGGCTCGGGACCTAGCTATCTGCGGGATCGGATCCTGCCCCATACATCCTCACGACCGATTCGCTCCCACAGAGAGGGACTTCTCCGGGTGCCGTCCACTAGACTTTGTCAGCGGGCAACGCCCAGGGGAAGGGCTCTCTCTGTGGCGGGCCCGGCCCTCTGGAACGACCTTCCCCCCGACATTAGGACGACCACGGACCTCCGCTCCTTCCGTCTCAAATTAAAAACTCATTTCTTCTGTCTGGCCGGCCTAGGATAGTCTCTCTGTCTTTGGGGTTTTATTGGGGTTTTGTAATATTGCTTAGTTTTAATGGGAATTTTAGCGCAGGTTTGGATTTAATTTATTTTTAATGAAATGTTTATATGTATTTATTGTTTTACTGTGCCTGTGCACCGCCCCGAGTCCCTGTGGGGAGAGGGTGCGGTTTAGAAATATTAAAATTATTATTATTATTATTATTATTATTATTATTATTATTATTATTATTATTATTATTATTATTATTATTATTATTATCTTGCTTTATTTCTCATATTCTAAGCATTAGTGAATAATTAGTGAAAACTATGATGATTAATTGCATTAAAAGTATAAAGAAGTTCAGGCTAGAAAAAGTCTTCAAATAGAAACTGATAATCCTCTATAGAAATGATTTAGCAGATTTTAACTAAGAACGAGGTTGGATTTGATGGTTTTGGTAGTCATCAACATGATTTTGCTAAGAATTTTATAATATATAGTGAGCAGTTATTAGAATAATAAAAGGAAAAGTATTCCTTCTGGGTAGCTATTTAGAAAATATTTAAAGATATCTTTATAGCATCTGGAACATTTTTCAAGCATAAGGTATTAGCAGAAATAAACAAATAAAATCACACTGGAAACAGTACTAATTTTTTTAAAAAATGGCTTATTTCCACAAATGATTTGTGCATCTATAGGTCCCAGGCGAGAGTGCACAAAATCACCCATATCTTTACATTTGCTTTTTATCATTTAGAATTATAAATGTTCAGGCATCCAGGGTCAGTGAGACTATCTGAATGACAAGTCTCCTTTGCATTGTCATTTCAAAGCATATCAGTTCATCTTCCTTATTAAACCCTTGCTGTCTTTTGTACAAATTGATAATACAGCACAGTGACCCATAGATCAATATGGGTTCAAATAGTTTAATATTACAAATTTTTATACCAAAGGATTTGAAAATTTTGTTGTTTTCTCTTTTTAGAAATGCTATTGTAAGCAGAAGGTGGTTCTTCTGCAGTCAAGTAAATAAAATTAGTAGTTCAGTAGCAATTACTAATTAACAGCTTTTTAGAGGACTGAAACTATACAGTGAAGTCTAACCAGATGTGACAGTCTTAAATTGTAACTGCGATTCTTATGTTTCTATTGTATACATTCTCTGTCTCCCTCTTTCTCCCCCTGGCGTATATGTTTTTCCCTGGCATATTTAACTTGCTATGCAGGTACTGGCTGTCAGTCAAGACTAATCAAACTGGCAGAGTTAACATGATACATCATAGAATTTCACAGTAATGTCAACCTGTAATTCTGTCAATCTGGTAAAAAGAAATTGACTAAAAACAATATTGTCATTTTGTAACAACAGAAAAACAGTGAGAGGGTAGTGTGTCATTGCCATATCTTAGCTGCACAGTGTTCTGGTTTCACAGAAAATTGTCCCTTAGTTATGATTGCTCATGGGGCCATTGTATTATCTTTATTTTGTTTTCATGCTCTTAAGAAAACATTCCTGCATTTTAAAAATAAGTGTAGATTTGCTACCATTGTTCCTTGGAATGATGCCATTGCTCAAAGGGTATAATTTGTTTATCATTGTGCAGGAAAATACTGATACGGAGCTGGGCATCTACAGGGATCCATTAAACTTTTCTGACTGTTATGTGTTTAATGCAGCAGAATATGGCAACTGAAAAGAATAAATTTAGAGTGAACTAAACTGACATTGGGTCAAAATAGCAGTAGTTCTTCCCCTTGTTTGCTGTTTTCTTGCTCTCGTTCTCTCCCACCAACCCAGAAAGAAAGCCTATGCTTCAGTTTAAATCAACCATGGCTGCACCATAAAATCCCAATTCAAGGATCAAAGACCTTACTTTTTTTGTAGTCTGTGGCCGTCCGAAGAGGTCATGAAATAAATGAAGACCATCTTTATATTTTCCTGGGAAAGGCTGTTCTATGTCATACACAATTCTAGTGCTCATGATAACCAGGTCTAGAGTATTTTCCTTTCCTTTAGAGCTGTCCTACAGCATCATCCTCAGGGACAGAGGCCTGCACAAAGTTGACAAAGCAGTCTTGTGTCATTGCAATGCAAGCTCCACCCCTTTTGAATATGTATGCAGTATCAAAACACACATACAAATGGGGTAGGACTTGTGACACAATGCTACTTTTCCCATTCACACACCCCTCACTTTCCCCCACCCCTATTTCTGAGATGCTTATGTATAAGCTTACGCTGTCTTCACTGCTAAATTAAATGTGCCCTCCTGGCTTTTTAAATCTAGAGCTCTCTTGTGTCCAATCCTGAAATTTGCCCTTTTATTTAAAAGAGGAAGAGCTGAAATAAAATTCAGATGAAAATCATTTTGACTGTATAGAAATTCATTTTATTTATTTTTCCCCAAACAGAGGCAGATTGATTGAGGTTCTTGGTAAAAGAAAGCCACTCTCTTTGCTCATGATGGCACTATTTATTTATTTATTTAGTAAATTTTGCGACCCATGTCACAAAAAGTGACTCTGGGTGGCTTATAAGCAAAACAGCAATTAAAACTGAATCACAATATTAAAATTAATGAGGAATACATAACAAAAATAAAAATCATAGGAAGACAAACCTCTGGTCTGCCCAGTGACTGACCAAGATTAGATCCTGCAACATTATCCTGGGACACATATATCCATAGCCTTCATTCATTAAAAAAAAAAATAATAATAGAGTGGAACATAAAAGAATGGAACAACCAATTTTCAAGGCTTTCCTGAAGGCCTATTGTACGTTGAAAAATGTTGTTTTAGAGCATGGGTGTCAAACTCGTGGCATCACGTTGCTGTCACGTGACCTTTCATGATGTTTTTTCCATTTGCGGAGCTGGGGTGGGTGTGGCCTACACATGACACATCTGGTCCATAGGCCGCCAGTTTGACACCCCTGTTCTAGAGAGTGGAGGTTACAGGAGAAAAAGGCATGACTCCTACTTTTTTTCAGATGGAACTCCTTTGCAGATGGGACTCAGATTATTCTTTTTCTGCTAGACTTGATGGGATGGGTAATGTAACCAGGAAGAGCTCGTCTCTCAAGTAACCTTGTCCCATGTTACATAGGGTTTAAAGATTAAAATCAGCCCCTTGAATTACGCTTGGAAGCAAACTATCAACTTGTACAAATCACAGAACACAGGTAATATGGGCCATCCTAGAGGGATATAGTCCATGCATTCTGCATCAGCTGAAACGTGTGGACCCTTTTTCTAAAGTAAAAAAGTGAGATTATTTCTGTATTTTAGTTCATGATAAGTGCTATATTTTCACAAGAACATTTTCACTTATCATACAGTTTAGCTAGCTTTATACAAAAGTGTCCTTAAAGAAAGATAATTAGAAAAGAGGATTTCTAAAATGCACAAAGCTACCTGGTATAAACAAGTAAATTGTATTAAATTGTATGAGGAAAGGAGTTATTTTAAACTACTGCAAGAAACAGTTTTCTCACCATGGTCCTATTGTATTAAATGGTATCTCATTTTATATGAAACTCACATGCAACAATATTTTTTCAAGAATATAAAGATACAAAACACTAAATAAGCAATAAAACGTATTATAGATCTTAAAATGAATACATATTTCTTTGTTAAACTTTGTCTACTTAACTGATTGTAAGGTGGCATGTGTTCTTACTGAAAGCTGCTTTTATATTACAAAAAATAGCAGGAAGAACATCCATAAATGCAATTGCATTTCTATTTTCACATGGCATACAGAAAAGCAATATCTGCTGGTTAGAGATGAAGTTCCAGATGCATCAACTTGTTAGATGTTTTATCTTTTGACAAACAAACACATTAAGAATAGAGATAGGAAATAGAAGATCTTTGTTCTTTTTTTGATTCTGATTTATTTTCCTGTTTAAAAACCTTATGTTCTTAGCTCTCTTCTCAAGCTGCTTCCTATAATAATAGTAGTACTTCCTTCCGTCATTTGTTGTCCACCACGAAGCAAGAAAGCAGGTTGTCTATCTCAGCATGTAACTTCCTTGATAAATATCACTTGTTCTTTTGGGCTTTAAATATCTGTGTTCAGAAAATCTTAGTGTTAGAGGTTCTACTCACAGAATTATTGTCTGTTAAAAATGGATGCCAGTGAATGACTTGAAGGATTCCATCTTGATTATATCAATGTTTTCTATATATATGTATCTTCATCCTCGGGGGTGGGTGGGGGGTGGGGGCCGAATTAACTACCACTCATTTGAATTCCCACTACTCACTGATGTTAGGCCAGTCATATGAAATACATGCACTACCCCATCTAGGTTCTGACATTAAGGAAGCAAATATTGTGCACATGGACATTTCAAATTGCTAGACTTTACAAACTGACAAAAGTGGAAACTTTATAGAAGTGGGTATAAGGAGAATGGTTTTAACAAAATAAAATTACGAATGAATCTGAAGTGAGGAGAATGTTGGAAGGAACATTTTGTATAGACTCCCAAATGTTCACAGAACTAAATACCAGTTCTAAAAACTACATTGAAAAACTAAAATAAATGTTGTTCTGCAAGAAAAATAATGAGAAGGAGGTCATTAATATGAGAACATTGAAACATATTAAGGTTGCAAGCATGGATAGTTTAACAATATAAATGTTTATATAATAAAAGTTGGGGTATTAGTAAGAGCAGAATTTGGCAGGATTCTTATTGAAAGGATATAACAGGCATCATTCTCCTTTATGCTGGGAGGGAGTTGTGTAGATCAGGGGTCTCCAACCTTTGCAACTTTAAGTCTGAAGGACTTCAGCTCCCAGAATTCTCCAGCCAGCAAAGCTGGCTGGAGAAGTCTGGCAGCTGAAGTCCTTCAGACTTAAAGTTGCAAAGGTTGGAGACCCCTAGTGTAGATTGTCACTGTTTAGCGGTTCATTGAGAAACTTGTAAATGTGTGAAAGTAAGCCC
The DNA here is from genome assembly GCA_039707465.1 of Rhabdophis nuchalis. Lineage (NCBI taxonomy): Eukaryota > Metazoa > Chordata > Lepidosauria > Squamata > Natricidae > Rhabdophis > Rhabdophis nuchalis. The sequence continues at coordinate 79,065,865 of CM077643.1, read as the reverse complement.
AAAGTACATTGTTAATTAGCAGAAAATATACAAAAAAATGAAGAGGCTGGAATTATGGAATGTAAAATGGAATTGATTATTGAATGTGATAAAAATGGTATTTGATGGAATTAAAGCAAGCCTGAGGATATTTTGCAAATGATTCAATTGATCAGGTAGTAAGACGAAGTTGTAGGCTGTCCTTTGGTTGTGTAGTGACTTTAAGGATAAACAAATAGGGAATGCTATTAGTAATGTTAGTGGGGTGCTGATTGGGGATATGAATATGTATGAAAGTGCTATTTTCATGTTGGCCAAGAACCTGAATGATTTACAGCAAATATTGCATACATTCTCTGATGCAACAAGGAATATCCATCTCAAAATTAATGTTTCAAAGACTAAGGTAATTATGTCTGACCAGAGTAATGAACAGCGAATGCAGGAAATGGATTATTTAAAAGTGTACACAATAAAACCATAAAAAAGAGATGTGGGTCAAAAATGAGTGGATGCTGAGTGACATAAATGATCAGTACAAAAGAACTAAATGCCCTTTCCTTCTTCTCATCTCCTTATCATAATATCTTTTGTTTACTACTTCATATTATTTTTTATGTATAGGTAATCCTCATCTAGCAACCACAGTTGATTCTGTTGAAATGGTTGCACAGTGACCTAGTCACTAAGCGAACCATGCGATGGGGTTGGGAGACAGAAACTGAAAAACTGCTCGTTGTTGCAGTCTCATTTGGTTAAGGTTCCCTTGTGCATCAACTCCAGAGTTACTGTCACTCCAGCATGAATTGTTGTCAAGTGCAGAAATTTGGCCTATAGTATGCTCATTGGCTGGAAAATCATATCCTTAATTACCACTGTTATTTGTGAATGGTTGTTAAGTAAGGACTACCTATAATATGCTTCAGTAGAGTGCTTGAGTTTGTTCCTCATATACTATTAGAGTTCCTGCTATATACTACATTGAAGACAGAACACAACACCAATTGTTGGAAGTCTTAAATTATTTTTCTGAGCTGGAGGTCATTGCTTTCCTTCTAAGAAATTAGACTTGGGCCATTTCCAAAACGGTTACCAAATTTCTAACAAAAACCATGCCTTGTAAAAATCACCCGGTGTCTCCTTACACTAATTGTTTCAGGCTAAAAATTCAGATAGAGAAGGCCTGGATGAAGAGAGAGCTCTTTAGTAGACATCTAAAAGATGTAACCACTGGCATCTTGGTAATTTTGGAAGAGAGGGAGAGGGAGAGAAAGAGAGAGAGAGGGAGAGAGAGAGAGAGAAAGAGAGGTCATATAATATACATACCAGTTGAGATTGTATAATCATGGACCTGGAAGAGTTGTTTAAACAACTGAATCCAAATGTCCCCTGAGTATAGGAATACAAAATAAAACCTTTTCAACAGATAGATTTCTAACCTCTTCCCCAACATATATACCGAGCAGGAGCACATCATTTTTCTGGGTAGTTGACTTTTCTGACATTTTCTCTAGTTCCAGGTCATCCTAAAGACCTTTATGTGTACTGTTTTTAAAACCTCATGTGTGTCCTTTATTTTTTCTTTAGAACTTTGATAAACTTTTTTGGGAGTCACAGATGTTTTTTCTTTCCCGACCTCCATTTTCCCCCATACTTGAATTATATGCAGTTGTACATTTAATGCACCTTTTTGGGGAATTTCTACTCACCTGGAGCTCCTTTTTTTCATTACGTTTTCCAACTATGTAATCCTAGTTATTACAATTTTGAACTAACTAACATTCATTGCATTCAGCTTTAGTTTCTCTGAAAAAATTAAGAACATTGACATATGATGGTTGTTTTCTAAATAGTTTTCATTTTTTATACTTTCTGATTTCTCATCAATTTATAATTTAATGTTCTGTTAATAATACCATGCTTGCAAGGATAAATAAAGTGAAATCCACTGACTGTTATACAGGAACTATATTTGTCTGAGAATGTATTCTAAATAAAATAGAATATATTTTTATTGATTATTCATTTTTATACTTATTAAGTTTTGATATCTTAATATCAATATAAACTCAAAATGCTGATTTGTATTCATTTTACTAATAACATTTAATTGATAATAGTGGACAAGATACTAATTATCATTCAGAAGACCCTACCTATAAATATTCAATATATACTCCTCCTGTCACAGAAACCTTGCTTTGAATGGGAACTTCATGATTTCAACTGCTTCATGGGCAGCCAAGCTTGGCAGAGTTTGACTTTTCCACACCTGTTTAGTAGCTCTGTTATTTGGAAAGCAGTGAACTAACGGGCAAACAGGAGTAAATGTGCAAATATTCTGTGGATTGTACATCAAAGTCTAGATGACAGCTCATCACAAGTTTGCATTTTCATTGTGTTTTATTAGTGACTTGTCTATTCGATTATCATGAGGGATGTCTATTCATGAAACAAGATTTTCTTCTCTCCTTTTCCCTGACACCCTGCTCATCTCCCCTGCACATCTGCTCCTAAGGGCTCAGAAACCCTCCATAACAGATTTCAAAGGTATTTAGGAGATTCTGCAGAAGGGGAGACTCCCAACCCATTTTATTAACAGAGAAAGTTTTATTGATAGAACAATTTAGCAATTCTGAGTGAAATCTGATTGTTATTACTATATATTACATACAGCAGTGCTTAAAAGTTTGTAAACCTTTCTAGGGGTTCTTAGAATTTCTGAGAATAGAATAGAATAGAATAGATCAAGTGTGATTAGACACACAAACAATTTGTCTCTGGTGTAGAAGTTGTCGATGTACATTCAAAGCAACCAAATAACAATAATCATAATATAAATAAAAAGTGGAATAAAGAAAATAAGGCTAAATAATAATAACCCTACAGCCATACTACATGGGTAAATAGACCTAGGCATTAGACAGCACTAAGAGAATTAGGTGTTCAGCAGAGTGATGGCAGAAGGGAAAAAACTATACTGCATAGTAATTAATACAATACAATACAATAGCAGAGTTGGAAGGGACCTTGGAGGTCTTCTAGTCCAACCCCCTGCCTAGGCAGGAAGCCCTCTACCATTTCAGACAAATGGCTATCCATCATCTTCTTAAAGACTTCCAGGGTTGGGGCATTCACAACTTCTGGAGGCAAGCTATTCCACTGGTTAATTGTTCTAATTGTCAGCAACAATTAACCAGTGGAACTGTTCTTGATGTTTTGGCATGCAATGCCATATAGTGCCATCCAAGGGAAGGAGTTGAAACAATTTTTGTCTTGGAGGTGATGCAGATATCTTCTCACCCTCCATCTGACTCACGTGATACACGCACGCACACACGTATGTAAATATGTATGTGAGAGAGAGAGAGAGAGAGAAAGGGGAGGGGTAAAGGTTTCCCCCATCCAATCATGTTTGACTCTAGGGGGCAGTGGTCATCTCCATATCTTACTTGAGTGGGCAGTGTTGCTTGAAGACATTCTGTGGTCATGTGGCCAGCATGACTATATGTTGAGGCACATAGTATGCTGTTACCTTCTCACTGAAGTGGCAAAAGTATGTAAACTTTTGCTTTCAATAACTGGTGACACACAGCCTGTATTGGGTAACAATTCCTGCTACTAAACATTTCTCATAACTGTTAATCAGTCCTGCATTTCAGCTTGGAGGAATTTTAGCCTATTCCTCTTACAAGGCAGTTACTAGGCTTCCTTGCATGAATTTATCTGCTGCAGGTCCTTCTGCAACATTGCTCTAGGATTAAGGTCAGGACTTTGACTTTGCCATTCCCAAAAATTCCAGTTCCCAAGCCAAGTTAGTGGCTTTCTCCTTGCAACTCTGCCATGCTCATCATTGTTATTCAGCGTTCTTCTCACATCGGCCAATGCAGAATAGGCCTTTAGTTCCTTATATGTTACCTGGAGGGTTTCAATACCTCCTAGAATATTGCCTGCCTAGCTTTTGGTGTGATCCTGATTGCTTAGCTATTACTGAGGAAGTTAACAGTTGTATTGAATTGCTTCCATTTGTCCAACAGTGTGGGATCTCAATTGTTTGGAAATCATTTTTGTAAACTTTTCCAGTCTGGAGTGTATCTGATCCTGAGAAATCTCCTTAGTTCAAGCCATGATATACTTCTTCATCCCTGCATTGTGAAGATCAAACTTTGAAAGTGAATATTTGAACTTCTATTCTCTAAATGCTTCCCACAACCCTATCTGATTATCATCCAATTGTTTGAAACACTTGACTCTTAATTTCCCTTTCAAAAGAACTGATCATCATAGAGATTCACATACCTTTGTCACACACAAATATGTAGTTTGGGATCCTTTTCCCAAACTACATCAATTCCCAAATGAATCAAGAACTTTTTATGCATTTATGAAAAATACTAAAAATTCAATCAGGTTCATAACATTTAACATCGCTGCCTGTATTCTTGGAGTTTAGGAGTAGCTGGACATCATAGAAAGTAAGAGAAGTTCTCCAGAATAGTTGTATAGAAGCTTCTGATTTTTGTTTGTTATATATAACAAAAGCCTAAATTTTCTGATTTGCTGAACAGAGGTACTCAACAGAGGTATTATGGATCTCAGTTTCTCTCTGCTGCTGTGTACACACACACACCCAGCAACCTAACATCTAGCCCAGCATCCATTTTGGCAAAAACCATGTAGAGCAGGAGTCCCCAACCTTTGCAACTTTAAGTCTGAAGGACTTCAGTTCCCAGAATTCTCCCAGAATTCTCCAGCCGGCAAAGAGGCATTGTTCTATTGTGGTTATATTTGTTCAGCAACTTTCTTGGAATAGGTAGAAACAGTTATATTTTTCATAGAAATAATTAGAAAGCTTATATCAAAATTATATATTTTCAGAATTAATGCTGTTGAGCTGGCATATAATTTATATTTTGATAAGAGTGTATACAATTAAATATTTATTTAAAAACTGAGTTAATGGAGTTCCATGAAGTCATAATTTATTTTTAAAAAAATCTTATAGAATGCCTAGGTTCACACATCATGCTAATTCAAAAAAATCCCAACCTCATTATGGGTTATCAAATAGCTTAAACCCAGATAAAAGTCGTCTTATTATAAATTAAAGTGCATTTTTGAAAAGATTTTATTTTAAATGCAAGCATGAATTTCTGTTGTGCTGCGTTTATTTGCTTCAATATATAATATTCATGTTTTGTAAATAATTTCAAAGAGAATAATTGCCACAGTTTTGCTATGTTGCTATTTATTTGTTTTCATTATATTGCCTATGTTCGTGGAAGTGAATTTGTTCCAGCGTTTTAGGGGACCAAGAAATTGTATCTGTTTCCTCCCTCTCATCTCCTGAGTCTGCTGGGGTTAACTTGGGAGAGTACAATAGAGTATATTGACTGTGAAGAGCACAGCGGGAAACAAGATAGAGAACTTGGGGGATTTAATAAAACTCTTTTGTCTGTCTCAAAGCTCTGTTAATACATTTGTATGAACAGAACATAATGTTTGCTTCAAAAGTATATGCTGCTAAATGAATCACTCTAGCAGTTTCATCTGGTACTAAAACTGTTACATGTCCTTGCACAAGTATAGAACAAACAATATTAAATGAATTTTGAATCACAGCAAAATGGCAATGATTTCTTCTGGCCTTAGAGGTACATTTGATAGCAGTGGTTTAGATTAGTTTGATGCATTGAAGCATGCGCATAAGACTTAAAATTGCAGAATGTCACATTGCTCAAAGATAGAAATAATAGTTCTTGCCAGTGTTGTAGCTTGTCTACCTGGAGCGCACTGAATTTCCTGCTCACAGCAAGTCACAAAATTGCAACCTTGAGCTCTTAGTTAAGTTTCATCTTGCTTTCTTTCATTCTTTCATGCTTTCTCACATTAGGTTATGTGAACACTCAGTAAGAGAGTCTGTTTTACTTTTACTTTTATTACATTTCTTTTGTCTTTAGTTTGCTATATAATGTGGAAGAATGAAATGTGTTCTTTAATTGTATTCATTGATCAAATGAGGCTTTTATTTATATCTAAATCAGGTGTTGCTAATATTTTATTATTTTTTTTATTTTATTAAATTTATACCCCGCCCTTCTCCTTGTTAGGACCCAGGGCGGCGCACAGGCATTATTTAAAAGACACAAAATACAATAAATATCAATTAAAATGTATTAAATTAATAAACCCGTGGTAAAACCCAATGTTAAAACCCTTACCAGATTATAAATTTTCTTAAAAAGTCAGAAACGGGGGGCTATCCTAGTCCGGCTTGTTGGAATAAATACGTCTTAAGACGTTGGCGGAAGAGGTGGAGGTCCGAGATAGTACGAAGGTCGGGGGGTAGGTCGTTCCAGAGGGCCGGGCCCGCCACAGAGAAGGCCCTTCCCCTGGGTGTCGCCAACCGGCATTGCCCTGCCGACGGCACCCAAAGAAGACCCTCTCTGTGGGAGCGGATCGGACGAGGGATGTATGGGGCAGGAGGCGGTCTCGTATATAGCTAGGCCCCGAGCCATGGAGCGATTTAAAGATGGTCGTCAATACCTTGAAGCGCACTCGAAAGGCCACAGCCAGCCAGTGCAGCTCGCGCAGGAGAGGTGTTACATGGGTTTGCCTTGAGGCACCCATAATCACCCGCGCGGCCGCATTCTGTACTAACTGTAGCCTTCGAGTGCACCTCAAGGGGAGCCCCATGTAGAGAGCGTTACAGTAATCCAGCCGGGACGTCACAAGCGCTTGAGTGACTGTGCGAAGGGCTCTCCGGTCCAGTAAGGGGCGCAACTGCCGTATCAGGCGTACCTGATAGAATGCCCCCCTGGCCACGGCCGCCACATGGTCCTCCATGGGCAGCCCGGAATCCAGGAGGACGCCCAAGTTGCGCGCCCTCTCCACGGGGGCCAGTTGTTCACCCCCAATGGCCAGTGTTGGACTTATCTGGCTGAACCGGGGTGCCGGAAACCACAGCCACTCGGTCTTGGACGGGTTGAGCTTGAGTTTGTTACTACCCATCCAGATCCGTACGTAATTGTATGATAATAAATTCATAAACAAAGGCAGTAAGACAATAAATATAATTGTATGATTTATTGTTGAATTTAACCATTTCTTCTTCCTTATAACACATGACTATTTGAAAATTATAATAATCCCAAATCAACTACATCAAAATGCAGCAGCTGCCCCAGAGGTGGATTCCTACTGGTTGGGACCTGTTTGGCCAAACCGGTAGTGGTATGCCGACCTGGGTCACAGAACCAACAGCCACCCAGGCTGACCATACCCCCAAACTGCTTCCCTGATCACCGCCATCATCTTTTTTGGGAGATTTCCATTGAACTGCACATGCATGTGCACCATGCATCCAGCATGCGCACAGGTGAACCAGCAGTAACACCGGCTAGAACCACCTCTGAACTGTACTGAATAATTCAGATTTTAAATTCTTAAACCTGATCAAGCCGAATCAAGCCTACCCTATCCTGATAGGCCATGACCTTCCATTGTCTCTTTTGTACTTTCAGAGTGATCCAAAGGGCTTTTTAAGGATATGTTCATGTTTATAATGGAAAGTGGGAATGATCAAGAGGAAAATGGGGAAGAGATACTGTCTAGGAAACAATCAGACAAGAGGAGCTGCCAATAGCTTAATGATCAGGAAAAGAAACATATAAAGCAGTGATGGCGAACCTATGGCATGTGTGCCACAGGTGGCACACGGAGCCATTTGTCAGGACACGCAAGGTGATGCCCTGTCAGCTGGCCAGCTGAATTTTTTCATGCTTTTTTCACCCTATGGAGCCTGGGGAGGGCGAAAAGAAAAAAACCCCTTGCCCCCCCAAAGGCCCTCCAGAGGCTTCATGAACTTCCCTGAAGCCTCCGGAGCGCTCAAAATGACGCTGCAAGAAATCGGAGTTCACTTTCGGTTTTGGCAGTGCATCATTTTGAGTGCTCCGGAGGCTTCCCAGGCCCTCCGGAGGCTTCAGCAACCTTCAGGAGGCTTCCCTGAAGTCTCCGGAGTGCTCAAAATGACGCAATCAGAGGTCACTTCCAGTTTAGATGGCGCGTCATTTTGAGCGTTTCGGAGGCTTCAGGGAAGCCTCCTCAAGGTTGCTGAAGCCTCCGGATGGCCTCCGGAGGGCCTGGGAAGCCTCTGGAGCACTCAAAATGATGCACCGCCAAAACAGGAAGTGACCTCCAATTTGCTTGCAGGGTCATTTTGAGTGCTCCGGAGGCTTCAGCAAGCTTCAGGAGGCTTCCCTTAAGCCTCTGGACCACTCAAAATGATGCTGCAAGCAAATCGGAGGTCACTTCTGGTTTCGGCGGCACATCATTTTGAGTGCTTCCGAGGCTTCCCAGCGACCTTCAGGGGGTTTCCCTGAAGCTTCTGGAGCACTCAAAACGATGTGCCGCCAAAACTGGAAGTGACCTCCGATTGCTTGCAGCGTCATTTTGAGTGCTCCCGAGACTTCAGGGAAGTTCATAAAGCCTCGGGAGGGCCAGGGGGGGAGGGAGGCTCTTTTCGCCCTCCCCCGGCTCCTATAAAGCCTCTGGAGCCTGGGGAGGGTGAAAAAAGAGCATGTAAAAAATGGGGGAATCTGTAGTGCGCGGATGCGCACTAGGGGCGGTTGCGCATTGCATTATGGGTGCAGCACGCCCGCACACGCCCCCCCCTGCGCTCCCCCCCTTATGGCGCGCGAGCCTAAAAAGGTTCGCCATCACTGGTATAAAGAATCCACCCTAATAGATCAAGCAGTTAAAAGTGGAGACAGGAAATTTTGTACTTTCAGACTTGCAAGATTCTGTTAGTGGCCTTAAAATAAAGTAGATTTAGCTCATCTATTAGTGTTTCCTGTATGGTTTACCCAGAGGGCAGGCAATGTTTAATATGTTGTTTTTTCTTGAAAGAAATTTTGAGGCTGTATCAAAAATAGTGTTTGTAACCAAGGAGCTTCCTATGAAGCGTCAGTGCCTATTGAATAACTAGAAAGGCTAAATTGCATTGTGATCATTTGAGAATAGACAGATAAATCTTTGATTCAGGTGATTTACTCTGAAGTAGTTTTCATTTATTTTAGTGGGAATTCTATGAAAACATGCTTGGGACTTCAGTTTTAAATTCACAGAATATTAAGATCGGTTTTTCTTTCAACTGCCCAGTTGAACTGACATTGAAGCATAGCTTAAAATCAGTATTTAACATTTAATGGAACACATAAACTAATTTTGCAGTTTAACTCAACATTTGTAGGAAGATGACTTGTACCCTAATGACTTGTAATTAATTTTTTTTCTGAAAATCATATTTATGATAGTCTGCAGATTCAGGCCTTTATCTAATGCATAATGTTCATTTTGAGCCTTTAATTGCATTTAAATTAAAAGCGGCTTAGCCGAAAGATGAATTGTGAGAATGCATGAAACCACCCAGCATGTCCTGAAGAAGTGAGCTTCAAAATGCAATTTAGTAGAGATACGCAAAATCATTTGGAGTTCATTAATTTTTATTGCACAGGTAGTTTTACTAAAGTAGGTTATTTTCTTTGAAATTTATGTTTATATTTATGTCAATAGCTGAATGTTGTATTAGGTCTTACATCTATTAGAGTTTATTAATCTGGCCTAATGTGGCTTTAGAGAGAAATAATTTATTCTAAATCTTAGTTCAGATTAGTTTCCTATTGTGAAAGTTAACGTGTTTATGTTCAAGTATGGGTTGAACCAAAATATTCCCTTAAAAGGAGCATGAATATTTACATCTTGCAAAAATCCTTTATCCTTTTATATTTTCTGAAGCTTTCAGATATACCTATCCTCAAAACATCACAACCTTTTTTTCTTGGTGTCTACTATAGCCAGTGAAATATACTGGGTACTGTGTTAGTTTCTGATGAAGAGATAACATCCTTGCTACTACAATGTTAAAAGAAGACAATATTTCTCACTTGTGATTTCTACTTTTCTTTATATAATTTGTATTGAAGATTTTTTATAAAGGAAGGTAAAAGCTAACACAAACTAATATAAGGTAAGAAAAATAATTAAAAAAGAGAGAAAACCAAAAGTGCAAGAAAAGAAAAAGGGACTAGAAAGAAAAAAAGATACAGAGAAGCAGTCTCTGATCCTTTCCACTGCAGTTTAAGTACAATTATAAAATTATCTCTTACTCAACACAACACAAGTTACAACACAACTCCCTCTTTCCAACCTAGTCATCAAAACCAAAAATCTTAAATTCACCTTTATCTGTTTCTCACAAAAAACCTATAAAAGATTTTCAGTCAGCAATAAACGTAGCTATTGTCTTTTCTCTTATCAAAGAAATCAATTCAGCCATCTCAATAAGTTCTATCATTCTCATCAACCATTCCTCCATTGTAGGTAGTGCTGAACCTCTCCATCTTTGTGAGTACAATAATCCCCCCATAGCCATCATGTACAGAAAAAAGGTCCATGACCATCATGGATTGCCCATCAATCCCAAAACAAAAACCTCTGGTTGACTTCTGTGGTATTGAAATTATAATAGGGACACGCTGTTTTAAGGGACAATGTGGCCATACGTAAAGCATTTCATCAAAATTATTCCAATTTGTATAAAGGAAGTGTCATCTCTCTAGAGAAAATAGATAGATTTAAAGAAACAAAATTTACTAAACACTGCAAAGGTACATATAACAATAAGGAAAAATTCTGAAGATATGAAAAAATAAAACTAGGAAAAGTGGCTGGGCAAGATGGATTATCAGGCTCTCATTATAAATGTTTTCAGAATGAACTTTTACAACCTTTACAAAACACGATGAGCTCTATCCTACAGGGAGGAAAGGTGCCAGTGAGATGGAAAGAGGACAATCTAGCATTAATACCTAAGAGGTAGAATATTTGACTTTAACATGAAACTATATGCCGATAACATCATTTAATAATGACTACAAGTTGTTCACAACAACTGAAAGTCTGAAAATAATTTTTCAGCTTTATTCATGAGTATCGACGTAAGTTTCTACCAAAAAGACAGTTAAAGGACAATGTTACATATATGTTAGATATTTTGGAGTATTTGGAATAGCACAATGAAAAAAAGCCACATTGATTTTCTTAGATGCAGAGAAGGCCTTTGACAATTTGAACTAGGCTTTTTGTTCAAGGTTTTGGAAAGTTAGGAAGTTTGGAGAGAACTTTCTAAAGGCAAGATCAATTTATGTTTCACAGAAAGCACAAATAATTGTTAATGGAGATCTCACAAATCCTATGAGATATAAAAAAGAAAAGATAGAGGTGTCCTCTGTCTCTTATTTTGTTTATATTATTGAAATACTAAATGCTAAACAAAATGAGAGGATAATGGGAGTAGATTAAAAAAAGAAATTTATAAGTTCAAGTTTTGCAGATGATTTGATTGGTTCTGAAAGATCCATTAAGACAGGTCTTGGACCACAGACCACTACCCGGCCAAAGCCTGTTGAGAGCTGGGCTGCCAAAGTGGTGGGTGAGCATGTAAAGCTTCATTTGTGCATGTGTGGAATTTAGGTTGCAGACACAAAACCATTCCCTCCCCAGTTGTTAAAACCACTGCTGCCAAAAGGTTGGGGACCCCCACCTTAAAGGGGATTGTAATATTAATGGGAAAATTAAAATAATATTGCGCATTATAAGATGTTAACAAAAATATAAAAATAGATGTTCAACCAGAAGTAATGAATAAAATGGGGTTTAAGTTTGAGAAAAAGGTAAAAAATATGACAAATATCAATTGTATTTTATTTTGAGATAACTATGTTAAAACATGAAATAAAGTTTAAAAAGACATGTTAAGATGAGAGAAACTACAACTGTCATTACTTGGGAGAATTTCTATAATAAAAATGAATGTCTTGCCTACAATGATGTTTTTGTTTCAGACAATACCAGTTTTGACAGTTGTCAAAACTGATATTTTAAACAATGGCAGAAGATACATTTAAATTTGTGGTGGCAAATTTAAAACATGAGTTAAATATAAGGTGTTACAAGGTGCAGAGGAAAAGGAAAGATTGAGTTTACCTCATTTGAAATTGTATTTTGGAGCTCTTGTTTTGTTGAAAGAGTGAGCATTGCTGAGAAATAGAAAGCTTTTGGAGTTAGGACATGACCTGAGATTTGGATGGCATGCATCAAGTAAATAATACAATAATACAATAATACAAAAGCAGAGTTGGAAGGGACCTTGTAGGTCTTCTAGTCCAACCCCCTGCGTGGGCAGGAACCTTATACCATTTCAGACAAATGGCTATCTAACATCTTTTTAAAGACTTCCAGGGTTGGGGCATTCACAACTTCTGGAGGCAAGCTGTTCCAGAGGTTAATTGTTCTAACTGTCAGGAAATTTCTCCTTAGTTCTAAATTGCTTCTCTCCTTGATTAGTTTCCACCCATTGCTTCTTGTCCTGCCTCCAGGTGCCTTGGAGAATAGTTTGACTCCCTCTTCTTTGTGGCACCCTCTGAGATATCGGAACACTGCTATCATGTCTCCCCTGGTCCTTCTCTTCATCAAACTAGACATACCCAGCTCCTGCAACCGTTCTTCATATGTTTTAGTCTCCAGTCCCCTAATCATCTTGGTTGTTCTTCTCTGCACTCTTTCCAGAGTCTCCACGTCTTTTCTACATCGTGGCGACCAAAACTGTATGCAGTATTCCAAGTGTGGCCAAGTATTCCAAAGGTTAATGTGAATTTTAAAAATCATTGTTAGGTGTACCATATGAGAATATGGAATAAATACATAACCAGATTGTGCCAAGGATGGCCAAAAATACCTTTGTGGCTCTTGGCACAGGACGAATTTTACAGAAATAATAGGCAAACATAAATATCACAATGTACTAGAATTTTGTCAAGGGAAATGTAAAATAAAACCAAGTTCTTACTGGTGGCATTGGGATATAGTTGTCAATTTACAATTATTTTATTTACAATTGTTAGAAAGTTTTAAAAGTTGTCACAAAAATTTATAGTTTTAACTTTAAAATTATTAAGACTGAGTTTGAAATAGAATTGTGTACAAATTATGAGCTTGTAATTGTAAAGTTTTGTAAAGTTTTACTAAAATTTGAAACAGAAAATGAGTAAGTGAAGGATTTTGAGTTGAAGTGGAATGGAGGTTTGGGTTGTACTATACAGAACTGAAATCTTGTAGTTTTCAGGAGAATTTTTATAAAATGATGCACTATTGGTCTATGTCAACCACGTTCTGGAATATATAGGAACACTTCAAATTTGCATTGGAAATGTGAACAAGAAGCATCATTTTTAAAGTATTTTTGGTGGATGTGTAAAGAAACTACAAAATTGTGGATTCTGATGCATATATTGATTCAGAGAATTTTAAAGATTACTTTTTGAGGTGATATGATTTGTGTTGATATGAGAATTATAAATTGCTACCCATTCCTTGTTTGTGGTCAAAGTTGACTGAATAGCATATTCATTTTATTCTCCCCAATCAGAACTTGACCAGAGGTATTGGCTATTTTCTCATTTCATCACTGAAGCATGCCAAGTATAGTTTAGTCCCTAATTACTCTCAAACTGAGACATTCCAAGTATTCCCAGGGTGGTAATATTTTTCTGCCTGGATGAGTCATTATGTTGTTTGGCAGACTGAAACAGCAGACCTTTATTGTTAGAACACTATCCCTCATGTAGCACCACATCTCTTCTTCAATGCTGTTTCACAGTTTTCATCCTACGATGCTGTAGTAAAGCACATTTGCCTTTTTCTTTGCATGTGCCAAAGACACTAGAGATGGATTGTTTGAATACACTGTATTAATGATGTAATTGAACATTGGCTCTCTCCTTGATTTTCTACTAGCATTAATTTTGAGGGGAGCATCTGAAATAGTGGGCAGTGAGAACAGGAATTCATGCGAGACACTTGTATATCATGTGTTCCGAATATCTCTTTGTTTTCATTTCTCTTTCAATATCCTGCAAAGGACTGGAAGATAAAAACAATGAGTTCAATATTGTTATGGATGGAAAATATCCTCTTTTTAAATAGCAGTGCAGTTTTGCAGTTAATAAAGATGTTGAGATTTTGGAAAGGGTGCAGAGAAGAGCAATAAAGATCATTTGTGGGGGCTGAAGGCTAAAACATAAGAAAAATGATTGCAGGAATTGGGTATGTCTAGTCTAGTGAAAAGAATGTCTGCTGGTTGCTAATTTCTCAATCATTTGATCACTTAAATAATGTTTATTGGTTAATTTAGAGATGGGTGATTTGTTATACCTATAACACCTAATTCATCTTTTTGTAATCTCTCCAGCCCCTCTCAATGTACCTCTGAGATATGATTTCCTGTTGTTATGATGTAAGGCAAACTCAAAATAAGCTCAATTAATTAATTAATATAGTCCTCGCCCACTAAAGTATTGCCTGCTCCAGTTAAGAATGTTGTACATGCCCAACAAATGATGTGGCATCTTCCATAATTGATTTGCAGTTGGAAACAGAATTATTATTTATATCTATTCTGCAGTAATGCTTTCATGCTTACTTTTAATTTAACTGTTCTGTGACAACTATTTGTATTTTGAACTCTATTTTTGGGTGGAGAAAGGGAAAAAATTGGAAATGATTGTTCTTGCTGCATTTCCAAGCAAGGGCTGAAAATTCCTGCCTGTCTCACCATCATTCATTTGTGAAGGTTCTAGTTCAAACTGATCTATACAGTAAATGATTTACCATAATATGCTGTTAAGTAATACTTGGCTCTTAATTTTCACATTTGCTACCAAAGTTATTTTTCTCAGATATATAAATATAACTACAGTGTTTTCTTAAATCTCTTCTCTAAGGTAGAATAGCTTTACATCTCATTGTTCCAAGGAGATGAGACAAAAGAGGCGTATTAGGAAGCAAAGCCCGGATTCCCAAAGTATGATTTAGAACAAAGGAGAAATGTGTATTGTTTGTATTTTAATGTAATCTTATCTGATTCACACTTTTTCAACATACATGCAAACGAGAACATAGTTGTGTGAAAACAAGAGAGTGAGCAGCAGAGTCAAACTTGACAAATTCACTCATGCTTCTCATTATTGCCATATAATGTGAAGCTGTTATGATTGTATATCTTTAGTTGCATTGTTTTTGTCTGATATTATTACAATTTATTTGAATCTGTAATCTTCTCTGAGAATTCCTACTGTGCCATTAAAGACATAGAATTGAAAACAAACAACAGACAAATAATGCTAACTAATGGAAGAGCAAGAGGATGGATGGAAAAAAAGGAGAAGCTTAATTCTCATAATAATTCTTGTCTTCAATTTGTTTTTCAAATATTTTTCCCATCAGCTGGACTCCAAGTTCAGAAATAGCCTGAATAGCTTAAAGGTTAGAGTATGCCTTCTCTTTTGTATACAGTACATCTCCAAAATCTTCTGTCATCTTAGAAGACCCTTCTATAGGTCTCTCTGCTAAATAAAGTAAATTGGGTTTCTGTGAAGGAGAGGACCTTCTCAGATTGCATTTCTCACTTATGAACCTCCTCTCAATCTCACACCCCTAGGAATACATTCCTGGGATGGATGCTTCTGCCTTTTCTGCTTGTACTTTTTCTAACACCTTCTTCTCCTAGACATTTTAATATTGGGAAACTGTTTTTTTTTAATATTTCCCATGCTATTTATCCATGGGGCTTTACTATATATCCTGTAGAGTATTAATTGTGATTTACTGTCTTTATTGCTTTACTACGTTTGAGGAGAAATTAATCTTTTAAACAACATTTAGTGCTTTAGTATTTCATACAGATGGTATTGGATAATAGGCACATTGAAAAGGATTATCTGGATCCTTTTCAATCAGGATTCATACCAGGGTACGTAATAGATATGGCATTGGTTGTGCTTTGGAATGAGTGGGATAGTGGATCTATACTTTATCTATATTTGACATCTTGGCAATGGTATCCTTCTGAATTGTCTTAGACCAGGGGTACAAAACCCAGTTCATAGCCTGGTGCTGGCCACACATGTTGGGAACCAGGCTGCACAAGCAGGGGGGAAGCATGTTAGTGCATGAAGCTGCGATTGAAAATCAGCATGCACACACAAAAACATCTTCTCTTCCCCATACACCACCACCACCGGTGATCCTCAAAGCTGGAAAGGTTGGAGACCACTGTCTTTGAGGACTGGAGGTGGATGGCACCATGTTATGCTGGTTCACCTCTTTTCTCTAATGTCTATTGAGAAGGAGATATCCCGCCCTTGGCCACTGAATAATATGTTGCAGTAGTCAGTGCTTTCTCCCATTTAATATTAAGACCACTGACTGAGGTCTTCTGTTGCTATGGGGTGAGGTTTTACTTTACTTTACTTTGACTTTTATTTGATTTCTGTACCGCCCTTCTCCCTTTCGGGACTCAGGGCGGTGTACAGCCAGAATAAAAATGATAATACAAAATTTAAAAACAGTATTAAAAAGAAATATTAAATAATTGGCCAATATTTAAAATCCCAAACTAAAATCACTATGAAAAATCCCTTTAAAATTATGATAGCCCAGCAGCGGAAAATAAGTGCGTCTTCAAGGCCCGACGGAGGAGATGTAGGTCTGAGATTGTCCTTAGCCCAGGGGGTAGGTCATTCCAGAGGGCGGGAGCTGCCACAGAAAAGGCTGTCCCCCTGGCGGTCGCCAGCCGGCATTGTTTAGCTGTTGGTACCCTGAGGTGGCCCTTTCTGTGGGAGCAAACTGGACAGTGGGAGGTATTTGGTAGCAGGAGGCGGTCTTTCAGGTAACCAGGTCCCTTGCCATGGAGCGCTTTAAAAGTGGTTACTAGTACCTTGAAGCACACCCGGAAAGCCACAGGCAGCCAGTGCAGCTCGCGCAGGATAGGTGTCACGTGGGAGCATCTAGAAGCTCCCAGAATCCCCCACACGGCCGCATTCTGAACTAACTGGAGCCTCCGGGTGCACCTCAAGGGAAGCCCCATGTATAGAGCATTGCAATAGTCCAGACGGGAGGTGATGAGGGCTTGGGCAACCGTGCGTAAGGTGTCACAATCCAGAAAGGGGCGCAACTGGCGTATCAGGCTAACCTGATAAAAAGCCCCCCTGGCCACGGCCGTCATATGATCTTCTAGAGACAGCCGAGAGTCCAGGAGGATGTCCAAGTTGCGAGCCCTCTCTGCGGGAGCCAATGTCTCGCCTCCGATAGTCAGAGATGGTATCAACTGACTATACCGTGACGCCGGAAGCCACACCCACTCGGTCTTGGATGGGTTGAGTCTAAGCCTGTTTTCCCCCATCCAGACTCGCACGGCCTCCAGACACCGGGACATCACTTTTACATGTGATGTCCCGGTGTCTGGAGTAATGTCCAACACGTAATGTCCAATATGGACATTACGAGTATGCTGATTATATTCAGTTGTACATCTCCATACCTGGTGAGTATGTAACCTCTTCACTTCCTAAAGAGAGAGCAAGCTGCCCACTCAGGTTCTGACCAGCTCTGTGACTGAGTTATGCATGTTTCTGGTAGAACACACAATATAACTCTGGTTTGCAAGATGCAGTTTCAGGTGCTGGGTGGGAATCTTTCAAAGCAAATATGGCATGGATTACTTTGACCAATTGCCTCTCTCTGATTTCATCTGCCCATCTCACCAGATCCAGCAGAGAGATCATGTTTAAGGTTCGGTCAGCTAGGGAGCTATATTTGGCAGGCCCTAGTCGTAGATATTTTCTGCTGTTGTGCCCTCATTCTAGAATCTTCTCCCCACCCCTGAGGTGCAGTGGGCCTCATTACATTTTAACTTCTAAAGATCTCTTAAAATCCAATAACGCCAGCAATCCTGGGAACGCCGTGGATGGCTGAACTTGTGAAGTGACTTTGTTATGATTAACATCCCTTCATCTATTATTTCTTTATTTTGTTCTCCTTCTTTTAATAATTGTTAATGTTTTATGATTAATAATTATAAGTGGCTTTATGTACTTACCCATTGTTTTAGCTTTGTTGGTTGCCACTTAGTCATTTTTTGTTAGATGGGTAGCTACAGTATATACATTAAATAAGTATAAATAAATAAATAAATAAATAAATAAATAAATATCAGCAAATGGGGAAAAAGACACACACCTACTAATGAATCAGCTGCCAAAGGAGGCAGGGAGGATTTGGAGAAGAGTAATTGGGAGAAATGGTTTTTCATCCACAATTTTTTACCTATAAATCAGCAATTTCATCTTAATGTTATCTGGACAAATTCATAACTGATAATTTGTTATTTTACAGAGATGTTTGGGGGGAGAGGGGAAGAAGAAAAACTGTATGGGTTTTTATGTGTGTGCTACAGCACCTGGCAGATATTTATGTTAGTACTGGGTTATTTTACCTTGTGTACTAATATTATAAATTTCCATGAAATTATTGTAAAGGGACGAGGGCTACTAAATAATATAAAATAATGTAATGGATGAACACAGGCAAAAAAGAAAGAAAGAAACTCAGAAATAAATAAAGAAAGAAGGGGAAAGGGAAAGTTATGTTCCTAGAGGCCAAAGTGAAAATGGTGCTTTTTTTCTTCTAAGGAGGCAGATGAATATTCTACCATTGGCTTTGAGTTATTATTTATCAATAATTAGAGCAGCTGTCATTAGAAAAAATATAGATTTATCTGTTCTTGTCTGAAAGCACCTAATGAATCTCATAGCTGGGAAATTATGTGAACCTCAGGTAGTTATATCCAAATTTAATATTCTTTAGCCAATGTTGGTCAATGCTTGTAATGTGCGTAAAACACTCACTGAAAAAAATTTGATAAAAATTTGATAAAAATAACGCATAGATTGAGCGTCATATATTATTTTTTTAAAGAAGACCTTTGTTTAATTGTGACGCTTCTTCTAATCAATGATGAAACTCTTAGAATAAGGTGCTGCAGTTCCCCTGGGGAAATCTTCTGGACAAAGAAGATAGAAAAGCAAACCAATTTGCATAAGACTCGCTAAACGAATTTCCCATATTAGAAACAAAATGCCTGGTGTTAGTTTAGACAGTTTGTCAACAGCATGATTTCTATTTTAAATAAAGATCCTATGTCAACATTTGATACCCTGTTTAGCCAAAATCTGAAATTACAGAATCATTCTAGTATTTTTTCCCCCTTAGCCATGAACAAAGATTAGCAACTAAAATAGTTGGAAGAAAGTAAATGAATGAATGAATGTGTGTGAGCGTATGTGTATAAGAGAGATAGAGAGGAAGAGAGAGAGAGAGAGAAGGCTGGTCCCTGCAGGTCACGGTTGAACTGCACTGGAGGTGGAATGTGGGATGCCGGCAGTCTGCTCACTCAACTGTATTTGACTAGTGCCGTCAACCCCTCAGCTTTCACAAGCATTGAAGGTGTCAAAAATCTCTCACAGAAAGTATACATTTTAACCAGCCTTTTTCTGGTTCGCATTTATTACTTTAAAAAACACTAGAAACTTTAAGGCACAAAAATATTCAAAGTGGTGTTCATCGTGTCTCAAATTAACCAATATAAATCATGCGATGGAATCTTGCTTTTGAGTGTGTATGTCAAAAGAAGAACAGGGGAGAATGTCTAATCAAGTAACTAATGTATACGCCAGATCTGATTCCTGAATTTAATATCAATACCTCTAATTAATAACTTTAAATTAAGTTCTAAAAGATTTAAAATAGCTTTAATATTGGCAAAATAATTTTTTTCTTAATAAACTATAATCTTAAGCATGTTCTTACCTAAATATTGTATCAGTTTTTCTTGTGAAAACTGCCTATATTTTATTTGTTAAAAATACAGACATACATTTGAAAATAGGAACTTGTAGCTTTTTATTCGGTATAGAGCAGGGGTGTCAAACTCACGTTGTCATGGCAGTGCTACCTGATGTATCGGGACTAATCCCCCTTCACTAAACCGGGCATGGGCGTGGCCAGCATGTGACGCATCCAACCCATCATCCGGGAGTTTGACAGGCTTGCTATAGAGTATATATTGATGCTATCCTGTTAATTCTATGGCTGATATCATAACTTAAATTACCATCTCGTAATAATAACACAATAGAAGATGCAAATACTTGTATGACAATTTTATGAATTAAGGCTATTGTCAATTAGGGCATCGATCAGCACCCTGATATCTACAGCTTTTTAGTTTCCCAAAGTGTTTTTAGAATAAAAGCTCTAAGCCCAGCATATTATTTGCAATAGCAATCAGCCAGATATCTCAGCATTTTTTTTATTTTATTTTATTCGAATTTATATCCCACCCTTCTCCTAAAAAAGGACCCAGGGCGACGCACAGGAAAATTAAAAACAATACAAATATACAAAATACCGTTAATTAAAAACCAATTAAACCCATACCCTGTGCTAAAACCAATCTAAAAATTCCCTAATTAGCATAGTCAAATGCAATAACTGATTATAATATTCATCACTTGTTTCCCCCCATTTGATATTTAAGCGTATATCACTGATGAATACACTCTAGATTTTATTAGTAATAACCGTTGGTTTATATGGAATATTAGTCATGGTGTTTAGCACCTCTCAAAGAGTTTATAAAGCTGTCACTTAAATTTGGCAATGTGCCTCTCCTTCATAGCATATCACATGAAACTTACATTCAAATCATCTGATCTTTTGAAGAGCCTAGTTTGGGAAATAAGTGAACTGCCAAGAAAGGAAATAGAAAATATTAGTTTTTGCCAGCCCTATTACAGCCTTTGGAACCAACCTAATGAATACTTGCTATCTGTTTAAAGTATTTTTACTTTTCCTATCAATCTTTAGGGCTCTTAAAGTAGTTCAAAAGTTATGAAACTTGTTCTCAGGATTATGTTTGAAATTGGTTTAAAATTCTGCAAGTAGACTGTGGCTAGTGATATCCACAATTGAAGGACAGCATAACTTTTGAAGCTTCCATACTGCTTAATGCTAGGCTTCCAGGCTGAATTTTTTTTTAAAAAAGTTATTAGCTACAAATAATACAAAGCTCTATATAGAATAGCTTCAGGTAATATGAAGTACCACCACTGCCTTCACTGCCAAAATTGAATCTCTCTGCCTATTCAATCCCAACTATCAAGACAAACTACTGGGAGCCCCACCATCACATCACAAGAAGAGCATAGGGTAAATGGCCAGCCTTTTCCCTTGTAGCTCAGTGTTTTGTTTTGTTTTATTTGCTTCCCTGGAAGGTGTATTTCACTCCTTCCCTCTTAGCGTTTCATGTGCAATTTTATTCCACTAGTCCTATAGGTCCAGTTAATTGGATGGGCATCCAATTAAGATAGGATTGATCTATTGAAACTTTTGTTTTTAAAGGTATATTTTGCTGTATATGTTTATCTGGTTATTTACATTTATTATATAACAATTCCTAAAATCTTTGTTTACTGAATAGTTGCAGTCAGTCAACATGTCAGTAGCATGTATATCAGATGTGCAAAACTGTAGCCCTAGTTCACATATCTTCCTCCTTAAGGTCATAAACTCTTAAGTGTTGTTGCTGGATTGTCCCATCCCATCCCAGGCTATCTTTGCAGCTGCCTCCTCCACATACACACCTTGTGTCCCTTTAATGCCAGAGTGGCATTTGGGCGCACGCACACAAACACACACACAAACACACACAGAGTGTTTTGCTGTGCTGTGCTGTGCTATGCAATGCTATGCAATGCCATGCCTATATCCCTAATATTAAAAAATAAAGGTTTGAAGTTTGATTTTGTTTTTTGTTTTGTTCCAGAATGTATGTAAGTTTTTCCTACATATAGCAGCCTGTTAATTATTTCTTTATTCTGAATAACTCAGTGGATTTCGTATGTATGTATGTATGTATGTATGTATGTATGTATGTATGTATGTATGTATGTATGTTAGTTAGATTTTTAAGGGCTGAAAATATTCTCTCATATATATATACGAAAGCAAATATATAAATACACACACACACACACACACACATATGTAGTTTTTCCACAACATCCTGTTAAGAGGCCCCAATTAAGAGGGAGACATACTGTTTCCTTTCCTGCCTTTCAGCTCATCACCAGAGACCATCTAGACAGAAAGCCAAGAGTTCCGTTGTGTAAATTATTTTAGATATGTGTGTTAGTTTTAGGTCTCTCTAATTTATTTATTGATCAGCTCATAAAACTAACACATGTATGTATGTATGTATGTATGTATGTATGTATGTATGTATGTATGTATGTATAAGATAACCTTCTTAAGTGTAATAATGTAATTTATTATTATGGTTCATGATGATTTAAGCCTTGTAAACATCCAGTTGTGTAAGTTGAAATAATGCTATAGATATCAATTATGTTTTTTTAAATTTAGATCATTTGAAAAAATCATGATTTAATATCAGATTTCAATCCTTTACTTTTGCAGACTCTTAGAATCACTTCCTAAAATTTATATTTAAAATAAACAATAACCGTGTGTATATATACTGTATGTGTGCAAATGTGAACATTATTAATGAGACATTGAAGACTGCACATATTGAGGAACAGATTCTGTAGTAGTAGTAGTAGCTGGCAGAAATGTTAAGTGCTTTTCACAGTCAACATTCAAAGAGATTATCAGATGGCATATTTCACCCTGTTGTTACTTTAAATGAAGTGACCATGAAATCAACAAATCTGCTGTCAGGTGCCTGTCAGTAAGATAGTTCTTCCTGTCACACAATGCCTCGCATAACAGGTAATGTGTTTTTAAGAATCAGTCCTTTGTCACCTCATCAAGTCCTTGTTAAAAGATGAAATAAGACGGATGGTGTTGTCTCCCATGGAGCTGCCGGAAATTCAGTAGAAAGCAATACATTCCACAGGAATAAATGCCCCAAAGAAGGAACTCAGGTGCCTGTGGAGGAAAATTGCTTACTGTATTTCTGCGCTCTATTGCCTTCATCCCATGTCTTGGAAATAACTGCTCACTTTCCTTGCTCATTTTATTTCAAGCATTAAATTAATTGGGTCAAGTTTAAGTTCTCTGATAAAGACGGGAGGAATTAAGCCTAAGTCATCAAACAAATGAGAACAAAGAGTGCATTATTGCACCAGTACCTGAACTTTCACTCAAGCCACTTGAAACATGCTTCAGTTCCTAATGGAGGTGGCAGCCACAATTAGAAGATTTTACTCATCTCAGTTTTGTTGAGACTGTTTGAAATGGTGAATGAAGATCTCTTTTATTGATTGATTGATTGATTCATTCATTTATATATTAATTCATTCGCCTATCTATTAAAATTCTCATACAGCAAAATTATTACGCAATCTACTTTTCAATATTTTTGTAGCTTTTATGATATTGGTTCACCTCATTGCTATTGATTCAGTGTTGGGGTTTTATTTTTTGTTAGGTCTGAAATGCATATCTTTCCCTCTTAACTGTTTAACTGAGATTTTCTACCTGCTTTAGTCCAGTGGTCGGCAAACTGCTGCTCGCAAGTCACCTCGAGTGCGCCTCTTCCCCCTCGAGTGCGGCTCTTCCTCCACCCAGCCAGACAGACTCCATCTATTGCATGGGCAGCTGCTTCTGCCCCCGAGCCCTGAGATGCACAGCTCCCGCCATCCGAGGCCGCCCGGCAGGCACATCGAGCAGGATGGCCGGGCGCGTCTCCACCAGCTTCCTCTGACGACTGCCCACCACACGGGGCTGGGAGGGAGGTGGGCGTGCGGTGACCAGATGGCCTCGGCGGCACTTAAGGTAGCCGCAGCCTTGGGTGCTCCCCCCTACCGCCTATCCACTCGCAGCAGGAGGAGGCAGCCGTAGCCTCCCCAGGCAACATTCTGGCCCCTCCGCTGCTTCCCGGGTGGGAGAGAGGGACTGACAGACACACAGAGAGACAGACAGAGACAGACAGAGATAGAGAGAGACAGGGGGAGGGAGGGAGAGACAGACAGAGAGACACACAGAGAGAGAGGGAGGGAGAGAGGGAATCAGAGAGAGAGACAGACAGACAGACACACACACACATACAGAGTGACAGAGATGGGTGGAGGGAGGAGACAGACAGATACAGAGAGAGACAGACACAGAGAGAGAGAGAGAGAAAGAGAGAAAGAAAGAAAGAAAAATAGAAAGAAAAAGAAAGTGGGAGAGATAAAGGAAGAAAGAAAGAAATAAAGAAAGAAAGAAAGAAAGAACTTATGACCACAATTGAGCCCAAAATTTTGGTTGCTAAGCAAGACCGTCGTTAAGTGAGTTTCACCACATTTTCCAAGTTGGCCACACCCACCCGGTCACATGACCGCTGAGCCACTCCCACAAAACAGGCCGCACCATTTGGCTCTCAAAAGAAATTTCAATCGTGGTACTGTTGATATTTGGCTCTATTGACTAATGAGTTTGCCCACCACTGCTTTGGTCCACTTCTTTTTCCATTGATTAGTTGTTTTCCATCTTCTCCAATCAAATGTCCTCCAGCTGGGACTTCTGGAATGGGCCAGGGTAATAAACTAGCTGATATGTGCAGGGTTCTCCAGATTTTTTCACATTTGGAATTAGCTTATGCATTCTTAATAAACTCATGCTAATCATGACATCAACATGCAGATAATGCACATGACATCAACATGCAGATAATGCAAATTGAATAATTTATAATTATATAATCATATCATTGCTCCATGATATCATAACATACAGTACACAGTGTCACACCCCTCCCCTGCAGATTCTCAGGAGTAGCCTACAATACATGCATACTGTACATTCAAAGACAGACTTCTCAAAATTATTACTTCTCTATTCATTTGAGATTACTCCATTGTGAGTACAGGAATGCAGTTTTTGCAGTTTACTTTTTACTCTTACAAGTGGTCAGAAAGAGATTGGCCGTGCCAAGGGATGGAGTCAAATGAAGAATTAGAATCCATACGTAGGCACAAAATGCAAAGTTTGACCTCCTTGAATGCTGCTGAACCTCATCTAGGTTTCATCCAGAGGCAAACCATCAGCCTGAAAAGATTCCTGTGTATATGCTTGAGTAGTAAAAGAGCTAGTTGAACTCTTCATGCATTGATCTAGAAGTTGTTTATTTATTTATTTTTTTATTTTAATCACATTTATATCCCGCCCTTCTCCACAAAGGATCCAGGGTGGCGCACAGGAATTAAAAAACATACAAAACAATACAATAAATACAGAATTTAAAAATATATTAAATTAAATAGTCTCGACGGGAGGGCTAGGCTAGGCCGGCTTGCTGAAAAAGATGTGTCTTTAGACACTGGCGGAAGAGGCGGAGGTCCGTGATGGTACGCAATTCAGGGGGTAGGTCGTTCCAAAGGGCAGGGCCTGCCACAGAGAAGGCTCTTCCCCTGGGTGTCGCCAGATGGCATTGCCCGGCTGACGGCACCCTGAGAAGGCCAACTCTGTGGGAGCAGATCGGCCGAAGGGATGTATGGGGCAGGAGCAATGTTGACATTTTGTCACCCTAATTCCTCTTAATCATATCCAGTCAGACTTGCTTTGAGTCTTTTTCTAACCAGGTTTCAGGTTTCTCTTCTGGCATTTCATCTCCCCAAGCTTGGAGATGTATCCCAGGAGCAGCATATAGGAAATGGCCACATAGAAACAGCACAGGCCAAGGCCTCAGCTTCAGTCATCCATCCATTCTAGGAAGTGACTGAGTCCTCAGCTGAACCATCCACCAGATTTTTAGGGAAATTTCCAAGCTTGCTCAGGAACTCCACTTAATCCATCATTTCCCTGGACTCTACTTCTTTATATAATTCATGCTTCAGTATGTTGTCATTTTGTGTTTAAAGTGGAATTCAAAATATATTAGAAATGAAAGATGAAATAGTGTATCCTTTCTCCTATTTATGTTCAGCCATGCTAACTCCAGAGTAACTGCTAGCTACTAGTAAGAATCTGCCTCTGGAATCAATGTTAAATAATTGATTAACTTATTTAGCTTTTCATTCTTCCTGTTTTTATACATTATTGTTATTATTTTTCCCTTTTTAACATTTGTAAGTGTTGCCCAAGCAATCTTCAGAATAAGATCTAGCTATCTCATTATCCCTTGGGTCATAGTTTCAGAGATATTTCCTTATCGGATTTCTCAATGCTTTCAACAATGGCAGGGCTTCTAATGTACTCGAATGATTCTTAAAAATCCATGGAGATATTCAGAGATATATCTCCCTTGGAAGGACACCCTGTTAAACGATAAAGCACAAATAAACATGAGGGGTTGACCACAGGAAAAGATCTATGACATTTTGTATTATGTCATAAATGCTTTTAAAAATTTGCCAAATTTCAATTCCACAGGAGATATGGGCCTCATATTTAAAATACTTTGGTTCAAAATTGTTGTCCTGTGCTGGACTATTTTGCCCGGGTTACAGGAATCAGAGTTTTAATAATGCAGATATTTATTTAGGGTACTGCTTTAGATATCTTTTTTTTTTTTACTTTCCTGATAATAAAACTTCTAATGTTAAAAAACTAAGTTCCCTTACCATCATATGCTCTTCCACCATATGACTGAGCCAGTCTGTTCTGTTGAGAACAAGCTATTCAGAAAACAGTGATCATAACATCAAGGCAAAATAGCACTATGACGACATTTGGCATGCTGCTGAACTGCTGTTCTAAAGTTTCAAGCACTGTTGAGACTTGAGAAAATTGTAGCAAATCCTATTTGTCTGCTTCCCACTTTCAGCCAAGCTTGTTGAAAGACAACCAATGGCAATGGGAGCTCAGCTGCTCTGATTTGTTTTAAAATGTTGGTTGCTGAGTGTTTCAGTAGAAGTGAACAATAAATAGGTGGTTCTGAATAGTTAAAGATGAAACTATATTTACATTAAAATACATGTAAGGGAATCCTAGAAGTAGAAATAGGTGAGAAGTTTGAATAAACTTTTGATATGATTGATACCTAATCCTTTTTCTACAACCTATTTAGTCATTACTTCGCCAAACTGTGTTTGTTTTGCTACTAAGCTTTTTGAAACAGTACAAAGAAAATTGTTCACAATAGTAGATTAAATTGCTACTGAGTGAAAGAGTTAACTCTTAAACTTAGAAGACTTAGATTTAGAATAACTTTATTGTCACTTTAAATGTGCACTAATCGGCATACATTAAAATGAAATTTCATTGCATACAACTCTCAAAGAGTCACTACCTCCAATATACACTACATAAACATGTCAAAATAAATAAATACAAAATTATACATATACCCACTTATATTATATGACACAGAGAAACAACATAGTCTAGTCATGATGTATATACAGTATGTACATAGTGAAAAAAATGAATCTAGTGAGTTCATTAGACGGATGGCATAGGGAAGAAAGCTGTTACAGAATCTGCTAATCCTGCTAGAAATAGTTTGAAACCTCCTTGCAGAGAGGAGCAACAGACACAGACCATGAAGTGGGTGGGTGAGGTCTCTAACAATTCTTTGAGCTCTAAGCACATAGTGCATATAATCATTATCCTGAATAAAGGAAGTGAGCTTCCTATAATCTTCTCAACTGTCCTTACCACTCTCTGTATGGACTTTCTACCTGAGTCACTGCTGCACAGTGTTACTGCACTGGGAATTCAAAAGGCAGAAAGGTGTTTTACAATATACATAGACACATACACACTGTAGCAATAAACATATCTTTTATCAAATTTTCTTGGAGCATCTTCTTCCCTACGAATTGGAAAACTCCCAGAGCAATTCCATCATTTTTCTTTTAAAGAGTTTTTGTAGGCGTGTTTACATACATGAGAATTTTATGTGAAACTTTGTTGTGAATTTTAATAGTGTCAAATTTCCCATGAACATAAAGTTTTACCTCAAGGATTGCCCTTCATATTGGCCGCTGATTGCATATCTATTATATGTGCTTTTTGAGATTTGAGATTTGAGATTTTATTTGATTTTTATACCGCGCCTATCTCCCCGAGGGGACTCAGGGCGGTGCACAGGAGGTTAAAAAACAATAATACAACACATAAGTAAAAGCAAACATAACAAATAAGACTACAAATAGTAAAATCAGATTAAATTAAAGTGTCCTGTGCTAAAACATTCCCTAAAAATTACCCGCTAATTTTTGACCTGCACATGAAATTATTTTGCTCCCTGAGCTGTGTTGGTTGCCAGTATCACTCCAGTTGAATCCATGGTGCTGGTAGGCAACCTATAAATGCAGTGACTTATTATAACAGACAGTTCTTGATTTCAGAAAGTTATGTTTTAGATTTATTCAATTTAATTATTTACTTTCATGGTTTTACTCTTGAGTATTCCTTTGTAAAGCTGTTATAAACAATTACAAACCTCTTTCAGATTTCTCCCTTGTCAGGCTTGTCCTTTATTGATCCCAAGAAAATATGGTTGCTATGTCTATAGAACTCTGCATGGTATGGGATTTGGTTTCTTGTGGGACCGTTTCTCCCCTGGGTACTGTCTGCTATGAAGTGTATCTAGAGGGTCTCCTTGTGAGGAAAGACTTTTCTTTTATGATGTTCCTCCTTCTGGAACATCAGTCCTTCAGAGATAGACTTCCTCCAAACTCTACTGAATTTTTTGTTGAACTTGGGGCCCACATTATGTGGTAGAGCCCATATCTTACTTTTGTTCATAGTATTGATTAGTTTTACCTTGGCTCCTATATTAGTTATTTATTTTTTATAAAGCTTTTATTTTATTTTATTTATATTATCACCTAGAGCAGTGGTAGTCAACCTGGTCCCTACCTCCCACTAGTGGGCATTCCAGCTTTCATGGTGGGCAGAAGGGGTTTTGTCCAATACTACTACTATTACTACTACTACTACTACTACTACTACTACTACTAATAATAATAATAATAATAATTTATTAGATTTATAAACCGCCCCCTCTCCCCGAAGGGACTCGGGGCAGTGTACAGGAAAATTAAAAAACCATCTAAAAACATACAGTATATCCAAAGTTAAAAACGAATTAAATTACCCTGCACTAAAATTTAAGAACATTAAAATTACAACCCAGCCTATGCTAAAATTCCCCTAAAATCTAACATCCATTTACGTGTTTGGCTGAATACTGAAGCACTTTCCTTTTTTTTAAATTTAATTGACTTCACTACTTTATAAATCACCATTACTGTGGAACCAGTGGGTGGTTAGAAAATTTTACTACTAACAGAGATACAAAACTGGGTGGTAGGTATAAAAAGGTTGACTACCCCTGACCTAGAGTCATACATTTGAGGTGGGTGACTATATAAATTGAATGAATGAATGAATGAATGAATGAATGAATGAATGAATGAATGAAGTTTAATTGTTATGCTTTTGAATAATAACACAAATGTAATGAAAAGTAATGTTCTCAATTTTGACTGAAATGTATAAAGAAACCCTAAAACATGGCATCTGTGCAGGCCTACTTTATAGCACAATCCTGAAATGCTCATTTCTGCAAAATGCTGCCATGCAAGTGCCCCAAAAGGAGCCTTGAAGCTCCCTCTCCACTATTCAGAAACTTGAATTCTTTTTGTGGCTTCAGTTCTCTAGGCAGCTAATACTTTCCAAGAAATAACTTCATGATGTACTGGCTTCCGTGCAACCTTTAACTATGCTTCTCTCTTCAAAACTATCTGAAGTCACCTCTGTGACTCGGCTCCCTGGAGTCTATTACACAGCAATACATTTTCTCTAGTAGTGTCTATCTTCTTGTATAAAGTTCATACAGTTTATTCTGCTCAGTAGTTTTAATCATATCCCACTCGCTGTACAGATGTTGGATAATTTTGTTTGGTCTGTGTTTTAAATTAATTAACATTATGTAATCTTAACATCATGTAATCTACTAGATATGAACCTCAGAACAACCACGGACCTCCGCACCTTCCGCCAGAAATTAAAGACACTTTTGTTCCATCAGGCCGGTTTGGCCTAAGTTATTTACCTAGCCTTCAGTCTGTATTATAAATTGTTTTAATTGGGTTTTTAAATGGATTATGTTTTAACTTTCTAAATTTTAGCACAGGGATAACCTATTTAATTCGATTTTAATTATTTATATTTTGTACTGTTTGTTTTAACTTCCTGTGCACCGCCCCGGGTCCCTTCGGGGAGAGGGTGCGGTTATATAAATTTAATAAAAAATAAATGAGTCCCAATTATTTTCAAATTCTGGACACCTACGGTTTTTGGCATGCACTTCTTGGCTGAAAGATTGCACACCAAATGTTTAGTTCAGTGAAAGAAACATAAAATGAATTTTCTAAAGAAGTTCACATATTAATATTAATAGTTTTCATGTTCTTTCTTTTTTAAAGGACAGAATGTTGTAAATATTTGTTGAAGCAACAGGTAAAGTAGTAATTGGCTGGAAGGGCCTTTCTGATATTTACCCTATTCCCCACCTTATTCCCCTCCTCCCTTTCAAGGAAGTATTGACTCCTGCTGATTGCCTAATCTAGTCCTGCAGTTTCCTTGGCAAGATTTTAGAAGTGGTTTGCCCTTGTCTACTTCCTAGGGCCAAGAAAGAGTGACTGGGAGGTTTAGCTGGCTTTCATAGCTAAGAAATAACTCATAGTCTTAACCACTATACCAGACTAGCTGATATTATTTACCCTATCGCTAAACACACATAAAATTGCCTTCCTTCGGAATACTTCACCACTTGCTGTTCAATTGAGAAATTGTCTTTTAAAATTCACCCTTCATTCAAATGACAATGGATACGTGTCGAACTTCATTCCATCTACAATGGAGAACTGTAGTGCTGAATTCTGATTGAATATTCCCACTCTCTATTCATAATTAAAACATCACTTAGATTGAGAATAATTAAGACAACTGTACATTTGATTTTAAAATCAGTTTTGAGCATTGTGCCTTGTCAAAGTACTAGAATGGCTTCTGCTGCTTCCCAATTTAGCATTAAGAGGCAGACAGTGACTATGGGCACCTGAGTGGGAAGGTTTGACAGTTTGATAAATTAGGAATGACACTTGCCAAAATGGCTGTCCTTCCCTCAGTCTGCCAGCGGACCATTTACACACAGTTAATTGAATTGGCAATTTGTGTAACAGTACCTGCCCCTGAGCTTTTGTAATGCAAGAGCTGCCATTTAGCTCTGATAATCCAGGACTGGGGAATAAGGACGAAAAGCTTCACATGATATTATTGCAGATTTAAAATGACAGGAGGGGACCTTGTTGCCAATTTCCCATTAAATGAGGAATAATTAACAATAGCAATAACAAAGTCTTATAAAGCTGGAAAGTTAAATTGACTTTTCAGCAGTTAGTGTGGTTTAAAATTGCTTCTAGGGTGATTATTAGATTGCCTTTCTGATATTATATGCCCTAAATGGAATCATATGATGGACAAAGTAAAGGACGACTTGAAAGCCAGTTTGTTTTATTACTGAGAGGCTCCTCTGATTTATCTGTTGCTTCATCTTCTTACTATGTACAAATTGAGTTATTCTACAGTGTTTCATATAGATAAAAGATCTAATGAAAAACCTGCAATTGAAAGATAGCAGAAACAAAACGTTGAACTCTGAATCAACACTGCTCATTATGATAGTTTTATAGATGTCTCACTGTTTTTTCTACCTAGTTTTACATAGTAAGGAAAAATGACAAATCCTAGAGTAGTGCTCATGTTGATGCATGTTTAGATATATTTGGTAACATGACGGCAGATGTAACTGATTTCTTTTAATATTGAGGAACAAGTGAAGATAAAAGTTTCCACATTGCTGTTTTTAAGTAACAGTGTGTCAGTTTCTGAGAGTAAAATCTTAGAAGACAAAATCTTGGTTTTGGGGGAATTATTTTATGCACTTTTACCCAGGTATAAACCACAATGTGTCCAACTCAGCTCACACCCTTATAAATATGGTTAAGACCATAACCTTAAGCTTCTGCACAACAGCTAAGAAATTTTGCCCTAAAAATCCTGCACAAAGTGCAGTAGCTGCCTGGATTTCTAGTCTGGCATGCTATCTTTTCCCTTGGGAACCAGATCCCAAATCCCTCAATTACTGGCAGAAATGACATTTGGAACAGCTGTTAACCTGCTTGAAGTCCCAGGCCCCAAGATTAAGAATACATTTGTGGGGGATCAGAGGGCTGCTGCTGCTGATGGGAGTCGAGCTCCCTCTGCCTGAACCAAGGTAAGCTTCTGGGTTGGAGAATGGGGGGAGGTCTGAAAGGAATAAAAGTTGGCAACTTAATGATGTTAGAGACCCACGAGATGAAATGAAGGAAGATAACATGTAGTGTGCTAGCGGAAGAAGGCAAAAAGAGAATCTGACCAACAAGGGTTAAGTATATCAGGATACCTGGAAAGGAACAGTACCATGAACCATGGTGTCGCAGTAGCTAGGGTGGGGTACCGCAAGCTACCTCCGCTAACTGCTGGCTGCCTGCAATTTGGCATTTCAAATCTCACAAGGCTCATGGTTGACTCAGCCTTCCATCCTTCCAAAGTCGGTAAAATGAGGAACCAAATTGTTGGGGGCAATAATTTTGACTCTGTAAACAGCTTGGAGAGGACTGGAAAGCACTGGAAAGTGGTATATAAGTTTAAGTGCTATTGCTATCAAAAAAGTAAAAATAGGAAACTTTTGAATTTTACCCCATTTTACATATGTCATAAACACTATCATTAATATTTTAATCACTCCCCCCCTTAGATGTTCATGGCCTTATGTTGTTGCTGTATGGGAGGCATCTGGGCTTCTTCTTTATTGTGTCAGTTTCCTTACTAGATCAGCCAGCAGCCTTGAAAAAAACATGCAGCGAGGTCTGACTAGCTGCTGTGCTGATTTTGCAGATATTTTTGTCAAATAAAGTTACTCAGATTTTTTAGAATCTTAACTTGTCATTAGCCTCATGGTTAACTTTTGGAGAGGAGGCACTACCCGTGAGATAGGAGATACGAAATCCGAGTTCTTTTCACATAGAAAGGCAAGTGGAAAACATGCCAGGGACACTTTGTCCAATTTTGTCTGGTGCGGCAGTTGTGATATTTTTTTCAGGTTTATGGACTGAATACAAGCATTCATTCTTATAAGCAGTCAAATCTGGACTATTACAATGCATAGTATGTGAGATAACCTTACTTGATATAGCAACCATGTTTCCCTGAAAATAAGACATTATTTTTGTTACCCTTGAAATAAGCACTTGGCCTTATTTTTAGAGACATCTTATTATTTTTGAACTGCAGGAGGCCCCTTAACCTCGGCCTGTGGCCCACGGATCAGGGGATCCAGAGAGGGCCGAAAGTTCTGTCTCTGTTTCTGGCACTCTGTTGCCAGCCCTAGCATCACTGAGCCTGCCCCTCTTTTTGTGGCTGCCACTAATAGATGGGGCGTGGTAGCTAGTGTTTGCGGGAGGCCGTTCTGTATAGTATGCAGCGGTGTGTGGGGCATGTTCCCCCCACCAGGAAATGGCAGGGAAAGGCTGCACATGTGCTTAAATATTTTAGGGGAGGGCTTATTCTCAGGGATGGCTTATTTTAGCACGTTCTCTCGTTATGTGGGAAGGTCTTATTTTGGGGAAAACAAGGTACAATTTGTTCACTGGCAAGCATGTGGCACATTATAACTATGCTCAACATCCTCTGGAGGTCAAAAATAGCATTTCAGATACAATTCAAAGGGATGGTTTTAACCTGCAATATAGACATCTTCAGGAGTATGTGTTTTAACCTGAATCTTGTTCAATATATTCAATAAAGAGAAGGCTTTTGTTGTCATGATGTGATCAAAAGAGTTGAGACGAGGAAGCAATATTTTCAGTAACAGCACAAACAGCTAAGACAGAATTGTTCCAAAGCCTTTTGGTAGTTGATGCTCATTTTCATTGATGTATAGTATGTATTTTGATACAGGGTTTGTTACATTTATACTTTAGTTTTTGTGAATAGTTCTGATCTTTTCATGGATGTTTTAATGTTCAGTATGGAGTTATGATAATAGCTAGTTTTTTTAGAAAAATATTTACTGTAGATGTTTGCTTACATTTTACCATGATATTTGCCTTGGACCACGGGAGCCTTGGATCGGGTCGCGCCCTTGCGGCCTCTCTTGCGGCGGCGAAACACCCTGGCTCCTTGGTTTACCGAGGAGCTGGGGGTGATGAAACGCCGCAAGAGATGCCTAGAGAGAAGATGGAGGTCTACCCATTCTGAATCTGACCGGACACAGGTAAGAGCCCATTTACGGACTTACATTGTGGCGCTGAGAGTAGCCAAACGTCACCATTGTGCTACTCTCATAGCATCTGCAGAAAACCGCCCTGCCGCCCTGTTTAGGGTGACCCGCTCCCTCCTTCAACAGAGGGTGCGGGAAGCCCCGCTACAGGGCAGAGCAGAGGAATTTGTGACTTTTCTGCAGGAGAAAATCGCTCAGATACAGAACGAGCTAGCCCCCATTCATGGCCCAGTGGGATGCCACGAGACAGATCTTGTTTGGGAGGAGTTTGACTCCGTTGCTTCCGAGGATATGGACAGGTTACGTGGGCGACTGCGAGCCACCACATGTTTATTGGACCCGTGTCCCTCCTGGCTTGTACTGGCATCCTGGGAGGTGACACGAGGCTGGCTCCAAGAGGTTGTCAACGCATCCTTAAGTGAGGGTTCCTTGCCTGCTTCCCTAAAAGAAGCGATGGTGAGGCCCCTCCTTAAGAAGCCCTCTTTGGATCCAGCTCTTTTGAACAACTACCGTCCAGTCTCCAACCTTCCCTTTTTGGTGAAGGTTGTTGAGAGTGTGGTGGCACAACAGTTTCCCCGTCACCTGGAGGAAGTTGATTATCTAGATCCGCGCCAGTCCGACTTTCGGCCCGGGCATAGCACCCAGACGGCATTGGTCGCGTTGGTTGATGATCTCTGGAGGGCTAGAGATCGGGGATGTTCCTCCATCCTGGTCCTATTAGACCTCTCGGCGGCTTTCGATACCATCGACCATGGTATCCTATTGCATCGGCTGGGGGGGGTTGGGGGTGGGAGGCACCGTTTTACGGTGGTTCTCCTCCTACCTCTCTGGCCGATCGCAATTTGTGTTGGCAGGGGGGCAGAGGTCGACCGCGAGACCCCTCATATGTGGGGTGCCTCGGGTCGGTCCTCTCGCCCCTCCTGTTCAACACATACATGAAGCCGCTGGGTGAGATCATCCGTGGTTTTGGGGTAGAGTACCATCTATACGCTGATGATACTCAGTTGTATATATCTACCCCAAACCACCCCAACGATGCCGTAGCGGTGATGTGCCAGTGCCTGGAAGCCGTACGGATCTGGATGGGAAGTAACGGACTCAGGCTCAACCCGACCAAGACCGAGTGGCTGTGGTTTCCGGCCGCCCGATTCAACCAGCTCACTCCATCGCTGGCCATAGGGGGCGAACATCTTGCCCCTGTGGATGGGGCGCGCAATTTGGGTGTCCTCCTGGATGCCCGGCTGTCCATGGAAGATCAAGTGACAGCCGTGGCCAGGAGGGCGTTTTACCAGGTTCGCCTGGTTTGCCAATTGCGCCCCCTATTGGATCGGGACGCCCTTCGCACAGTCACTCATGCGCTCGTGACATCCCGACTGGACTATTGCAACTCTCTCTACATGGGGCTTCCCTTGAGGTGCACCCGGAGACTTCAGCTAGTCCAGAATGCAGCCGCGTGAGCAATTATGGGGACCTCAAGGTCCACCCATGTAACACCGCTCTTGCGCGAGCTGCACTGGCTACCTGTCGTCTTCCGGGTGCGCTTCAAGGTGCTAATTATCATCTTTAAAGCGCTCCATGCCTCGGGACCTAGCTATCTGCGGGATCGGATCCTGCCTCATACATCCTCACGGCCGATTCACTCCCACAGAGAGGGACTTCTCCGGGTGCCGTCCACTAGACTGTGTCAGTGGGCGACACCCAGGGGAAGGGCTCTCTCTGTGGCTGGCCCGGCCCTCTGGAACGACCTTCCCCCCGATATTAGGACGACCACGGACCTCCGCTCCTTCCGTCTTAAATTAAAAACTTATTTTTTCCGTCTGGCCGGCTTGGGATAGTCCCCCTGTCTTGGGGTTTTACTGGGTAGATTTTAGTTCAGTTAGTTTAATGGAATTTTAGCACAGGTTGAGTTTAATTTGGCTTTTAAAATTGTTTGTATATTTTATTGTTGTTTGTATGTACTGTTTTTATTCTACCTGTGCACCGCCCCGAGTCCCCATGGGGAGAGGGAGCGGTTTATAAGTATTAAATGAAATGAAAATGAAATGAAATATTTAGTATGTATGCTGCCTTTACTTACTCTAAATCCAAGCTGGATCTTTGCTTTCATGCAAAGGAGAAAACTTGTTCCTAGGAACAGTTCAAATGAAAGTGGGTTCATATTTAAATGGGTCCCCAGCTTTTGCGGCTTGACAGATGGTGGGGGGGTGGGGGGTGGAAAGAGGGAAACTGGCCGCTCTTTAAAGTCTGTAAAGTAAGGTGATGTATTGTGTAATGACTTAATATAGTTAGTCCTCAGCTTGCAGCCATTCAACCAGCAACTACTCAAAGTTAGAACAGTACTGAAAAAAGTTATTTACAACTGGTCCTCAGATGACCGTCACAGCATCCGGTGTCACAAATTCAAGTGTTTGGCAGCTGCTATTTATTTATAATAGTTGCAGCATCTTGAGGTAATGTGATCACCATTTGCAACCTTCCCAGCTGACTTCCGACAAGCAAAGTCAACGGGAAAGCTGGGTTTCCTTAATGACCATATGATTCACTTAACACCTGTAATCATTCACTTAACAACTGTGTCAAAAAAGATTGTAAAATCAGCCACAACTCACTTAACAACTGCCTTGCTAAGCAACAGAAATTTTGGTCCCAATTGTGTTTGTAAACTGAGGACCACCTGTAATAATGGGTGATTTTATCTCAAACACCATGTTCCAAGTTAAATGAGCTGTCCTTTCTGTTTGGATAAATGCCACCTGATAGGACATCCCTCCAAAAGCCTCTTTAGATCAGGGGTCTCCAACCTTTGCAACTTTAAGTCTGAAGGACTTCAGTTCCCAGACTTCTCCAGCCAGCTTTGCTTTGCTGGCTGGAGAATTCTGGGAGCTGAAGTCCTTCAGACTTAAAGTTGCAAAGGTTGGAGACCCCTGCTTTAGATGATGCCTGAAGGGAGGCCAGCTGGACTGGCTGCTCCATGTGCTAAGTTGAAAGAAAGCAACATTTTGGATGGAGCGGATGGAAGCTTGACCCCCCTCCTTCCCCCAAATATGCAGCCTATTTCAGTCTACAACTAACATGAGTGCCTCTTCTTGCTTAATGATACAAGCAGCCATGCTCTGAAAACAACTCCAAATGCTAGTATTTGTATGATTTGGAATTGCTTACTTAATATTGGACCAAACCACCTAATCATACATATTACGTGTCCATGTGTAATAGAAAATTGACAGAGCTCCTTCTGAAAATAATTATATCTTTTTTAGGATCAAATAAGGCGGCATTTTTCCTGTTTGTTTGTTTGTTTGTTTGTTGTTTGTTTATTTATTTATTTATTTATTTATTTATTTATTTATTTATTTATTTATTTATTTATTTATTTATTTATTTATTTATTATTCATATTTGTAACCCGCACCCATCTCACCACAAAGGGACTCGGGGCGGCGAACAGAAATTTAAAATAAATACAAAATATTACTAAACAATAACTAAATTAAATCAAGACTCTGCGTAAAATAAATTAAAACCCATAGATTAAAACTTTGATTTGTTATAAGACAATAGGGTGCGGAGTAGTTCATGCCAGGCCGGCCAGATGAAAATAGTATGTTTTTAAGTGCTTTCTCTTCTAGTTGCTTTCTCTTCTAGTTAGTCTTCTGTTTGCTTTCTCAAGTGCAGCTTGTTTGATTTCACTCTTTATGTCTATTTAAGTCCCAAGGGTTCTTTTCTTCAGAAACTTCTTTAAAATATTATTTGAGCCAGATTTCAATATATTTCTCTTATATTAACTATATTCTCTAATTCTATTATATTAATTCTAGGGTGGATTGCTTCCACATTCTTCTTCTTTTGTATTGCCTTATAAAAAGAGTCCTGCTTTTATTTAGCTCTCATATTTGCATTGTTGAATTGCCACTTGTATAAATTGCCCTGGAACATTCATTTTTACTAATAGGGGACAGGTTGTTCATAAGCAGAAGTTTTCAGATTCAAGCTATAAAAAGCAGGTTAGGAATCTGTAAAGGAAATTTGTATCAGAATTTAAGAAGACTCTTGACTGTGGATAAAAATGCATGAGAGTATGTTTTCTTTCAAAGTAAAAAGAAGGCTTTTCCATTCTATATTTATCACCTATTCACATGGGTAGACTTGCCCTACATGATCTATTCCAGATTTTTGTCTATAACTCCCATCCAGGCTGTGGATTAAAGGAATTATAGTTCAAACCATCTGAAGGGCATCAAATTGGAAAGACCTTTATAAGCACAGTTATTGGGAAAGGTAATGATCTAAATGAATGTGAGTTTCTGAGACCAGAATATGTTTGGCTGTTTTTGCTCCTCTCGTGATCCAGCAGAAAACAATCATAAGATTATTTTCAGTTTTGGATTTTAAAAGATATAAAAATAAAGGAAGTTACCTTAATACTATTCCCCAGAAAAAAATGATTATTAATGTTATGAGCAAGTCCTTTAAATGTTTTAAACTAAATGAAATGAGTCAAAAATTTCATTAACCATGTCACTGCCCTTAACCAAAGGTATGTTAACCCCAGAATCAACAGCTGTTAACCTCTAACAGGTTGGAACCCCTGCCCTAAGCAAATACATTTGATTCCCCTACATGACACTTGGCTGTTTACTTTTACAACCATATGGTTCCATGACATCCTGTCTGTTCTCTGCTTAGCTGTTTAATTCCACAAGGACCCAGAAACTAGTTAAAGATACAGTAGTTATATTGATGTCAACCTGCCCCTTTGCCCAGGCTAACTTGAGTGAAGGCTTGTTCTAATTTCAGTATAATGATGACTAAACTGAACTTGTTCAACAACTTTCAAGAAATGTAAATAAGATAGGATAACTGAACTCTGTTCTAATATGTATCTATACATGCTTATATAAAATCTCATTTTTCTGTTAATCTAGTTTTGAGACATGGTTCTGGAACTCTTCACAGTCCGTTTGTTTTTCACTATCCAAATACTCAACTTCTAACTTTGTTATCTTAATTCCCATTTATTTATGAATATATTGAATAAATATCCACTCATTCCAAAATATTTGGCTGCAAAGTAAAATATGTTCCTCTATCTGTTATGAAAACTATCTACTATCCCTATTTTTGTTTGTTATCATCCCAGAAAAGAATAGAAACTATCAGTCTCTTCCTTGGTACTTATTGGGCAGAGTTAAATGTAAGCTATGAATGAAGTAGAAGGTATGAATTTTTGGTATTAGAAACCTGATGCTAACTGTCAGTAAAGCTTTTCTGTCATCTAGGTAAAATTGTTTGAAAGTTGAGTCATTGCAACTGGACTTATTTTCTTGTTGGTTTGAGACATCTGAAAAATATATTTTAAAAACTCTGAAGGAATTGGTACATTCCAATAACTCTCTGCCTAACTAACTTGCTCTGATTAATGAAACTGCTTGGATGATCAGCAAAAGATCTCAAACAAATTTGCTGACCTCCTTTAAATGAAACTGCTTGGATGATCAGCAAAAGATCTCAAACAAAGATGCTGACCTCCTTTAAATAATGCTTTAAACAAATTAAACCTAAAATAGAATAGATTAGAATACAATTCTTTATTGGCCAAGTGTGATTGTTCTCAGTCTACATAAAAGAAAATATACATTCATCACAAATCATAAAGTACAACACTTAATGATAATCATGGGGTACAAATAAGCAATCAAGTCATACTAGGAAACAATCAATATAAATCATAAGGATACAAGCAACAAAGTTATAGTCACAATCATAAATGGATGATAGCAATGATGAGGAGATTAATAGTAATGCAGACTTAGTAAATAGTTTGACAGTGTTGAGGGAATTATTTGTTTAGCAGAGTAATGG
Organism: Rhabdophis nuchalis; assembly: GCA_039707465.1. Taxonomy (NCBI): domain Eukaryota; kingdom Metazoa; phylum Chordata; class Lepidosauria; order Squamata; family Natricidae; genus Rhabdophis; species Rhabdophis nuchalis. The sequence goes on along the minus strand of CM077643.1, from coordinate 79,025,784 downwards.
CGTTCGGGGGGAAACTATTCTTGTGTCTAGTTGTTCTGGTGTGCAGTGCCATATAGTGTTATTTTAAGGGTAGGAATTGAAACAATTTATGTCCAGGATGTGAGGGGTCTGTAAATATTTTCACAGTCCTCTTTCTTACTTTCACAGCATACAGGTTCTCAATGGGGAGGCAGGTTGGTTTTGTTTTTTCTGCAGTTCTAATTACTCTCTAAAGTCTATGGCTGCCTTGTTGGTTGCAAAACCAACCCAGGCAATTATAGAGGTGCAGATTACAGACTCAATAATTCCTCTGTAGAACTGTATCAGCAGCTCCTCGGGCAGTTTGAGCATCCTGAGTTAGCGCAGAAAGAACATTCTCTGTTGTGCTTTTTTGATGATGTTTTTGATGTTAGGTATCCATTTTAGGTCTTGAGATTGGTAGAACTTAGAAATTTGAAGGTCTCTATTGTTGATACTGTGCTGTTTAGTATGGTAAGATGTACGTTACTTGTAATGTTACTGTATATCATTTTATTTTCCCATTTAAAAGAATTCAGTGGCAAGGAAACTGCCTATTTAGACTACTACTGTATAGCCCAGGGGCGAGCAAACATTCAAACTTTAAGTCTGAAGGACTTTGCTGGCTGGAGAAATCTGGGAGCTGAAGTCCTTCAGACTTAAAGTTGCAAAGTCTGCCCACCTCGGTATAGACACTATTCATTTTTTATATTGTTGTAATTCATTTTAATATTTCTTTTTTTTTTTTTAATAGAAAAAGTTTTATTGAGTTTTACAAATTGTTTAACAAAAAAGGGTAGGGTAAGGTGAATTAAAAAGATATTTTGAGAACTTTCACGTCGGGAACGTTGGCCCTCCCGGGCTTCTTAACAAGACATTGGTAATAAATTTTTCAATAATACAACAAGGTGAAAATAAATGCATACATATAAATTCTGAATTCTATGCTGGCAGTCGTGCACAAACATCCAGACAAAAATTATACTGTATTAATAAAAATAAAAGTCATTTTTTAGATCTAAGTCTCTTGGCAATTGTGTCTTCTTGTTCTCCTTCCTGGCCCCCAGCGGGCGGGGCCGTGGCCCCCTCCGTCCCCCCTGAATCTTCCCCCAGGATAGAGGAATGTTTTTTAAGAAAGGCATCCGCCTCAGCAACTGTTTTAATCCTTACTCTTCCTCCGTCCCAGAACACCAACATCCCTTCTGGCATCGCCCACTTAAACCAAATCCCGTGGTTGAACAATTTTTTAGATAAGAAGGAATATTTCCGTCTCATCTCTCTAATCTTTTTTGGGATCTGCTTCAAGATGGCGACTTCCTTTTGTTGGTAAATTAACGGACCCTCCCTCTGTGCCTTCACATTTTAATATTTCTTAATGTGCCAATTATATGTATTATTTCATTTTTTCCCTATTTGAATTTGGTGTACCTATAAATTTGCTTTATATATGTTATTTGTCTTTAGCAAGAGTCAGCTTTATTAATTGTATATAATTTCCTGAAAACAATTGTGCTGGTCTATGATTTAAAAATAAATCCAGTGTTAGGGTTGTTGTAGTTTTTTTGTGTTGACCCGCCAGTCCAAATACATATTCTTTCCCCCCCCTTAATTTGCCTCATTTTTCATTTATTTTATTGTCAAGGTACATATTCATGTTTGTTCCATATTTCAGTAGGCAAGATTAATAACTTTTTCTAAAGTAAACTTACTTTCTATTCACTTCACCACATTGATTTCATTTTGGTATCTTTACCAATCTGCAGATGTTAATTTATTATGTACAAAGTGGGTTGCCTGTGTTTCAATATATCCCAAGCACTTAAAAGATTTGAATTTTTATCATAATTTTTCATCTGTAAAAATTAAATAAGAATGTCCATATGCTAAACTATTTTCAAATGGTGCAGACGCGATAGCATTTGCTGTAAATGAGTAATGAATATTGACTAAAAAATCTTTTCCCTGAACTCTGTAATTTGGTACTTCTCCATACATGCTAACTTTTGTTACTGCTGCCGTATAACTGTTATAACGGTATCAGGGGAACAATATTGCTTATCATAAAGTAATCCCTGTATCCAGCTCCTCTAATCTCATTGTATTTTATTCTATTTTTTAAATATAAGTTTTATGTCAACATCTCTACATTCATTTTGCATTGACATTTCAAGAATAACAGCATTACTGCTGGTGGTCTATCACGTTTAGTAATTGAATCAGCTTCCTTGGATCTTCTTCATAATATGATATAGCTTCTAAGCTTTTGTCAAGAATTAGTTTCTTACAGCTATGGAACTCTGTATGAATCATACAATTTATTGAAGAATAGATTTTTAATATAAGCCCGCTGCTTATTATGTATTTTCTCAGTACTATTTTCTATATGCTTCCCCACATGAACTGAAGTAGTTTTTAAAAGTGAGTTTCATATTCTATTTACAGCATATTTTTAACCAAAGATACTTAAAGAAAAAGAAATAGTTTTAAAATCTGTTTTTTTTAAATTTATAGCCTCTCTTTGACACAAAGCACAAGGCTCCTTTTCATACATACAGAAACTCACATACATATCTCCTGTCCTCCCATTTTTCCCCACAAGAGTCACATGAGGAAAGTTGAACTGACAGAGAATGATTGGCTCCACATTATCCATTGGGTGTCCATGGCCTATGGTGGACCAATCTCAACTCTTTCAAGTTCTAGTCTAATATTGCCACTACTACATCACATTATCTCTATTTATTTACAGCTAACTAGTCTTATATATTAGCCATAGAACTCAACTACAGCAAAATGCTGCCAAACACAAATGGGAGCAGGTTATTTGAAATATAGCACACTTGGCGGGGAGGAGAGGACAAAGTAGTATTTGGGCTCTATTACTATTATTGTCATCTTTCCTTTTACCTATTTTCTTATCTTATGACTATAATTTTTTTTGCTTGTATCTTATAAATATTGACTTATATTGTTTTATTTAGTATCCTAGTTTGATTTATGTTGATTGCCTAGTTAATATCCTATGATTATCACTAAGTGTTGTATCTATGATTTATAATAGTGATGATAACGGGTGCCGTCGGCCGGGCAGTGCCGGTTGGTGACCCCCAGGGGAAGGGCCTTCTCTGTGGCGGGTCCAGCGCTCTGGAACGACCTACCCCCCGAACTACGGACCACCACGGACCTCCGCCTCTTCCGCCAACGTCTTAAGACGCATTTCTTTCACCCAGCCAGCCTAGCTTAGACCCCAAGACCACTCTCATAGACTGAGTTTTAATTGATTTTAATTTTGGGGAATTTTTAGTTGTATTTTTAGCACAGGGTATCTCAAATAACCTACTATTAGATAAAGTAGAAAATTGTGGGTTAGACAGCAGCACCACCAAATGGATTCGTAACTGGCTGACCAACCGCACTCAACGTGTAGTCCTCAATGGAACTGCATCTACATGGAAGGAAGTATGCAGTGGAGTCCCCCAAGGCTCTGTTTTAGGCCCAGTACTCTTTAACATCTTCATCAACAATTTGGATGAGGGGATAAATGGGGAACTCATCAAATTCGCAGACGACACCAAGCTGGCAGGAATAGCCAACACTCCAGAAGATAGGCTTAAGATACAGAAGGATCTAGACAAACTTGAACATTGGGCACTGTCTAATAAAATGAAATTCAATTGTGAAAAAAGTAAGGTCCTACATATAGGCAAGAAAAACCAAATGCACAAGTACAGTATAGGTGGTACCTTGCTCAATAGTAGCAACTGTGAGAGGGATCTCGGAATCCTAGTGGACAACCATTTAAATATGAGCCAGCAGTGTGCAGCAGCTGCCAAAAAAGCCAACACAGTTCTAGGCTGCATCAACAGAGGGATAGAATCTAGATCGCGTGAAGTGTTAATGCCACTGTATAGTGCCTTGGTAAGGCCACACTTGGAATACTGCATACAGTTTTGGTCGCCACGATGTAGAAAAGACGTGGAGACTCTGGAAAGAGTGCAAAGAAGAGCAACCAAGATGATTAGAGGACTGGAGACTAAGACATATGAAGAACGGCTGCAGGAGCTGGGTATGTCTAGTTTGATGAAGAGAAGGACCAGGGGAGACATGATAGCGGTGTTCCGATATCTCAGAGGGTGCCACAAAGAAGAGGGAGTCAAACTTTTCTCCAAGGCACCTGGGGGCAGGACAAGGAGCAATGGGTGGAAACTAACCAAGGAGAGAAGCAACTTAGAACTAAGGAGAAATTTCCTAACAGTAAGAACAATTAACCTCTGGAACAGCTTGCCTCCAGCAGTTGTGAATGCCCCAACCCTGGAAGTCTTTAAAAAGATGTTAGACAGCCACTTGTCTGAAATGGTATAAGGTTCCTGCCCATGCAGGGGGTTGGACTAGAAGACCTACAAGGTCCCTTCCAACTCTGCTATTGTATTGTATTGTATTGTAAATTTAATTAGATTTTAATATTTGTAATTGCACTTATTTTATATGTTTGTATGTCTATATTTTAACTTCCTGTGCACCGCCCTGAGTCCCTTCTGGGAGATAGGTTGTGGTATAAAAATCAAATAAATAAAAAAATAATGAATGCATTTTATGACAATAATATTGATATTATTGGTATCACTGAAACCTGGTGGATGGATGATAACCAATGGGATACAGTTATCCCAGGCTACAAACTGTACAGGAAGGACAGGAAGGGACAAATAGGAGGTGGTATAGCCTTGTATGTCAAAGAAGAGATAAAGTCATAGGAATTGGCATATCGAGGTGATTTAGAGTCACCACTAGAAACTCTGTGGGTAAGACTATCAAGCCAAAAGAATGATCTAACAGTAGGCATATGTTATCGGCCTCCGACCCAAGCCCCCGAGAGAGACTGGCAGTTGGAGAATGTTGTAAAGGAGGCATCAAAAAAGGGAAGCCTGGTTATAATGGGGGATTTCAATTACCCTCACATAGACTGGGTGAACTGTTGTTCAGCACATGACAAAGAGATAAAGTTCCTAGATATGCTAAATGATTGTTCCCTGGAACAGACGGTTGAAGACCCAACTAGAGGTACAAGAATCCTTGACTTGGTTCTGAGCAATATACAGGATCTGGTGCAAAATGGTAATGTGACTGATCCAATAGGGAACAGTGACCACAACACAATTATTTTTAACTTAATCATAGACTGCAAATCACCGATAAAATCTAACACAGAGACCTTAAATTTTCATAAAGGAAATTTCCCGAAGATGAGGAGAATTGAAAAAGTTCAAACACTCCATGAGGCATGGAGGCTGCTCACAAAAACAATAACAGAGGCCCAATTGGAATATATACCTAAAAGGAAAAAGGGCACCGGCAGGTTCAAGAGGACTCCGATGTGGCAGTGCAGTGTGATGCACGTTGGGGCAAAAAAACCCAACCATATCTATAAACTGATGGAGTCTGAACTCCTTGCAACTAACCAGGAAAGGGACCTTGGTGTCCTGGTGGACAGCTCAATGAAGGTGTCAACCCAGTGTGCCGCAGCAGTGAAAAAAGCAAACTCATTGCTAGGGATCATTAGGAAGGGTATAGAAAATAAGTCAGCAAGTGTCATTTTGCCTCTTTATAAATCTATGGTGAGGCCCCATCTGGAGTATTGTGTACAGTTCTGGTCACCATACCTTCAGAAGGATATTATGGAAATGGAAAAGGTGCAGAAGAGGGCAACCAGAATGATTAGGGAGCTGGAACACCTTCCTTACCATCTGAGGCTGCAACGGCTGGGCCTCTTCACTCTAGAACGACGGCACCTGAGCGGTGACCTGATTGAAGTCTATAAAATCATGCACAGTGTGGACAAAGTAGAAAAGGAAAAACTGTTTTCCCTATCGCACAACACTAGAACTAGGGGGCACTCCATGAAACTTTTGGAAGCTAGACCTCAAATAAATAAGAGGAAGTACTTTTTCACCCAGAGGATCACTGGTCTATGGAACTCCCTGCCAGAAGAAGTGGTGACGGCTGTCAGCCTCGACACCTTTAAGAAAGGATTAGACGAGTTCATGGAGAACAAGGGTATCCATGGCTATTATTATGGATGCCTAAGGACACCCTCCGGGTTGGAGAGATAGGCAGGATATTTCTCAATGCCATTTGCAGGGAATCATAAGCAGGTGAAGACATCTGCTTGGGAATACCCTGAAGCAAATGGTGAGCCACTGTGTGAGACAGAATGCTGGACCAGATGGGCTGTGGCCTGTTCCAGCAAGGCTATTCTTATGTTCTTATGTAATTATAATCATATTTTTTTTTACTTGTTGCTTGTATGTACACTGAGAGCTTATGCACAAGAGACAAATTTCTTGTGTGCCCAATCACATTTCACCAATAAAGAATTCTATTCTATTTTATTCTAGACAGTGACCATAGATAGTCAGAATAACAGAATAATAAAAGAGTTGGAAGGACCTTGGAGGTCTTTTAGTCCAACACCCTGGTAAAGCTCCAGGCCCTATACCATTTCAGACAAGTGGCTGCCTAGTCTCTTCTTAAAAGTCTCCAGGGAGGAAGCATCCACAACTTCTGAAGACAAACCATTCCACTAGTTAATTATTCTCACTGTTCATTCATTTCATAGATAATCTTTTTTTCATTTCTGACCAACATAATCCTTCCAAACTCTCACTTTCTGTTTTTAAGGGAATATATTCTCACATAATGCTTCAACTTTTCACTTACAAAAGTCCAGGCTCTTACAGTATCCTTTATCTGTTGGTCCTAGTCTTTGTTCATGAATATAAATGCAGGAAAATAATAAATTCCAATTTCTTTTTCATTGTACATTAATTCCCGGGGTTTCATATTAAGCACTGTTTTGCTTTGACAGCCCTAAAATTAGTCCAATTATTTGAAGAGATGCAATAAAATGCATTAAGATATGAACCACATCATAATCAAATAGGTCTATTGATATTATTATGTTGCTGAGGTACAAGATGAGCTACATACACAACAAGCAATAATAATGTAAATTGGATACCCTCTTATGCTTGCTCCATTCCCCAGAAGGATAGACCAAGTGAGTAGAGATGGTGCCAGGCATTATTTCCATTACTTGCCAGCTCATAGGAGAAGGTGTAGATGAGTATGGGGGTTCATTAAGGTCATGGTGCCAAGGGAACTGGTGGTAAGGGTTAAAAAGTAAGAATCTCATTAATATCAATCTAAGACGATAAAAGAAGTGCATAATTTATAGAGAAGGGCATTTGAAAAGTAAACAAGCAGGAAATTCTAAATTCCATGAATATAGATGCATGCAGTTGTCCCCACTGACTTAAAATTCATTAAACAATATGCTCTTTAAATCTTTTGGAAAAGGTTTATGAGTCCCTTGTAACCACAGTCTCTATAGGGGGGTGGTGACTTCATTTGTTAATTTTCCATTCTTTAGCAAAAGAAATATGATTGTAAATTCTGTTGTGGAATAATGATTTTATACCCAGTGAACAGAGGAGGGTGATCAATAAAGAGGAAAAAAAATATTAGCTCTGCAAGACTGATGACAGGGTTAAAAAGGTTACAGTATCTATAGGTTCATAGGCAAGAATAACGATGCATCTATTTCATTGGCTATATCTACGCTATATATGGCAAAGTGTTACTTTGTTGCACATGTACATTCCCTAAATAATCATTAAAAAGATGGCTTGTCATTTTAAAAATGCTGAATTGTCATTTCCCACATTTTTGAAGCCCCCTTGACATGTGTAGTAAACTTATAGTAGGTTTTTCCCCCCCTTTATATATGACATGCTTATCTGGAAAAAAATATTGGAGGGGCTTCACTTGTTACAATTTATTTCTAGAGTTCTTCCCATAGAAATAAAAAGGTTCATGCTAAAGATTTCAAAAGTTATCTTTCTTATTTTACAAATTTGATTCCTTGTTTTCAGAGGGTTGCATATCACAGGCTTGGTCAAAATTAGCTTCAAGGTCATCCCCAAAATTTTAGTGGAGTCAATTGCTATTCATAAATGGGGGCATGTGGAAAGGTTTAAAATGTATAAATTTCTTCATTTCATGAAATATGACTATTAACCAAAGTGATTTTATTTTGGTCATATCAATCTTTTATCATTTTTACTGCCTCCTAGTGCCTCCCTTCTTCTAGCCTCACATTGCCAAGTTAGATACTGATGGCAAAATATAAACCTTTTTTAAACAAATGATCATTATTTAGATTTATATGTAGCTATAGAAAACCCTTGGCTCACACTAGGAAAACATTTTGAAACTGTAATAGGGAAAGTAGCTGCACTTACGGTACTATCACTAAAGTGTTTGAACAATTGTTTTTGTCTTGATATTTGTTCGGATTCTTCTGGATCTGGTTCAGTTTAACATTTAGGAAATTCTAGTTTGTAAAAAAAAACATTCTGCATGACACTTCACTCTGCAAAATTTTACTTCAATCCAGGTCAGTTCGACAATTTAGGCAGCATTTAAGTTGAAAAAAATATTTAAAATAAACAAATAATACAAAATCGCAGAAAGGTTAATTGCAGGCTAGCCGACTGGAAGGAGCCCAAGAAATTTCACAGACAAGCCATCCCAAGAATAGTTACGCTGTAGACCAGGGGTCTTAAAACGTGGCAACTTTAAGACTTATAGCTGGGGAATTCTGGGAGTTGAAGTCCATAAGTCTTAAACTTGCCAAGTTTAGAGACTCTGGCTGTACACCATTACATGAACTGAAGTTTTTCTTTTACTGAGCTAATCAGCCTGTGCATTATTGATACACATGCAGAGCCCAATTAAGAGATAAAATTTGATAAACCAACTCACAAGAATGGTGAGGGGTAGCTTTTATTATTTCTAGTATCTTCAAGATGTCAGAGCCCCAAAATATTGCTTTTACTATCATTTATTATCATTGAATATGAATGGTCACTATCCAAGGCAGTTGCTTAAATAAGAATTACCTGTATTTGAACAGGATGTGATGGTATTTGTGTGATTACATAATTTCCCCACTCCTTGTGCAGGTTCCTATGACTGTCCAGCCTAGTATTTTTGTACCCCTTCTCCTTTGGTTGCCCCCTGAAATACAGTATCATGTTTTGTGTTTATTTCTACTTTTTTTGTTTTACTTTTTATTAAATTGAAACTGCTTTCCTTTTTTTTTCCTCAGTGAAGGGAATAACGGTTTATCATTTTGTATCTTAGAATAAACAATGCTGCTGGCATAAGTAAAAAATATATTATTTAGATAATTTCCAACCTTTTTTCTTCAATAGGAAATGTTCCTTTTCTCTTGAAGCAGAAGAAATCTTTTACTTTTGGCACTTTGACACATCACTGACTGTTAGAGAACATGAAGCCACTGTTTACTGCTGGTTCCTGAGTGTTAAACAGCCTCCACTGCTTTTATTATACCATTAATTGTACTTAATGTAGATGCATTTGTGGTATGCTTGGCTAAACTCTGAAAATTAAGTAGAGGGTACTTTGTTATAAAATTCACTGTAATGAGCTCTGGTGGGATAGGGTCTGTTAAGTTTGAAATTACCCCAGGCCATTTCCAGAGGACTTCTTAAAAAAAATCATATCTGTAGAAGTTTGCAGCTAGATAGCCCAAACTCACATTGACATAAAAATCTACTCTTGTATGATATAAGCTGCATTAAATATGAATCTTTAAACGGCAAAACAGTTTTCATGTGGAACATATGTAATCTTTAGTGGTAAATTGACAGAAATGATGTACCATATTTCTTACTTGTGTACTGTGTTGACTGTCTCTACCATTTTAAGTGAGTGCAAGTGGTGATTGAGAGCTAGTTTGGTGTAGAGCACGGGTGTCAAACACGCAGCATCGCATTGCCATCATGTGATGTTTTGCAACATTTTTCTCTTCGCAGAGCTGGGGTGGGCATGGCCTGCACGTGACACATCTGACCTATGGGCCACCAGTTTGACACTCCTGGGGTAGAGGTTAAAAATTCAGAGACCATGAATTCCAATCCCACTTTGTGAACAAAAGCCAGCTGTGTGTTCTTGGGCCAGTCGCACTCTCTGTCTCAGCCTTAGAAAGCAAGAAGTGGTAAACAACTTCCAAAACCATTGTCAAGAAAACGGCAGGGATTTCTACAAGCAGTTGCCAGGAGTCAACAGTCACTTGAAGGTGCAAAATACAATGGTGCAATGAGTGGTGCAATGAGTGGTGCAATGAGATTTCTATAAAGAACAGTTCCAATGTGATAACAATGTATTTGTTATCCAGGTGTTGATAACAAATAAGTGTAATATGCTACTAGTATTTTTAGCCTGAAATCTTTTGATGCATTGGACTCAAACTCCCATAATTCCCACACAGTCATGTTTGCTGGGAATAATGGCAGCTATACCTGCATGGACACTACTTTGTAGAAATTGTGTCTCGGAACATCCATTTACAGCAAAGACCTCTAATACATATCAATATTATGTGTTGATATATGTAAAAAATATTCACTTGGTTTTTACATATAATTTCCTTTCCAAAAAATGTTCAAACAGGTGTGTCCATGTGTCACAAGTAGCTAAATCAGTTATGGTCTAATCAACAGTATAACTATAGTTCTGCCTCTGTTTTTAAGCATACGTGTTATTTCATTTCTCAGCTAGTGTCAAATAGTTTTCTCCATTAATCTAAATAAATCTATATACTTCATAGAAATAGGTTAGAAATTTATTCCATGAAAGTTACCAGGAACAGCATCCCTAGTTTAGTCTCACTAGCAAAGATCAAGTAGATAATCTTCCCTAATGTTAGTGTATCAATTTATCAGGGCTTGCTAGTTAAAAATTTAAGCATGTAGTAATTAGAGGCTTCCAAGCTTGAAATTCATGCACTTTTCCTTTTTTAATGGACTCAGTAGAGGCTTGTCAAGCTTAGTATTTGACTAATGCAGATTTTATACTCCTTCCTGAAAGCTTCCAAACTCAGTATGGGTGAAATCTTAAATCACTTTTTGAGCAAGGGTGTTGCTTGAGAGAGAAAATCTCTAAGAAAACCTTATAGAAGTCTCTATATTACCAAAGGCCAACCAGATGACCTATTGTATTTGTTCAAAATATTCACTATTGTATAATCACAAGAACTGTAACTATTAAATACCACATCTGTTATCCAGATGGGCTAACAAAAACTACAGCCCATCATGATTGTAGAATAAAATGAACCAGGTACCCTAGGGGGAGTTCTACATAGGGATGTGTGTGTGTGTGTGTAGTATATATAGTGTATATAGTTTACAAATGGTAGGGGGATATATACATAGAATTCCGTAATGTGTCTGAAAAGTTATGTAAGGTAAATGAAAAATGTACATACAAATAGCATTTACATTACTTAAATAGCATTTTCTGTAAGCTGTGATGAGAAATGTAAATAGCACCTCAAGTACATGGTACTATGGAATGACCAACTAAGGAATGGATGTTTAAGTAGAGTAATGTTTATTCTAAGTCAATGTTTCTGAGCAACCTCTGCAACTTGTTTTGTGAACTTCAACTCCCAGAATTCGCATCTTAAACTTGCTGTGATTGAGAAACACTGTCATAGTTTGATTTTATAGAGACATAGTTTATAGAATCATAGTTTGCTTATCTGTGGTTTATTAAATAGGTTCAGTTCAAATTTCATATTAAATAATTAAACTATAGTTTACTAACCATAGGACATGGGTTCACCAAAACACTGTAAAACCCATGGTTCATCAGAATGTATGAATGTAGACTTAACTTTATCCAAAAGCTTAATGACATCACCAGCAAGATGTTCTGCTAATTTTTCTCTGAAGTTATATTGAATATACATCAGAGAGAAGCTTATAGTAGAACCAGTTGACTTTATGGTACTTACTTGCATAGGAGGGAAGGGAAGGCTTTACTGTGCTGCTAAATATGAGTGTTAGTTTCTTTGTATTATGTCTAATATTTTTATTTATTTGATTTGTCAATCGCTTACAAGATAATAGCTATGAGAATAAATATGAATATGAATGAAATGGGTACGAATAAGTGGGGACAGCAGGACAGGCACAGTAGGCACAATGATGCACTTATGCACACCCCTTACAGACCTCTTAGGAATGGGCTGAGGTCAATAGTAGACAGTTTAAAGTTAAAGTTTTGGGGATTTCAAGATGTAACAACAGAGTCAAGTAGTGCATTCCAGGCATTGATCACTCTGTTGCTGAAGTCATTTTTTTGCAATCAAGTTTGGAGCAGTTTACATTGAGTTTGTATATGTTGTGTGCTCTTGTATTATTGTGGTTGAAGCTGAAGTAGTCATTGACGAATAAGACATTGTAGCAGATCGTTTTGTGTACTACGCTTAAATCCAACCATAGGCAGCGTAGTTCTGGGTTGTCCAAGCCAAAATTTCAAGCCTGGTGGTATAAGATATTCTTCTCGTGAAATACTTCTGGACTCGCTCAATTGTATTAATGTCTGATATACAGTGTGGATTCCAGACAGATGAGCTGTATTCAAGACTTGGTTCGGCAAAGGTTTTGTATGCCCCAGTTAGCAATACAATATTAGTGGAGGAGAAGCTTCATAAGATTAGGTTAACAACCTTTTTGGCGATGCTGTTACAGTGAGCTCTAGCACTTACACCATTTGATATGAGTACTCCAAGGTCCTTGACAGAGTGAGGGGTCATTAGTCAAGTAAAGCTAGAAAATCAGTAAAGTTTCATAGAAACTAAGTACAGTTATACTGATTACTACCTAAAACATAACCTGCTCCCCAGCTCCAATGCATCTTTTATAATGATATACAATTAAAACGTAAAAATCTCAGTGTCCAGACAAATCACATGTCAAACAATCAACCAGGGGCTCCATAAGCACCCTCCACAATCAAGTTTTTATGGGAGCGACACAGATCTCTAGATCAGGAGTGTCAAACTGGATTTCTTCGAGGGCCAGATTAGCATTGTAATTCTCCTCTGTGGGCCGGTCAGAGCAATGGGTTGGGGAGATGGAACAGATGCCTCCTGCAGCACTCTGCCGACTATGTGCTTTGTTTTTAATAAACCCAAAAGAAGACTCTGTGTCTGTGTGTGTGTGTAAATTGCTGAGGTAATAGTTTTCAAAGTATTATGAGGGTTTTCAGTATGTATGTATGTATGTATGTATGTATGTATGTATGTATGGCGAAAGACAGAATGTATGTATGTATGTATGTATGTAAGACAAAAGACAAAAAAGGGAAGCAGTTCTGCGCCCTCCTATAGTGTCACAACACCCTGGTATGCCCCAAATATGGGAGGGTGCAGAACTGCTTTCCTTTTCTGTCTTTCGGCTCACCCTAGGAGCCATCCAGCCAGAAAGCTATTTTTTCGTTGCCTTTGTTATATTTGTGTTACATGTGTGCTGATAAATAAGTAAACGGAGACTAGTATAGATCTATTTCAAGCCAATTAGCTCTCTCTAGGTATGGCTAGCTGATGAGAGTTAAATAGCTTGAAACAGATCTATACTAGTCTCCCTTTATTTATTTATCAGCACAAACGTCACACACACACTGGGGGTGGGGGGCAACGTTTTACGGTGGTTCTCCTACCTCTCCGACCGGTCGCAATTTGTGTTTGCAGGAGGGCAGAGGTTGACGCCGAGGTACCTTACTTGTGGGGTCCCACAGGGGTCGATCCTCTTGCCCCTCCTGTTCAACATCTATATGAAGCCGTTGGGCGAGATCATTCGTGGTTTCAGGGTAGAGTTCCATCAGTATGCTGATGACACTCAGTTGTACATCTCTACCCCGGACCACTCCAACGATGCCGTGGAAGTGATGTCCTGGTGTCTGGAGGCCGTGCGAGTCCAGATAGGGAGAAACAGGCTCTGACTCAACCCGTCCAAGACCGAGTGTCTGTGGCTTCTGGCGTCACGGTATAGCCAGTTGGTGCCATCTTTGGCTATTGGGGGTGAGTCATTGGCTCCTACAGAGAGGGCTCGCAACTTGGGTGTCCTCCTGGACTCCTGGCTGTCTCTGGAAGATCATATGATGGCCGTGGCCAGGGGGGCTTTTTATCAGGTTCACCTGATAAGCCAGTTGAACCCCTTTCTGGATCGTGACACTTTACGCACGGTCACTCAAGCCCTCGTCATCTCCCGCCTGGACTATTGCAACACACTCTACATGGGGCTTCCCTTGAGGTGCACTGGAGGCTCCAGTTGGTTCAGAATGCAGCTGTGCGGGGGATTTTGGGAGCATATAGGCGCTCCCATGTGACATCTCTCCTGCGTGAGCTGCACTGGCTGCCTGTGGCTTTCCGGGTGCGCTTCAAGATATTAGTGACCATCTTCAAAGCGCTCCATGGCAAGGGACCTGGCTATTTGCAAGACCGCCTCCTGCTGCCAAACACCTCCCACCGACCAGTGCGCTCCCACAGAGAGGGCCTCCTCAGGGTGCCGTCGGCCAGGCAATGTCGGCTGGCGACCCCCAGAGGGAGAGCCTTCTCTGTGGCAGCCCCTGCCCTCTGGAATGACCTACCCCCTGACCTACAGACGACCACGGACCTGCGCCTTTTCCATTGGGCCTTGAAGACCTATCTATTTCGTGCGGCCGGCCTGTCGTAGTTTTAAACTGTTTTAGTAGGGGTTTTTAGCAAGGGTTTTAAGGACAGGCCGCCCTGGGTCCTAACAAGGAGAAGGGCGGGGTATAAATTCGAAATAAATAAATAAATAAAATTATTTAATATATTTTAATGTATTTTATGTTTTGTATTATTCATTTTTATTGCTGCCTGTACACCGCCCTGAGTCCTGAAAGGGAGAAGGGCAGTATACAAATCTAATAAATACTAATACTAATACACACACACACCCATAAATCCTTATACTAACATTTAAAAAGTCTGCTAGCAATAACATTATGTCTCTAACATACAGTGCAGTATATTTCAGGAATGCATGTATTGTATCCTGCTTCATGTAGATCCTGCAGTTTTTGACATACTTGTGGCATACAAAAGCCCTGTGGATGAATGGAGCATTAGATTGGAAGTAATAAGGTTGTGCCTGACTTACCTCAGCATTTGTAGCAGATGTTACAAATGTCATAAACATGAACCTTAGGGATCAGGGGAAAAAATCAAGACAACAGATTTAGACTTTTTTCTTTACAAGCTAGTGCAGTCTGATGCTATATAGTGGCACTCTGACTTGATGTTAATATCCTGTCCTTTTTCCCTGGACACTGTTGTATGAGAGCAGAGAAAGCTTTCCTAAGCAAATATGCAGTTTCCACAGGCAACTTAAACTGAGAGCTGAGAGCTTTTTTCAACAAACCAAAAGAAGAAAGGATTTTCTTGACCATGTTTGTTTTATGCTTGATTATGGGGATTTGGGTTCATGGAGAAAGATCTTGTAAGGAAAGAACACCATTTGTTGTCTTCCAGCACAGCCACATACCAACACAAATTATTTTCTGGCAATTCTAGTTAATTGAAAGTAATGTGCTGTGTGGTTCATTTTGCCACGCCTGGAGTAAACAGTTAAAACATTTATGTAGGGATGTGTTTTAATATTTTTATAGACAGGAGAGCATAGGCAGTCAGGATGACTGGATTAGCACATGGTTGATGGCAAACCCAGCCTTCTCTTTTTCCTTACCAATTTACCCTGTCTTCTCCATGATCATTGCAAATCAAAAGTATGTAACATTGAATTCAGTAAGGTTTACTTCCAGGTAAACCATATTGTAAATTTATATATGCCTAGACAAGAGTCCCTCTGGGATTCAGTCAAATTAATTTTTAAAGGTGAAAAATCATTAAAAACTCTTCCATGCTCTGTTTCTCTCGAGCTTCACAGTGTCTCCAACCCAACTACACAGCATTCCTCTGCATTAGTTCTAAGGCCTGGTGTTTTGTTTTATTTTTTTGCACCTACTAATGTGTCAGGGAATTTGCACAGTGGATATCCAAATGGAATCAGAGACACCAACATGAACTTGCAGTTTTTATATATATAATGATTCTCACAGCTCCTGTTCAGGGTCCCTTTAAGGGGAGGAGACTTAACGTCTTCCCTCTCTGCCCTTCGACTCAACCCAGAGTCATCCAGACAGAGAACCAAATTAGATTACTGTTACTGTGTGACATTTTTTAGATATGTGTTAGATTTTTTAAGGGTATATCCTGTATATATATACAGTATATACATTTAATAAGATAGGCAAACAGGAGCATTGACAGGTAAATTCACACAGCAGGACTATCATGAGGTAAATTACAAAGAGCACACATAGCATGCAGAAGAAAAAAATACGGGAAACAAGGAAACTCCCCCTTTTCATTCCCAGCAACCAATCACAGCTCAAGTTACCTCGTGTAGTGGTCAGCTTTCTTTAACCGATTAGCTATATCTGTGTGTGCTTACTCATTGTCCAATCCTTCACTGCTCCAGATATTAAAATTTAAATATCTTAACATAATGTTTTGTAAACATATTTAATATCATAGGAATGGAATCATATTTCAGGGCATTGAAAACTCTTTTTGTTGCCTTAAATCAAAGTTTTTGGCATCATTTTTTAAAAAAAAATACTTTTATCCTTACGTTAATAAATGACCCCATGTTAAGTATAGCAAACAACAAGAAATACACTTGTATATATCACCTTGATTTCCTTTCTGAAATCAAGATGACAAAGTGTTGGATTTAGAGCATTCAGCTTCCCTACGTTTCAGGGTAATACATTACTTCAGCAGGAAATTTGTTGCTCGATATAAAAAGTGCAATGTTTCCTGTAAAGAAATTAAGAGGAATATCTAAAATGCTACATTTCCAAACCAATATCCCTTGTCTACTCTTAGTGGATGTCATATGTCTTTTGGCACTGGTAATGCAAATGCCTCTTACAAATCATTTCTCTAAAATTTCTTCTCACTAGATTTATCAATAATCAGAGGCTGATTCCAAAAAAGAAACCCACTGCTTCAACGATGGGATTCCCTTACCTTCCCTACCAGTTCACAAATGTGAGCGCACACACGCACCACTCGGAGGTGCCACATCTGTGCATGCACATCGCTTACTGCACATCTGCAATGATCGCGCATTATATCAGGGCAGAGTCTCCTGCAGTCGCCACTACTAGTTCACCCAAACCAAAGAGAACTGGCTGAATGCCACCTATGCACTGCTTTCAGCAGCAGATACTGAATAGATTGGCCGAGGTTCATCGTTGTTATGTTTGCCATTAAGTAATGAGTGTTGTCACTGGGTTCACTATGTGTAAAATAAGAGCTTTTGCAAAAAATATTTCTTCTAGTGATACAGTAAACTTGCAGATATAGAAGATTTATTCCAATCTAACAATTTCTTGCAGGCCTGAGGGCATATACCCTGAGCTCTCTTGTTTACAAGATTTTGTCTGTTTACTGGCAAGAAAGGACCAGTTAATGTACTAACAATTCTCCTGCATTGAATTGGAAGGCCACACGTGTATTTGAGTTTTGTATTAAAAGGATTATCTCTGCTGATATTGACAGCCATAAAGGAAGCTTTTTTGTGATATCTAATTTTGTTTCTGGAGATAGGAAGGTACTTCATTGCTGCCTATATATTACTTCATGCTACATTTTGTGTATAGCTGCATATATTAGTATTATAATCTTTTACATTTCAGCGTGTACCTGCCTAATAACAAAAGCTCTTTTTTCTGATAGCTTATATATATATGTGATGTGAACCATAGGGGCTCTTCCATTACAATAAATCAAGACATATGAGTGTAACATGGTTCATTTTTGTATGTTCTTTAGCATTGTTAGCAATATTAGTGCAATTCCTTATTATAACATATTTATACATTTAGAACTATTGGATGATTTGTAAATTTGGCAGTACTTGCTTTTGATTAATTTCCTTCCCTCCCCCCCACTAAAATGTAACAACTTTAGGAAATTAAGTAAGGAATGTGTAGAAATAAATGTTTATCCATAGCATCTAAGAAACAGTTTCAGTAGCCATCTCAATGTATTTTGTGCAAACAAACTGCAGAAAAGATGGACTTGCAGCAGAGGAAACCAGAGGCACAGGGAAGACATTGTATTTTTTTTCTAACCTACCATCACAACTTTGTTACAGCTCCATGAAACCTAGGCTTGGCAGAGACATTCTGCATTTTTTCCCCTGTCATTTCTCATTCACCTTGATGAAAGAGAATTTGCTTTAGAAATGATTTCAAAGGAGAACAGCTTTTGGCAAAAATCCAGGTGCTACTTTTTTGCATTAGATGACCAAATGGTGTGTGTGCGTGTGTGTGTGTGTAAGTGTATGTATGTATGTATGTATGTATGTATGTATGTATGTATGTATGTATGTATGTATGTATGTATGTAAAGCTCATAAGGGAGGAGGGCCTGTGGCTTAGTGGCTAATACAACTGCCTAATATGTAAATACAGCCCGGGTTCTAATCCCAGTAAGGGTATGGCTAGCTGATGAGAGCTAAATAGCTTGAAATAGATCTATACTAGTCTTCCTTTATTTATTTATCAGCACAAATGCAACACAAAAATGGTTTCCTGCCTGGAAGGCTCCTAGGGTGGAGCTGAAAGGCAAAAAGGGAAGCAGTATGCTCCCTCCCATATTTGGGCATACCAGGTGCTTTGACATAAACACACACACATACACACACTTATGTCTTTTCCTTCATTGTATAGTCATTTCTCCAGTAGCCTGCCATCTTTCTAGTTACTCACATTTCAATTCTATTCCAAGGGAAGAAATTACGAGAAAACCTGTTCCACTCAGATATCAGTATCAGTCCAACTATCTCTGTTAAGAAAAAGAGCTTCCTTTGAGAAATTGTGGAATAATTTCTCCTCTTCCAAGAAAAAAGGAATATAGATAATTTTATTTTTCCCAAAACTTATCTTTCCATCATGTCTTTGTCTCATTTTTTCAAGAGAGGCAGTAGCTGTTGTTTAAAAATACAATATAAGGCTGCAATAAAGAATTTCACCCAAATTAGGGCAAAAGATGCTGCATTCTCAATTGTTCTTCACCGTTTATTAAAACATTTAAATTGCAGCGATAGGAGAGTTAAGAATCACAATCTTAACAAAGGAATTTTTTTTAAAAAACACAAGCAAATTTTATAATTTAATCCATACCAGAAGAAAAACAAGAGACATACATTGGCAGATATTTGGTGTTGCCATAAACAGCAGAGGAGTTCTTATTTATGATCATATTGTAAATGAGGAATTGATAATTCACATACATTGGACTGATATTTCCCATGTCAGAACCATATATTTGATGTTCCTAAAGTTTGGCTTGCAAGATTGGACACATTCCTTCTTATTTTAATATATAAAAATATTTGATAACCATACTATTTGCACTGAAGATATTACCTAGTTTGGTAATGTTGTTTTCTGCAACTTTAGAGCTACAGATATTCTCTTTTATCAGTACTGTACTATTGTTTGGGTTTCTTCTGTATTTTTATTTCCTGCAGTCCTAAAACTATTTTTGACAGTGCTGTCATTGAAGTTTGAAGTACTTCTTCAAACAAAGGTTAAAGCTGTTTTATAGGATATATTTTTATTAACTTTTCAAGGTTATAATTTTCTGAGTTCTATTTTCCCCTAAAAAATCATTTGATAGAATCAAGCTAATAAAAAACTTCAGGCTTTTTTTTTCTGTTAATTTTTTTTCATAGGTGGATATATTGCTCAACCAAGGAAAGATGCTTATAGATGCTCTGTTTCTCTTCTATAACTGATCAATATAACAATAGCAAAATATGTATGCTTGAGTATAATCATTCAACTTTGCATCAAGTTCGGTAAATTCTGGAACTTGTGTAAATTGATTTTGATTATGGAGATACATGTGTAAGTGACCTGTGTCCGGAATATTGAACAACCTTTGAATACAGTCTTCCACAGAAAGAAATAAAGTGGACAATTAGTGTTCCTTGTTCTTCATAGAATTATAA
This sequence comes from Rhabdophis nuchalis, assembly GCA_039707465.1. NCBI lineage: Eukaryota > Metazoa > Chordata > Lepidosauria > Squamata > Natricidae > Rhabdophis > Rhabdophis nuchalis. The sequence continues at coordinate 79,005,799 of CM077643.1, read as the reverse complement.
TTTTTCCCTAATTATAGTTTTTCAAATGTTAAGACTGTAGAAAAATATTAATGAATAATAATAATCATAACGTAAATTGGGATGCATTGTGACTAAATGTGCAGAGATTGCAACATAATCCCTTTTTTATTCAGTTATAGGTGCCCAGCGCAGGAGAAGCCCCAGTGCCCTTGCCACTGACGTATTTGAGTCACATTTGGGAAGTCACATTTTACAGGTAAAAGCATTGGCTATGCAAAAATAAAACAACCAAAAAAGTTTAACATGTTTTTTAGTAGTAAGATATAGAACACCTTTCAAATATTTAGATATTGCTATTACTATTGGAGCCTATACAGTGAGGGTTTGTTTGCATATTCTTTTTTTCCCAGTGAATGGTTAAGAGAATGTTAATGAGAGAGGGAGGGCAAATATTATTTGTACTGAAATAATTTAAAACTCAGCACATTAGTTGTGCAATAGATGTTGGTTTCTCAAAATGTCTGTATATATTTAAGTATTAATTATTTTGTGAAAAACATTTTTTTAATCTTGTTCAATTGTAGATTTTTATTTTTCTCCTCCTATTGTTTTTCAGCACTATTGCTTCAACTGTTGTATTCATTGTGATATTTATATTCCTTTAAAAGATAACATGCCTTTAACACTTTAGATAAACAATGTAGTGTTCCTCCAAATTTCTTTTAGTAGTATATATTGAAGACATTATCTTGACAAATGTTGTGCATCAGCCATGTGTTTTCATGTTGCTTACAAGATTCCTAGTGGAATCTCATTTGGATCACTTTGCATCCAGAAGAAAATATTACTTTAAGTTAAAAAGCAAAGGACTGAATTCAGGTGCTCTCTGAGTTTCAACTCTCAACTCTTTGAGTATTCTATCCTTGTTTGATAAGGTCCCTATTGTTTGTTGCTATATTTTTGGTGACTTGTTGAACAATAATTGGCAAAATGATTAGCAAAGTAAATTTCTCAAGAAAACCAGGATGATTGTAATGATTGTTATTTATCTAATTGATGGATTTCTTATGCCTATGATCTTGGTAAACATTTATCTGGAATAGCTTTATTTTGTGTGTGTTCATAAAAATATTTTGCATACATTTCAAAAATTTATCCTGGTTTTATTTGAATGTGATTTGATACAATTTTACAGTCTGTTCTGTAGGAGGAGGAAAGGAGATGTTTGATTTATTATCACTAGTAATAATAATGACTATGCAATCAACTATAACAATAATGACCTTTAGCATCATCCAACAATAACATCTGCCTATCCCAAGTCCTTGGGAAGGAGTTAAAGAGGGATAAAAATGCCAAATCCAGTCTAAACATCTGGCTGACTGTGGGATGAATCATAATATAATTAAAAATAATGTGAGAGGTTGGAAAGCACATAAAATCCTGTACATAAAATCATAATTTATTATTTAATAAATGTATATGCCATCCACACTTGCTTGATAGTTAGATGGACAGCATATACATTTAACAAATAAATAACAATTTATTTATAATAAATAAATAACAAAAAGAGTTCTCCTGACTATGACTGTGCCATCATTATTTCCTTACAAGTGTTGCCCCCAGTAGCTTTGGGTCTTGGTATCCTTTGATAGACTTCTTCATGAATGTATCCAATCTCCATTTAAAGCCATCTAAGTTATTTGAAAGCAGTTTGGTGTAGTAGTAAAGGCAGCAGGCAAGAAATTGAGAGTCTTTGACTTTTAGTCCTGCTTGATCACAAAGCCAATTGGGTGATCTTGGCCAGTCACTCTGTATAGTTGATATCACTGCAACATAGTGATACATTTCATAGGTTAATTGTATGTTGTGTGAAGGAGTTCACTTTGTCTGTTCTGAATCTTCTTCCATCCCGCCTCATTGGATGACTCCTGGTCCTAGTGTTTTGAGAAAGTTTTATGTGTGCCTTGTAGTCCTTAATCACCATTGTTCACCATTCGTGTAAGCTGCAGGCTCCAAATATTCTAATGCTTTCTTAGAAGAAAAACATTGGGGGTATCTTTTCATTTCATTTTTCATTAGGGATGCAGTGACTCAGTGGCTAAGATGATGAGCTTGTCGATCAGAAAGGTCGGCAGTTAGGCGGTTTGAATCCCTAGCGCCACATAACAGAGTGAGCTCCCTTACTTGTCCCAGCTTCTGCCAACCTAGCAGTTTGAAAGCATGTAAAAATGCAAGTAGAAAAATAGGGACCACTTTGGTTGGAAGGTAACAGCATTCTGCATTTAGTCATACCGGCCACATGACCACGAAGTCGGCTTTGAAATGGAGATGAGCACTGCCCCGTAGAGTTGGGAATAAGTAGCACATATGTGCAAGGGGTACGTTTACTTTTACCTTTACCTTTCATTTTGATTGCTCTCCTTTGAATTTTGCTCAGCTTCTTTTCCAAATATGGTGACTTGAACTGTACATGATATTCCAGATGAGGGTATCGCAGAGACATTACAATGTGGGCTGTTTTCTTTTTCAATCCACTTCTGATGCTCATTAGCATGGACTTTTTCTCATTCATGGCTGCTGCTGCTCAGTTGACATCTTCATTAAGCAACCCATTATGACCCCATCAAGATAATTTTCCTGGTTAGTTACAGACTGCTCAGCTCCAGTTAGTGAAAAATAGCTGGTTGATCCCCAGCATATAAATATAAATGTTTTATATTTACATTGAAGCACATTTGCCATTGGGTGGATAATTCATTTAGTTTAAAAGAGATCTGTCTGGAGCACAATCACTTGATCTTCACAAGGTTTGGTACCATCCAGAAAGTTGGCCATGGATAATACTTACTCATTAGTCAGGATTGTTTGCGAACAAGTTAAAAAATACTTCCCAGATCTTGAGAGATTTCCTTTATTGAGGAAACAGAAATTTCATTCCTGTCCTTTGCATTCAGTTAGGAGTCTATAAGAGAATATGTCTTTTATAGACTCCTAAGTTTACTCAAGAGCTTTTGATGGGCATCAAAGTTTGTTTGAAAATCCAAGTTTACATTGTTGGTACCATGTCCCTGAGAAAGTCAGTACAAGCTTAAGTATGTACCCTGTATCTTTTGTAGTAAAGAGATGCAAAGAATTTGTTTCGTTTCTTTGTGTGACAGAAACAAATTATATAATCAAAGCAACAATTGAAGTCAGCTATCTTTGGGTCAAAGGAATATGACTCAATAACATAACAACAGGAAAAGGAATTGTCACATACAGTATAACTGAAAAACTCTGATTAAATTCATGGTAGGAAGAGTTTGTTGAAAATAAAGTAATTAACCAATATACACTTTTTTCAGTTTTCCTGACTTTGTCTTCACTGTCAGGTAAAATTTATTAACCATAGCTAAGAAAAAAATAATTTGAAAATATAGTTTCATGGCATTTATTTTGATTATTCTATGAAAATAGATTAATGTATTGATGCAAAAATAGGCAATCTGAATTGCAGCCTTTTTCTTTATGAAGTTGTATAAAGACTTAAGATTACAATGAAGACATTGATTGACCTCATCCTTTTAATATAATCAAGAATGACCAGAAAATGTAAGATTAAATATGGGGAAACTAAAAGTGAGACAATATATTTGCATATGCAAATTAGCTTAATTGATCCTGCTTGCCTCTACAGGGATTTTTCATTACAAACTGGAGTGCTACATTGTTCAGCTCATATTGAGTAATTTAGTAACTAATGAGACCAGTTTGCACTAATTTGCATATGATAAATGAGCTTAATTGCAGTAAATAACTTGGAGGCATAATTACTTAATTTTCCTGTGTTGCATGGCTTTTAAGTTCACATATGAACAACTCAAGATAATTCTGCATATTTAAATGTTGCATTTTGAATGTCTTAAACCAAAAGGCATATCTTAGAATGTTATACTGTAAAACAATCAAGTGAAGTTTACTGTAAATTGTAGACATTATGAAGTGTTGATCTTTGGATGATTATGATTTTATACACCACTATAACCTTGCTAATGACTACACATGTGGCAAAAGTACAATGGTGCTTAAAAACCAAGATATTATTTACGTTGGCATGATTCATGTATCTGTAAAGTAATACTTTGGTATATCATACATTATGAGTGCTAAGTAAGAGAAATAACCATTTAGAAAATTGTTTGAAATTATGAATAAAAGTGGGACACAAAGATAATGTTCCTATCTGCAATCTAGATTCTAGACAATTATCATAAAACCTAGGTAGGAGTAAATGAATTTATTACACAACTAAATACAATATAGAGGTTACAGCATATGTGATGCATTCCCTTCCTTTAAGGAAAACAGAGAATTAAAAGATGCTTTAATTTTTTTGAATATTATTTAGTATAACATGTTTAACATGCTCCTTCCCAGTGCTTTGCTTTTCAAGGCTTGAGTTGATGAACAGGATGCTATCAGTGAGGGCTAAAAGAAGCACCAAAGATGAAAATTTACCCTCCCTCTCTCCTTCCTTCTCTTGCTTTCTTGCTTTTTATCTCTCTTTTCTCTTTCTCTCCTCCCTCCCCCTTTTGCTATCTCTCTCTCTTCCCCTCCTTCCTACCTTCTATCCCACCATCCCTCCCTCCCTATTATTTAAAAAGTGCATTTCAATAAAATGTGAGTTTCTACAAGAATCTGTATATTGGATTTCCCAGGGAGCAAGTATAAGGAGTCTATCAGAACTATGCATGAACTGTGGAGTACATTGCACAGTCCTTGTAAATAATTGCCTCAGAACAATCCTTCTCCTGGAAGTAGTTTGTTTGTTGAATCACTATCCTCTCATTCCACTAAATTTGAGCACAAGATAGCTAACAATAATGACATTGAGCCAAGGTAGCTAATGATAATAAAACAATTAATATGGAAGCAAATTACAATTGAGCATAAACAGTTTTTTAAAAAAACACAATGAAAACATATTAATATAAAGAAAGAATAGCAATTAAATCCATCTCAGCAAATTAATCAGTTTCCACAGTAAGTGCTTCCTGAGTGGTTTTGTGTGCAGGTAAAATACAAGAAAATGGAGCCACCACACAAACAAAACCAATTGCCATTCCTGAAACTTAGAACTTGAGACGATTCCTATGAAAGAGTGTTTTTCAACAAGAGTGAACATAAACCATATACAGTTTTATAGTCAAAAACCAGCATTTTATATTGTGCCAAAAAACCTCAATATCCAGTGATGGTTATCTATTTATTTAAAATAATTTTTTAAATCATTCTCTACACTATGTACTGTAAGTCTGAGCAGCTGACAACAAATAGATAATTAAATAGAAAATAAAATAAAAACTCAGGTGTCTTAAAATCCATATAACCTGGCCCTTTGCCACATACTGTATTTTTGGGAGTATAAGACGCACCTTTTTTCCTCTAAAAAGAGCCGAAAATCTGGGTGCATCTTATACATCGAATACAGCATTTTTGGCCTCCTGAAACCCCGCCCCTTCACCAAAATGGCCACGTGCGTACTCTTTTGGAGGCTTCCAGAGAGCTCCTGGGGGCTGGGGAGGGCAGAAATGAGCAAAAAACAGGGCATTTTTGCCCCCCCCCAGCCCCCAGCAGCACTCTATAAGCCTCCATAAGGCTACATATACAATTTTTTTGACCAAAAATCGGCCCGTTTTCGCGATAAATGTGCCATTTTTCTTCATTTTTGACCCCCCCCCCCAGGGGCACTCTGCAAGCCTCCCAAAGGCCGCTCAGAGTTGTTTGATAGTGAGATGGGTATCATATAAATTTAATACAGTAAATAATTTCTTTTCTTTTTACTTTTCACTTAATAAAGTAAGCTGCTATAACAATCCATTGCCAAATTTCATTTAAAATGTAGTTAATAATAATAATAATAATAATAATAATAATAATAATAATAATAATAATAATAATAATAATAATAATAATAATAATAATAATAATAATAATAATAATCGAATTTATTAACCGCTCCCTCTCCCCACAGGGACCCGGGGCGGTGCACAGGGAAAAATAAAACAATAAGAACAATAAATACAAAAGTACATAACTTAAAACACAATTAAACAATTTATCCCGTGCTAAAATTATTGACTAAAATCCCATTTAAAAATACATTTGAAATCTATAGACAGAGAGACTATCCAAGGCCGGCCAGTCGAAAAAGATGGGTCTTCAGTTTCATACGGAAGGAGCGGAGGTCCGTGGTCGTTCTGATATCGGGGGGAAGGTCGTTCCAGAGGGCCGGGCCCGCCACAGAGAGAGCCCTTCCCCTGGGCGTCGCCCGCTGACAAAGTCTAGTGGACGGCACCCGGAGAAGTCCCTCTCTGTGGGAGCGAATAGGCCGTGAGGATGTATGGGGCAGAAACCGATCCCGCAGATAGCTAGGTCCCGAGCCATGGAGCGCTTTAAAGATGATAACTAACACCTTGAAGCGCACCCGGAAGACAACAGGCAGCCAGTGCAGCTCGCGCAAGAGCGGTGTAACGTGGGTGAACCTAGTGGTCCCCATAATTGCTCGCGCGGCTGCATTCTGAACTAACTGAAGCCTCCGGGTGCACCTCAAGGGAAGCCCCATGTAGAGAGAGTTACAATAGTTCAGTCGGGATGTCACGAGGGCATGAGTGACTGTGCGAAGGGCGTCCCGATCCAATAGGGGGCGCAATTGGCGAACCAGGCGAACCTGGTAAAACGCCCTCCTGGCCACGGCTGTCACTTGCTCTTCCATAGACAGCCGGGTATCCAGGAGGACACCCAAATTGCGCGCCCCATCCACAGGGGCAAGATGTTCGCCCCCTATGGCCAGCGTTGGAGAAAGCTGGTTGAATCGGGCAGCCGGAAACCACAGCCACTCGGTCTTGGTCGGGTTGTGCCTGAGTCCGTTACTTCCCATCCAGATCCGCACGGCTTCCAGGCACTGGCACATCACCGCTACGGCATCGTTGGGGTGGTTTGGGGTAGATATGTACAGCTGAGTATCATCAGCGTACAGATGGTACTCTACCCCAAAACCACGGATGATCTCACCCAGCGGCTTGGAGCCAGCCTCGTGTCACCTCCCAGGATGCCAGTACAAGCCAGGAGGGACACGGGTCCAATAAACATGTGGTGGCTCGCAGTCGCCCACGTAGCCTGTCCATATCTTCGGAAGCAACGGAGTCAAACTCCTCCCAAACAAGATCTCTCTCGTGGCATCCCACTGGGCCATGAATGGGGGCTAGCTCACTCTGTATCTGAGCGGTTTTCTCCTGCAGAAAAGTCACAAATTCCTCTGCTCTACCCTGTAGCGGGGCTTCCCGCTCCCTCTGTTGAAGGAGGGAGCGGGTCACCCCAAACAAGGCGGCAGGGCGGTTTTCTGTGGATGCTATGAGAGTGGCACAATGATGACGTTTGGCCACTCTCAGCGAATGTCCAAATGCAAATGTCCCTAGGAAAAGTGCTACATAATAATGTAATTTTTATCTCACAGATGTACTGGGGTAATAAAATAAATGTCCTGATTGGTCTGTAGCAGTTATATACGTATATATTTTCTATACCAACTTGCAAATTTATACTAAACCAGAATTAGGATGTTTTATTCATTGATTTATTTTACTTTTACTATTTTTCTCCCAAATACATTATACTTTCTGAATAAGTAGTCTGATCACTATAAATTACGGCATTATCCTCTTATGTCCTTTGTTGCTTAGTTTTATAGAGCCAGTCATGTGTTAAAACTTTAAATGACCTGGATACTGACTATCTCATGAACTGCATCTCATACTATTAACTTAGATCACCAGGGAACAGGTTCATATTAAGAGGCAGTTTTAGAGCTCCTTCTCTAGTTGACAGAAAACAGGGCGGGGAAGCAAGTGGGGGGGGGGGGGGTTAAAGTGAAAGCAGTATTGCAATGTATTCTGGAATTTACAGCACAATGCTGAATTGGTCATTCTGACACTAGTGGTTAGCATTTCGGAGAGAGTCTTCTGTGGCCCTTAAACTATGCAGCATACAGCTGGAGGTGGTGAATTGGAACTTCACTTTTTCATTGTACAGAAATATGGCAAAGTCCCATCTTCTTCCACTATGATTTTATTAACCATATTAACATTAGCAATATTGACATTTGTGTGTGTGTGTGTGTGTGTGTGTGTGTATGTACTGTGTCATATTGCATCCCTACAAATCTTGAAATTTTCCCACTGTTCTTTTTAATGATCATTTTCATGGCATTTGAAAGGCAGTCTGAATGTAAGAGACAGATGTACATATACTTGATTTGTTTACAATGCTATATCTGCATCTGCCTATTTATTTCATTCTAGGATGTGGTCCCCTGAAACAATCTTAATAAAACTGGTATAAAACCCCAAAGTTTATATTGTGCATATAAAACCTCTATTTATATCGGGCATAGTTTGAATGTTATATACTGTGATCATTACTCAGTGGATCATCTTGCTTTTAAAACACGGCTTAATTCTTCTTATATGAAGCATAGGAAAAATTACAGTTTCATTTTACCTGGATTAGGGTTCCCAAAGTGGTCAATATTAACCTTAAAAGTTGATGGGACCAACCTTTGTTGTTATTCATTGTTCTATTACAATGGCTCCATGGCTCGGGACCTAGCTATCTGCGGGATCGGTTTCTGCCCCATACATCCTCACGGCCTATTCGCTCCCACAGAGAGGGACTTCTCCGGGTGCCATCCACTAGACTTTGTCAGCGGGCGACGCCCAGGGGAAGGGCTCTCTCTGTGGCGGGCCCGGCCCTCTGGAACGACCTTCCCCCCGATATCAGAACGACCACGGACCTCCGCTCCTTCCGTATGAAACTGAAGACCCATCTTTTTCGACTGGCCGGCCTTGGATAGTCTCTCTGTCTATAGATTTCAAATGTATTTTTAAATGGGATTTTAGTCAATAATTTTAGCACGGGATAAATTGTTTAATTGTGTTTTAAGTTATGTACTTTTGTATTTATTGTTCTTATTGTTTTATTTTTCCCTGCGCACCGCCCCGGGTCCCTGTGGGGAGAGGGAGCGGTTAATAAATTCGATTATTATTATTATTATTATTATTATTATTATTATTATTATTATTATTATTATTATTATTATTATTATTATTATTATTATTAGTTAAAGTAGCATTTATTAAGTTATATTCATATAATGATAGAGTGGGAATCAATGAACATCTTGAAACTTCATGAAGGGATTAATGAGTTGAAGAGTTTGAGGAACCCTAGCCTAGGTAGCATGGTTTGGATATATTAAGGACATGTTTTCTTTTCCAAATTGCTTCAGAAATGTGTTTGTTGCTCAAGATTAATATATTCAGTGAACAATATGAGGCAGATCTGGACATTTTGCAACCACAGGCCACAATCGGCTCTTTTGACAGTTCCTCCCCACCCTGCAGAGTCAGTACTGGTGGCAGCTCTCCACAACAGTCCCTGTTTCTCATGTGGCCCCCTGGGAAAATTAATTGCCGACTCCTGCTGTTGGGTTTTGCCTGTTTCCTTGTTGTATTCTCTCTTCTACGATTCAAATTTGAAATAGTTTTAAATACAGACTTGATGCAGCACCCTTTTCAACCTGTGTTTTATGCGGCAACCATGTTGCATATCGTTTCAGCAGTGGTTGATACTGTCTGAAAGGAGATTTCCATAATCAAATCTATATTACATCAGACCCAAGGAATAGAAATGGGAACTATTTGCAGCCTCTTCGATTTTCTTGTTTTCTTATTCCCTGCTACATCAACAATGCTGCATTTATGGAAACTTCATTAGGTGTTGATTTTGCCCTGCAAACATCTGTAGATTACTTAAAACATTGACAATGTAAAATCATTTATTATTTCCTCAAAAAACAGATTTTATATGGCATAGAAATTGGGAATATTATTTTAGAATGATTAAAATGTTATAATTTCTGGATGCATACTTCCTTTCTAAAAATCTCAGTTTTCAGAAATAACACATAAATTAGAAACTGTAAATTTAATGTGTATCTTAATTTTCAAATTATTTAGCAGATACCATATTAATTTGTAGACATGCTGAAAGTTTTAGGTGCCAAAAAATAAGTTTGGCTTATCCACAGATGGGCTTATCTGCAAGTATACATAGCAATGCTTCTTTTTAAGTTCCGGTATTTTCTGTATATATTCGTGAATAAGCCCATCTGCAGATAAGCTGACCCTCAAAATTTTGAGCAGAATACTATGAAAAAATGCAGATCAGCTTATCTGTAATTAGCATATTTTTCATGGTGAAAAATTTGAGGATCGGCTTATCTGCAGATGGGCTTATATGAGGGTGTATATGGTAATTAGATAGAAGCAGAACATGTGATACTTTAGGCAATTCTGAATCATAGAACACATTTCTTTGGACCCAATTCTTGTCTTCTGGTTATGACAGTAAAAGTTTCCATCGCCATTGGTCCTCTGTTATCAGTGCCTAACCTTAGAAAGGAAAGAGGCACGCTCTATGGTAGATTGAAGATGCTATTAAATTTGCTGAACCCAGTGCCCTCTTACTTCCCATATTCTTTAAAAAGGGAAGGTACTGGCATTTCTGGACCTAGTGTAGTAAAATTATCTTCCTTAAGACCTAATGGAAAACTGGAATGAATTTGGGGATTAAAAAAAAAACTCTAAGCAAACTTCCCCAAACTTTCTGCTTCCTAGCACAAGGTTAGCAGATCTTTGAAACTAGTAATAGACAATTCCCAACCATATCTGCCACCACTTGGATTTTTTTTATTTAAATGTTACTATGGGTGCCTTATATCCCCTTTACTTCTTAAAGATTGTTCGGCTTGTATTATTTACAAAACTATTATTTAATTCCCTTATGAAAATATTAGTTGGCTATTTGTTTATTTATTTAATTGAATTAATTTTAATATTCAGTGAAGATTCTGAAGCAATATAGATGCTGTGCTTTCTGTATATGCAACCTAATAAGTCCAGTTTTCCTTCCACGAATATCTGTAGTTTCTGTATTATTTATGATAAACATGGGGAATGATCCTAGAGACTATTATCTAGGTCTTTGCCATGATATTTTGATGTACAATATTGAAATTCTGAAAATAAATAAGGGATGAAGCGATGGGAAACAGAAATGTCTTATTAATGGGATTCTTCTTTATGTAGATTTTGGCATCTTGAATATTGACTAGATTTTCTTCTGTTCAGCCTCAGTGTTTATTTGCTCATGTAAAATAGAACAACAAAGATGCTCTAAAGGTATTTGCAAATGTCTTTTAACACTGCCTTTCAGAAGTGGAAAAATAAGTAGAATACTGAAACATGATTCTGAAGCAGCTTGACAAAATATGGATGGTGTAAACTCACTACAATTAAACTTGTAGCACACCTGTTCTAGAAAATTTAGCCATTTTTAAAGAGTTTTTTTGAGATATCAAAACATACTATATGGGTTCCATATAATAGAAAGATGTATTTGATCAGTCAGAAGGATCCTTTAGAGATTATCTCATGGTAAATTAACAGTATTTTTATTTATTTAGCCTATGACAGGGATGGCGAACCTTTTTGTTGTTGGGTGCCAAAAATGCTAAGGCGTAGGCGTAACAGCGTGCGTGCGTGCCAGCACTCATAATGCAAAGAGCCCCCCACATGCACACGTGTGCACAACCTCCCACACACCCCTCCCCCCCTCACGCATGCCACACTACTCGCCTCAGCTGGGGGAGGCATTTTTCACCCTCCTCCAGCTCCAGGAAAGCCTCCCAAAATGAAATTCTGGTAGGTGTTTTTGCCCTCCCCATGCTCTGGAGGCTTTCCTGAAGCCTGGGGAGGGTGAAAACAGCCTCCCCCGACCCTCTGGAAGGCTGAAAACCAACTGGCTGGCACGCCCATCTGCGCTGGAACTGATGGCTCGGGTGCCAGCAGATATGGCTCCACGTGCCACCTGTGGCACACGTGCCATAGGTTCGCCATCACAGGCCTATGGCATTTACAGAGGTCATGCAATCACTGATATACAAATTAAGAGTATGTGGACAATACAATATAGGAGACAAAAAATTAAATTAAAACCATAATAAAATCACCATAATGTGGGGCCATAGAATTGCAGTCGGATTGATGTTATAATTCATTGTCCAAAGAAGCTACCATCTAACTGCTTCTGATGTGGCTGTGCTGAGATCATTCTAGGTGCCTTGAAATTTCCTGAGGAGACTGTCTTGAATTATATGTGTTATAGTTTGTTCCAGAACACCACAGACACATTGCGTGCTCTAGCCATTCCCCACTTAAAGAACTTTGCCTTAGTTCTGGCATGGCCTGTCCTGATTCTATTCAGGCTCTATATTTTTCAGGACAACTGTTTCCTGAAAGTGGTTTTGTTGGATCTGCATGATCTGTTCAGTTGTGGTTTTTAAAAGTTGTCCCTCTTAATTGCCATTCTTTATCTAGATTGTAAGACTGTACAGGTAGTCCTTGACTTACAACAGTTCATTTAGTGACCGTTCAAAGTTACAACGACACTGAAAAAAGTGACTTAGAACTGTTTTTCACACTTAAGACAGTTGCAGCATCTCCATGGTCAGATGCTTGGCATCCTATGGTGGTTGCAGTGTCCTGGGGTCATGTGCTCAGCTTTTGCAACCTTCTGACAATCAAAGTCAATGCAGAATCCGGATTTACTTAACAGCCATATTACTAACTTAACAAATGCAATAATTCACTTAACAATTATGGCAAGAAAATTTGTAAAATGGAGCAAAACTCACTTAACAAATGTGTTGCTTAACAACATAAATTTTGGTCTCAATTGTGGTCATAACTGAAGGACTGCCTATAGCTGTGATGGCGAACCTATGGCACGCAGAGCCATTTGTCAGGGCACATGAGGCTTGCCCTGTCAGCTGGCCAGTGTGCATGTGGGCACTGGCCAGCTGACTTCGGCCTTCTTTTGAGGCTATTTTTCGCCCTCCAGAGACTTCTGGTTTTCTCATAGTGTCGTTTTTTGCCCTCCAGAGCCTTCAGGGGAGCCCCCTGAAGGCTCCAGAGGGCTAAAACCAGCCCTACGAGTAAACCGGAAGTCCGTTCCCGAACTTCAGTGAAGCCTCCGGAAGGCCTTGAGGGGGGAGGCTGATTTCACCCTCCACAGGCTCCTATAAAGCCTCTGAAGCCTAGGGAGGGTGAAAAAAGTGTGTGGGGGGGAGTGCTGTGGTCATGCACATAGCTTTATGGGTGTAGCACACCAGCGCACAACCCTCCTGCACTCCCCATGCTTTTGGCACGCGAGCCAAAAAAGGTTTGCCATCACTGGCCTATAGTATGTTATCACAAATTGATTTCCTAGACTTAAGCCTGGTGAAAGGTACAGAGTCTAACATTTTATGTATTGGGAGATCTATAGGAGTTGATGGCATGCTTATCTTATTCTGCTCTTGAACTGTCTATTGTTGCTGTTGTAACCTGAGAACAGGATGAGCAATGTTAGAAAAAAACATGGAGCCATGATAGTGGTGTGGATTTACGGGTTCCAGATATTATTCTGCAGGATACAATGTGGGTCAATCATCTGGTCACGGGTAATTACCTAAATTGGCTTCTGCGTCATTATCCTGGGAAAAGTATATTCACCTTCATTCGTGAGATATTATTCTCCTTACGTCATTAAGCTGAACATCAATCTTGTTGGTATGACAACTTTTTTCCCATATAGGTGCACAATATTCAGTGACAGAATATACTAATGATTGTGCCACTCAAGGTGGGCTCCTGCCAGTTTGCACTGGTTTGGCTGAACCAGTAGTTCTGCCCATCGGCTGGACCCGTCCACCTGCCCTGGCACTATCCTATCCTATAAATCTCCTCTCTGGGTCTCTTTCCCCACCCACGCAGCCTAGCTTATTTCTGTGCTTCACCTGCTCTATCCATCACAGCTACCTGAGAAGGTATGCTGGAAGCCGCATGCAAGAAATTGCCATGTGTTTGAAGCCACATAGAAGGTGCACTAGCATAGCAAGTGTACACGTGCGCACTCACATTTTCAGTTCTGCACTAAGCAAACCGGTTGTTAAATTATGTGAAGCCCACCTCTGGTGCCACAATGTTTTTGCCTGTTCCTGTGATTTTCTTAAAGTTGTTCCTGGTTTTCAATTTATGTCCCATTCAAGGTGTTTTCCAAATGCAAGGAATTGACCAAGGATTATTCTCAGATATTTTGGATGGCAGTTGTGTTTTATTCTCTTTCCACAAAACAATAGTTTTGATTCTTTCTTTGCTGTATGATTGCTTAGGTAGAAGACACATACTTCACTTTTATTTGGGCATTGCCTCAACTTCTCATAATATTATAGGCTTAGTGACCTCAGATCCTTAGTAGGAATGTATTCCGCTTCCTCAAAATTCTTGGTTTGGATAGCTATTGCCATATCATCAGCATAGCAAAGTTTTTCAGAGTTGGTTTCTGGTAAATCACTAGTATATACCAGTGGTGGGTTTCAAATTTTTTAGAAAAAATGTGTGGCCTATTTTGTGGGGATGGCTTAGCAGTCATATGACAGGGTGGGAGTGGCCACCTTTTAAAATGTGGTGAAACTCATTTAACAAGGCTCTTGCTTAGCAACCAAAATTTTGGACTCAATTGTGATGATAAATTCTTTCTTTCTTTCTTTCTTTCTTTCTTTCTTTCTTTCTTTCTTTCTTTCTTTCTTTCTTTCTTTCTTTCTTTCTTTCTTTCTTTCTTTCTCTTTCTTTCTTTCTCTTTCTTTCTTTCTTTCTTTCTTTCTTTCTTTCTTCCTTCCTTCCTTCCTTCCTTCCTTCCTTCCTTCCTTCCTTCCTTTCCTTTCCTTTCCTTCCTTCCTTCCTTTCCGTCCTGTTGGGTCACTGGCAGCGGTGGGCCAGATTTACTTCCAGGTACACCAGTGGAACCCTCTCACCGGTTCTCTAAATTTCACCAACCGGCTCTCGCGAGTAGGTGCGAGCCTGCAGAAATCCACCACTGGTATATACATTATATAGGAGTGGAGTTATAACTGATCCCATGGCAAGTCATTCTTAACTATGACTTAACTCGGATCCTGCCCCATACATCCTCACGGCCGATTCGCTCCCACAGAGAGGGACTTCTCTGGGTGCCGTCCACTAGACTTTGTCAGCGGGCGACGCCCAGGGAAAGGGCCTTCTCTGTGGCGGGCCCAGCCCTCTGGAACGACCTTCCCCCCGATATTAGGACAACTACGGACCTCCGCTCCTTCCGTTTAAAATTAAAGACACATCTTTTTCACCTGGCCGGCCTTGGGTAGTCTCTTTTAAGGTTAGGGGTTTTAGGGGTAGTTTTAGTTTATGGGTTTTTAGCGCAGGACTAATTTAATTCATTTTTAATTTTGTATTCTGTCTGTGGTTTTATCTGTATTTTTAATTGCCTGTGCCCCGCCTCGAGTCCCTTTGGGGAGAGAGAGCGGGATATAAAATTAAAATTATTATTATTATTATTATTATTATTATTATTATTATTATTATTATTATTATTATTATTATTATTATTATTAAAAAGGTTTTTTAACATGTTCTTCAGAAGGCTTGTTACTTTAAGACACAGAGTAGTTTTTTTCATATTGAGCATCAAACCATCAAGCCACTCCATGTCATGAGCAGCAGTCTATTCAATAAACGCCACAAATGTTTGTAGTCCTTTTTGGAAACCAGCTTTAATAAATGAAGTAAGAGCCTGAACTTGCTAGCAGCAGCTTCTCTTTGTGCAAAACCCAGCCTGGAAAGAAGTGACAACCCTATGAACATGTTATAAACTAATCATTCCAGAGGTTCATAGCAAATGCTGAGCAGAATGGTAGGGCAATAGCTTGCTGGGACATTGTGTGGTTTTTCCAGGTTTTAGGATAGCAAGGCTTTGGGAATCTTGCACTGGCTTGGGGCTCTTTCCAGTGTTCGTTATTTTGAATTGAACCTAGAAATATTTCAGTCAGTGTGGTGACTTAAGGAGAGGTGTCTGCACTGGTAGGATTGAACTACCAGATTGCTATGTTCTGGACTATTGTCACTTCAGTTTATTCCTAAAGGCTGACCCATATTGTGTGTGTATGTGTGTGTGTGTGTGTACACATGTATGTATGCATGTATTTCAAAAAAAGGTAGTGATCAAGATATGACTTGCAGGCTACAGTTTACACTGTGTAAAGCAATAACTTTCATTGTAGGAGGGACCCCCAATGTATGTACCAACTCCTTCAGGAGAAGCACAAAATAATCTAGCCAAAATAATTACTGAGAGTTATATTCCTGGAAATGATATTTCTGGATATCCAGTGTTCTGTATACTGTATACTACATATCCTGATGTAGAGCAACTTGGTCTTGGAGAGATTTAGTCAATGTTCATTAGGCCATATTCAGTTCCTGACAGCCTTTCGGTGTCACCTCTAGTGTGATCCAAGTTGGCTTAGAGCAGCTGAGTGACATTATATTGATGACAATTCATCACAACTGATGAATGACACACATGATCCAAGCAGATCCGTGTAAAGCAATAATACAATAATACAATAGCAGAGTTGGAAGGGACCTTGGAGGTCTTCTAGTCCAACCCCCTGCCTAGGCAGGAAGCCCTCTACCATTTCAGGCAAATGGCTATCCAACATCTTCTTAAAGACTTCCAGGGTTGGGGCATTCACAACTTCTGGAGGCAAGCTGTTCCACTGGTTAATTGTTCTAACTGTCAGGAAATTTCTCCTTAGTTCTAAGTTGCTTCTCTCCTTGATTATTTTCCACCCATTGCTTCTTGTTCTGCCCTCAGGTGCTTTGGAGAATAGTTTGACTCCCTCTTCTTTGTGGCAGCCTCTGAGATATCGGAGGACTGCTATCATGTCTCCCATGGTCCTTCTTTTCATTAAACTAGACATGCCCAGTTCCTGCAACCGTTCTTTGTATGTTTTAGCCTCCAGTCGCCTAATCATCTTGGTTGCTCTTGTCTGCACTCTTTCCAGAGTCTCCAATCAAATTAAAAATCAAATTAAATACTGGGGTGGTGGGGGCATCAAACCTTAAAGTATCCCATACTGGAACAACCAAGGCATTGAGCATTGTCATGATAAAATAAGTGTTCGCAAATCAACTTCCAGGAAGGAGGGAAAACTTGTTAGGTGGCTGTGGAATGAAATGTTCATACAGGAACAATTGGGAAAAGGTCCTAAGAAAAAGCACGTCCCAAGGCAAGAACGCTGAGCTAAAAGAGGCAGTAAATTAAAGAGCGTCCAGTTTAAGAAGCTGCAAGTTAGATAAAAAATGAATTTTGACACAAAAAGAAGGAAGAATGGAGAAATTATATCTGATATTAGGAAAGACTAATGAGATAAGCCTGAGGCTGGAAAAAATTATATATTGTTCACTGAGGAACAGAAGACTACTAGAAAAGCTATTCAAGAGGTTTTAAGTTAAAATAAGAGGAAACAGATATGGAAGCAATTCTTCATAAAGAAGACAGTTAGGAGGGCAAGTTCTGTGGATAAGTTACAACTAGAAGCAAGGGACATAAAAGATATACTGCAACATTGGAACTCAGAAACAATTTTCTGACTATTACCAATGAAGCAGGCTCTCAGTTTTCAGGAGAAAATGAGAGAGACTCTGTAAAACAGCAGAGAAAATGTGATCACTGAAGGGCACAGCGAATGCAAGTGTGTACTATAAAAAGACAAAGGGGGAGGACAATGGAAACTGATGATTTGCTGCTATGAAGATTTAAAACGTTGACTGGGCACCTTGGCTTGTGAAGAAGTAGAATGCTTACTAGATTATGTGGAAGAACAACTTCCTTGATTTACCGGGTTCATTGAGAGTTCTCCATATCTCTAAAACCTGAGGTTAGGATAAATGAAACGGTAAAGAATAGCTATATAAAATCTTGGTAGAAAGCTCAAGACCATGGGGTTTAGATGGTATTCTCATCAACCTTTCCACATTGTGGCAGACAATCAGAAAGAGAAAGAATATGCTAATAATGTATTCAACACTTGATTCAAAGAGGGTGTTAATAGGAAAAATATGTTTTTGGTACCATTGTCTCAGTTATTTGGATGATTAACTAGTGACATAAGTAGGGATTCAACTCATAAGCACTACTAAAAATATATGTGCCCAAAAGGAAACCCTGGAGTAAGAACTTGAGAAAACCAGAAGTATTGCTAAAATGGGACCTCTTAAACCTCATTAAAAATCAGAAAGAACATTGGTTCATAAAATTCATGGCTTTCACTCTCTATCCATTAATGCTGAGTGTATAGGATAGATACATAATGAGTTTGATCTCTTGGTACAGAAAAGCAAATATGATTTAATGGAGAAACAGAGATCTGGTGGGATTATTCCCGTGACTGCAATACAGCAATTAAAGGATGCAATTTATTTAAAAGTAACAGAAGTAATATAAATGAAGAAGGGTTGCACTGTATGTTAAAAATATCCATTCCATTTTTACTGTTAAAATTTACTATCTCTTGTCATATTTTAAAATTAATTGATTTTGGTGGTAACATATGGTTAGCAAATATTGTGTGTGTATATACCAGCTGTTTGGAGAATAAAAATTGGTTCTTGAACAAATATGTTGATATATTACTTTCTTCTTTTTTCCCCCTTTTGTCATTATTTTTACCCATTAACAAAGGTTTTTTTGAGCAGAACCAAGGATATTGAAGGCTACTCTCTCTGAAAAAGGTTTGTGGTCTAAATAGCAACCATTAATTAAGAAATGATCTTTATTTTGGAGGTACAATGTTTCATTGACATTTACAATTTTTGTCTATTGAGTCCTTACCAAGGACCTGAGATACACAAATCTGGATGTTTGATGGTGTTATATATCGCCACAGGATGGAAGCACTTGCAAGTAATGCCGCCTTTAGCAATTGACGGATGGCAAATTTGTCAATGCCTGTGGTGTTCAAGTGGTGCTCCAGTTGTTTTGGGATTGCACCCGAGATGCATAATACTGTTGGTACTACCCTTGCTTGCCTTTGCCGTAGTCATTCTATTTCTATTTGTAAGTTTTTGCATTTTGTTATCTTCTCCAGTCTCCAGGCACTGCCACAAATAATAATAATTATAAAAATACAAGCATCACATCAGTCTACTAGATTTCCCAGATATTCCATTTTGCTTGGTCGTTTATTTTAACAGAAAGCATTAATAGAGAATATTTATAACTCA
Source organism: Rhabdophis nuchalis (assembly GCA_039707465.1). Classification (NCBI taxonomy): domain Eukaryota; kingdom Metazoa; phylum Chordata; class Lepidosauria; order Squamata; family Natricidae; genus Rhabdophis; species Rhabdophis nuchalis. The sequence goes on along the minus strand of CM077643.1, from coordinate 78,986,594 downwards.
GAGTTGAAATGAGGGGTCCTTGGTGCCCTCTGAACTTGATTGTTTTTTTGCAGATGCTTCATTACCCAAATTATTATTTTATTTATTTTATTTATTTATTTATTTTATTCGATTTATATCGAATAAAGGACCCAGGGCGGCGCACAGCAAAATTAAAATAATATACAAAACAATACAAAAATATAAAAATTTTAAATCCTATTAAATATGAAATCCTGTGCTAAAACCAATTAAAAACCCCCATTTTAAAACTATCTAAACTAGTCAACAGTGGAGGCTATGCAAGGCCGGCTTGATGAAACAAATGTATTTTTAAACACTGGCGGAAGAGGCGGAGGTCAGTAATGGTACGGAGTTCAGGGGGTAGGTCGTTCCACAGGGCAGGGCCCGCCACAGAGAAGGCCCTTCCCCTGGGTGTCGCCAGTCGGCATTGTCCGGCCGACGGCACCCTGAGAAGGCCCTCTCTGTGGGAGCGTATTGGTCTAAGGGATGTATGGGGCAGGAGACGGTCTCGCATATAGCTAGGTCCCGAGCCATGCAGCGCTTTGAAGATGGTCGTCAGGACCTTGAAGCGCACCCGAAAGACCACTAAGTAACTAAGTAATATCATCAAAAAGCATGCCACACCCAACCAAATATCTATCCATAGTAGTACAGAGAGCTGTGGTTAATGCTTTCTTCTTTTAAAAAAAAAAAACCTGGTGTCCATCAAAATTTGCTTTGATTTCAAAGGAGAACCTTTTGTGGCATTTGCAGTTCTAGTTGAGAAAATAACCCCTATGTTCCTTTTGCCATACAACAGTGGTGGGTTCCGAATCCAGTTCCAACCGGTATGGTTGGAATGGGCCCGGCAGTGTCCATATGGATGCGCACAGTATGCGCGCGCACACATGCGCAGTGCTTGCATGCATCTTACCACCTCCGCGACCCTCCGCAACACTCCAGCTGCTCAGTGGAGTGTCGTGCAAGCGCTGTATGCGCCATACACATGCCGAAAGTGCAGAAGCCTTAAAACACCAGTAAGGAGCTCGGGCGGACCCTCCCGAGCACCGTACTGGAACAGTTTCTGGTGCTCTGGGCAGGCTCCAGTATGCCCGTACTGGGGAGTACCACCACTGCCATACAAGCCTAATTGCATATATCAACTCATTAACTTAAAGGTGTATGTATTTTTCATTATTAAAAATTACCTTGAAAGCAATTGTGAGTTCTGATTTTAATATATGAAGGTGTGTCTAAATTTACCTATAGCAGTGCTTTCCATAGTTATTTAGGATTAAAACACTTTAAAGATTTTTTTAACTGAGTGATATACCTCCTGACTATGTGCCAGAACATTTCTCATTTATACTATGCCTGCAAATCATCTGTGCTGAATTAATTGAAAACAGTTGCATTCTGCAATATGCATGCTTAATAAAGCATACTTTGCTTATATATTTCTCCTCAGTGAGAGAAAAGTACCTGAGGTCTTAACTACATGACTAGAGGGCATGGAAAATTGACACACAGCAGATAGGCAGTTGGGTTTATCAACAAAGCCAGCAGTAGGCCAGCAAAGACAAGCTGACATGCAGATGCAGTGGATAAGAATTCCATCCAGAGATTCCTGAGCATATGGAACTTGCATCTGCCAGTGTGATTCTAACAGTTGGCTCTCCAACTTTGAACAGCTTTTACGGAATTAGGGGGCAGCAAATCTAAGCAGTACTTTTTCTGAAAGAGTAAACTAGCATTCTTAAAACTCAGGTGATACTTTGGAAAGAACTTAATGGGTCAAAACATGACTTAGGTCTCAATCAATGTTTTATAGAGAGAGAAAAAAGCTGAATGGAAATAGTGGGAATAAATTAAACTGCAACTAAATTTACTGCATATGCCAAGACCACTGCTTAATTCAGGGTCAGTTCTTTGATCCATTCTGTGATCTACTGTTCAATAGTGTTCCAGAGTGTAGTATTCAGCCACTCTACTTACGGAGTGGGAGGAACTGAACACGGTTCGGGGTGGCCATCCTGCAAAATGTGATCTGCAAAAGGAATAAAATGTTATAAACAACAGAGATAGAAGGAGGACTGCTAAGTTCTAGGTGCCAGGTAAGTTGGGGCTGTATTAGGGGTGGCAAAAGCAGTTGAATTGTACTTCGTTCTTTTTTTTTTCCTGTTTGAAAGCTATTTTATCCAATTCCTATATTTTATTGATCTCAGATTATATTTCATTGTGGGAAAGAAAGGGAAATTTAGCTCAGCTTTGAAAATATAAACTACCATGTTACCCCCATCTTCTGGCTTACCATTATGTCACCACATAGTCATCTTTGTCTGTCGGATCTGAGACAAAGAAATGCTATTGGACTTTACAAAAATAGAGCCTTACTTGACTTGAATTTACAAGCCAACAGTTTTAAAGATTTAGTTCAGTGCCTCAAATTTTTCAGCCTTCCTGTTTTTGTAATAGCTAGTTTTTTGGTATTCATTTATTAGTATTAATAAAGATATAGCCTAGTATTATTTTGATTGGATTTTGTTTTTTCTATAGACCAATATGGCTAAGGTTGCTTTCATTGAATATATGCTTCTTTTCTACAATTAGGGAAGAAAACATCTTGCTTGTTTATTTATTTGTTTGTTTGTTTGTTTGTTTTTGAAACTTTGTATGGTTGCCCACTCACTCTCAGTGAATCTGAGTGGCTTAGAAAAATAAAAACCCAATATACAAACAGTACAGTATTTCTTTCTGTATCTGTAAGTTTGTTTCTTGAGCAAACAACTAGCCAGAAGTTGATAAAATATTTTACTCTAAATAACTAAAATATGACAACTAAGTAACATAACATTGGTATCTAAATAGTATAAAATTAGGATTTAAGCAATATATATCTTTGGATGTATTGTATGTATGTATTGTATGTATTTATATCTTGAAAATATATACCTTTGTAATATTACTATTTTTGGTAACCTTTTTTGGTTGCCTTTTTGGAGGTGTTTTTTTTTTAGAGAAATAAACATTGTATAAAAAACATTTGGAATTATTTAATACCAGCTGAACAGGCAACCTGCTATAACCAGATAGAATAAATGATCAGCATATAGTGTTTAGATCTATAATGGAGTTATATAAACCAGACCTAAATGTTCCTAGCAGAATGGTGCAGCAAATCTAATGAAAAGCAAGGATTTTTTATTTCTATTTTGAAAATAGAAAATAGAAAAGATAACCAAATAAGATAAAGCCAGTTTTCTTTTTTACTTCCATGTTTATTATTTAATTGTTAGGAGTCAAACCTACTGCAAATAAGCTGAATTATCTATCAAGGTGTCACAGCCTGTCCCTGCTTTAAAAGAAATCAACAATCTCCTTTCTTTATCCCTTAGTATTTAGAGCAGAGCTCCTTCAGTTGAAGAATGTTAATGCAAAGAAGCATTTTAAAATGAAAGAGTTGGCACACGATTCTTAAAAAGAAAGTCACCCTTTTGCCAAAGTTAGCTTTGTAAGGCAGGGGTCTCCAAGCTTTGCAACCTTAAGGCTGAAGGACTTCAGCAAAGCTGGCTGGAGAATTCTGGGAGCTGAAGTCCTTCAGCCTTAAAGTTGCAAAGCTTGAAGACCCCTGTTGTAAGGAATTCTGCTCTTTTAACAGGGAGAGATCTTTGCATTTTTAAAACATGCAGATATGAGGAAGCAGTATTCAAGGTGTAGTCAAACAAACAAATGCATATTATACAATGGTATCTCGGTATTCATCATTAATTGGTTCGGGTGTGTGCACAATGAGTACCAAAAATGATGGGTACCAAATATATTTTACCCATAAGGAATAATGTAGTGACACTGACAATTTCTAGCTTGTTGTGCTGAGTGCCAAACAAACAATGAGTACTGGTACAAAATTTTCACATCAAAATGCATTGAGCACCAAATTCGAATACAGATCACATTTACTCACAAGTAGGTTCTATAACGTTAAGTTGGATTAAGTTAGAAATATATCTTAAAACTCATTTCAAATCCTTTTCATCTATGAGATCAATATAAGGCTGCCTGACTTTACTCAACTAATACTAATGTAATTCTTTGAAGTTTCTTTTTTCCCCCCTGCAGTCACATATAAACTTCAGTTAGAATTTGGCAGGCTGTTCACTATCCCTTCAGTCCAGTAAGGTATTACATACAAATATAATATGTCTACTTCAGAGGTGGGTTCCTACTGGTTAGGACCGATTCGGATGACTAGGTAGTAACTTGGCAGGCCATGCCCCTGAAGCAGTTCTATCGGCGACGCCATAGGCACCGCCATCTTGTTTTTTGCTTCTGTGCATGCTCAGAAGCAGTATTTTACTACTGCGCATGCGTACTTAGTGCCTGAAGTGCGTCCCTGAGTGAACCGGCAGTAGAAGAAGCCGGAACCCACCTCTGGTCTACTTCCTCTTAAGCCTCATGCATCATATCAATAATTTTGTAAATGAGCAATTGAAAATATTAAGTTTTAGAAACGACTGGAATGTTTCCACCATTAAGATACATAGTAATGCAACTGTCTAGAGTAGTGGCCTCCAGTCTTTCTGGCTTTGTGGACCAGGCAAGGGGGAAAGAATGGTTCCTCGTGAGAAGTGGGTGAGCAGACACACGCACATGCATGCAGTTCCATTTATGCGCGTGGTGGACACGGGCATCTGTCACTCGCACAGATGGAGCTGTATGTGTGTGCTTGCCCAATGCTTTTATGACCCAGTTGTGAATGGGCTGTGGCCTGGTAAAGGGTCACAACCCGGGTGTTAGGGACCCCAGTCTAGAGTATTTCCTAGAGGAAATATATGCCTATATTTTTAAAAAAGAAGTGTCTTTTCTGAGCTTTTGCTCATTGTTCAGAAAGTTGTTCAGTACTACCCAGAGGAGGTATTCAGCAGGTTCTAATCAGTTCTGGAGAACTAGTAGTGGAAATTTTGAGTAGTTCAGAGAATCAGTAAATACCACTTCTGACTGGCCCTACCCCCATCTATTCTCTGCCTCTCGAGTCCTAGCTGATTGGGAGAGAATGGAGATTTTGCGGTATCCTTCCCCTAGAGTGGAATGGGAATAGAGATTTTACAGTATCCTTCCCCTGCCATGCCCACCAAGCCACTCCCACCAAGCCATGCTCACTGAACCAGTAGCAAAAAAATTTGAATACCACCACTGGTACTACCTATTTTTTTAGTTTTCTATATCTGACTGATATAGGATAATTTAGTTAATGGTTGAGTAAATAGCAGCTGTGGATATGAAAACACTTGGGAATTGGATGCTTTTGTTTTCATTTAGTTTATTATGGACATAAATTCATTGTTAAAACATGTGGATTGCTAAATACTAATTTTGATAATTTTGGCAATAAGCTATCAACATTATACTGCTGGGACTCCCAATGTAGCAAATAGATAATCTAATATATCTATTTGAAAGTCACTTTATGGTCCACCTGGCTTTTTGACCATACTATCTTTTAAAGTTAAAAAAAATGATTTAAAAGCAAAATAAAAAGTAAATGCCTATTGCAAACCTAAGGACTGACCGTTATAAATTTGCATTCCCAAAATTCCATTCACATAAGTATTCTTGATAAATAAAGGAGTGGAAGGGGAAGGAGAAATAGTATTAGTAGCAGTTTGATATTGAATATGCTGGGGAATTAAGACAACTTCAGTAACAGATGCATTAACATTGATTGTACAAATAAATGAAACAAAAATTAATATCAATTTCAATTTCAATTCAATTTAATATTTGTAAACCGCTCCCTCTCCCCATAGGGACTCGGGGCAGTGCACAGGAAGAATAAAAAACACAATAAATATATACAAACATTTCTTTAAAAAACAAATTAAACCTAAACCTGTGCTAAAATTCCCCATTAAAACTAAGCTATACTAAAAAACTTCCCAATAAAACCCCAGAGACAGAGAGACTATCCTAGGCCGGCCACGCAGAAAAGATGTGTTTTTAATTTAAGGCGGAAGGAGCGGAGGTCCGTAGTCGTTCTAATATCGGGGGGAAGGTCGTTCCAGAGGGCCGGGCCCGCCACAGAGAGAGCCCTTCCCCTGGGTGTCGCCCGCTGACAAAGTCTAGTGGACGGCACCCGGAGAAGTCCCTCTCTGTGGGAGCGAATCGGCCGTGAGGATGTATGAGGCAGGATCCGATCCCGCAGATATATACTTTTTAAATGAATAGAAAAATCTAAATTGAGGGGAGACTTTGGCCATTCATTATTTCTTAGCTCATCTCATCTCACAGGGTTGTTGTCAGGAAAATAGGAGGCAGGCATACTACTTTTATTTTCAAGTATTCATACTGAAGGTTTATAATGAATCTATAAGTTGAAGAAATAACTTTCTTGCATTTTCATGTATTAAACAAGTACTTTATCACTGCACAGAAATTGGTTCCATTGCTGGAGGTATGGATCCATTGCTGGATCCATACCTCCCTTTAAATAAAAGTTCATGCGTATAGGTTCCCTCAGTGGCTAAAATCATCAATAGTATATCTCTGTCACGTATCTATTTCTCAATGTATTTAGCAGAAAACAGAGTGGGAAATGAAAAGTGGTCAGATAATTATTAAAAAACACAAGCTCATTTCTGAAATGCTCTGCTGTCCTATTGAGTAAGAGCACCAGAACAGTTAGGAGAATGTTTCATTTGCTAATACATTTACCTAACAGGTTTTTCATTATCTTTGTCATTTGTTGTTCAGACCACTATTTATGAATTGCAAAAATTTCCTCTGGATTTAGTGGGCCTCATTCCTATATAAACATGCAAAGGATTAGAAGCCATAGATCTATAAGGGTGGAAATTGGAATCTGCGTTAAAGAAAAATCATGAATTACAGAGCAGAATGGACACCTTCCTAGCTCAGATTGTCAGCAAATCTTAATAATTGTAAGAAATTGGGCCAAGGTCTAGGAAGGGATGGGAGTTAGAATTTAAGGGGTACATGCATACCAATTATATTATAATTTCTACTGGGTTCTTAAATACTGCTTATCTTTCTTTGAATCTTTGTGGTATACTTGTGGGTTCTAATGTAACACATCTACAGCAGATTTCCACATCCAGTTCTTGTGTTTTGTAGTAATTCTACTTTCCTATTCTGTATCAAATCTGGAATACTTCTTTGAGAATAATGAAGCAAGCAATGTGGTAGAAAGTATATAATTGTTTTCAGCTTCAGTTTAACATTTAAGTTTTGTAATTTCTTAGATAATGAAACCTAGGGTGGTTCAAAACCTTATGCACAACTTCAATTAAATATTTACATTTACGTTTCTGTTCCTTACCATGGTTTATTTACGGATTTAACAACATGAAAGTGAGTTCATTTCCAAGGCCACCATTGAATTATTGCAGATTACATAGTTATAAATGGCAGAAGAAGGAACCCTTTCCCTGTGCTGTAATGTTGTCAAGGCCCTGAGGCTGTTGGCTTAGTTCATGATGTATTGTACTGCTAGCATTTCAGCTCTCTCAGGGGAACGTTGGTCCTACTATAAGGTCAGGAGTTAACTACTTGTATTTTAGCTGGGTACTGCTATCAATACAGCTCCTATGGAAACCTTACTTTATGTCATTTTTTAAAATCCTTACTACTGTAAATAGATTTAACAAAAATCACTAAGAACATTAGAATGTTGTCTGTATTATTAGTTGCCACTTCCAGCCAACAACCTATCCATTCATTAGCAGAGAGTTTTGGAAATCTCACTTGATTACTTATGCAGTCAATAGCAAGGGTTGTCTGCATTCGTAATTGTTTGATTTTATGGTCCCTTCTTTAAACAAACATTGTCTATGATAATGTGATGCCCTGATAGATGGGAAAGGTTTTGTCTGTGAATATCATTTAGATAATTAAAAATGACAGATGAAATCGCCTGCTGTCTTGACCTGTACTTTGTTCCCTCAGTGATGCTGAAGAGATGCTGATTGCTGTCAATCAAAACCCATTGGAGGTTTGTAAATTCTGACTGCTGTGAACTCTGACCCTCTATGTTGTTCTGAAATAGATAATAACCTTGAAATTATATTAGAATTTAAAAATGGCTTCACCAATGGGACATGCTATATATACTTTTTATAGAAGATGACTACCTAATGTCATTGTTTACTCCAGAAATTCAGCAGCAAAAGTCTAAATGATTAGCAAGTTCATAGTGCAGAGGATGATCGTCTATTAATATATAGAATAATTTCATTCTCTGTGTATTATCGTGCTTATGTATTCCAAGCTTTTAAAAATGCTTTCATTTGAGAATATTATTTTAATCATTGATTTTGCTGCATTTTATTTCATAATATCTTTTATTTATTGTCTATACCAGTTATATAGCAGTCCTCTGGGCATTTTTTTAATGATGGTTTGAAATATAACCAATAGAAAGAATACTAACATATTCAAGAGGTAAAAGAGAGCATACATTTTTCCCAATGGAAGTCAATAATAACTAAGAGCAGTGTAGGCTAGGACTAAACTTCCTATGCATTTATGATTTTTTTTCTAGGAAAACGTTTTCCCCATTTTGTTGAGAACCATCTGGTAGAAATCATATTTATAATGTGGATTACTCTCAAGCACATCATTTTGAAAACAATTTTTTAAACATTATTTTGTAAAACTTGTTGCTTCTGCAATATAATAGGCTACTTTAATTGGCTGTATAATAAGATGAAAATTTTGTTTAAGACAGCGCAAAGGGGTTAAGAAATAATTCTCCTCCCTTCACTATAAATGAGTGTAATAATTCTAAGATGGACCTCAAATCTGGGACAGACATATCTTCCTCACCTTTTTGGACTACACTGTGAAATAATAATGAGTTTGTGTATATGTATTTTGAACAGCTTCATGAACTATATATTCTTACATCAGTGTGATGTTAATAGTTTCCAAGTAAGGTGTGATAAGAGAATTTAGAGATTCTTTAGAGCATTTTTCCATCCATTGTTGCTTGTCCTTCCCTCTGGTATTTCCCAAAGCACCAGAAAGCAAGAGAAGAAACAAGGGATGGAAACTAATCAAGGAAAGAAGCAAGCTGGCATTAAGGAGAAACTTCATAACTGTGAGAACAATTAACGAGTAGAATAGCTTGCCTTCAGAAGTTGTAGTGTTCCATCACTGGAGGGCTTTAAGAAGGGACTGGACAGCTACTTGTCTGAAATTGAATAGGGTCTCCTGTTTGAGTAGAAGTGGACTAGAAGACCTTCAAGGTCCCTTCCAGCTCTAATCTATTCTATCTCTCCTAACTCTTAAACTCTATGCTTACTATCTGAAACATGTTTCTTGTTAAGAGCTAAGGGACGAATCAAAAGCTAGGATTATAAAGTAACCTATAATTTAGGAACAAAGGAAAGCAAAGGAGTCACGGGTTATCATATGCCCCAGAAGTGTGACTAATTATCCAGCCATGTTCTAAACACATAAGTAAAAGATCTGACTTTGGCAATATCATCTTGAGGAATCTTGTCCAGTAACCCTGCATATAGTCTGTTCAAAATGGAATAAGTAGTTTATTATATACATTCACAGAAGCACTGAAGGATCAAATCATTCAAATTATTTATTTCCAGAGAAATTAGCAAACAGATCTACTAAGGCATTAATTACCTCATGCAAAGCAAAGATGAAAATACAGAAGAATGAAGCACTCAGTTAAATCTAAGTAATTTAAACCAGTTATTGAATAGAAAACTAAGCATGTAAAATTTCCCATAGTTTCAGAACTCAGCTATTACACAAATATGGTTGGTCTGTCAGTTTGAACAAGATAAGTTTGAAGAGCCATCTGGAAATTTAAGAGAATTGAGGAAAGAATTGTGATAAGGAAATATGACAGAGAATTTGAAGATCCTGTAAGGAGGTAGCTTAAGATGGCAGGCTATGCCTTAGTCTTGCCTACTTAGACATATAGAGATTCAAGCATACACATTGAAAAGGAATAAAACTAGATTGAGAGTTTTGAGGAACAATTTTTGCACAAAACAAGACTTCTAATGATTCCTATATTTGTGTATATTTAAGACCCTGTCCCTACCTCAGTGCCCTCAAGAAATGTGGATTTTAATTCCCAGAATGGAAAAATCTTCAAGAGCTTTCAGTTAGTAATAAATAGTTGAATATGTTTTTCTCGCAATCTGGAACAAGTTAATACTGGATAAAGTAATCTAAGGTCAACATGAACTATTGTACATACTAACTTGAAGTAATTTCATTAATATGAAATTAAGAACATTTCACCTCCTAGAAGTTACACTGACTGCTACTGAAGCTTTTGTTACACATTTCACACTTAAAGAGAAAAATAGTATGGTATGGTGTTTTCCCCTGAAAAAATTAAGCAAATTAGTTCTTGTTTAACAACGACAGTTATGATTCACAATTCTGTTGCTTTACAAACCTATGAAAGTTGGAAATATGAGGACTGCTTGCAGATTTATTTTTTCAGCACCATTGTAACTGAACAGTAGCTAAACAAGTCAGCTTCTGAACAAGGACTGTTTTTATACTCAAATAAGTTTGAGATTTGTTGCTGGAAGCAGTATTCCTGTAGCCTTCATTGTTTCTGTAGATAGAACAATTACAAATTTTGGTTTTAGCATCAATAAACTTACAATATGTTGCAGATAAGCTATTACTTTTATATTTTCAGAATACAAACTCTTAAGCTTTTAAAGTTACATTTTGTATCTCAATGTAGTATTTTGTAAAAATATTTTTTTAAAGCAGTTTTTCATTCATCTCTGAACATTACAAATATGGGTTTTATCTTTATGCAGAAACTTCACTAGAAAACTAGAATTTTCCAGAGAAACTCAACATATTGTGCATGTTAAAAGTGTAACTACTTTTTTTCACTTCTTTTTAACCACTGCCATGACGATCCTAGGAAACCCCTCTATTAGGGTGTAGCTGATTCTCTCTTTCTATGCCATCTTTTTCTCGCTCTTTGATCCTTGTCCTTCTTCTTCCTAATTTTTCTTTAAAAACTTATCCTGAAGTTCTAGTGTTATTGCTTTACTCACAATTGTGTAGTTTAATATTTCTAATTCAGAAAATGTGCAAAATGTAGCAGTAAATACTGCTGATGGGCCCTTTTGATCCTATGACATACTGGAATAAACAGAAACTCTATGGATACCAAGACTTTTTCACAAACTCATTACCTTTTCTGATTAGCAAAGATTAGTTTCCATATCAAAGATGATGTGGGATTGGTTATCTGAGGAACCTGCTCTTCCTGGTTACAGCAATTTGCTCATTAGATCTGCCAGACTAGGCATGCTTCAGATATTGTCAGCTATAGACCTATATTAGGTGGGCCCTAGAAAACATGCCTAATCTGCCATGGATGACTTTTATGGAACTTTTGTTTCCCTCAAACAAATTAGCTCCATTCCTTTTGACATTCCAGAAGACCCTCAAGACCTGGTTATGTTATCAGGTCTGGGACTCCCAGGGAACAGGGACATAGGTGGCTCTATTGCTGACCTTTTAAAATCCTCTTTGTCTAGGGTTTGTATTTTTATAATATTTACTGTTAATGTAATTTTCATATATGTGGTTATATTTGTTGTGCACTGCCCAGAGTCACTTTCTGTGAGATGGATGGCTTTATACATTTGATTGCTAAACAAATAAATAAGATATAGTGGGAAACATCCCCCCCCCCCGGAAGAATGAAATATTTTGAGGAATATTAAAAAGACAGAATATTATATTTCCGTAAATGAGAAATGGAGAAACATGTTTTTTTAGAGGCAGGAAACAGACTCAGTCTTTCTTAATAGCCCCACCAGATGCTGAGGAGGCATCTTTTAGAAATGCAGATTTGGTAATCTATTCAAGACAGGCTATTTTGAAACTCCCTGCAGCAAAGTCTGGACAAAGGCAGAATGATAGGATTAGCTCTCACTCAGGATCTAACACCATGAACAAAGCCATTAAGCCACAATAAGAATTGCCCAACACCCTTTCAGAACACAAGACCCTTCATTGCATCATTACCACAGTCCAAACTTCAACCAAACCTGGGAGCTCAGACACACACCTAGGATTTGAATTTCTTCGTTTGCCTATAGAGCCAGCTATGACCCCTACATAATCTCTACATAATAGGGATCTGACAACAGCCAATAGAATGCAGGTTCTTGCACAGAAACAGGAAGTTCAAGTGTACATCTCAAGGAAGGTATAACACCCTCTCCCCCAAACACACACATTCACCCAACATGGCATGGGACCTAGCTATCTGCGGGATCGCATCCTGCCCCATACATCCCTGCGGCCGATTCGCTCCCACAGAGAGGGACTTCTTCGGGTGCCGTCCACTAGGCTATGCCAGCGGGCGACGCCCAGGGGAAGGGCCTTCTCTGTGGCGGGCCCGACCCTCTGGAACGACCTTCCCCCCGATATTAGAACAACTCCGCTCCTTCCGACAAAAATTAAAAACACACTTCTTCTGCTTGGCCGGCCTAGGGTAATTAAACTGTTTTTAAAGGGATTTTTAGAGCTTAGTTTTAGTTTATACGGGTTTTAGCGCAGGGCTGGTTTAATTCATTTTAATATTGTATTGTTTGTGGTTTTATTGTATTTTTAATTTCCCTGTGCCCCGCCTCGAGTCCCTTCGGGGAGAGAGAGCGGGTTATAAATTAAAATTAAAATTAAAATTATTATTATTATTATTATTATTATTATTATTATTATTATTATTATTATTATTATTATTATTATTATTATTATTATTATTATTATTATTATTATTATTATTATTATTATTATTATTATTATTATTATTATTATTATTATTATTATTATTATTATTATTACTACTACTACTACTACTACTACTACTACTCCATTTTGTCAGCTGCCCAGAGCCACAAATCCATCTGGTTCAGTTCCAAGCTGAGAGAAAGATACTGGAAACATGAAGGCTGATTAGAAAGATGGTTTATTGATGAAACAGAACCACATGGGTTTGTGGTTCTGGGCAGTTGACAAATGGAGCAATGTGAGCTATTAGAGTAATGTTGAAAAGAACCCTGATCTTAAGAACACTATTGCAGAAAGCCAATGTAAAATACAGAAGATTCTTCAAAACACTGCAAGGCAGACAGTGTTGAGTTGAAACATCCACTTAATAAACTAAATCTAATTCCTGCCTATCAGTAAAACTGCAGTTTTTAAGTTGCATCATAAAATGATATGATTCAGAAGAAAATCGTATCTATAGTTGAATTACAGTTTTCAATAGATTAGAAAATTAAACTCAAATTTATGAGCATATGAAATATCTTAGTTCCTAGTATGTTAATTGACCAAAGCATTCTAATATCTTCATGTCTGAGAGACAACATGGAGAATATACTGCTTTACTCTTTCTCCCATCTACATGCACACAGAGAAATTGTACCTCGTTGTCTATAAAGCAGAGGCAATGTGCTGTAAAAATTTTAAATGATACTCTTAAGAACACAATAATAGCACTGCTGAATCAGGACAAGACCATTTTAGCACTCTGTTTTTCATAGTAGCAAACTCCAAAGATCCCTCTGGAGTGCTCACAAGCAGATATATCCATCTGGTATCTGCATGTATGCTCTTGCAACACAAAGATAATACTAAATCTTTAGACAACCAACTTTTTACAGATCTGTCTTCCATGAATTTATCCAACCACTTTTAAGCCATCTAAGAGAGTTGTTACTTAGATGATATCATATTTTGTGGTCGTGTATGGAAAGACCTTCTTTTTTCTCTTTTGGATCTCCTTCCAGTCAATTTAACTAGATGACCCCCAGTTTTAGAATTTTGTGAGAAAGAAAAAAATATTGTCCTCTTTTCCTGTACATGATTTTATAAACCTCATCTCCCTTTTGTTACCTATTTTAAAAATTACTAAACATTATAGTGATTATTCATAAAGAAGGCAGAGGTGGTATTCAGCAGGTTCTGACCAGTTCTGGAGAACCAGTAGTGGAAATGTTGAGTACTTCAGAGAATTGGTAAATACCACCTCTGACTGACCTCACCCCCATCTATTCTCTGCCTCCCAGCTGATTGGGGGGAATGGGGATTTTGAAGTAACCTTCCCCCGGAGTGGGAAAGGGAATGGAGATTTTGCAGTATCATTCCCCTGTCATGTCCACTAAGCCACGTCCACCAAGCCATGCCCACAGAACTGGTAGTAAAAAAAATTGAATCCCACCAATGAAATTTGAGCATTTGAGCCACTGCTTATTTGTTTTTCAGCTCTGTTCTATTTCAAATATGATGTTCAGAATTGTGCATGGTTTCAAATATTGTTTAAGGGCATTACAGTACAATTCTCTCTCTCTCTCTCTCTCTCTCTCTCCCTCCCTCCCTCCCTCCTTTGAAAATGAAGTCCTTTTTGTTTCTATTTTGCTTCTGCAATGGGGGAATCATATATTCTTACAATATCTAGCACCTCCACCTTACATCTGCCAAGTCATGTTTCTTCCAACCAAGTCCAGTGACATGGTCTCAAATGCTGTTAAGATATTATGGAAAGCTAGCCACTATGTGGCATTTATATTCAGAAAATGTATAGGAAAAATATACTTTGCCAGTAATGCTGATCGGGAAGAAGCCACATTTAGCATTAGCATTAGTTCATCCACCAAATAGTCTTCCCATTGTGTCTGACCAAGTTTTCTCTTGGTGCTTTCCAACCAACAGTCAAATGTGCATAAATATATGGGAACAGATTCATGGATTGTATATGATAGAAATGAGAACAGATCAATGCTGTTCTTTATGTGTTGTTTCTCTTTTGCTGCCTAAAGATTCATGGAGATCTTGAAATAGTAGGAGAGAACAGTAAATTCTCAGAGAAATATGTTTGGTGGTGAAGCACTGATTGGTGGAACTTTTCAAGTAGACTGGTTTCTGGAGCTGTATTCAGCTAATGGCTGTCTCAGGCTGAGCTATGATTGGCCAGATGTGCTCTCAAGAGACACAAATTTGGCAAACATAGGCTAAAATTACTTAGACGTTATGCAGTATAGGAGCAACTGGGGCAAAGTTATGACAGAAGTAAAATAGCACAGCTCCAACTTCTCAATGAGCAAGCATGACCTGGATGATTGAGAATTTCCATAGACATTTATGTTGGCTGTACAATTACTTGGAATGGATTGTGGCAGGATTCGGTAAATGCATGCTTTTAAATACAGCGATTTTTGTAAGTTTTGCACTCAAAATGAAGCCAGGTGGCTTCATTCAATTTCAAGAAGACATCTGCATTGATGTAACCTATTCATGTTCTTGTGGTATTATTATTTTCAGGATAAAAGGGTTACAATTCAATATTTGTACTTTATTGTGGTTTAATAGTATGAATACTGGTTTTATACGAGTGAATACATTTGTGTGTTTTTTTTAAAGAATATTTATTTGAAATGGCTCCTAAGGTGATTATTTTGCTACAGTATGAATATGATTTGTTAAAAAACCCGGCCTGATTACTAGACTTCAAAGCTGCCCTACTGTGACAATTAGCTCCCAATTGTCAAACCATTTATTTATTAGAATATTAAAGACTGATGCTGTCTTAAATTGTAAATGGAAATACATTATTACTGAAGTTGGTTATGAACACAAAGGGCCCTCAATTAAGAGTTGTATTAGATAAGACTAACATGCATTTCAAATTAATTGATTCACCTCTCCAGCAAGATATTGAAAAATGTTTAACAGGTAGACGACAAACCTAATAAAAATTGTCAAGAATATTCCAAGTGGGAATATACAGTGGGCATCAAGGAACATTGGTTGGCTGGAGCAAGACAGTACAAAGCAAATATTCTCTTTTTCTCCTTCCTTTTCTCTTCTAAATAAGAATGATGATGATTGTAGGTTGCTTTGGGTGAAAGTAGGGTAAATGGGTTCAATCCATTATAAGTGTTTTAACATTTAGTTCTTGCTGTGTTCTCTGATTCATGCGGGTGAGATATCAAAGTTCCCAGCTGCTTGCTTGTAAAGAGACTGGGCAATGTCTGTTCAAAGGCAACCACTTCTGTTTCCCACTTGGCACTGACTGGAAATCAAGAAAAATGTTTGTGAAGTTTTAGAGCACTTACCATTATAGCCAAACCCTTTGACACCTACTTGGAACTCCTTCTGGTAAGGGACAAAGGGAGAATCAGAAAGCTAAGTACTGGCCTTGGGTTTCCTGAAAATCAGGAGGAGAGGGGGGAAAAGTATCTGAGCTTCTTGCATTCTTGGGGGAGAAAATTGGAAAGGTCATAGTTTTCATTCACAAAACATAACTGGTAACTGGATGCAACTGTCAGTTCCTGGACTGTTTTATAGAAACTATAACAAGTATAAGTAACTTGGTTCTTCTCCAACAATTGAATCATGATTTTTTTTTAAATCAAGTATCCTAAAAGTTAATTTATTTTCACAAAAAAGGAATAGAGAGAGAGGAAGATATCTTATCTGGAAAGAGAGAGATGGATGAAAAGGAAGAGTGATGAATGGCAGAAAATATATACACATCAGGGAAAAGTCCCTGGGAGATTGGTGTTCTTAACACTTTCTATTTCCGATCTTCTTTTTTCTTCTTGATCTTCTTGCCATGTTTGCTCTCTACCTTTTCCCTATGCTCCTGTAGAGTAACCACAAAAGATGGGCTGGGTTAGGCCAGGTGACTATGCCAACATTAGGTGTCAAAGAAGGGAGGTCTCATTCCTTTGGGCCACAAGCCCTCCAGTACCACTCACTCTTTTGTTCTGCGAGAGAGAGAGGGCACATCACAACCAGAGACTTTGTATCCTGAGAACAAGGATGATTATGATAACAATGATGAAAAATGAAAATCGGGCCTTTTAGTGTCACCTCTTAACCCATATCTTCAAGGCATATGCCAAAGGGGGAATAAAACCCAGCCAATCTGCATTTTTCAGGAATTGCAGAGAAAAGCAGAGAGTATTTTTAATATAAGCTTTGTTAAAGGTAGGAAAAAAGATGGTCACTTGCAGAACTATGTATAGGCAGATGAAGTTGTTACAGCAGTTGTTAAGATGATGCAGATCCCCCCGCTTTTTTTTCATAGACCATGGACTCTGCTAAAGGCCCTTGCCCTCCTAAATTCTGCCACTGTTCTTTTCCAGAGAAGTACTAAATTTCTCTGATCTTTCTCACATACGCCCCTAGTCTTTGTCCCAGTTTTCAGGCAGTTTCTCTGGGCACATACCAAGAAAAGGCTTTTTAAAAGAAAAGGCAGAGGCTGAGAAAATTTTGGTTTTGCTTTTCCAAACCTTGCTCTTTTCCCCTTCCTTTTTGAAGATAGGATTTGAAAACAACTAACAGCCAAAAGGAAGGGGCTGTGAATCCTTCTGGCTTATATATTTATTTTATTTTTTATTTTATTAGATTTCTATCCCGCCCTATCTCCCCAAAATGGGACTCAGGGCGGTGCACAGGAATTAAAAATCTAAAAATACAACAATACAAAATTCTACAAAAGTTAAAACTAAAATTAAATAATTTAGCCCGTGCTAAAAGAACAATTTAATTTAAAACCCAACTCTAAGAATAGCATAGCTATAACAGTTATGCCAGGCCGGCCATATGGAAGAAATATGTTTTCAATGTCCGGCAGAAGAGGCGAAGGTCGGTGATAGTACGAAGGTCTGGGGGGAGGTCATTCCAGAGGGCGGGGCCTGCCACAGAGAAGGCTCTTCCCCTGGGTGCCGCCAGCCGGCATTGTCCGGCGGACGGCACCCTAAGGAGGCCCGCCCTGTGGGAGCGGACAGGTCAAATGGAGGTATGTGGTAGTAGGCGGTCCTGCAAATAACCAGGCCCGCTGCCATGGAGCTCTTTAAAGATGGTCACTAAAACCTTGAAACGCTATATATTTTGAGTAGGGTTTTTTGTGTTTTATTCAGGAAAGTAAAAGTTGATTCCCTGTTTGAAGGAAATGGGAGTACTGGGTGTATTTTTGTTTTCCAGCTGTTTTGTCACATGGTGATTAGGTCTGAGTAGTTAGGAATACCCCAAGATCATCAGCTGGACCCTCCTGATCTTAGTCCTCTTAGTTAGTAAGCACACTACACAGCTGTTGATATGGTAGAGCTTACAATACAGTAAATATGAAGAAAACTTCATATTCAAGTTGATTTTCAAATTTCTTCTGGAAGGAACAAATAACTTTTTATTCCACTGGTCATACTTTGAAATTTGTAATGCTGATTACAAAACGTTTAAAGAAATTTCATGAAATGGAAAGATAAACAGGTTTGTATTTGTTCCCAGAGCAGTGCTTTCAATATACAGTACAGGTGGCCCTTGTTTAGCAACTGCATCATGTAGTCACTATTTTCACTTTTGAAGGTTATGAAAAAGTAATTTTATAACCAAATTTATGACATTTGGAGGTCTGGAAAGCAAAGTTTAACTAAAGTAAGATAATAAGTACACCTGTGGTTTCAAGTAATGACTACATTGCTTAGCCACCCAGTGACTGGTCCGAATTGTCGTTGCTAAATTACGATTACCTGTATATAATTTTTGGTTCCAGTCTGAGAGACTGCTTTAGAGGATCCACCATGACCAGTGAAAGAGCTGAAATGCCTTTTTAGTAGCATACAGTTGACTATATGAAGCTTGCTAGCTTCATATAGTCAAAAAATGAATAGATTAAATGACTGAATATAGGTATAAATCTTACCTGAATGAGAAAGATGAGAAATATTGAGCAATTTATAATTTTTAAAAAGTCATTTATTTAGAAATATGTCTGTGCATTTTTATGCATAGTATTCTTTAATGTTGTCTTTAGACTATAAAAGTGGTTCCACAGAAACAAAATTAAAATCATTTAAGACATCTACTGCAGGAAAAAATAGAACAAAAAAGTCCAAGATATAATATAACTTCAATGTACTTTCTAGGCCCTTTATGGGTTAATTATACTGCACCATTGACCAGGAAGTGGATTATCAGATGCTACTGTTTTATATTTGTCTTATTCAGAAGTAACTGTTTTTACCCCAAATGAAATATTAACTAACATAATGGAATAGTAATTAGTATGAGCAGCTAATTCCAAAATATATTTTAAAGGGA
This sequence comes from Rhabdophis nuchalis, assembly GCA_039707465.1. Classification (NCBI taxonomy): domain Eukaryota; kingdom Metazoa; phylum Chordata; class Lepidosauria; order Squamata; family Natricidae; genus Rhabdophis; species Rhabdophis nuchalis. Next base: position 78,967,466 of record CM077643.1, on the reverse strand, counting down.
ATTTCATTAGTTATAACATAACAGTCTTAAAAGCATTCAGTTGTTGATCTTCACGTCTTTTTGTTTTTTGTAACTTGGTGGAAATTCAACTGCACCTGCCCTTCATTTCTCTTAATAGGAGTACTAGAATTTTTAAGAACCGTGGGCTATATGACTTTTCGTACTGGGCCCAAGTGGTCTTTCACCTTTATCAACTTTGGGAATAGAGAAGTTGAATGAATAATGGATACTTTCTCTGCATTTCTACAGGGAATGGAGAAATTCTCCAACAAGTTCTCAAGAGCATAATTGCCCTTTAACTGCAGTCAAGTCTGCTCTGAAAGAAGTCCAGTGGGAGGAAGCACTATTTTGTTTTTTGTCGCCAAACAGAACTTCTTCTGGCTATTGTGAAAATATGAATAGAAATCTCTTTAATTTGGTAAGCTTTCTATCACTGAAGTACAACAGATGTGAGAGATTGTGGGGAGACTAGGAAAGTAAGGGAAGGCAGAGTCAAGAGATAGAAGCAAATCATTCAAACAGACTCCATCTTAATGAATTCACTAAAAATAATGGTTGGGATTTTTCTTGCAGTTTCCCTGAGATTAATATTACAAAATTTTGTAATATTGATATAATTGGTATAATTCTTACTTTCTGCATGGTACTTGATAACACGCCCCCCACCCTCCCCAAAGACAAACAACCCCCCCCCCCTCCAAAAAAAACCCAGGTAGTGCAGAGAATGTGGAATCGGGAATTTTTTTTTTTTTTAAAGCACCTTGCTTCTTATGGAATCTCTACTGAATTAGAGACTCTTTCATCAGGGAAAAGGCAACTCACAGCACACAGCATGTAAGTTGTCTTTCTGGTAAATTGTAGCTTTAATGGGTATTTTAGCGCAGGGATAGTTCGTTTAATTGATTTTTATCTTTTGTATTTATTGATGTATATATTTTATGTGTTTTAGTTTTCCCTGTGCACCGCTCCGAGTCCCCTAGGGGAGAGGACGCGGTATATAAAATAAATATATTATTATTATTATATTATTATATTATTAATCATTGATTGTTTTGAGAAACAGTAGCCAAAGGACATGGACTTTTCTGTTTAATAAATGAGCTTTTTCCCCCAGTTCCACTTCCCTACAGTCCCATACATCATGCCAGTTTAATATCAGTTTTTCAAACATTTGACACGTTTATTTTCTTTATTATTATTATTAAATTCATAAGTTGTCCATTTCACTGTCCCTAGTGGTAGTGATTCTGAGCAGCTTACAGTTTTTAATTATAATATATAACCATACATATAATTCCATTATTGCTATAGTGGTGACCCATAAATATATCCTTTTTAAAAGATACTTGAAAAGAGAAAGGAATATAAGAACATTTCTGAAATCAAAAATCCTATTTAATATTTTTTTGCGAATGACAGAGCTAAATCATGGGCAGCATCTCTATATTTGCATATACAGTAGGTAACAAAAACAATGTAGTTTTTAGGAACCAATATTGTTCTTATGATTATGAAGTCAGGAAATCTGATCCTTCTCCCATCCACTGAAGGATGGGAGAACAATGTCCTACCTGTCAATGACTACTTCAGCTTCAACCGTAATAATACATGGGCAAACAATAGATACAAACAAACTCAAGGTAAACCGATCCAAACTCGATTACAGAAAATATGACTTCAGCAGTAGAGTGGTCAATGTCTGGAATGCTCTACCCAACTCTGTTGTTACATCCTCAAACCCTCATAACTTTAACCTTAAGCTGTCTACCGTGGACCTCGCCTCTTTCCTAAGAGGTCTGTAAGGGGGCGTGCATAAGTGCACCAGCGTGCCTACTTGTCCTACTGATTTGTACCAATTTCCTGTGTTCGTGTCCATGTTTATACTTACACCTGCTATCTCGTACATGTTTGACAAACTAAATAAAGTAAAATTTAAAAACAAACAAACAAACAATTAAGGTATTTGACCATGACCAGGAATAGATTCCCCAGTAATCTCCTTCCAGGTTTCTTCTAAACAGAATATTTTTCCAGCAAGGAGTTCCAGATCACTGTAAGTCTCATAGCATTTTTTTAAAGGGTAAACAGCTTCAGTAAACTAACAGAGCAATCCCCCATAAATTGAATACCATGCTGTGCACTTTACATTTTCAGTGCCTTTTTGCATATTCAAAAAAAAGTTATATGCATTCTAGCCAAACAATTGTGTAAAGGCTTGTTGAAATTATATGGTAGGAATATCAAACCAACGGAGAAAAACATTTAATAGATCAGTTGTATATTTTCAGCTTGGCAGTTCCTGCAGTTTTATTTCAAGTAATAGATTTGTAATTTCTTAATCTGTAAAATCCTGATTCCAGACTAAAGTGACCTTATTTTAGTTGTGAAACATTAATCACGAATTTCAACTACTGGGTACAGATTAATCAAAACAGTTTGACTGTGCCAAGAAATATAGGTGGAAGTGTCTACCCAGTGATGCCTCTTTATCAGCAGCACATTTGTATCAACATCTGCAGATATTTTTATAAAGGGAATAAAATTAAAATAGATGCCATTAGAAAGTTCCCTAAGATATTGCCAGGTTTGTATCTGATTGGATGCATTTAACAGAATAAAGAGAGTTGTATCCAAAAGGTACTGTCTGCTCTCCGAAATCTCTGTGAGATTTCTGTTAGCCATAAAACTCTTTAAATAAATAACATTCCATGCAGCTTATATCATATTCACAACCATAAAAGAGGAAGCTGGGAAAATATACTGTCTAGATCATTTCAGAAGCAATTGGACATGATAAATGGATACGGAAGAGACACTGTACAAGCCTGTATTTGTGTGGTCTTGCCTAAAATCCTTGACTTCATGGTTTAGAGAGGCTATAGCTAGGAAGTTGGATATCTAAAAAATGTGATCTGTTTTCCTACTTCCATTATTTAAGCAATGTCATAATATGATTAATTGGGTAATATTATATTCTTTTTATTTTATATTTGTTTCTGACTGATATTATCCATTGCTTCTTTTTTTTTAAACTTGCCCACTGTGGATAATCAAGAATAAGCAGGGTGTAAACCTTTTGAATAAATTAAGTAAGTAGTCACACATCTTCAACCTTTTCAGTCTAGTGGACACATTAGAGATTTTGAGAGCATATATTGGCAGTTGCACAAAATAGCTGTCACGATAAGGGCCTTGCCTATTCACAAAATGTCTGCAGTGAAGTTTCCACTGAGACTTAAAAGCGCTTCTATACCAGGAAGGGGGACAAGGTGACATGGCTCCTTGTTCCCTTCCAGGAATTTGTTTTAGTCCCTTTTCACTTTACTTTTCTTTTTATTCTAGTAAGTTGGGCATCCCTTCAAACAAAGTCCTAATTGCAACAACCCTCTCTTATATAATTTCTGTCACTGCCTATGGAGGCCTCATAGTGTTTTGGGAGGGAAAGGACTCATGGTGAAGGTGGCTGCCTTTAGTTTGCAGGATCACTTATTCCCATATTTTAAAATTCGGAATATATACTTTAAACAATGTAACAAGAAAGTTTGGCAATGAATCTGTGAGATTTAAAAAGAAGTGTCCACAACATCATGTAAGGGACCCAGAAGTAAATTAGCCTTTCTCTAGTTGATGTCCTCCAAATGTGTTGGTTTTCAACTCCTATGACCCTGAACTGGATCAGAGTTGGAATCTAACACATCCGGAGGGCACCAGCTATGGAAATACCATCCATAGAAATAACTTCACCCTGGAAATGAACGTTGTAATAAGCAAGGGATCATAAGCTGGAATAGTCCTAAAGAAGAATGAATCCATTCAAATAGCCTCGGGCCAACTATATGATGGAGGGTAGACGTCAAAGTTATTCTGCTAATGTTCTGATTTATTACTTCTGTGTTTATTTTGAAAACAAGCCAAGAAAACTGGTAAAATGTCTTTTTTTTACCAGGACAGAGGAAAAACTATAGCTTAGCTTTCATATGAGTCATCAGGAGATTTTCATATGTCCCAATTTTGACAAGCTTTTGGGATAGTTTCAAAGATGGTGAAAATATTTGTCTGGTCTGAAAAAGCAAATGTCATTTACATCCATCCGCAAAATGCTGCACATCAACAGGAAAAGATTATGATTTGCACAAAAGTCTTTTCTTTTTAAGGGACTGCTTCAGTGTCCTCCCAATGTCATCTTGAGCTGTGAAAATCCAGCACAGCTCTAAGCCTGCTACTTTTAATGTATATTCTACTTCCTTATCACTGGAGACAACACTTTGCTCAGTAGAGAGAAGTAGGCAAAGAACGCAAATCCATATTTTCTCAAGAACTTACAACCTCTATTTTTTTCATGAACTAATTAATACAGAAGTAATAACCAGTGCTGCTCAAAAAATAAAAAATCTACAGACCCGAATGAATAAAGCAGAGCCTGCTTGCTTCTATGCCCCAAATGCCTGCTGTCATCTCCCCCAAAGTTCAGTTACTAAGATTGTGCTGCTCTTTGGATTAATCTGGAAAAAGTCCTGTGAACTCCATGAGAGGGTGGGTGTAGCAATAACACCTAGACTTATATATCACTTCACAGCACTTTACAACCCTCTCTAAGCGGTTTACAGAGTCGGCATATTGCCCCCAACAAATTGGGTCCTCATTTTACTGACCTCAGAAGGATGGAAGGCTGAGTCAACCTTGAGTCGGTGAGAATCAAACTGCTGGCAATTGGCAGAATTAGCCTCCAATATTGCATTCTAATCACTGCACCATCACAGCTCTTAGCATGCAGCATCAATCAAGATCATTGGAAAGCAGCTTTCTCTTTCCCAGGATTATGTATCTATCCCCTGTAGCTGCAGTATAATTCCAGAAAAGATGTTGTTGTGGCCCGCCAGCAGCCAGTGGAGCTGGTGGCAGACTTGGACGATGAGGAGGTTGGGGAGGAACTTGGGTCAGTTCTCAAGTCTGGGGAAGGCTCTGATGGATGCTCTGCATTGGACAGAGAGATAGAGCCAGGGCTATCCAATATTTCCCAACCACCAAAGAGGTAGCTGCCTTTGGAGGCTGATATGAGTGAGGAGCAGGGGTGGGTTTCAAACCTTTTTACTACCTATTTTGTGGGCATGGCTTGGCAGTCATGTGACTGGGTAGGCAAGGCCAACTTGATGTCACTCACCATGAGATGTCATGGATTGGGTAAAATGTGGTGAAGCTCACTTAACAATGCTCTTGCTCAGCAATCAAAATTTTGGGCTCAATTGTAATCATAGGTCAAGGACTATCTCTGCCTTCCTCTGCATGGTAGTCTTATCCTAGTAAACTCCTTCTCCTTTCTGGCAATTTTCCTCTCTGTTAGAGGCACCAAAAATGTAAGTTTTCCTGCTGCACCAGGGGGTTGGACTAGATGACCTTTGAGTAGCCTTCTAGCCCTAAATTGCTGCACTGTTTCCCTCCCTCCCTCCTTCCCTCCCTCCCTCCCTCCCTCCCTCCCTCCTTTCTTTCTTTCTTTCTTTCTTTCTTTCTTTCTTTCTGTCTCCCTTCCCTCTGTGGGACGCAACCCCTCCCAGCAGCTTTTCAATTTAAAGCTCCAAAGTTTGCAGCTTTAAGACTTGTGGACTTCAACTCCCAGAATTCCACAGCAAGGGATGCTCAGTTCCGATTTAAAGTGATAGCATTTGTTTTTCTCCTTTGCTGAAACTCTCATGAGTTTCTTTCTTTCTTTCTTTCCCTTTCTTTCTCCCCTCCCTCCCTCCCTCCCTCTCTCTCTCTCTCTCTCTCTCTCTCTCACACACACACACACTTTTTAAAGCTTTTTTCCCCTTGCCTGAACCAGCAGGGGAAAAAAACTCTTTAAAAAAAGCTTTTGACAAAGCTTCTGAGGGGACAACAGGTTCGGGGGTGTGGGCAAGCCACCATTTTTACTACCGGTCCTATCCGGTGCACCAGATTTTCACTACCTCTTCTGGCATATCAGACAGGACCAGAAGGAGCCCACCTGTGATGAGGAGGTAGAACAGCTGGTGCCTGTTCCAGATGCATGTATGTGCAGAGCAGTTAGGAAAGGTGAACAATGGAGAACTAAGAGTCAACTCACCCCTAGTCCTTCTTTTTATTAAATGAAACATACCCAATTCCAGCAACCTCTGCACTCTTTCTATAGTCTCAACATCTTTTTTATATCGTGGCGACCCAAACTGGGTGCTATATTCTAAATGCAGTATGATCTAGTCAATGATTGCTGTATGCCTCTCTTATCTAACTGTTCCCTATGCCTTCTTTCCTTGCCCCCTCTCAACATCTTTCATATATATATTTGCACATATAAATATAAACAAAAGCACACACACATATAGACATACATACCATAGGATCCCAATATGATGCACAGAAAGTTTTTGTAGAATCTTGATATGCCAAGGGCAGTTCCAGAAAAAAATATTAGCTGCCCAAGAGGGAGGGAGAGAGGGAGGAAGATGAGGGGAGGGGGACCGAGGGAGAGGGAGAGAAATGGAAAATGGATTTCCAGCAGGTGGCAGTTTCCCTAATCTATATGTTGTCTCAAACCTCTGTGAGCAGCCATTTTACGAGTAATAAGTCTCACTTCCACTTATGTTAGCTATTTTGACAAAATAGCCCATACCATGCTCTCAAAACTTTAAATGTGACCTTCAGCCAAAAAGATTGGGTAGACCTAGTTTCAATGTTCAGTGGTGTTTTCGTTTGTTTACATAGATAAATATATATCCTGGAATATTGTAATATAAAATGATAGTAGGGAGGATGTAATGAATACAAAAGGCCTGAATTATTTTCAATATGCCAACAGAGTATTTCATGTATTATTTGTATTTATCAGGGCTATCAGAAATACAATGAATGGAAGCGATTGTTCCATATGAATACTTAGTTGCTTTTAAACAGAGTTGACATGAAAAAAAATCACATGTGTCAAGTGGTTTTTTTTCTAAAGCTTGCCATCTTAAGTATGTTCACCTCATAATAATATCTGAGTGAATTTTCAAAGAAGAATGCTGAGCATGCTTTATTAATCATTAATTCTGAATTTAGATGTACAAACAACTGAGAAGAATCCTCTTAATCATTATTTTTGTTCTACAGTTCTCTTATAAATAGGATGGTTTCCCCAATATTTCTTCTCTTAAAACACATGCTTTCCTCGGCTTCAGATGTGTAGTTATAGCATTTATGCATTCAACTTCTTTGTCAAGTGATGCTATTTTTTCCCTGCTGTAGTCTGACAGCCACTAATAATAACGCATGAGGACAGTCAGACAAAATGAAGACAAATGTTGTTTGTCGCAGCAGAATCATAATGTCTTCAGATGCAGTAAAGACAGTCTAACTGTGTGTGGATACACTTTATAGCTTATTTAGCCCTATGATTTTCCTGGTTTTGTTCAAAAACAGTAAGCAAATAAGCAAACAATAAAGTACAAACATTGGGAACATTGATTAGAAATATCTGAAGGCAACATATGGGCCTATTAGTTAGCCAAAAGATTGTGGAACTATGGAGAATAGAGATGCACAGATGGAGACTTTAAAAAATTTATGAGTAGTGTAACAGGTCTAAAACATAGATTTTTAGTCAACATTCAAGTGGAAAAACAGAAAAGATACGTCACTGTGCGTCATGAAATTTTTAAATCTGTAAAAGCCAATGTAGTTGGAATCATTAAAGGTTGCCCTAATGTGTTCATTTCATAGTATGACAGGCAGGTGAAATCATCCTAGCACTTCAGGCTCCGGATAACAATAGTGTTTCCGTTTTGCTTGAGGTGAATTCTGTAATATTAAATATCCATATTGTTTCTTACTCAATATCAAAAAGTGTCAGTCATAATGACAAGCCCCAGGAAAGTGACACGTTCAGACAGCATTCCAAGTAGTCAAATGCTATGTTAAATAATACAAATTACTTTTACACTATTTTGTTGTTAAAATAACATGTGCACACAAAAGAAAACAGTTTTCTCTCTAAGTTTCTTTTTATGTAGACTGAATATGTTACTGGGATAAATACTAACTGTTTTTACAAAATGCACTTGAGGCTATTGAGCCAATCCTTCTATAGAGTGTCAAAATGTACCCCTAAGCTATAAACTTGCACTCATTTATTCACATTTAACTTCCATTGATTTCACTGCCACAGAGCTGAAGCCTGCATTTTTAATAATATCATAAATAGTATTTATATTATATCTTTAAAAATATAGCCTTTCTGATTGCAGCCAAGTAGAATTTAAAAAAAAAGAACCACATTCAATTTATTGCTTTATTGCAATTTATGTCCCTCTGAGTCTTTACTTTTGTCCTCAGAGAAACTCTGTCCTAGTAAGATTGTGACTAGCACAAAGGTCATCAAGTAAGATGTGTGGCTGAGTAAGGATCTGAACTAGGATTTCCTTTCAGCAGCTCTACATCCCATTCTGAATTTGGCACATTGCACATCTTGTAAACCATCCCCAGCCCTCCTCCTTTTTGTCATTAACTGCTGTCAACATTTTGACAGCAGAACATGGCAGGATAGCAGAGATTTATGCAGTCCACTCGGGAGGATTATGAGGATGGATCTTGTCCAGCTCTGTTTCTCCATCTGTACAGGTGGGAGAAGGAGACCTGCAAAATCAGGACAAGTCAGGCTTAATCAGAAGTTTTGGAGACAGCTTTCATAATTTCTGACCATTAGTTGTATAGGTTTGTCTCATATAATTGTTACAATCTAAACATTTGGAAAGCACCATGGTGTTTTCCTGTGCATTCTGCGATGAGAGCTTTGGGAAATTCTCCCAGAAAATACAGGAATGCAGTCTAACTGAAATCACAAGATTTACTTCTGAATACAGTAGAAGTGAATTCTGTTAAAGATTATACTAAAAGTTCTATAAAAGATACTAGTGAGTCATATATAAACATTTAAAATAGAAAGGAAGTGAAGATATTCTGTACTTTAAGATAATAAATATAGCAAAGATCTTAATGGGATCTCTGGATGGGAAGTAACGGACTCAGGCTCAACCCGACCAAGACCGAGTGGCTGTGGTTTCCGGCAGCCCGATTCAACCAGCTCACTCCATCGCTGGCCATAGGGGGCGAACATCTTGCCCCTGTGGATGGGGTGCGCAATTTGGGTGTCCTCCTGGATGCCCGGCTGTCCATGGAAGATCAAGTGACAGCCGTGGCCAGGAGGGCGTTTTACCAGGTTCGCCTGGTTCGCCAATTGCGCCCCCTATTGGATCGGGACGCCCTTTGCACAGTCACTCATGCTCTCGTGACATCCCGACTGGACTATTGTAACTCTCTCTGCATGGGGCTGCCCTTGAGGTGCACCCGGAGGCTTCAGCTAGTCCAGAATGCAGCCGCGCGAGCAATTATGGGGACCGCTAGGTCTACCCATGTAACACCGCTCTTACGCGAGCTGCACTGGCTACCTGTCGTCTTCCGGGTGCGCTTCAAGGTGTTAATTATCATCTTTAAAGCGCTCCATGGCTCGGGACCTAGCTATCTGCAGGATCGGATCCTGCCCCATACATCCTCACGGCCGATTCGCTCCCACAGAGCGGGGCTTCTCCAGGTGCCGTCCACTAGACTATGTCAGCGGGCGACACCCAGGGGAAGGGCTCTCTCTGTGGCGGGCCCGGCCCTCTGGAACGACCTTCCCCCCGATATTAGGACGACCACGGACCTCCGCTCCTTCCGTCTTAAATTGAAAACCTACTTTTTCCGTCTGGCCGGCTTGGGATAGCCTCCTTGTCCTGGGGTTTTTAGGGTAATTTTAATTATTTTTAGTGTTTAGGGGTTTTAGGGCAGTTTTTTAGTTTTTATAGATGTTTTTAGCGCAGGATTTGTTGTTTAATTGTGATTTTAAATTATGTATTTTGTTGTGTTTACTGTTTTTTAATTTTCCTGTGCCCCGCCTCGAGTCCCCTGGGGAGAGAGAGCGGGTAACAAATAAAATTTATTATTATTATTAATAATAATAGAGGATATTCTATTAGAGGATATTCCTCTATCCTAGTCCTATTAGACCTCTCAGCGGCTTTTGATACCATCGACCATGGTATCCTATTGCGCCGACTGGGGGGGTTGGGGTTGGGAGGCACCGTTCTGCGGTGGTTCTCATCCTACCTCTCTGGTCGGTCGCAATATGTGTTGACAGGGGGGCAGAGGTCGGCCTCGAGACCCCTCATATGTGGGGTTCCTCAGGGGTCGGTCCTCTCGCCCCTCCTATTCAACACATATATGAAGCCGCTGGGTGAGATCATCCGTGGTTTTGGGGTGGGATATCATCTGTACGCTGATGATACTCAGTTGTACTTATCCACCCCAGACCACCCCAACGATGCCGTCGAGGTTATGTCCCGGTGCTTGGAAGCCGTACGGATCTGGATGGGTGGTAACAAACTCAGGCTCAACCCGTCCAAGACTGAGTGGCTGTGGCTTCCGGCGCCTCGGTTCAGCCAGATTATTCCAACTCTGGCCATTGGGGGCGAAACACCGGCCCCCGTGGAGAGGGCGCGCAATTTGGGTGTCCTCCTGGATTCCCGGCTGTCTATGGAAGATCATGTGGCAGCCGTGGCCAGGGGGGCGTTTCATCAGGTTCGCCTGATGCGCCAATTGCGCCCCTTACTGGACCGGGGGGCCTTACGCACAGTCACTCAAGCACTCGTCACCTCTCGACTCGACTACTGTAATGCTCTCTACATGGGGCTTCCCTTGAGGTGCACCCGAAAGCTGCAGCTAGTCCAGAACGCAGCCGCGCGGGTGATTACGGGAGCGCCTAGACACTCCCACATAACACCTATCCTGCGCGAGCTGCACTGGCTTCCTGTGGTCTTTCGGGTGCGCTTCAAGGTTTTAACGACCATCTTTAAAGCGCTCCATGGCTCGGGGCCTAGTTATATGCGAGACCGCCTCCTGCCCCATACATCTCTTAGACCGATACGCTCCCACAGAGAGGGCCTCCTCAGGGTGCCGTCGGCTGGACAATGCCGACTAGCGACACCCAGGGGGAGAGCCTTCTCTGTGGCGGGCCCAGTCCTCTGGAACGACTTACCCCCTGAACTCCGCACCATCTCCGACCTCCGCCTCTTCCGCAAGTGTCTGAAGACACACCTATTTCACCTAGCCGGCCTAGCGTAACCTCCACACTGACCATTAGATAGTTTTTAAACTTGGGATTTTAATTTGGTTTTAGCGCAGGGTTTATTTATTAAAATAAGTATTTTAAATTTCATATATTTTATATTTTGTATGTATTTTAACATCCCTGTGCGCCGCCCTGGGTCCTAACAAGGAGAAGGGCGGGATATAAATTTAATAAAATAAAAAATAAAATAAAAAATAAATTTTTATTAATACTGGTATGCCAAGATTTTACATAAGGCAGGTTCTCAAGCATTATGAAACAGTGATCCATAATATCCATAATGACGATAAAAGGATTTGTGTAGCCTAACTCATGGGAAAAAGTTTCTTTGTAGTTCCTTAATTTAGATTTACCTTTAAAAGCTCTTTCCATAATATTTTCTCTTAACACCAGGGGTGGGTTCCTGCCAGTTCTAACCCCTTCTATAGAAGAGGTTCCACAAATAGACAGTGCTGTTTAGAACCGGTTCCAGCTCCCTCCCCCCGCCCATTCACACATCATCAAGATGAAGAGCGAGAGGAGGAATTCTGGGAATTGAAGTCCACAAGTCTTAAAGCTGTCAAGTTTGAACACCCCTGGATTTTTTTTTCTAAAGGGTTAGGGGTGCAAGGGTCTTGTAACTTGACAGTTTTAAGACTTGCGTGCTTCAAATGCCAGAGTTTCTGAGCCAACATTTTGGTTGATAAGCCAGAGTGTTGTTAAGTGAGTTTCCCCCACATTTTACAAGTTGGCCACACCCACCCAGCCACATGACTGCCAAGCCACTCCCACTTGGTCACATGGCTGGCAAGCCACTCCCACAAAGCAGGCCACATCTACAGAAGAGGTTCTAAAAAATTTGGAAACCCACCACTACTTAATACCCAAGAAAATCTTTTTCAGTTTTCAAAGAATGAGCATTTAAAATGGATAAAAATACCAAACTGCATTAACAAATGCATCTCTACAGGCACTCGAAAGACTTCAGATACACTACCACATATAACAGTAAAGTCACCAGCCAGCAAGAAGCCATCTGCCACTAATGTTCAGTAATGTGATTAGCCATTTCTCAAAACTCGCTCTCTGGGCTTGGCTTCCCATTTTGTTTCCATAAGTCCCCCCCCCTCCCTCCCTCCCCCTCCTTCTCTCTCTCTCTCATGTAGCTAGTCTGAGGCGAAATATTGATAATATTCCTACTTTGCCAGAGCAAGCCTGATAAGCTCTCTTCAAAATATTTGTGAAATTTCTTAAGACTCTTGGGAGTTATCCCCACATGTTTTGGGGATTTTTAGTCTGAAGAACAAATGGTGTGATTCTTAAACATAAGCAAAGAAAGAAAAAATAACTAATGTTGCCTATTTCTAATTAATAAAATTGTGAATCGTTAATTCTTACATTTTCAATTTATTACTTTTTAACACAAATCTGTATAATAAGCACTATGAGGGAGCAGTTTGATTGGCTCTTTCACTATTATGTGATTCAAGTATAGATAGTCCTCAACTTGCAACAACAATTGGGAACAAAGTTTCTGTTCCTAAGCAAGACAGTTGTCAGGGTTCCAAATAATACACCCATAGCTAGCCCCTCGGAGTATAGTTGTTAAGTGAGTTTTGCCCCATTTTATGACATTTCTTGCCACAGTTGTTAGTTAAGTGAATTATTGCAGTTGTTAAATGAATCATGTGGTAATTAAGGAAATCTGGGTTCCCCCATTGACTTTGATTGTCAGAAGTCAGATGGGAAGGTTACAAATGATGATCACATTACCCAGGGACAGTGCAACTGTCATAAATACATACCAATTGCCAAGTGCCCAAATTTTGATCATGTGACCATTGGAAGGCTGCTGCAATGGTGTGAAAACGGTTATGTCACTTTTTTCAGTGAAGTAACTCCATTGGTCACTCAAGAACTACTTGTAACATAGAGTCAAAATAATAATTTAATATAAAGTATATATTTTGAAATAACTTTGCTTACATACTCGCTTTTACTTGGGGCTAAGTTTCAGTTCATGGTTTGCAATTAACCAGTTTTCCATTCAAAGGAACTATTGTTGATTAACTATTCTTAATTGTTAAGCAATTGTGAGTTGTGCAATAGCAATAGCACTTGTATACCAGTTCACTGTGCTTTACAGCACTAGGCAAACTATAATCATTGTCCAAGTAGTAAGGAGAAATTTCAGCTAGCCTTCCCAATTTTTAAGCAAGAAGAATAGGAAAGAAAAACTGGTATGTATTTATGAATTGGAAAGAGAAACAGAAACTTCCCACAGTGCATTGTCAATACAGGAAAATATTTGTTTTGTGAAATGTGAATGTGACCTATATGAAACAGGCTACTTGGGGATAAAACCCAAATGTGTGAGATAACCATGTATGCGGTACTTTAAATATGATTATTCTGTTCACCTATCAAGCAGAAGGTACGGGGGAGAAATGTGCAGAGAAAAGGAACAGATTCAGACTCCTATTCTCTCTTTACTCTTATGATCCATAGCTTTCAAACCTTGTTCTGGTAAAAGACATCTGCCGAGTAAAATTAAATTGCTTATATTTCAAGGAATAGCATGGGCCAACAGCTTCTTCTATCAGGAATAAGTAGAGACTATACCTTGACAGCAGTACAATTCCTGAACAAAGTTTCTGAGTAGAGGTTATTCTCCACATGTCAGTCAACAGAGAAAACCGCTGATAGCACTGGAATTTTAGAAGAAAGGAGGAGGTAAATGTTGGTAGATGAAAGCGAAAGCATCCCCAGAGGTCCATATAATCTATCATGTAGTTGGATTTAAATTCAGGAGACAGCACCGATTGTCTTTATTTTCCATTGCTGGATCACTCAGAAGCGTTTAATATTATTGACCATAATATAATGATGTGCTTGAATAATCTGAAGTTTAGGGGATGCTTCCCATATTCTGCTTTCCCATATTAATAAAAGAGCCGTGGCACAGCGGTTAGAATGCAGCATTACAGGCTAACACTGCCCATAGTCAGGAGTTCTCTCCTGACTGGCTCAAGGTTGACGCAGCCTTCCATCCTTCTGACGTTGGTAAAATGAAGACCCAGATTGTTGGAGCAATATGCTAACATTTGTAAATCACTTATAGAGGGCTATAAATAGCAGTAGCACTTAGACTTATATACCAGTTCATAGTGCTTTAAGCCCTCTCTAAGCGGTTTACAGAGTCAGCATATTGCCCCCACCAAATTGGCTCCTCATTTTACCAATCACGGAAGGATGGAAGGCTTATTATCTATAATAAGCCATTAAGAAGAATTATGAGCAAGTATGAAACTGGTTCCTACAATCATGTTCAGCTTCCCTATTAGCTAATGTTTGGAATCTCCATAAGAAGTAGACTGGATATGAAAGGACAAGTTGAAGATGAATAAATCAAAGTGTGGATGATTCCCTTAAGAAACAGATTTGCAGTTTGGGGATCTTCCTTGATTTAACACTGTTGAGAGAATAAAAGCAGACAGATGGGAGGTTTTAATCAGTTTTGTCCAAATAACTACCTGCATGTTTACTTGGGGGAAAGTCACCAGGTTCCAGTGATAGAAGCACAGTGTTGGATTACTGCACGTACTCTTTGGGGGGTAGCCCTTGAGAGATAGTCTGGAAATCGCACTGACTTCGAACACAGCAGCATGAGGGGTAAATGGCACTTCTAGGAACCTTGATACCAACCCCAAATTGATTGCCAATTGCTTTCTGAGCCAAATTCATTTTACTCTCAGTTTAAGCCCAAATTATCCATAAAGCTTTTTTAAACCTTGCTTGCATTTATAGTGGAGCCTTTTGCAGGCTCTACAACAAATATGCATAACATCAGCAGCATAAGTGATGGGATTTGTAGTGTGGTAAAAATATCACCGGAGTTGAGGCTGGCCCCTTTCTTAATATAATTTAGGAGGGATCTTAAAACTGAACTTTCCAACCAAGACATTTTATTGTTTTACACTTTAGTGTTTAAGAGATTTTAGTGTTTGACATTAATGTTCTTCTAAGACTATTAAATGGACAACATTAAATGTATGTATGAATAAATGGATTCTTAAATCATTTTAGTCAAATATCTCTAAAGTATGTCAATCATTGAAAAGCAGGCAAACAATAGTCATCAGTATATGCACTCAATATGTATTGTTTTTGAAATATGGAAACAATAGCCATGTCATGGTATAGTGTAAGAATTGGCTCCTTCATATATAAAGGAATGAAGATAGTTAGAACATCTGCTTCCCTCTAAACATATCAAATGGAAGATGTTTCCCATGTAAGAGATATTTTAAAATTCTGTACAATTTACCAAAGACACGGGGCTTTTTTCTAGTTGTACCTCTTCAACAAATCATGCAACAATAAGCAATCTTTTAAAAAAAAAATAACACTCTTGGATCATGGATCAAAATTAACAAATTCACAAGATTATAAAGGTAGATTCAATTAAAATATGAACACATTATCTTGTAGCAGTAGGAAATAGAATAGAGCTATCAAAAGAAAACATCAAACAGTGCAATTAGAGTTTTTGAAAAGTGCTTAACAATTAATACAATACCTGTAATGTGCAATCTAGTTATATAGGACTAAGGGAAGCCTCTAATAGCATAGATATCGTAGAAGAAATTGATGAGCAAATGAAGTATCCCATAAAATTTCTCAGTTCATTAGAGAACATAATGCCTCTTCTTTACCAATCCAATAACATAAGAGATTTCAAACCTGATGTGACACTGTCTTGACTCCTCTTATTCCTTTCTGACTGATGAACAAGATGATTAGCAGAGACATCTTGCAAAAATGTTAATACATTGTCCTCAAAGTTATTAAAAAGACTAATATGACTTAGAAATAAATACATAATAGATAGAAGTAGATGATGATGATGATGATTAGCCATCAAGTTGAATTTCTTAATATTCCTAGAGTCCTCAGGCCAAAGTTATAACAGACAATTATAGATCTATCTCTTTAGTTCTGGGCTGCTGAAGAACGCGACTCATTAATCTCCAGGCCCCTAACTTATTTTATGATCGTTATTGATATATTATATATATATATATATATATATATATATAGATAGATAGATAGATAGATAGATAGATAGATAGATAGATAGATAGATAGATAGATAGATAGATAGATAGATATAGATATAGATATAGATATAGATATAGATATAGATATAGATAAATTATATATATATAATTTGCAAGAAAGCCAAGGCTGAAGCCTGATGATGATGGGGTGATCCCATCGAAACGTTGCAAAAACACCTTTAATTTTACACGGGAAAAGACCCGAATAAACCAAAATATATATATAGTGACAACAACAAAAACGTTGCAACAACTTTTCTATGCCTTATACACGGGAAAATCCCCGTAGCCAGCTATGCCAGCATATATATATTGATATATATATTGATATATATATTGATATATATATATTGATATATATCAATAAAGTAGAGTTCTGATATTTCTTGTAGTGTCTGTTTTGTGACCAGCCCTACCTCAAAGCGTTGCCAGTGTGGCTTCAAAAGTCTCAGAAATTTAAATCGCAAATAATCAGGCCAGGGCATTCTAAGGGTTAGGGCAGGGGGATAACCAATGTTGATAATTAAAGGCCTTCGCTTCCCCCAAACAAAAGCAGCTCTTGTTCACTTTGATGAAGTCATTAAAAATATTGCCTTCCCCAATGTAGTCCACATTTATAATAAGATAGGGAAGGAAAGAAATGAAAAGGAGGATTTCATTTCTCAGCTAGTTACCTACTACAGTTGTAGAGCAGGGACACTGAACATTTTTTTTTATAACATTCATTTCTTGAGGGATATATTAGGCTTTCATAGGATGTTGATGTCTGCACTCCAAAAATGGGATGGCTGTATGGTATATTTTACTTCTGTTTGAATGTTTTTATAGCTTTAGATTTTATTTTACTTAAAAGAATATTGGCTTGATTTGGGATAACAGTAACGCTCTCCATTGCCACAAATAATCGGCAGCTTTATTCTTCATCAGTAGAAGGTCTGCAGCCCTGAGACTTCTTTTGTATTATAGTTTCCTCTGTTGTCTAAGAAAAAACACAGCAGCTTTAAAAACAACCTCAAGAATAGAGTGAGTAGAAAAAGAAAGTTACTAGAACAGATGAGACCCAAAGCTTATCTGTGTTTGAAGACTAGGGGTAGGGAGAATTAAGGAGAAAAATGAGTGCCTTCAGCATTAGAAATAATCAGACTGATAGCGAGGTGTCTGAAGTCTTTGCAAGATGTAGAGAAACAATTTTACTTATTAACCCTCTTCCTAAAACGGGGGTAAAGAAACACAGGCACATGCTTCAAATATTCAGGCCCATCCATTCTGGGTGATTTTGAGAAGTACAAAACAAGTGGAGAATATTAATTACAGCCCTCATTATATACCTATGGCTAAAGAACAAAGAGGCTGCCTCCCTTAGGATGTATATTGCCATTATTTTAAAATAAGGCACATTTTATTTGCCTGCAAAAAAATTATTTTAGCGATGTTATGAAAATAAGTCTGATAATTTTTAATAATGTTCACAATCAAAAACTCAAAGCATGGTCTGTGATTTTCTAAAATAAATCCATATAAACTGCTATCACTTTACATTTCAATTACATGCTAAAAGCTTGCCATTTTTTCTACATTCTGTTTCAAAGGAGCCCTCTGCTGGACGGCTTTGCTTGATAAATGATACTCAAAGCATCAGGCCTATATTATGTATAAGAATTAATATACACCTAAAGTTTCTTCTAAATGCTAAAGCCCCACTATCATTAAGCAGCTAATAATGTATCACAGAAATACATTGCCAGCGTCCAACTAAATAATATCTATGTGTCCAGCCAAATGCTGATTTTTTTTAAGCTAATTCATTTAATAAAGTTAGCAGTATTTGTAAGAGTAATAATTATGGACAAGCAGGTATGTATGATGGAATTCTGTGTTCCTTTATATTTTATGAATTCTATTACTTGGTACTCTATTGATTTCAGATATTTTATTAATTTTGGCATATGAGGTTTTATAAAATGTAGGTAAAAGTATATGTCTTTGTCATGATGCTCATAGAAACCAGGATCTGCAGTGAATTTCTAACAATTTTGGCATGCTTTTGAATAGTAAGCAAATCTACTTGTGTGATATCACTAGGCTCACTGTAATGATTCAGGTTGATGAAGGAGCTTATTTGTTTCAATCTTCGTGGTTTATATGGGCTTCTTCAGGCTTCTACAATGTATAGAATGCAAATTAGACACCTTTTGTTGTATCCTTGATTTACGGTAAAAATTAAAACTTAATGAACTAACAACATTAATGAATTAATGTTAAAAGTTAAGACTATTTTTATCTGCAAGCATGTTTGTTTGTTACTGTGGATATTCTTATCCGAAGTTTGGCATCCTTCAGTCTCAAAATCTATGGTATCATGCTCTGGAAAGAGGTCCTAAAACAGCATCTGGTGTGGTTAAAAAGACCAATTTGAGAACAGCAATCCTTTCCACACTGAGGGCAGATACATTCTGTCCCCTGCCCAGCCCTCAGATTTCACTGGTTCCGGGACTGCCTCTTTGCCTCAGCCTACCGAACAAGTGTCTCTTCGAATTGGAGAAGGCCATGCTACGTTTTTTGCCTCCAAGCTGAACGATCAAGGTTCTTGCTATGCCAACGATATTTGACAGGAGGATATTGATGGGGAGACACCAGGGGTGGGTTCCGGCAGGCACTCCTGCTGGTTCACTTGTGTGCACACCACACACGTGCTTGATGCATGCTGCGTGCACATGCACAGTGCAATAAAAATTGTTCTTTGCATGCGCAGAAGTGAAAAACAAGATGGCAACACCATAGGCTGGAGAACTGGTTTGGGGTCATGGCAGGCCTGGGTTGCTGCCAGTTGCAGCGACCTAGGCCGCCAAACCACTACCAGTTCAGCGGAACCAATCCAAACTGGTAGGAACCCACCACTGGGAGACACCATCTGTAAGTTAAGAAGCAATGACTGCAGTGGTAGGTTGCAGGAGGTACACCCCGGTACCGACATACCGGAGCCTGCCCAGAGTACCAGGTACCGTTCCAGTACAGTGCTCCAGAAGGCCCACCGCCCGCACGCACGCCTTACCTGTCTTTAAAGTCTTTGGCGCTCATGGAGGCGTCGCTGAATAGTAAGACGCATGCGCGCGCTGTGCATGTTCATGTGGATGCTTCTGGGCAACGGATCCGGAACCCACCACTGAGTGACTGCCCTAGTGTATGGACAAAGGGGAGTAGTGACAGTGTTTTGAGCACTCTCATCTACATGAATGAGTGTTGAGTAGAAGACAGTTCCACACTGTTAACAGATTTTTTAAAAATGCATAATGTTTATTTGTGTGTGTGCTTGTATTCACGAATACCTATAATAATGTTTAAAGTGAAGATGTCAGAGTATTACCATTTGAAAAATGAATACATATTGAATCTGCAGTGATTTACAAATACATTTCAGAGAAACACCATGACAGCAATTTGGTTTGTGTCTTGCTGGCTATACCTATTGATATTAAACATGGTTGGTTGTATCTGCTTTTGTTTGAAAAGAACTCTCACCTTTTCTACAAAATAAGAATATTTAATTGTTCCCAAATAAATGCCTTTAAAATGAAAATCTTGCATCATCTGAAGATGTCCATTTTGAGCTATTCCCACTGAAATGGAAAGAAGTAAATCGGTTCCCAGGTGTTGTTGCAGCAGAAAAAGAGAGAGAGGCTTTCCAGAAGCCAGCAGATGCGAATGACATCATGTAATACCTGCAATGCCAGTCAGGGTGCGTGAGCACAGCAGCTGGCAGTCTATCATGTTTACAGAGAGAAGGGCAGAGAATTAAAAGTTATTGATTTATATGCTGCTGTCAACACCCTGAACCTCAAGTTTGATTTTTAGTCGCACTCTCTGCCTTTTTTTTTTTAAATTCTAGATTGCTTCATTGAGAATCTGATTGATAATGTAACGGACCCAACCAGAAGATTCAATACTATTATTTAATTATTTCATTGTACTTAATCTAATAATTTTTTCAGGCTAAGTGTATCTTTAGTACAGTGGTGGGTTTCAAATTTTTTAGAACCTACTCTGTAGGTGTGGCCTATTTTGTGGGCGTGGCTTGGCAGTCATGTGACAGGGTGGGAGTGGCCACCTTTTAAAATGTGGTGAAACTCATTTAACAAAGCTCTTGCTTAGCAACCAAAATTTTGGACTCAATTGTGATGATAAATTCTTTCTTTCTTTCTTTCTTTCTTTCTTTCTTTCTTTCTTTCTTTCTTTCTTTCTTTCTTTCTTTCTTTCTTTCTTTCTTTCTTTCTTTCTTTCTTTCTTTCTTTCTTTCTTTCTTTCTTTCTTTCTTTCTTTCTTTCTTTCTTTCTTTCTTTCTTTCTTTCTTTCTTTCTTTCTTTCTTTCTTTCTTTCTTTCTTTCTTCCTTCCTTCCTTCCTTCCTTCCTTTTCTTTCCTTTCCTTTCCTTTCCGTTGGGTCACTGGCAGTGGTGGGCCAGATTTACTTCCACGTACGCCAGTGGAACCCCCTCTCACCGGTTCTCTAAATTTCACCAACCGGCTCTCACGAGTAGGTGCGAGCCTGCAGAAACCCACCACTGCTTTAGTAGTATACTGACAAGGCAATGTCTCTATCATATTGCTAAGGGAACTCTAAAGTTTTGGAGATAATCACAAAGTTGTTCTGAAAGGAACAAGGCCCTGTTGAAAAGGGTTTGTTTTCAATATGTCAGATTCATTCTTTTTACTCCTCTTAATTATAATATGGAAAATGGGTAAGAGCTTTGCAGGTCTAGGGTTAAGTGGACCTTACAGGTGTTTAGTAGCAATTGTAGGAAGGTGTTGGTATTAGGCCTAATCAAGGCATATGACTGTGGGCATTGCATACAATATGAAAAGTCATTTAAATAAATGACATATTAAGGAACACATACACTTAGACTTGCCTCTGTGGTAAATTTTTCTATCTATCCATTTTAAAAAAATTGAAGCTAGAGATTGATGGAATAGATTTTGCTGATCAGAATTTGCCTTTTAAATTTTCATTAATGAACAATCATTAACTTGGTTGTCTCTACATATTAAGGAGGGGTTACTTTTTGTTGTTATTTGTTGTCAGTTTAAGCGTTTTGAGTCGCTACTAAAGTAATTTTTAAAAATTAACACTTTAAAATTTTTTTCCCTTTCATGATCCATTCCTCAAATGTCCTGTCTTAAGTTTCCAGAATTAAACCATTTCAAGCTTGTTTGTTGCAGTGGTTCCCAAAGTGGGGCTCATACCACATGGGGAGGGGATTTGATTTTTAATGGCGGCAATTTGAACCTTGTTTAATAATAATAATAATAATAATAATAATAATAATAATAATAATAATAATAATAATAATAATAATCTTTATTGTCATTGTAATAATAAAATTACAATGAAATTGGTTGAGCGCCAGGTGGAATACAGAAAGCAGTGATAGCCACAATAGGATCTCTCTCCAGGCAAATGAAAAGGCCGACAAATGACAGTTGAAATAAAATGGCCGACAAATGACAGTTGAAAAGGATCAATTGTACTTTGTCCCTTATTATCCATTTCTTCAAATCTGTTTGGCATCTTAGGAGTTGGTGGAAGAGGAGCACGTCTCTTTTTCTTTTTTGTTTCTTGTTGCAATGAACTTTGAGGAATCGCACTTGGCATTTTTTCTTCTCTCTCAGCTTTCCCAATAGAAAAGGATGGAATTACTGGTAGGGGTGGTGCTCTCCGCTTCTTCATTTCAATTCTTGCAGTTGCCCTTGTATATTCCCAAGAGATAATGATGGTGCCACCCTTACAGAACATAAACTTCGTGAAGAATCTGCGATCATTGTTTCATCAAGGCTTTGTTTATGATACAACCTAGGTTTTAAAAATTCTCCACTACCCAGATCTAGGCGTCATCTTGAGGCCTTCTCTGCCTGAAACTTGTTCTTACTTGTCCCAAAAAAATCCGAGTAATCCTTTCCCTCTTTAACTGATGTGTCACAACCAGTTGATATGTTTGTTTCTCAATAATTCACAGTAGGTTCAAAGCGAGTTTTTGATGGAAAAGTCTGCTGTGACACCAGGAGCTCAAAGCCGCTGCGCCTAAGCACGCCGCCATCTTGGATGGAAAACCAAGTTAATGGCCTTTTAGGCTTCCTCCACCTAAGTAGAGGTCACCTTTTTTTGTAAAGTAAGAATTATATGCCGGGGGGGGGCATCAGAATTTTAGAGAAGCTTAGGTGGGGCATGGCCAAAAAAATGGCCTGGTGCTTTAACCACTGGTCTAGTGGTTAAAGCACCAGGCTAGAAAATAAGATACTGTGAGTTCAGTTCCAGCCTTAGCCGTGAAAGCCAGCTGGGTGACCTTGGGCCATTCACATTCTCCTAGCCCAGGGGTCTGCAAAGTTGGCTCTTTTAAGACTAGTGGACTTCAACTCCCAGAGTTCCCCAGCCAGCATAGCTGGCTGGGGAACTCTGGGAGTTGTAGTCCACCAGTCTTAAAAGAGCCAACTTTGCAGACCCCTGTCCTAGCCCAACTCACCTCACAGGTTGTTTTTGTTTAGAAAATAGGAGAAAGAAGGAACATTAGATAAGTTTGCCGCCTTGAGTTGTTTATAAAAATAATGCAGGATATAAAATAAATGAAATATTCAAGGTATATATAGTATTTGACTCTGCTGAGATGGGACTAAATAGTGTGCGTTAGGAACAAATCAATGGGATGGTTTGTGGTTTTTATTTGTACCCGCATTTCTTTACAGTGATCCTTCACCAACACAAATTCAGGAAAGGGATAATAGGCCACAGAAGCCTAATAAGCAGAAGTTTTCTGTGAGACCCTAAAGCTAATAAGCTTTAGGGTCTCACAGAAAACTTCTGCTTATTAGCTCTGCTGTTCTATCATTTTTTTACTTCTCTCCCCTGTTCTATCTGAGATATCAGATATTAATACTGTATATCTGAAATATATTAAAATAAAAAGTGGTAGGCGAGCTTTACAAGTTAGATTTTACCTCTTCTCTTTGTAAACAGTTATATATAATTTGCTGAGCATTTACAAATGGTACTTGTGGTGATGAAATATAACTGGAAAATTGCAGTCACGTAAAACAGATTGATTATTTTACTGGATGGGTAATCATAGATCAAATTAAAAAGAAAAGAAGAAAATGATTTGGTAGAAAGATGCTAAACCTTCAGTGGGCTATTGGGTAGCGATAACTCCGCTTAACCTCTAAAGATATAAATTAGTACTAAACCTGGCTAGGCAAACCCTACTAGGAATGTGTGAATCAAACTATAGTCTGTGCCAAACTGAAGTTACAAGTTTTGATGTATTATTCAAAAATTCCTTTGTGTTGAAAAATCCACATCTACCACATGCGGTTTTTTTCTACTACATGGAATTTTGAACAAAATTTTATCTAAAAAAATAATTTTAAAATACAAGTCTCAGTATGTCTCCATGTGTCTTTCTGTCTCTCTCTCTTATTTTGGTGTGTATTACCTGAATATACTTTTTCAAATGCAAATGTTTGAGCAGGAAACAAAGAAGCAAGCAGGCTTCACTCAATGCTGCCTGTTCCTATTGCCACTTGAATCCAGTTTGGATTATGCAGTTAACCATAACTCCCTATTTTATCCAGTTTGGGAATGCGTCGTTATAAAATTCTGAGTAAGTCGTTATCTTGAACTTACATTGGAACGTAAGTATAGTTAATTGGACCATGACTTATTGTGATGCCTTAAGAAAAGAAGTTTCAATTTCATATGCATTTCAGCTTATTCAACAGTGATGGGTTTATGAAAACTGGATCCTTGTGTTTGAATAAGCTGTAAAATAGACAAGTAGCAATAGAAGATTGGAAATTTAAATAATATAGGATGTGTTGGAAGAAAAAAGTTCTAGAACAATTGTAGGTACAGCTTACCAACAACTGTAGTTAAGTCTTAAAAGTGTCACCCAGAAAAGAAGACTGATGAAATCCACATTTCCCACATTCAGTTTTTCCTGGTACATAGAATGTTGGACAATCTTCGTAGGCTCTCAGGGAGAAGGGGGAGAATAATGTGCATTTAACTAGTGATGTACGGAACCAGTTATGTTAAAGTGGGACAACCTGAAAACTCTAGATTTGACAGTGAAGAGATTGTACTTTCAGATTAGAACAGAAGGTAAAAGATTGCTGAGCAAGCAATACACATTTAAGGTGAGTGGGGGATGAGAAAGCAAATGTTTAATTTTTATATTAACCTTATTAAAATTCTTAACTAATGAATTTTGGATTGTATCCTCAGCGTTTTCAGATATGGACCACTTGACAGAATCCTCTCTGGCTTCCTTTTTGGATTATTTAAAGCAATTCATTCTGCTCTGAACCTTTCAGCATATAGCAGAAATGAATGAAGGAAAGCGCTTATTTTTCTTGGTTAATCTCTAATGTTTATATACATTTTTAAATGTAGCTGGAAATTGTCTAACAAGGAAGCAACAGCAACTTATATAAAAACTAGACAAGCCTGTTGTCACAATGATTTGTAATGGTTTCTATATACAAGAAGTATAGTTACAGTCTTGTCTAACACTGACCTTCCCATTTCACTTGACTGAATTTGTAAAGATCTACATGTAGGTGTTTTAGTATTTCATTGCTTCAGCTTGACATAAACTAATGATGTAGCCTACTAAACATGGTGACATGATTAAACTGTGATGTTAATTAGTGGTTTCTGCAAGATACTTGATCCCCTCCCCCATTTTTTTCCCCTTGTGTTTGTTAGACATGTATTAAACTTCAGGCGACAGAATTGGATGTTCTCTTTATAGCATCTGTTAATACCGTTAAGGGCTGGTGGAGAAATTATAGTTTGGGCATTTTTCTGTCTTGGGTTGTCCAAAAATGGAAATTTGTCTGAAAAGAATATGAGGGTTTTCACAAGTAATTATGATCTGAAATGATATGTAGATGCTATATATTAATTAATCTGTTTCAATCATATATATTTTATTCAGAGAGGTTTTGGTGGGAGGAATTTTTGGAAGGGTTTAGGAAGGTTAAATCTGTGAGACATGGCTTCCATCTGGAATGCATTAGCTCCAAAGATTTATTAGCCAGAGTGTCTCTGCATAATGTTCCATGGAAAGTAAAGCCCTGCATCTAATTTCCAGCATGATGTCTATATGAGGAGTGATCTTTGAAATATCATAGGTGACAATCAAGTTTCTTATTTTTTTTTAAAAAAAAATAGTCAATGTGCTGGAATTTTATGCCAACAATTTAAAATCCCTCACGAGAACTGTGAAAGCAAGTAGTCTTATGTGTTGACAAATAATAAAACAGAAGTAATAGCAACATGCATGACATTTTAAAATAAGATTGAGCCTTTGAGCAGAAAATACACTCGGGAAAATCACCAGGCATTCTATATTTGCTTAACTGAGTGCAACAAGGCAATATTAAAAGTATTTCATTTCTGAGGCTGCGCTATTCTGTTTGTGTTATCAGAATTAGAAGGCAATGGATAGTAAACATGATACTTGTACAGGCACATCCTTAGTGTAGGTTTAAAGTGAGGAGGTTCTAGGTCAATCCTGCCCGACACAGCGCCTCATACTGTATGTTAATGTATGTTAGGATTGCAGATCCCTCACTTCCTAGCGATCTTGACCAAACATCCTAATGCATGGGGAGTTGAAGTTCCCACATATTTAGAGTTTCATAAATTGAGAGAATTTGAGCATTACAGATGTAGCAAGTCTATATCACAAGTATTATGAATGTTATAACATGGCTTTCATGAATAGAATCAAAAGCCTCTATAACAAGAAGCAATGGGTAGAAACTAATCAAGGAGAGAAGCAACTTAGAACTGAGGAGAAATTTCCTGATAGTTAGAACAATTACTCAGTGGAACAGCTTGCCTCCAGAAGTTGTGAATGCCCCAACACTGGAAATCTTTAAGAAGATGTTGGATAGCCATTTGTCTGAACTGGTATAGGGTTTCCTGCCTAGGCAGGGACTTGGACTAGAAGACCTCCAAGGTCTCTTCCAACTCTGCTATTGTATTGTATAACAGAGGTGCCTAACCTTGGCAACTTTAGGACTTGTGAATTCCAACTCTCAGAATTCCCCACCAGCATGCTGTTGAAGTTCACAAATCTTAAAGTTGCCAAAGTTGGATGTTCCTGCTGTATAAGGCTAAAGAAAATTATAAAATTCTTAGAGTTCTAGCTTCATAATATACCAATATACCGGGTAGCATCATGTTTATAAAATAGAATAAAATAATTTGAACTACTGGTGATCTTACTATTAATTTGATAATACATTTATTTGTATTCATGAGCAGTGTACATGAAATAATAGGAGCAGTGGAATTTCTTTAGTTGTGCAATAGGGCAGTTCTGCTTCCATAGCCAAGAAATAGCAGGCAATTTCACTGCTGTGGTAGATATCCTGGATAAGCGAGAATTTCACCACTTCAAAATCGGTGAGAAAAGGCATAACTTGAAATTCTGTTTTAAGACCATGTGCTCCTGATCCCAGATGTTTAGGGACACTATTAGTATTTTCTCTAGTGGATAAAAAGTATCTTCAAGGCATTTACAATGCAGCATCTGGTTAACTGTTCAATTTTAATGTTTTCTTTCGAATTCCTAAGGTTCTTAAAATACTTCCTTCCTTCCATTAATATATTACTTTTTTTGCTCCAGAAGAGGGCTTGCCTAATAAAAACTGATTTTTTTTAATATCATAAGCAGGTGAATTTTTATAGACAGAATAATTTTACTTTCTACATCCTTCCAATTTGCCTGTTGGTGATTAACAGGTAAGCATAGTTTAGCAGCCAGAGAACTGACACATTGTCTGGATACGTTTCTGACTTTCATTTAAAAGGAAATAAGGCTAAATAACTTGAGCTATGGGGTTGTTGAGCATGTATAAGTGTATCTGAACTGCAACTTAATGCAACACATACCAGTCATTAAGTGCCAATATCAATTATCTAGTAGAATGAACAGGGACAATCCCATTTATTTTCTAGAAAATAAATAAATGCACACACATATTCAGTCATTTATAATATGGAAATTTCAAAAAAAAATGAAAGTGCAGTTTTGAAGGTGGAAAAGGAAATTATTATTTATTGTTCCTTTATGGTTTGTTGCAAAAAGCCAAGGATAATGATTCAAAAGGATGGAGGTAAGATTCAACTAGGAGTTCTAGCTTAGAAAACTAGAAGTTTACTATTACAGTGGGAGAGCTTGGAGAATTTTAATGCAAGCTTCTCAAGTTTCTCATCACCAATTCAATAGATATACAATGAAGCTTGATTACATTAAGCATGGAAACGGGCTTAGTATTTATGATTTCTTGGTTAAAAATTTATGCTTGCATTGGTCATCCAAATCTTAGTTTAGCTTTCCTTCCCCAGGCAAAGGAAAATGGAAATGGAAGTGAATCAAAAATACAATAGAAGGTCATTGCTTTCTACAACCTAAGATTTGATAGCTTATTTCATTCACTGACCACTGTAAATCAGTATGCATTTAGTATACAGTACTTCATATACTAAGTACTGTAATTTCTAAAAGTTCAGCTCTTTCAAAGTTATCTTCTTTGAGGATAAACAGAATATAATTATTGTGCTCATACTTTTTTAAAAATGAAAATGAAAACACACAATAGCAGGGTATCATAAAAGCCAGCATTAACATAGCCAAGACACAGATTCCATTTCCCAAGCTGTATTGTGCCCAGGGACAAAACCAAGGCCTTAATAAAGTTCAGTACTGTGAGTGGGAGGTAACCATAGAGATAATATACAAAAATACTAATGCTCCTATAGCTCAATAACATTTCCACCTTGCAATTGGTTACTTGAAAAATGTCCCTATTTCAATTGTATCAACTGCTAGACAATTGCGTGATAAAGAAATTTAATATGTTTTATGTATTTAGTTGGGGTACTTCCCCCCCCCCCCTTCTTTTATATGATAACTACATAGATGTAGAAGTAGAAAACTGATCCAGTTGGCAACAGAAACAGCCATATGACATTCTTTTAGATTAGGTGATAATAAGTAAAGTATTCATCTACAACAATCCACATGTAATAATTCATTAGTTGACTTGGCATGATAAGGACCACCCATGCACTCTCTAAAGAGACCTACAAAAGGAAAAGGGGGGATCTTTCCACTTCCTAGATGATTATCAACATGCCATCTGTCTAACAGAGAGAGCCTAATCACAGTAACAAGAGGTGTAGTCATCGTGCTGTCTAACAATCTCTGCTCCAACAGCATGATTATGTAAGTGCACTTGTAATTACTTCTGAGCAATGTAGGTCTTAAAGTAAAATATTGCTTAAAATTAGGGCCTAAAGTTCTAATCCCATATATGTGATTTTAATTTTAAGCAATATTTTACTTTAAGACCTACATAAGCATACATACATACATACAAAACCCATGAAACTAACTGCTCAAAATACATACATAAAATTGCAACCTTAAGTTAGAATTTCCCTTGCCTAAAATATGAAAACCATTATTGCCAAATTAATTTCCTTTTAATAAATGAAGCAATCCTCTTTTTTTGCTACAGATCAAAACTGTTTTGCTAAATAAAATCCTTGGAAAGCTTGGCCTCCCCTCTAAACTGACATGCTGACTTCTTCTCTAAGTTTCTGATCTGTGATAATCCATGAACATCCCATCCAAACAGTTTGCTGAAAACTAAAGTACCTGATCACCTTTATTTTCTCAGTGGATGGTGACCTATTAGAAAATTTGTCCATTTCTTGCTAGCATCTCTTTGGCATCTCTCCAGCAGGTGAAAAGGTTAAACTTCAAACTGAAAAGGAAGAAAGTTACAAAAGATGAAGGGGAAAGTGTAGTGCTTACAGAAAAAGCATTCCAGAAAAATGTTATAGTGGTACTTTTTTATGATGTCAAAAAAAAAAGCAAAAGTAACCTTTCCAAAACTTAGTAATTCTTCCCCCCTCCCTCTTCTTTTGTTACATATTAAACATGTATTTGTGTTTTATGTATAGTCTAAAGTCCAATAGTTTTCCTAAAACTTTTAGTTCCATTGAGTAACATGTCATTCTTGAGATTTGGAAGGTGAGGCTTCAGAAGTACTGCGGTGCTGTTTATTTTATCTGTGCCGTTGGATTGTATTCAGTAAGACTTTGGAAAGCATTCAGAAGCTCCTCTTTTTCAATCATTAAAACAGCAGCGTCATTTCTCTGTGTTAAAATAATGGTGTCATCTGTCTGTACAGGATGCTTGTATGGCGCTATGACCATTAGCCTACGATAACTCAGGGGATTCCATTTTGTCATCAGCATGAATGCAATAATTGGCAGAAGGAAGTATAATATAATGAGGATACTCATTTTTCTTTTCTATGTCACCTAATTCCAAGCACCCAGCCAATATACTTAAATTAGATTTGATAATGAACAAGAAGAAAATAGAAAAACTAAGATTAAAGCCAAACAAAACAGAAAGAACCCTGACATAAGAATTGTGATTCTGCATATTGTGAGAAATATTCACATTCAGATATGTGAAATGATTATGCAATTAGCTCATACTATAGGCAGCATGTGGAAATGCCTATGGAAGATGAAAGTCCCTGATTGATTATTGATGGAAATGTTTCAGCTTTTACAACTCTGGATAAGAATTCTATGATACATTTAAAGTATGATAATGTAGAAACTTCCAAAGTATCACATTGAAATATCTTTTAATATTAATCTTTTAACATTGTAATTTTTATTCAACATAGTGTGACATATATTTAAACCATTAAGCAAAAACAGTTTATAAAGTTAATAAGATTCAACAGCACTGCTCATTCATGGGCAAATATGATGATGTCAATATTCTTACAAGTTGATGCTTTGGAGACTGAAAGGCTTTTTAATGATAATTTTTTAAAGTTTCTAGATATTCTGAAATTGATTTTTTTTAAATTGACAACAGCATTGGAGATCCCTCAAGGAAATAAAAGACTCATTAGATGAAAGTTGCTGAATGGTATAAATACCTTTTTAAAACCAACTGAGAAAAAATGCTATTTGATTGGTCAGATGGGATTTTTTTTAAAGAAGACTACTAAATGGTGTCAGATTAAAACCATTTCTACAGTCTGTTGTCAGATTGTAAAGTGTCATCATTTTCATTATCATTCATTTAATTATAAATAATTACCAAGAACCTTTGAAATCAAGAAGGTGATATAAGAAACATGCAACAAGCAAAAATTTAAACTAATCCTCCCTATGAAAAGTAGGTAATTTTTAGTAACAGCTTTTATTGCTACTTTGTTCATTTTCCACAGGATTATAAGAAATATATTTGTATTGCATACTTACTTGTACGTTAACAATCATCCTCATCATCATTTTAGCCATCGTCTATCCACTACAGCATGGGTCTCCAACCTTGGCAACTCTAAGATTTGTGGACTTCAACTCCCAGAATTCCTCAGCCAGCTCTGCTCTGCTGGCTGAGGAATTCTGGGAGTTGAAGTCCACAAATCTTAGAGTTGCCAAGGTTGGAGTCCCCTACACTACAGGATGAAAGCCTCTTCCACATGTTTCCAACCAATAAAGTCCTGAGGTTTCTTTTGCAAATTGGGCCCACAATACTTGCTGGTGTTGTCGATCCATCTTGTTTTAGGTCTCTTTCATGTTAACAGTACAGTCATGAATTCACTGGTGCTTAATTTCCAAGGAAGCGGGCATGGTGTTGCTATTAAAAAAGTTCCTCTACAAAAGCTCCTATATTTTTAAGTAACTGGAAATGTTGCCTGATTGATTGATTGATCAAATGGAGTTTTTTTTAACTTCAAGAGACCACATGGATTTTCTCCATGAAAATCTGGTCTTGCCACAATAGTAACTGAGTCTGTTCACCTTGGTACTGGTCATCTTCCTATTCTGTGTCCTTCCATTTCTCCTTGCCAGAGAGCCAGGTCTTTGCAATATGACTTTGAAGTAGGATGATTTGACCCTTGTCATTTCTCCATGAGGTGAAAACTCTGGTTTGAATTCTTCAATGATCCATAGTATTCTCAGGAGTCTTCTCCAACACTAAAGTTCAAAAGCATCAATATTCTAACAGAGATGACAAAAACAAATGATCAGCAGAAAAGCAATTATATAATAAGAAACTAAAGCCTTTCAACTTAGAAATGAATTGGTGGAGGATGGTTAGTTTATACAGAATATTTAATGCATTTAATATGGGATAATAGTTTCCTAATTTCCCCCCTAAAGTATTTACCATAAGTAATGGTTATATAATAAAAATATTCTAAGATTGCAAACTTTGATGTTTGCTTGTGATAACATAGACATCAGGTTAATAACCCAGCAAGTTTGGTTCTCGTTATCAACACAAGTAAACATGCTGTATTATTTGCACAGATGTATATCTTGCTTGTATTTAAGCCAAATAATTGGAAGTGGCCTTTACCAGCAGTGACAAAGAAACATGAAGATCACATTTAATCCATACTCATTGCAATTCACCTTGTGGTGGCTTGCTTCATAGCAGAATATATATATCATTTCCACTGTTATCCTTCATGCTTTTAAAGAGTAATATCTTTCCTCAGTGACTGTTTGTCAATTTCAGTGATCTAGATTTGATTTCCTGAAGTAACTAGCCAATTAAGTCAAGAATTATCATTAGAATAAGAAATGAAAGAAACAACTACTAATCTATCATTCCAAACTTTTTGAAACTATGATGCCCAAAATACTCTTTCAGATTATTTTTCTTTATTTATTCTGCTTTTAATAATAATACATGTGTGTCTTGCTACAGAAATATTGTTTGTAGCTGTTAGACAAAAAAAAAACCCAACCATCTAGATTTTATCAAGATTTGCAATGCTGCCTTTGCTTTTTTCTTCTTCCGAGCTTCTGAATAAGCAGGTAATCTTTCATATAATCTCAGATGTCTGCAAATATATTTCCATTTTAGTTGGGAATTCTCACATCTGTCCATTGCAAAACTAATGTTGAGGAAAGAGGCCCATCTCTCAGGGGGAAAATGGTTTTTTTCCTTAGGTAGGCATGAACAATGCCAAACTGGAATGCTATTGTCATGTTTACATCAGGCAAAGTTCAAAAATTTAAAGGGAACGTCTGAGTCTGAATGACAGAAAGGAAATGAAGCTGTAGTGATGTGAATGAGGTATTAAGGCTCAGGCCTATTCTCAGGCCTTAGAATTATGTTCAACCCAGTGGTGGGTTTCAAAAATTTTTAGAACCTCTTCTGTAGGTGTGGCCTGCTTTGTGGGAGTGGCTTGCCAGCCATGTGACTGGGTGGGAGTCGCTTGCCAGCAATGTGACCAAGTGGGAATGGCTTGAAAGTCATGCAACTGGGTGGGCATGGCCAACTTGTAAAATGTGGTGAAACTCACTTAACAACGCTCTTGCTTAGCAACCAAAATGTTGGCTCAGAAACTCTGGCATTTGAAGTAAGCAAGTCTTAAAGCTGTCAAGTTACAAGATCCTTGCACCCCTAGGTGTTCAAACTTGACAGCTTTAAGACTTGTGGGCTTCAACTCCCAAAATTCCTCCTCCAGTCGTGTTGGCTCAGGAACTCTGGCATTGAAGCACGTAAGTCTTAAAGCTGTCAAGTCACAAGACCCTTGCACCTCTAACCCTTTAGGGGAAAAAAACCCAGGGGTGTTCAAACTTGACAGCTTTAAGACTTGTGGACTTCAACTCCCAGAATTCCTCCTCTCGCTCTTCATCTTGATGATGGGCGGGGAGAGGGAGCTGGCACTGTAGATTTGTGGAATGGAACCTCTTCTATAGAAGAGGTTAAAACTGGTAGGAACCCACCCCTGGTTCAACCCTACAGGCCTGATGCCTTTACTGCTGTCAGAAAATCACCAATCCCATTGGCACCATACAGCAGAACTCTGCAGTTTTGGCCTTTCTCTCAAATACTTAGGCCAATTAATCCTGGAGAAAGCCAAATCAATAATAAAAGAGAGAATCAGGGACATTGATTGACAAAATGATATTACCGATGCCCCTAAATCCTTTTGCCAATTGTTAGGTAGCCGCCACCTGTTTGCCATGGCATGTTCGTCACCCATTCACTGCTGCAGACCCCCGCTGTCTGGAACCAGCCAAAAATGCAACACACAGAGGCCAAAAACAGGGCTTGAGGAGGCCAAAAATTAGATGCGCAGAGGCCAAAATGTCCGAATGGTGGGGGCCAGCGGGTGGGCAGGGCCTCAGCAACATTTGGTGTGTAGAACACACTGAAATTTTCACCCACTTTTAGGTGGGGGGGGAAAGTGCTTCTTATACACCAAAAAGTATGGTAATTTTTATATTAAACCACGCCTTCTTTCATTGTATTTTATATGTGTGTGTGTGTGTGTAATTTTCTATTACTGTTAAATTACAAAAGCTGGTCAAACACCATAATAAAGATATTTGATTTAATTTGATTTGAGAATTTGAGAATGAGAACAAGAGAAAGTAGGAACATTCAAAAGGAAGAAAGAAGGAAACAGATTCATACTTGCAAGTAACTATTGTGAAGATCTTTAGTCTAGGGTTTTGAAAATCTGCTGCTGGGATTCATCCATTTGTCCTGTGAAGATTACTTACAGGGTTTTTTGGGGGGCTGAGGGAGAGTGGGATGAGGAGGAGGAGGACAATGATGATGATGTCTCCATATTTGTTGAATTCTCCTCCTACAGAAGGACATAAAGATCCTAATTGCTGGACTTCCAGTATAGACCTATTGAACATTTCTATTTTACCTAATTTTATTGAATAGAAAGTTGTCACGGTTTTTTATTTGATTGTTTCAGATTGATTATAACTGGTATACTAGCATTTCTTCAAATTATGTGATTTCTTAACTGACAAAAGAAAATATTTGTAGGTCAGAATTAAACTGGGGGGTCCTTGGTGCTCTCTGAATTTGGTTGTTTTCTTGCAGTGTTTCATTATGAAACTTGGTAACAACATCAATGCACAGTCCATTGTCTTCAGAGCACCGAAGACCCAATGATTTTTTAACTATTTGAATTAAAGGGTTTTTGACTTTTAGCAAATATTGCACTTATTGAACTGTGGTTGTGCGAACTTTTTGTTTGTATTTAAACTCAAATTTGTTCTGAAAGCTAGTGTATAGATTCCTCATATATTTTCAGATATTTGTGGAGGACAGAAGAATTGTAGCTTGCTTTTAAAATAAAATGCCAGATTTATTCTACCATATTCAGGTAGAACTGAGAAAAACTCCTGACTAATTGTGGAAAGCTGAAGCTAGCCTAGGAAGATAATTCTGAGGCATTTTTTTAAAGGTTTTTTTTTATACTTGCTATTTGTATTGCTAACTTTACAGCCAAAGTGTATCAGTCAGAATGTTAGTAATAGATCATCACATTTTAACATTCCCTGTCAGATGTATCATATCTTTAGGAAATAATATGGCATTTTGTTGGTGATGTACAATAATGTAACATCAAAATGAGTACCAAAATCAATGCATGAAATAATATCAATTCTTGCCATTCAGTCAATTAGACTGTTCTTACTTTTTATGATGAGAATAAATATTGTTTTGTCAGTACTATCTGCCAAGTAAGTAGTCCTTTCAGTTTTTTTTTAAGTATCAATGATAGTATCTAGCTGCCTTCTCTTCTGTCAGCCTCTTCACTTACCTATAATTTTTTCCCAAACTTCAACATCTTCACTTGTGACTTTGGTCTTCACCTATGTATTCAAAACAACAGAGCTTTAGGTTCCTTACTAGGGCTTTCAGTGAGCTAGCCTGTTTTTACTTCTTCCAGCTTTTAATATCAAATTATGTATTCTTCCAAGATATTGATATTCTCTTTCTTAGGATTGCAACCTTAAATAAATTAATATATCTGGAGCTAATTGTATTAGATGGTTCCCATTTACCATTGCTTCTGGTGGTTTTACAATACAATACAATACAATACAATAGCAGAGTTGGAAGGGACCTTGTAGGTCTTCTAGTCCAACCCCCTGCGTGGCAGGAACCTTATACCATTTCAGACAAATGGCTATCTAACATCTTTTTAAAGACTTCCAGGGTTGGGGCATTCACAACTTCTGGAGGCAAGCTGTTCCAGAGATTAATTGTTCTTACTGTCAGGAAATTTCTCCTTAGTTCTAAGTTGCTTCTCTCCTTGATTGATTGGTTTTACTTTATGTTATTTTTAACAAAGCCAATATAACCAGGTGAAAAACTGAATTTTACCATTCTGAGGACAAACAACCATTAGACAAAAGACTACATAATATGTTATAATATATGGATTTTAGACATCTTTGCTCATAGAAGTTAACTCTTAATTTCATCTTAAGTGATGGATGAAGAAGTCACTTCCAGTTCTTAGAAATGTTATGAATATTTGCTAGATCCAAGCATTCTTTGTATCACCCAGACCACCCCAATATTCTGAAAGAATTGTCACCAAAATGTAAGCACATAATATCCATTAATTTGTTGATCCCAAACTGTATATAATAATAACCTTTTGTCACACTACACTATAACAATGAACACAAAAGAATTGGATTGCTAATAACAACAGCAGGTGGCAGCACCTGGTCAAACTAGTCCGATCTCAGAAACTCAAGTCAGTTCAGCCCTAATTAATAATTGGGTAAGACAGATTGGGAAGTTTTAAAAAAAATGTCAACAGACACTAATGGCAAACAACAATATTTCTGTACCTTTGCCATGAAATTCATGTGAATGCAGCCCCTAGGAAGCAAGTTCAACTTGGGGATACTGAAATGTTTTTGTTTAAATGGCACAATGGAATACAGTAATAAACTGAAGCATTAACAGCAGGAAGCCAGCTTAAAAACATGCCAAAATTCCCATTTTATGGGGCTTTTCCATGTTGTAAGTGCATAGAATATCAGTAAATCAGTAAATATTCCCTTTGTATGAAATACAAACCAGATGTATTTTAATTGCTTCATATTATTTTAGTTTGATTTGCAGTCCTATTATTTTGTTAGTTTCCATTTTTAACTTTGGATAACAATGCTTAAAATAAATAGAATTGATTTAAATTAATATAAGGTCTTATGTATTTAACATTATGAAGAACTTTTCAAAGTTTAAGAACGGATTAAGTAATTTAGGATATAGTTTGATATATTTTCTTTTCTAGGCTTTCACAAAAAGTTAGCTGGTATGTGATAGAAGCATTGTGAAATCCTGTTTCTAGATAGGGTTAGAGTGATCCACTGGATTCATTCCAGGTTCCATATACAGTATAAGATGCTCAGATTTTATGCAGGACATCATTTGCCTTAATTCCTTTTGACATATTATACATACCCTATTTTTCAGTAGTAAATTTGTTCAACAGCCTCCTGTTCCCTGAAACCTCAACTAATTTTACAGGGACATGAGTGATTCTTTTATTGTTGTTCAATTGAAGGTTTTTTTTCTTTCGAGTTAAGCAGAAAACACCTTAACGTTAGCATTTAAAAAATGACACAAATAAGCAAGGGAAACGTACTACAAAATATTTTATTTTTATTTATTGTTACTATTGTGTAACAGGAGTCGTTACCAAAATCCTAACATCCGTATGATAGTACAAATATCCCACCTTTTGCTTTTTTTTTTTTACCTCAAGTATTCTCCGACAACACACATTTTTTTTCTTTTTTCCTTTACAATACAGGTAGTCCTTGATTTACAACCACAATTGAGCCCAACATTTCTTTTGCTAAGTGAGACATTTGTTAAGTGAGTTTTGCCCCATTTTCTATCCTCTCTTGCAACAGTTGTTCAGTGAATCTGTCTTCCCTTTTGACTTTGCTCATCAGAAGGTTGCAAAAGGCGATCACATCAGCCCAGGACACTGCAAGCACCTCAGTTTTGATCATGGGGATGTGGCAATGGTCATAAAGATGAAAAACGGTCATAAGTCGCTTTTTTCAGCGACATTGTAAATTTGAATGGTTAGTAAGCAAACTATTGTAAGTTGAAGACTATCTGTATGTACCTATTCCTGAAATCCACTGGCCATATTTAAGTCTTCACTGGGCTAGATTCCTGGGAGTCTTAATTTAGCAGTTTCAGAATAAGTTATTATCGTCTATCCATGCTCCTAATAAATGGCTCAAGATTCATGAATTAATTAGGGCATCCATCAGAACCATGACAATTCCATAGTTAAGAGGAGAATTCCCTTTCCCCACTATTATGTTGTAAGCAGTGGTGGGTTTCACATTTTGTGAATGTGAAACCACCGGTTCATACCAGGCTCGCCCACTTGCTTCGCGCACGCCCCTTCTGTGCATGCACCCATGCCTAAATTGGATGGCATTGAGCCAGGGGGAAGGCACCCACGATTTCCGCTACCGGTTTGGGTGAAGCAGTCCAAACTGGCTGAATACCACCTCTGTTTGTAAGTCTGTAGCCAACACTGCTAGGATCTACTGCAACGAAGCTCTATTTTGAGAACATTGTTTTTAGTTGGCTGGAGTCTTGGCTGAAAGAGAAGAGAAAGAAAAAAACAGTTCATTTCTCCTTTTATTATTCAAGCATTTGAAACCTTGAAGCCTTTTGGTTTATAATGCCACGGTGCCACAAAATCTGCAGATATCAGCAAATGTCACTAAAGTGTCATCTCTGTATCACAGCAGTAGCTCATTTCTAAGCAATGACAGCAATTCTTACTTTGGATAAGGACTGGGATGGGTTTATTTCCAGATCTTAATTACATTAGGCACAGGGATGGGGAATAGCATTCTTTCTCTTGGGGAAGTGGGGAGGGT
The DNA here is from genome assembly GCA_039707465.1 of Rhabdophis nuchalis. NCBI lineage: Eukaryota > Metazoa > Chordata > Lepidosauria > Squamata > Natricidae > Rhabdophis > Rhabdophis nuchalis. The sequence continues at coordinate 78,929,400 of CM077643.1, read as the reverse complement.
AAGCTAGCCTGCCCTCTTTGCATCCCTGTTTTATCCAAAGATAATAGGATTAAGTTATGAAGTGGGACTTCTGTAACTAAATGTGCCTTGCTGCCTTCAGCAGGGGTCTAATAAGGATAGATATAATTGGGTAAATAGTGAATAAGAATGAAGAAAAACAGCCGTAAAAGCAGAATGGTTCCTACTAAATAATGGCAAATTGGATTCCATCCAGTCTCTGCAGACTTGAATATAATATAGCATTTGATGGTGAATTGTGAGATTGAACAGCACTTTCCCTTGTCTAAATTTTCCCAGCTTGCCTTTGATGCTGGTAAAGAAGGACCATTTTAAGACTGTTCAACTAGGGCTAAAAAAAGTGCACTGAATTAAATGCCTAAAGAGAAACTCAGCGGGAATCTTGCTTTTCCTGACTCTTATCAATTTGCAGCATTTAGCCTATTAACAGCTAAATATTTATATTTTCTTCAGTTCAGAGAAACCAGATTCATGGGATATCACCCTAAAGGAATAATTAATTAGTACTTTTACTGGCATAAATTCCTACAAAATTATACACAGTAGCAAAGGTGGTATTCAGCCAGTTTTGACAGGCTCTGGAGAACTGGTAGTGGAAATTTTTAATAGTATAGAGAACTGGCAAATAGGCTGGCCCGGCCCTTGCTGCCTCCCAACCTCCCAGCTGATTTTCTTTTGTTGCCCTGAACAGGAGAACGGAGCTGGAAAGCAGGTTAGTGAAGTGGGGAGGGAATGGGACTTTGCAGTAACCTTCCCTCAGGAGTGGGGAGGGAATGGGGATTTTGCAGTATCCTTCCCCTGCCATGCCCACAAAGCAACACCTACAAAGCCATGCCCGCAAAGCCACGCCCACAGAACCAGTAGTAAAAAACTTTGAACCCTACCACTGACAGGTAGGACAAGCCATCTCCAGATAAATGGAAGATGGATGAATAGTTGATAGAACAATAGTCAAACAGACAGCAGACACACAGACAGACATATTATTTTCACAAAATATCTCCCACCTTAACCGTTGGTGTCTCTTTCATAAAACAGAGGACCATGTCTGTTGCCTTCAAAATGCAGGTACTCCTCGACTTATGACCACAATTGACCCTAAAATTTCTGTTGTTGAATGAAACATTTGTTAAGTAAGTTTTGCCCCATCTTATGTGCCAAAGTTGTTAAGTGAATCACTACAAGTCAACAGCTTGCAGTTGATAAGTTAACAGCCTGGTTGTTAAGTGAATCCAGCTTCCCCATTGACTTTGCTTGTCAAAAGGTTGCAAAAGGTGATCACATGACACTGGGACACAGAAATGGACATGCAATGAAACCATTGGCAGGCATTTGAATTCTGATCACATGATCATAGAGATGCTACAAAGGTTGTAACTGTGAAAAATGGTCATAAGTCACTTTTTTGTAACTTTGAACAGTCACTAAATGAACTGTTGTAAGTCGAGGACTATGTGTAGCTTCCTGTTTCCAATCCTTCTTCCCTGTTGATGGTCCTTTTGCAAGTCATTTAAATTTCTGTAATGATGCAGCATCTCTTTGAGTTTATACATAACCATGCATTAATGTAAACCTGCATATAAACTTCTTCCACATAAGGGTAAATCTAATAGTAAATGCATTGATAGAAAATAATGGAAAATAGGGGTCAAAAGACATTGCAAAGTAGTAGAAGGATCAACTGAATTTAGTCAAGATAGCTCAGAATAAGCAGTGTTTTTGAAAAAGTGATTTCAAAGTAAAAGTACAATTAGTTGCATTTAATGTCATGTTTCATTCACATGAAATTCCAGAGAATAGTTCAGCAGACAATAAAGTATTTGTCAACAATATTTGCAGAAAACAGGAAGTAAACTAAGGGTAAGGACTTAGATCCAGAAATAGCAGATTTCTTTCTGTTTATGTTGAATATTTTAATGGCTCAAGAAACATACAGCTAAAGGGAACTGCTAACAGATCATCTGGTCCAACACACTGTTTAGTAAATTGCTTTGAGGATTTGGCATGAAAACTGAAAGCATCCTGTGGTTTGGCATACTAGCCTGCAAAGATACAAATATTTGTTGTTCTATGTTTTGCACTTCCTTTTTTAATTGCAGTGTAAAAGTATCACAGATTTATGTGTCACTCATCTTTTGATAGTTTGTCATTTTAAGCCCTGAGTTCTGTTTTTATATGGCAGCAGAGAAATAGGTTCAGTTTCAGCTCCAAGATACATTACCCAATATTGGGATATAATAAAATGCTGGATATTATAAGACCTCAAACCATCAGGGCTTGTCAAATTTTTCAACTTTCAACTTCCAAACATTAGGGGGTACTCAAAAGTTGTGACATGACTTGGGGATTGTAAAGATATTTTGGTTAGTTTAATATAATTTAGATGTGCTTGCTAAGTAACTACATGAATATCATAACTTTTTAAATTTTGTTTGTTTCATTATCACACCCTATCAAAGTGGTCATAGTGACATAACTGTTGTGTTTGCCGCAAAAGTACCAGATGTTCTGATCATTTGTGGATCTCTTGGTATATTCAATTTTTATTTTTATTTCTGAATATATCAAACATGAATGCAACAAATGACTTTGAATTGTTATTTGTTATGCATATTTAAATAGTGAGCGCACTTGTTAACAATAGCCAGTTACATTTTATAAGATACATTTGCTGCAAAATGTAAGCAGATACTGATCCATAGTTGTAATTTAGGGATCAAGATATGAAATTCAAAATACTTTAAAAAATAACACAGTTATCTCTACAAGGGAGGAATGTCTTATAAGAACTGTATGCCATTGAAAAATTAATATTATGAAAAGAATTACATATAAAACTATATGCTGTAAAAATCATTTTGTATGTCTTACCATTGTAAATGCATTTAGAAGATGCACTTCACTGCTTCATTTAGTAATTCCTAGTTCAAGTGTATTTTATTCCAAAATCTGAAGCATAGATACTTTCAATTTCATTTGCAGAAAACGTACTTTGAATTAGCTGGCATTAGAATGGGATAAAATATTGGATTGTACAGTTACCTGCTGAATAATATACACTTGTTTTGTAATGCTGTTTTATAAGAAAAGAGATTGAAACCAAACATGTATTTTCAATTCTAAACCTTGACATTGTTGATCTGTTTTCATTGATTTCTCTCATCTGGTGAAATCTAACAGTGGCTGTATGTTTTGGAAATGATTATATAATGGAGTATGGCAGTAAAGTAGCTTTAATTACGTGTAGCTCTTCCAGCAAATATTATAGGACTTCCCTATTCCACTCCCATAAGATTGAATGAAATTTTTAATTGGGTGTTCATAATTGAGAGAAAAGTTATCTTTGTACATGATAAAAGTCAAAATAATCAAGGATTATAGATTATGACTCTAGCTTCTATTGAAGACCGCGGGTTTCCCCATATTACTTTCACACAGTTAAAGATGTCTGTATATATTGCAGACATTTTTCTTCTTTGGATTCTCAGAATGTTTGCATTTTACCTATTACATTAAAAATGGTGATTTAACGTGAACATTTAATTCATACACGTTACATTTTAAAGCTGCCCTTTATCAAATGCCTTGATTACCCTCCCCCCAACATTCTTCTTACTTGTTTCCTATAATAATTTTTCTTCGAGGCTATTGAGCTCTGCTTAGTGACATTGTAAGTGGGAAATACTTCCTCACATCGCTGCTTTGTTAATGCCATTCATTAATCTAGAACCACCAGCTTGTTCAGGGATGGTTAGATATTTCATATTTTCATACAGTTTGGAGGGGAAAAGGAGAGAGAAAAGGATGACAGCTTACTTTACAGCTTTTGAAACCAGAACTCATCAGCTGTCATGTCATTTTTAATCCGGATAAAATAGCAGAGGCTGCATCTGAACTTGCAGCCTGGGGATGTAGCAAGAGGATCACACAGAAAATTCACGGAACAGAGAGATTTTCCATCCATTTCATATACACCATAAAGACCATAGTATGTGTTCATTTTTAACAGTTGTGTGGCATTTCATGAACATGTTTCAGTGACTGACTTCAGTTAAATTTGGATAGAGAAATTTGGTGAATCGCTGTGCTACACAGTAATGGAAGAAGATGAATACTTGACAGCTGAAGAGATATACCAGTGCTGCCTCCCCCAGTTTAATATTGTACATGGTGGATGGGAAATTACAGCAGATGTAATTCAATACAACTAGGAGGCATATTCCGAAGACTATACCACTGCATATTGTGATGATCATCCAAAAGTGACTATCAACATTATAGTATCTTCCTCTGAATAATTATATGGGTATGTAATATGCCTATTTTAAGCTCAAGCAAAGTATTATTTTAAGCATAAGAAAAAGGCATGGCTTGGTGTTAAAGCATACAGAATTCTACAGGACAAAGGTCAAATAATACATCCTTTAATAGGGCAGATTTGTTGTTTCTTGTGATGCTCTTAACTGCTAAGATAAAAAGAAATACATGGCGATTTCTTTCTCCCACTGATTAAGAAATGTCTTGGTTTGGCAATGCAAGTTGTTGACAATAAAACAATTGATGGTTAAGCCATATTTAAATAAAAATTAGTAAGATAAAAATTGAGGAGGAACAAATTGCACAGGTTTCATACAGATTTTGGAAAGAACTTTAATATGGTGTTTCACTGACTTTCTATTGCTTGAAAATCCATGAAAATCAATACAATGCATAAATTAAATAAAAACCAAACAAAGAAGTATTATGTCCCAAATGCTCTCTGGAAGAATTTGGAAGATGGTCTGTGGGAGGGAGATCTAACTTCAAGTAAGAGACCATTCTATCTTTCGTTCTATCAAATAAAAACAGTGCTATAAATCATGGGCCCATATGAGCTTCCCAAAGGAGTCAAGAATCCATTACTTTTTCCAGTATGGTTGTAACAATTAGAGAGCAAGGTGGTTCTGTAGATAACCTAGCATCAAGCCATAAAAAACTTTATAGTTTTTACAATGTGACATATTCTCCCACTAATGGCTGCTAACAAGCATCTGTGAATTGTAGTAATCTAGACCACGGGTGTGAAATTTGATCATGTCATATGATCTTGCATGATGTATCACAACATGTTTTACCTTTGTGGAGCCAGGGTGGGCATGGCCTGCATGTGATGCATCCGGCCCTTGGGCCACCAGTTTGACATCCTTGATCTAAACGGGAATTATAGAATACAAATTGCAATATAAAGCTAGGTATCATGGGCATACTGATGATACCAGACCCTAAATTGCCAGATGACCTCCTACAATAGCTTCATTTAGATATTAAATAGCAGAGGAGAAAATTGGACCCTTGTGGAGTTCCACCAAGCTGACGTTTTCTCTTTCACCATCAACAACCAGAACCATCCATTAAGGAAAGGGCAGAAGAATCTTAAACATTGTCCTCAATATCTGTGGATGGTCCAGGAAGACATCATGGTTGGTGTTAAAAAAAGCCAGTGAGAACTCCAACAAGACCAGGACAAGGACATGACCTCTGACTTAGAGGCAACAAAAGTCGATGCATCAGAGCAACCAACATCATCTCAGTCCCATATCCAGGATTGATCTCTGAGTGAAATGGGGTCCAGATAATTAGTTTCCTGTTCAGGAAGAGTTTCAAAGTTGCTTTGAAAACAGAAGAGCATTTTTTAAATTGGTAAAGTAGCTGTGTCTTTTTACAGACTTGCCTTGGCTGCTTTAGAAGTTGCCCTCAGCTGTCTTTGCACAGAGATGCCATATGAGCCTTAAATCCCCCTGTACATTCTGAAGTAATTGTTTCAAAGTATTTGCAGAGCCCTACTTGGCACTGTCTTTTTTTGCATAATAAGAAAAATGATGGGTGTATTCTCAGTATTTTAGAAGTAAATCAGTTGTGGCTGCAGTTTGACAGGCAACTGTTTTCATCTTTTTAGTTTGAGGTTAGGTGTAAAATAAGGATCAGGTATGCATTATTTGTTTTTATTTTGGGGTAGGGTTGTAATTCAGCTGGAAAAACACAGTTGCATTATTTCTGTTCAGTTTACAATGAATACTTTCTATTCTATCCACAACGGATTGGTAAAAGTTACTTCAATTATATCCCTGAACATGGAAGTAACCCCATTTCTGACAAAATGCAGCATCTTAAAAAGAGCCTTTGATAAGTAGCTGTCCTGTAATCGTTTCCAGTTATATGTGCATTTTTCTCATTGTGTCTGTTTTCTTTTTCTTTAGCAGATGAAAAGTAGCACAGAGAATAACAATTTATGCATTTGTAAATATTAACATTCAGTATGAATGAATTATGTCAACTGCATAAAATAACAAATCTATGTAATTATCAAATTCTGTACCTCTGCGGGGGGTGGGGGTGTCAAGAAGAGGTTGATAGCCATGATCTATTCCTTTTTTACATGCATCACTTGTGCAATACATTAATAAAAGTGTTGGAGATACAAGCAAGCAGTCATAGCTACCATCTTGACTTTTTTGACCCATCCTGTAAGGTACATATGTGCTTAGGATTCTTGAGGAGAAAATTAATTAATAAAGACAGGTATGCTTATTAAACTATGTTTGATCAGTCTTGGAAACTACCAGTATGTGAAACTATTGGATCAAATGTTTGGGTCAATTTGTATCCATTTAAAATGATCTCAGTTGACTAGGAAATGTATACAAAAATGTTCATTATGTGAGTTTTAAGGACCTCCATTTTCTGATATAAAATGTGGATTTGATATGGGTATATTATTAGACAGAGATAACAAGGTTTTGCAGTAAGAACGCTGACTTGGATTGAAAGAAGTACTGACACTTCACATTTTGAGCTTTTTTGTAGACACAGTGAAAGAGATGCAGAAACAGTGTCACAGAATTTCATATCATAACTCATAATTGCACTCCCTTAGAAATCTGCTTTGCTATTGATAACATGTGCAACAACTTCATTAACTCTGATAGTTTCATTTATTGACAACTGGGTAGATTGCTGCACTGAATGTTGCTCTATTACCCTTCCCACTGTGATGATAGCAGTGTTGTATTGCTGTGATAATAGATGCAGTCTTATTGCTAAACTAGGACTGTCTGAACCAACAGTATCTGTGTGTAGGAAAAGAGTGATGATGGGGTATGATGGGGAGAGCTGTAGATCAGTAACATGACACAAGCTTTGTACCCAAAAATTCACCTGTCCAACTTCCGGAATCTCTAGGTAGAACCTTTTCCTGAAACCCCATATTGCTACCCGATTTTTGTGATCAGCAACTTCCTATGTGAGTTAATAATCTGGCTAGATATAAAACTCCTTTCTTTAGAGGAATAATAGCAAGCCATAGAATACACTAGGTCAGAATTGCGCACTTATTACCCAGGCTTACTATTTCACTCTAAGAAATGTTTGCTTTTTGGTCAATCTCTGAATTGTCCATACCTTCTCAAGGAATGAATGCTATTTTACTCTATGTTCGGCCAACCTATTTCTTTACCTATAGAGCCATTATCTTTCCAATGAGGGACAAACTACAAATTACTCAAAATTGTATGTAGCAAAATAACAAAAAGTATATTCGCTAAAGAAAATCTTGGAAAGTGCTTGCTGACTTGGCTCTGCTCAATATTCCCCACCCCAGCTGCTCTGCTCACTTCCCTTTATTCCCTCTGAAGTCTACTTTTTATTAAGATACAACTCTCCCTTGGGACTTTGTTACCGACAGTTATTATTCCTAATATGATTTGATGCCAACAATACAGGGAATACTGAAAATGCAGCCTCGCTGCTCAGCTGTGGAATCTTTGTCTATAAAACCATTTGCACAAAAATATTTTGACACTATAGAATAGATGCAGGAACATCTCACTACTGAATAAATGTATGGCTGGAAGGGTTGCAAGATGTTGGCAGGCAAGTAATAGAGGAAGGGAAAACTGGTGTGTATGAGAGAGGGAGACTGTGCTGGCACAGATAAAAGGCAAGCTCAAATCGATTTCACATTGAAATTTGGATAATCAGTTATTCATTGAAAGTTCACCATTATGAATTTATGGGGCAGTTGGACCTACTTATTTAGATAACATTTGACTGTATAATTGCTGGCTGTTTTGTGTTGGAACCAGCCATGTATTTGAGAGAGAGAGGCATGGGCAAGGGATATTTTTTCTGCCATTACATCACTATTGGATAGGGAACTGTGATGTTGGTGATGGAAGGAGAATAGTTCCATTGGGGAGAAAGGCTAGGTAGCTGTACTCATTCCTAGAAACTTTAGTGAAAGTGCATCTTCTCAGAGAGTGCTGATGCTCAGGTGAGAACTGTAAATTGTTGTTCTAGTCATTACAATTTCTGGAGGGTAGATCTCAATAGGCTTCAAATAATGTGATGCCTGACGTGGCAGGAAAAACATTCCCCAGATGACTTTATTTTTAGAGACCTTATACCAAAATAAATACCTCTGCCAGATGCAGACCTCTTTCTTCATATTTGCTGTTCTGGATTAATTTGAACTTTTTAAAGAAATGTATTACATTGTAACTTATATTTATTAATATTAATCTTTAGATTGCAAGATGTTTTTCTTCTAGCAGTTTGAATTCAATGATTTTATTAATTTATTGATTACATTTAGTAATTTTAGAATGTATCTATTCTCAGAATCAAAATTCTGCAGCTTGGCGTAAATGGTTGTACTATTTGTTTATTATTGTTAATTGTAGGCATGGTGAATTTTTTTCTCAGTTACTTTCATAACAAAAAACTTATATTTTTTAAGGTTCAGTAAAGAGAATTCTCACTGTTTCATAAATGGTCAAATAAATGTATCTTTTTTCCTGATAGTGCAATTTTCAATCATAAACAGTCTTAATCAAATTAATATAAATATTTATATCCTGATTTATGCAGAATTTCAAGAATTTATTTGATCGCTCTTTTGTACTTTCTAATTTTAAACCCAAATATTCTGCAGAGTTGAGTGTTCCTAACCTTACTATTAGAATACTCCGTGTGAGCAAGATAGTCAAATATATATTTGATTGTGCATTGCTACAATTATATGACACTCGGCAGTGTAACCTACCTCATGTACCTAACAGAATAACAGAGTTGGAAGGGACTTTGGAGTCTTCTAGTCCAACTACCTGCTCAAGTAGGAAAGCCTGTACTATTTCAGACAAATGGTTGTCCAATCGTTTGTTAAAAACCTCTATGATTGGAGAACCCATAAACTCTTAAGGTAAGCCATTAATTAAATATCAAGAAATTTCTCCCTAATTTTAAGTTGGTTCTCTCCTTGATTAGTTTTCATCCATTGCTTCTTGGTCTGCCTTGAGGTGCTTTGGAGATACCACTATTTTGTGGTAGTCTCTTAGATCTTAGTTTTTTCAAAATATTTATTTATTTGGTATTTTTGTCCTTATATTTAATATCTTATTGTGATACTTTGGCATAGAAATCATTTCAATAGCTATCAATTTTATTACTAGTTCAGTAATTACCCCTTCTTACTTTCCACGATTGAAACATGATGTTTTTCCCTTAAAATATATAACTACTTTGCAGTGGAAGCATACAGCCTACTTTATAATGGTCATCAAATATTCATTAAGAGCCTATGGAAACAATATTTATTTAAGCTTCCATTTGATAACACTGCATCAATGAATTCATTCTCCTTAGTAATAAGAAGTGACTGACAATGTTGAAGATCAGGCTGTCAAGCAGAATGATCATTAAAAATTTAGCAAAGAATTCTTATGAGAAATGAGTCCTCTGAGAAATGACTTTCACATGCTGAAATTGTATAATTACTTACAGCGCAGAGTCCAAAATATTCACAGATGAATGATGATAAAAACTCTGATTAAATATGCTGAAGTTACGATATTCAGTTTTGTAGCATAGTTCGTACATACCTATGGTGTTTCTGGGACAATGAGATCAAAGAAATATCTTTGGGAAAGAAGAGTATTGAACTAAAGCTGCCTCTTTGGTTGAGTCGAGGTTTAGTAGGAATTAACTCTATCAGTGTGGCTCCCTTTTAAGAGCAGTATTATCTCCCTCCTTTCCTTAACCTCTTTGAAAAAGAATGCAAAATCCCCAATGATGTTTTTTATCAGCATACAGAGATAGGCACATATGTTCCAAAATTGAGTTGGAAGAGAATTATGAAAATTTGCTTGGATTACTTTACCTCAAAAAACAAACAAACCCACCACTGTAGATTGGGAAAAGTTGCAGAAACGGGGACAGTGGACAATCTAGAAGAAAAAAATGGTAGAACAGATAAAATACAATTACTATGCATAATTCACTACAATAAAATAGCCTTGCAGAAATCCATAGCTAATAAAAATGCCACTATCATATGGAAATCCTCCTGATGACTATATATTAATTCCAGGGTCCAATTAGTATCAAGACACATTTTCTAAGCTCCTTTTTATTTGTGAACTTTTCTGTATAGAGAAAATCCTTGAGTTACGACCATCCGTTCAGCGATCATTCAAAGTTACAATGGCGTTGAATGAGTGCTATTTCAAATGGCCCTTGAGGTTATGTCCATTGCAGCAACCCCACAGACATGTGGTTATGATTTGGGTGCTTTGCAACCAACTCACATTTATACCAATTCCAACATGCCAATAATCACCATTTGTGAGCATAAGCAAAGTCAATAGGGAAGCTGGCAAGAAAAGTCACAGGTTGCTCCAATACAACACAATAACAGAGTTGGAAGGGACCTTGGAGGTCATCTAGTCCAGGGGTCCCCAACCTTTTTGGCACCAGGGACCGGTTTCATTTAAAGAAAATTCCGCGTACCAGCCGGCGTAGAGGGTAAGCGGGGGGGGGGGGGAACAGGCGGCGCATGCGCACGCGGGGGGGTGAGTCGGCTCACTTGTCCCTCTAGGGCCCCCAACGGCATGAGCAGCCGCACCTGCGCTATCCCACCCCCGGTGCGTGCTCTGCCCAGGGGGCTGCCCCGTCCTCCCTCCTCCTCCTCTCCGGCCCTGCAGCCCGGTTCCTGTCAAGCCACGGACTGGCACCAGTCCACGGACCAGGGGTTGGGGACCCCTGATCTAGTCCAATTCCCTGCCTAGGCAGGAAACCCTATACTATTTCAGACAAATGGCTATCCAACATCTTCTTGAAGACTTGCAGTGTTGGGGCATTCACAACTTCTGGAGACAAGCTGTTCCACTGATTAATTGTCCTAACTGTCAGGAAATTTCTCCTCAGTTCTAAGTTGCTTCCCTCCTTGATTAGTTTCCACCCATTGCTTCTTGTTCTGCCCTCAGCTGCTTCAGTAAGTCTTTTTGTTCTGCCCTCAGGTGCTCCAGTAAGTCTTTCTCCTCACTTTTTCTCCTAGGAGTCCCATTGCAAACTCTGAGGTCTCAGGGATCTTGCACTCTATAGCACCTTTGACCTGCCTCCACTCTGCACTATCTGAACCACCCTCCCACTCAGCCACAGCACCCCTGCCAATGTACCTATTCTTCCTAGTGCTTTATTGCTGCCAACCTAATCCTATTCCTTACACCCCCTGCCTTTCCATAGCATTCAATGTCCTAATGATGATATCATGGGCAACTGTGGCCAAACCATTACAGTTTATATGTTAATTGTGACAGTTTAATGCAGTCCACTATGCATGTTCACTTCTGTGTGTTTAGAAGCCATCTTTTAAAAACATGCATTCATTAGAAAGCTTTGAAGTCTCCCCCTGCATGGATATTGGACATAACCTGTCCTTCTTTGCAGTATTAATTTAAATAGCTGAACGGAGATTCTTCAATTTTGGCATGTAATTTGCCCTTTGCTGCAAGAAAATGGATTGAAGGAAAGCTTAAATGAATGTTACAAAGTCAAGAAAATATCTTTATGGCATGTGATTATATCTGTTAAGATGCTTTACTGGTCTAATAAAAACATAATCCCATACTAAAATCTGCTTATAGTCAGAATTATTCTGTGCTGGAATTATAAAGACACTTGCTGTTTTGACTGTATTCCTCAGTGCTTGCATATGGAGAGATCTCATCTTGCAATTTATTTCAAAACCAAAACCACTAACCATTGATGGGTGAATAGACCTGGAGAAAGTGTGGACTTTTACGTTTGTTTAAAAAAATCATATCTCGTTTTGTGCTATTCTTTGCGTAACAACTGAAAAACAAAATGGGGAAATGCAGCACTTTCTTTAAAGCAAAACCTTATGCAAATGATTGCCTTTGTTTTTTTATTATTCCTTGATCGTGCTGTTAATAGAAAGGACATGAATTGAAGAGAACCTTCTTTTTCTTAAGCAATGCGTTATTGATGAGCTGGCATTTGCCCTGTAGCTTTCCCGAAGGATTGCTTACATCTATTACTCACACACATCGATTGGTTAATTTGATAATTCTATCACCAATCAGCTTGTGTCTGACCTTTTTGCCATGGCAATGATGGCAGAGTCTTCATTTTTACATTGCAGCCTTGCTAGATTGACCTTTCTGAGGAGAATGTCAAGACATCCCTTGATCTTAGCCTGTCACTATATTTGTTAGAATTACACTGTCCCTTAACCTTGATCTTGTGTATTTGCTGCATCCAGGCTGCATAGTCTGTTGGTTTAAACATTTTAAAGTATGAAAATTAAAAAGTGCCAAATTTAATTCAGTTTATTAAACAAAAAAATAATACAATCTGATCTTCCAGTTTATATATTTTACTAACTTTGTGGCAGTTTCCTTATTGCTTGAGTTTGGAATTTGTGTATTCTGATTATGTGAGCAAAACCTATTGTCTTTTGAAGGTATAATAAAATAAGCATAAAATTTCCCAATTTCCAAATGTTATTGGATTTCCCCTTCCTTAACAAACAAACAAAAAATGCCAGAAAAGAACGAGAAAAGAAGCCAAAAAGGCTTCAACCACAAACAAATTTACTTGGAAGTGAGTTTTGTTCATTTCACTGTAACAAATCATGTGTATCCTTTGACTTTTTTCCATTACTGATTAGGAAGGAAGTCTGTGGTTTAAATCATTTCAAGTATTCAGTATAAATACATTACGATTTATATCTATTTTGATATAGGCTCACCAAATTTGTTGTTAGTAATTTTAAAAAGTTGTATTTAATGGCAATGTACATGTTTTTGAAGCAAAGAGTGCCATTCTCTCCTTCAAAAACAACAGCAACATTTTTTATCAAGGGGCAAATATAATAAGCAAGCGTAGGAATCAGTGGTTACAAAGGTCATCAACTTTGAGCTTGGTATGGCAACAGCATTCCAGAATGTGGATAACTGTAAGGGTTTTAGGGGGTTAAGCTGATTCTGCAATGAAAAAAATGACTTACAGCGTTTTTGCTCCAGCCTTTATCAAACTTAGAATCTGTCAAGTTTGAAATCCACATCATCTGACACAAAGTAAATGGCTTTTCATTAGCCAGAAAGTATAAGACATTTTCTGGGTTTCTATTCCTTTAAGCAGGTGCTCTTAGTACATTAAAAAAATGTGCAGTTGGCTTTATAGTAGGACTGATTAAGATGAAATGACTAAATTCATTTCACTGATAATCTTAAACAAATTCCTGTCTAAGCCTTTAGAAGTTAAAGGCTAGTGAGCTAAAGACCTGATACCGTCTATATTCCCAGAAATCTTCACTAAAACCAAATCTCAGGTTATTTTGTAAGGATCAGAACACGCTCTCTTGTTAATTAGGAACAGGGTAAGAAGACTGAGCATTAATAAGAAGATTTATATTTAAAATAAAAAATTTAAACTGTTATCTTCACTTTGATTCCTTGTAACAGAACAATCTTCTCTGGCTTTGATACCTAATCTCAGGTGAACTCGTGAAAGGACTTTAATTAATAAATATTATTTTAAATCAAGGCTTTGAAGAAATATGCAGGTACTACAGCCCTACAAGTTTTACATGATCCTGTTCCATATTGCTCTAAATACAAGATTATAATAGGAAGATCAGACACTGAAATATGGAATAAAGAAGATACATTGAAGTGGGTAATTCGTATTCCGTTTGAAATAGATGAGTAGTTTTCAGTGTAGAATGAATACATATTACATGCATCCTTTTCTTGAACCAAGTGTCATGCACTGCAATCCTTTTGAAATCTATTGAAATATAAATTCTACTGATTTCACATGAGTCACTCTCAGATAATTTCATATACAGAACTGTAGTTGTGGTAATTTTATTCATGACCGTCCTTATGCGTATAATACATGTTGGTCTGGAATATCTCATTCACAATAGGTCTCTTAAAGAACAGTATGCTTTTCACAATCCTATTCAAAAGAGGTTTCCTGAGTGATTTTCAAGAGCATTGATGTTAGCACAATAAAGATAGAAAGGTAATATTGCTCCAGACTTTAGACTGATGTCATCCATCTAACTCACTTGCACATAACTGGATGTAAGGCTTTATTGGTTGAGTGGCCTGTATGGACATGGTAGAAATGGTGTTTGTGTATTGCTTCTCTGCTACAGGGAAATCTCCCTCTCTGAGCTGGGTTGGCGGTAAAGTTTCTGAGGCTGATTCTTTTCTGGGGCTTCAATTGCTTTCTCTGGACAAGCATTGGAGTTAATATGTCCCAGTTTATATGGCACCCAAGAAAGCCACATTTTTGTTTCAGCGGCAATATGATTTTAATAGTTAAGAGACACTAACACCTGCCCTTTGTTGTGATCAGATCACACTTGAATGCACAGTTCTTGGGTGTCAAAAAGCTTGATCAGTCCATTACAGGCATCTGTTAGACTCACTTGGCTTCCACAGAAGCAAGCCAGAACTTGCAAGCCTTGGGAAAAATCAAAAGAGATATCTAATTTCAAAGGGAAGTATGCTATATAAGGTGGGCTCTAACACAGAGAAAATACATCTCCTTGCACCAGTAGACTTGTGCTCCGAAGACCGAAGACTATTGTTAGTTGAAATAAAATAGTATGCCTGACAGGAAAATTGGAACCAAGCTTCTCTGGCTGATAGTTGGAGTTCTGTACAGAAGAGAGAGAAAATGTCAGTCTATTTTTTTTTATTTCAAACCAACCTCATTTTAATATGTAAACCAGGGGTCCCCAACCTTTTTTGCACCAGGGACCAGTTTCATTTTAAAGAAAATTCTGTGGACCGGCTGGCGTAGAGGAGGAGCAGGGGGGGAGGGAACAAGTGGCGCATGGGCACGCAGGGGGGGGGAGTTGGCTCACTCAGACCTCTAGGGCCTCCAACAGTGCGAATGGCCGCGCCTGCGCTCTCCTGCATCTGGTGCATGCTCTGCCCAGGGGGCTGCCCCCTCCTCCTCCTCTCCGGCCCTGCGGCCCGGTTCCTATCAAGCCACGGAATGGCACCGGTCTGCGGCCCGGGGGTTGGGGACCCCTGAGGTAAACTATCCATTTTAGACCACAGCTTGTTTCTTCAGAACAAAAAAAATGTGATTTATTCTGCTTTCCATATCTTTCAGATGGCAAATATCTCTATGTGAAAATATTTTTTCTTGTCCTTCCTTCTTCCATCCTTCCTTTATTTTATAGTGCATGTCATCTGTGGCAAGTAATATTTATTTTTTCTTTTTCATTTTGTTTTACAAGCCTACAATAACCCCAATTTTATGTGAGATTTTATCTTTTCTGAACAAAAGTGCTTCTACAAATGTTTCAGTTTCATTAGTGTATCTTACCTAAGTATTACTCTACAGGCAAGCAGATAAAGTTGTATGACACTGCAACAGTATGTAATAATTCACAGGATTTTTAAACAATAGAAATCTATTGTGAAAAAAATGTACTAGTTAGGGAAATAATTCGGATCACTTGAAATGATGAAATTTTGAAACATACCAAAAAATCAACAGTTTTCCTTCACTGGTTCCTAGAATATTTCTATCTTCAATGAGATAGATTTCTTTGTTTTCATTCCTTTGTGTTTGAGTACACATACACTTGAAAAGTAATACAAAATTTATGTTTCTTTCTTAAAATCATGTACTTTAAATGTAATGCTACTTTTTCTCAAAGCCATCAGAGATCTGTTACTTTATTTTCAGAGAGAAAGTTCCTTACTCCATGAATCATGAATTAGACATATGTTTCTTTTGTTAATGAGATAGATTGTAGTACCTGTCAGATTATTGCCAGAGATTTTTCTTTCTTGAGAATAGAGCCATTAAGAGATAAGAAACTTAAGATTGACGGAAATAGGGCTTTCTCACCTCCTGCTTCCCAATAGAGTAGTAGTTCCTCCAATTTATGACTGCATACTTTTAACTCAGTTTTGAAACCAATTTGCAATCCTAACCATTTAATATACAGGTATATATTCTGATGTATTCTACTTTGTAACTATCAGATATCATCATTAAAAATATGCTAAACAAACTTGTTCTTTAAAACCTAAATCTAACCCCCTTTTTTATTCACATGTTAAAAATGGAGTGTTAGTAACTAATTTCTTGAATTCCTAAAGCTTTGTGCTTTCTTTTATTACTATCCTCAGTGGATGTAAAGGAAGTTTGACATCAGGCAAGTCTAATGTCAAAGTACAATGAATGTGTTGAATTGCAGCATGTAAATCTAAGAACTTACACAAGTGGCCTTTTACTGTAGTGAAAAGAGCAGGTAATTCTAAGGTAGGTATTTCTAAGCTTACTGTACTAGAAAGGTTAAAGCAAACTGAGGTCCACAATGGACACTCAGTTAATGAGCTAATTGCATTATCCTTGGTGAGAATTAGTGGAGAATTATTTCTGAAGCATGCTGAAAAGTAAAACCCTCATTGTACTAAAATATATGTTATGAAATAAAGATACAAACATTTTCCTTGGAATGCAAATTTGTTTTACCATATCAGTGATCCTATTTTTATCCTGACCATCTCATTTCTGCAGTGAACCAAAATTTTATTAAGGGCATTTACAAGTAACTATTATAGCTAGGTTAAATATTATTTGGAATTCTGTGAGGCTGATATACTTACTTTTTTCTTTCTATCATACACTTTCTTCTCTAGAAATAGAAGTTGAAGGGGAAAAAGAAACTTTTTTTTTCATTAAAAATTTCCCCACTTATAAAGTTGAACAGTTGCATGGTTACCTTGTACATTTTAGGATTGGTAAAAGCTTTGTTAAGTTCTGGACTTCGGGCTGGAAGTTTGAAAGCATCTTCTGTTCACTCTTTTTAGAATCAAACTGAAGGGAAAAGTCCTGAGTAGAACTTTCTGATTATTTGTTTTTAAAAAATAGTATTGTAAAGAATAGACAGTGATAAATGAAAAGAAGTCAGAAAAGGTCTTGAAAACAGGCCCATTTATGGTTGAAGACTAAGCACAATCAGACTATGCTCAGAGACAACAACTTCTGAGTGCCATTGCTACAGCACAGAACTTGGCCACTTTCCTCAGTCCAGATTGTTTAATAAGAAATGCACTATAGTTGGACTGATCCAGATAATTTTTGTATTGGGAGTAATTAACTGTGCCCTCCTCCAATGATGCTTAATAGGGCATTTCAGAATTATGCATGTAACTATCTCAATTTCAGTAGATGAATTTATGCACAAATATTCTTGATAAGGAAAATTATTGACATACAGGATAACATCTAAGTATGACAAGTGAGGGCACAAATATATAGTAATTCTATGAGAGATGATGAAAAGAGATCTGAGCTTCTTTAGCACCGGTTAGGTCTATCTTTGTGTATATCAAAATCAACCTGTCTCTAGGCTGTATCCAAGCCCAACAAAGACAGGAGTTGGAGAATTAGCCTGTATCAACTTGTATTGTCTAGTAATACAAGTTGAACTAGAGATTCACCATCATAGGTTAACAGCAGTAGCAGCTTATTGTAATTGGGGTTTATGAGCTAGGAATGGAGGTGATATTCAGCTTTGATGAGAACCAGTATGATATCAAGAAATATAGCAATGAAATAATAGGTGATTCAATTGTTTGACTCCCTTGAAAATTGGAATAGGCACAGTCAATTTTCCATTGTTCATGTATATAATTTGTATTTCAGTGTTCTTCCGCAACATCATTATTAGTCACAGAAGACAATGGTTAGGCTGTCAGTTTTTGCCATAGGCTGTGGGAGGCTTCATTATTGGAGACTGAATTGAATGCTCCCCTTAGGTCTATAAAGGCAGTGTAGAGGAAGCCTCTTAATAGTTCAGCATATTTCACAAACATAGTGATATCAGACAACACATTAGTCCACTCTGGAGAAGCTTGGTTGAAAACTGGTTTGTTCTACAGTTAAGATTTTTTGTCATGGTTTATCCAAGACAAAATTAGCAAGCAAATTTACTGATTATGCATAATAAAGAGATTGCATAGTAATTAGGCTAGTCTTATCACTTTTTAATAGTTTGGAATTAAAATAGAATTACTTCATACTACAGGAGTCTGAAGAAAAATACTGATTATATATGAACAGGAAGCCAAAATAAAAGCCCATCATTCAGGGCACCATTCCCAAAAATTCAGATTCTCCCTTACTCACCCAAATTTTTCGTCTAAATCTGGAAATAGATATCCATTTGATTTTTTTTTTTAAAAAAAAATTATTGATGCCATCTGAGTCACAATAATTGACTAGAAATAACTCTGATAGTTGAAATAGATAGATCTTTGACCACTCTGACTCAATGTGCAGCTTATTTGAAGAAAGCAAATTCTGTACTGTGAATTTCTGGGAGAAGTTATAATAGTGGCAACCAATTCAGGGGTTTTTGGAGATGTATTTCTAATTATCTGATTTTTTCCTAGTAAGTCTTTTGTCCTACTTCTCTATTCCTGTCTTCTCCTTTTATTTGTTTTGACATGTCCACCCTCTTCAATTTTCCCCAAGCCACTATCAAACCCAGTGAAAACCCTATTTCACAGTTATACTCAATGAAGTTTTTTGTCTGCTTTTTCTTTTCCACCGTTTCTACCCCTTCATTCCACCCCTTCTTCCTGTACTTCTTCCTTCACTTCCTGTTTCTCCTCAATATCTAACTTCAAAATTCTATTTAGATTTGATTGTAATGATTTATGCATATTTTTTATAATTTCACATAGCTCTTCAAATTCCTACCTTTCTATAATGTCCAGTTCCAAAATTACAGTTAGTTATACAGTTCTTATTTCAGAGTTCTGGTCCACCTTAAATTATGCTAATTCAGCTAATGTGAAGAGGAATAGAAGCGGGAGCCATCTTGATCCTTTGTTCTCCCTTCGGCAAAAAAACTTGTATTTTCCCAGTTCTCTATTTTATTATTTTTTTCCCCTTGCTACCTTCCACCTCTTGTTGGTTATAGTTGCTTAAAATATATTAATTGTAACGAACTTGAACACAGCAAGTCTCCAGTATGTTTCTCTTCGCCTCCTGCTTTTCCCAAATTCTGATTTATGACAACTGGTTAATTAAAACTTCCTGCTCAGAGTTCCACATTTCATTTGCTGCACAGGCAAGATTAGGTTATCAGTAAGAAAATAGTGCTTTTTTTCTTGATTTCCCCCCCTTGTTACATTCCACCTCTCATTAATTGGAGTTGCTTAAGATATGTTAGTTAGAAGATACTCAAATGAAGCAAATTTCCTCGGTATGTTTTGGGTTTCATTTCACCCTCCTAATATCTTTTAAAGGCACAATCTTTTTAAACCCAAATCTAAATCTAAAGTTTGTGTTTGAATGGGTTTGTCACTTCTCTACTTTCTCCTTTCTGTCTCCAAATTGTATAAAGCAAATGGCTCTTTTGGGGCTAGTTATTTAACCCTCCATTTTTCCCCTTCTTTCTTTCTTTCTGCCAAAATCCCAATCTGTCCATCAATATTATTTATAGTCTCAAGGTTCTTTGCCTTTTCCAAATTCTGATTTATGACTGTGGGTTAATTAGATCTTCTTACCAGGCTTTTTATCCCGTCTCCTGCACACTGCTGCTCAGTTGCTTTGACCTGAAGTCCGCTTCTTGTGCAGCCATGTTGCCATGCTGCCTCC
The DNA here is from genome assembly GCA_039707465.1 of Rhabdophis nuchalis. Taxonomy (NCBI): domain Eukaryota; kingdom Metazoa; phylum Chordata; class Lepidosauria; order Squamata; family Natricidae; genus Rhabdophis; species Rhabdophis nuchalis. The sequence goes on along the minus strand of CM077643.1, from coordinate 78,909,396 downwards.
CTGATGCCGATTCAGAGAGCAAATCTCCGACCTACGAGGGATCTGTTGCACTCCCTCTGGGTCTGATGAGATGCTGCCCCTTCTTCACCCCCCTCCTCAGGGAGGTTCTGATCCAAAAAGGATCTTGGCATTGGTTTGTCAGACAGAATTCATATGAGGGGCTCTTTAGAGCTCACATCTCCCTTGTCTGTCCAGCTGAAGAACTTCCGGTCAAATCCAACTGACTCATATTTATGAGAGCTGCCAGTGTCCCAGGATCGTGTGTTCCCCTTTTGCAAATTTCTGAAAGTCGGAAAATCAATCGTGAGACCAGATTCACTTAACAACCTTGTTAATAATTTAACTGCAGTGATTCACTTAACAAATGTGGCAAGAAAAGTCATAAAGTGGGGCAAAACTCACTTAACAAATTTCTCACTTACATTTTGGGCTCAATTGTGATCGTATGTCAAGGACTACCTGTATGTCTGAACACTACTTGCAGAGGATTTCTAGTGGGCTAATGTCCTGCTTGTGGGACATGATCTAGCTCAGGGGTTCCCAACCCCCGGGCCGCGGACCGGTGCCGGTCCGTGGCTGGATGGGAGCCGGGCCGCAGGGCTAGAGAGGAGGAGGAGGGAGGAGGAGGCAGCCCCCTGAGCACAGCGCGCGGGAGAACGCAGGCGCGGCTGTTCGCGCCGTTGGAGTGTGCCTCTTCCTCCACCCTCGTCGACGGAAGGATTCCTGGACGCCGCCGGACCGGCCACCGATTCCCTCCCCTGCTGGCATGCCGGCCACTCATTTTCTTCCAGGGACTGCGGAGGCTCTGCGGGCTGGGGAGGGAACTGGCGGGTTGCTCCGGCGGCGCACAGGAGTCCCTCCGTCGACGAGGGTGGAGGAAGAGCCCCCACCATCCCCCTGCGTTCTCCCGTGCGGTCTGCCCAATGGGCTGCCCCCCTCCCTCCTCCTCCTCTCCAGCCCGGCACCTATCCAGCCACGGAGCCTGAACGAGCGAACGAGCGACCAAGCGTGGCAGGCGGGATGAGGAGGCTGGGGGCGGGGGGGACGGGACGACAATGACGACGACAGACACACATAGAGAGACAGAGGGAGGGAGGGAGAGAAAGATAGACAGAGACACAGAAGGAGTGATTGAATGAATGCAAGACAGACAGACACACGCACACACACACACACAGAGTGACAGAAATGGGCGGATGAAGGAGAGACACAAAGAGAGAAAGAAAGAAAAAAGTGGGAGAGAGAAAGACAGACAGAGAGAAAGAGACAGAAAGGAAAGAGACAGGAAAAGATACAGAAAGAGGGAAAGAGAAAGAAATAGAGAGAAAGGGAAAGAGAAAGAAAGAAATAGCGAGAGAAAAAAAGAGAGACAGAGACAAAGTAAGAGAAAGAAAGAGAGAGAAAGAAAGAAAGAACCTATGACCACAGTTGAGGCCAAAAGTTTGGTTGCTAACCAAGATCATTGTTCAGTGAGTTTCACATTTTCAAAGTTGGCCACGCCCACCCAGTCACATGACTGCTGAGCCCCTCAGCCGGTCCGCAGAATTTTCTTTAAAATGAAACCGGTCCCTGGTGAAAAAAAGGTTGGGGACCCCTGATCTAGCTGATTGGCTATTTTTGACCATAAGATTCTGAATACTTAATAAATTCTTAATAGAAATTCTGCAGCAATGCTATGCAGATAAAAATGAGGTATTTAAGGGAAACTAGAGTAACAGTTTTAAAATGGCAACTTCATTTTCAGAATTTTGTGAACATCACCAGATTCAAGAAGGCTTATCTAAAGTTACAGTTTTGAAAGAGTTTTGCAACATCTTTATTTGTACAGTAAATGCAGGACATTCGATCTGGACAAGGACCTGACCTAAATGATTGGAGGAGGGAAGGAATGCTTGGGTACATAAGCATTGGAGTAATTTACAATGCCAATCAAACTTTTCTTTCTTCAAAAGATTGGCTTTCTCACAATGTAAACCAATGTGGAAAATAGCGTAAACCCCAATTGGCCCAGCAGAGAATATACTACTTGAGACTTCTCAGGAAACAAGAACAGAATGAAAAGTTGCTGGTGGCCTTCTACCGCTTCACCATAGAGAGTATTTTAACTTACTGCACCTGTGTATGGTTTGCCAATTGCACAGTGGCAGATAGGACAGCATTCCAGAGGATCATTGCCCAGAAGATCATTGGTTACCCTCTTCCCTCCTTGGAAGACCTTTATAGCTCCTGCTGCCTTAAGAAAGTTCAAAACATTCTTAATGATCCATCTCATCGTGGGCATCTTTTTTTTTAACTATTACCATCTGGCAGATGGTACAGGATAATAAAAACAAGGACAAATAGGCTGAAAAACAGCTTTTATACAAGGCCAGTAACTATATCGAATTCTACTGTATAGTGCAGTGGTGAGCAAACTTATTAGTCAAGAGAACCAAATATCAACAGTACCACGATTGAAATTTTTTTTGAGAGCCAAAAGGTGTGGCCTGTTTTGTGGGAGTGGCTCAGCGGTCATGTGACTGGGTGGGCATGGCCAACTTGGAAAATGTGGTGAAACTCACTTAACGACGGTCCTGCTTAGCAACCAAAATTCTTTCTTTTTCTTTCTTTCTTTCTCTCTCTCTCCCACTTTCTTTTTCTTTCTATTTTTCTTTCTCTCTTTCTCTTTTTGTCTCTGTCTATCTCTCTCTTTATCTGTCTCTCTCTCCTCCCTCCACCCATCTGTGATTCTGTGTGTGTGTGTGTCTCTCTCCCTCTCTCTGATTCCCTCTCTCCCTCCCTCTCTCTCTGTGTCTGTTTGTCTCTTCCTCCCTCCCTCTCCCTCTCTCTCTGTATGTCAGTCTCCCACTCCCTCTCTCCCTCCCTTCCCCCCCCCCAAGCAGTGGAAAGCCCAGCATAGGTTTTCACGCAGTGAGCGGGCGGGGGGAGAACCCGAGGCCGCGGCCATCCAAGCACCGCGGAGGCTGTCCAGGCGCCGCATGCCCACCTCCGTCCCAGCCGCACGCGGCAGCCAGCCACAGAAAGCATGGCTCGGCGCTCTCTGCAGGCGGCTGTTGCTGCTGCTGGCCCCGAGCCCTGTGACCGGCAGCTCCCGCCGTCCAAGCGCATCGGGCAGGACAGCCAGCCACTTTTCCACCAGGTCCCTCTTTGGCCTCTCGGGTGCGGCTCTTCCTCTCTCCTTCCTATTCCTAGGATCCTGAGAACTGTGTTCCTTTAGGTCAGGGGTGGGCAAACTTTGCAACTTTAAGTCTGAAGGACTTCAGCTCCCAGAATTCTCCAGCTAGTTGGAAAGTTTGCCCAGGCCTGCTTTAGGTTATTAAGTTTGAGAAGACTTATCTATTTGCGTGTTTCTATCCTTACTAGCTGAGCACTCTGAGAAAACATCTGTGATTATGAACCAAAAGTTCAGTTGATATTTTTGTTTGAAATTTGGCACTTAAGAAAGTAAATGCAAATTTAAATAAATGTCTATTATTTTTGTTCATTCCATGTGAAACATAAATAAATCCTGAAGTCTTTCTAGGAAATGTGAAACATTAGGATTTTGTTCATATTTCCTTTGATCATTTACACAGTTCTTCAGATTCCAACAATATATGTTTTGTACCACTTTCCATTAACTCTTACTATTGCACTATTTAAGTTTTAGCAAGTTTTTTTTTCCTTCCATGGAGAGTGGTATCATTGATTGTATTCTATTTGTTTCCGGCAATAAAGTATTCCTTTTTTAGTTTTTAAGGTGCTTCCTTATTCTTGAGATATCTGTTGAGCACTTAAACCTCCATTAGCCCTAAGAGGTCTGAGAGTTCTTCAGAAGACAAAGAATTTTACGATATTGTCCTCAAGGATGTGTCAAGGGCAATTTAGACAAAAGACTGATGTCTCCTTTAACAGCCAGATAAGTATCTAAGGATATTCAGCAGGAATCACTGCTGTTCTACAGTACAATATTCTCATTCAGCATAATACAGCTGAATCCATGCAATATGACTTATATGTGGCACAAAGACTGAGTTCTATAACACTCTTCAAAAGTAGTAAGTTTTGATGGAAGGGGCATCTGTGAGAAACTGATGTGCTAAAATGCAACATTAACAATGTTGCAGAAATAAACATGAATCTGTATTTATGTTGATTCCATTGTATATCCCAAAAGTTTATATATTTACAGCTGCAAATGTTCTTGTAAGAGTAAACTATTGACCATTTTTTTCATGTTGCTCTATGGAGGCCCCTTCTCAACTGAGTTCCTTATTGATCTGCATTTCTGTGAGAGTATTGTAGGTTAGCAGCACATTTTATAGTACACAAAAGATGTGCCTTCTGAATTTTCAGTGCCTTTCATATTTGTCCCCATAGAAAAAAACATCCCTGAAATACTAAATAAATCAAAATAGAAACATTTGGCTCTTGACTTTCTGCCAACATTATTTTTCTCTAAGTTAACATTTGTTGGAGTAACCTGTCTAGTCTATCTTTATCTATTTGATTAATATATACAAAAATGCTTTTTGAAACCCTCTGTTGCATTTTTGACTACAAAGAAAAGAAGTTTATACTCCATTTATCTTTAAAACGAAAGCCTATTAGTGTAGGATTTAAAGCAATTGTGATACACAGATGTACACACACAAAACCTGAATGCTATTTTATGTAATTCAGGGACTTTGTTTGACAGTGTCTTAGAATCAAATCCATAAACCCGTAGCATGTAATTGTTTAAATAAGAATTTCAGCTGAAACTGGTGTGACACCCAGTAGATTTTGTTCAGATGCGATGGTAAAATTTAAGAGATATGGTATTAATTTGATTTGAATCAGTTCCAGTGATTTTTGTATCCTAGCATGGAATATATAGTTTTTAAAGTGGTTTATATACAATGTGGAATTTAATTTAATGAAGCAAACAGGGTAGCTCTAAAAATCTAATTCTTTTACATATGCAAAGGTTTGAAACAGGACAGTATGTAGTAGGGCCATGATGGCGAACCTACGGCATGCGTACCCTAAGTGGCACGCAGAGCCATGTTGCCTGGCACATGCAGCATCATCCTTTTCTCTTCTGGGTTTCAGGCATGCATGTGACAACTAAATGGCCTTCAGACATGTGGCAGTGCCACAAACTGGAAGAACAGGTCTTCCATTTTCTGGCATGAGCATGTGCACCAGCCAGCTGATCATCACACGTGCATGTGCATAAATGGGAGACTACCTGGCCAGCGCATACACGCGCACAGAAAAACAGAAGTTCATTTCCTGGAGTGTGCATGCCCACTGGCCAGCTCCTCTTCCGGGTTGGGGTGCAGATGAGTGTACACATGCATGCATGCTCCCTTTTCGGCACTTGGTGCCAAAAAGGTTTGCCATCACTGTACTAGGATTTTAAACAATCCTTTTAGATGTATGTCCTTGGCTGAATATTCAATTCTATAATGCCACTTCCCATTTGCTAACTAACCCTAATCCACCTGATAAAGATAAGCAGAAAAAATGTATCATCAAAGCAAACTATTTGGAAAGAAAGAAGATTTACTGCATTACTGGTGGTATCTCATCTGGCTGTGTCTTCTCCGAACTGTCCAAATTGTTTGATAGACAACATATTGTGGCATTACACATATCAGGACTAAGACTCACTTCTGAGGATCTGTTCCCAAATACTGTAGTCCAATCCAAATTAATTTACTCCCATGGATTAGGCTTATTAAATTTGGCAGTTCTCAGAAAATTCCCCAAATGCAGAAATTTGTAGCATGTAATATTTTCAAAGCAAATATTCTCAAAGCAAATATTTGCTTTAATAGGCACAGGGACTATTAGATGCACAAATCACTCATGGGCTTTAACTCTACTTTCCCCTTTATTAAGAGGGTGTGATGAACAGTAGTAATTGATCTACATTCATCCTTGTTCCTTAAATAATGTTTCTGTTTCTAACACACTATAATTTTCAATGCTGCCAGAGGATCTCTATTTAATAAACTTTCCCAGCTAGTTTCAGTGGGAGTACAGCTTTTTTCCATTCTTTAGGCAGTGAACCAAGAAAGTAGGAAAGGTTGGCTAACCAGTATACCTACTACTAGATTATCCAATGTAGCAAATAATAGCAGTAGCATCTAGACTTATATACCACCCATAATGCTTTATACAGCACTCTCTGGGAGGTTTACAATGTCAGCATATTGCCCCCAACAGTCTGGGCCCTTATTTGCCAACCTCAGAAGGATGGAAGGCCTAGTCAACTTTGAGCCCTGTCAGGATCGAACTCCAGACTGTGCACAGAGTTAGCCTGGAATACTGCATTCTAAGCACTGCACCACTAGGGCTCCTATGAACACAGTAATGTTGCTAATTATTGTGGTCACAAATGCCATCATCAATCACAGTATTAGGAGAAGATGCTGGATACTGTGTAATCCACAGATCTCTCTTTCTCTCTATGTACACAGATACATATAATTAAATACCCATACTGTATGTGTATACTTCTTTTTATCTAGATATATATTTAATCAGCCTACCCCCAACATCTGATGGAACTGGACCTTTCTCTGCCCATCAAACCCATCACTTGATCTGAGAAGAGGAAAACAGTTAAGATATATCTAGAATGCCACAGAAGGTCAAGGAAGAATGAAGTCTACCAAACGCTGATTAGAACTAGTCTTAAACTACTATTCAGACTTCCCTTGCATTTTTGTCTTTATAGATTATTATTAATAGTCCTCCAGAACCCTTGTTTAGGATGACCCAAGCCCTCTTCATTAAAGGAACCCAGAGGTTCACTTCCAGGGCCATACAAAGGAGTTTGTAGAACATTTGTCATTTTGTACGAAATGTTGTGTGTCAAAGAGTTATTGACCCAAAATTATTCTGTGAGCTTCGCTGGCAAAGGCTGGACTGGAATTCTGGTGCCAATCCACCACCTTAAATATTATACCACACATTTTTCACCAATCTTAGCCCTTCAATCCAATTAGCCCTTACAACAGCGTTACCACTTATTATATATGTACTTGTTCCACAACACCCTGTTAGGCCCCAATTAAGGGAGGAGACATACTGTTTCCTTTTCTGCCTTTTGGCTCATCACCAGAGACCATCTAGACAGAAAGCCATGAGTTCCGTTGTGTAATTTATTTATTTTTTAATATGTATGTTACGTTTTTGAGCTGATCAATACACAACGGAACTCATAGCTTTCTGTCTAGATGGTCTCTGGTGATGAGCCAAAAGGCAGAAAAGGAGAGCAGTATGCTTCCTCCCTTAATTGGGGCTTAACAGGGTTTTGTGACACAAGTATATACTTATCCTCCTGTCTCAGCTGATCAGGAAGAGAACCTGGTGGCCTAGTGGCTAAGGATCCCGCCTAGCCCCAGTTCAAATCCCAATAAGGGTATGGCTAGCTGATGAGAGCTAAAAAGCTTGAAATAGATCTATACTAATCTCCCTGACATTTATTGATCAGCTCAAAAACATAACACACACACACACACAGACTTTTTGTTATTTTAGGATATGAATGATTTAAAAATACTACATCACTTTTTAAAAAATTAATTATTAGCACTATTTCCAGTGCTACATATATTTTCATATTCCTATTCTCGGGCATATAGTTCTATTTTCAGTTTAGTCAGACATATTGCATACTGAATATACATAGCACAATTTTCTGCATGTTTACCATTGTCTAACCAACTGATCTAATTCTCAGGTACATATGCATAGGATTGCATCTTTAAGATACTAAGATTACATTCAAGAAATTGTTTTTCCTTTATAATATTACCTGTAGCCCTAGCTCTCATTTTATAATACAATTCTTTACATCTCCTTCAAGTTAAATTGTTGAAGTGATGAGAAATGTCTTTGGTGAATTAAACAGCTTGTTAGCCATGAAGAATCAGCAGACTGAGTTCTCTAGAGGTTTGGTGTACAAGGTACTAGCAGAATGATTAGAAAAGTAAAAATTGTGGATTTTGAATGCATTTAAATATATCTAAAATTTAACATCAAAATTAGCTTAATACACCCCCTTACTGTGTATTTTTAACTTAAAATGGTCTTAATGAAAATGTAATCACTATAATTAAGGACATGAAGTTGACTGAAAAACTGACTTTTATGCATGAAAAAGAAAAATATACATTCATGTTTTGTGGTTTTGATTATTACAAAAAATGAATAATAGAAAAATGTACTTTTTTGGAATCATAATGTAAGAGTAAATTTTATAAATGTACATATATTTGCTGCAGAAGAAATTGGAAGCTTCTTTTTACTATTTTTCTCTTTTCTCTTCCTTCCTTTCACTCTTTATTAGTTTGCATTAATTTTTTTTGTAAAACTTTTAATGCAGTGTATTTTAAAAAATAATTAATGATCCAAATGGTTAAAATAAATAACACATTATAATCTCCAGGTGCAAAGTCTAGCTATTGGGGGATTGAAGTTACCACCAGCTCTGGTTTGCCAAGTGTACTTGAGCAAATTGTAACCTAATGTCTAGGATGTTATAGCTTTTTTGCACCAATTATAACTGAAATATATTGTTGAGTTTATTCCTTTGCTAGAGATGCTAAAATTAAAGCACTTACCCATGTATCATTATGCATATCAGGAAGCATCAACATTCTTTCCCCAATAATAGCCCACTAGATCTCCTATTAAATCATCAAAAATCAGCATGAAGTCACAGCCTTCCCATTATTTATCCTCTAGTGCAGTGGTAGTCAACCTGGCCCCTACCGCCCACTAGTGGGTGTTCCAGCTTTCATGGTGGGCGGTAGGGTTTTTGTCCGATACTGAAACATTTCCTTTTTTAAATTTAATTGACTTCCCTACTTTATAAATCACCATTACTGTGGAACCGGTGGGCGGTTAGAAAATTTTACTACTAACAAAGATGCAAAAGTGGGCGGTAGATATAAAAAGGTTGACTACCCCTGCTCTAGTGTATGGGCATTAGAGCTCTGCCTGGCCATCATATTTAATGCATCCTATGTCAGATGTTCATTTCTCAAAATTTCTTGAAAATAACAGTAATGTTTGATGTAAAGAATGTAAAGAAACTGAGTATAGTTGATGCTCAGTTTCAAAAATGGAAAAAAAAAACCATATTATCTTACTTGATAAAAGCAGCTCATATTGAGTTTATAGTGCTGTTAAATGGAAGGCTGTCTTTCACATTAGAATTTTTGGAAAGACTAACAAAACTTTGTTAACAAACCATACTACGTAGTGTGAAGCACAACCCTTCCACTTCAACTATGGGAAGGTTTGAGAAAGAATCTTGGTACAGTTCCAACTGACAAATAGGAACTTCCTAGATTATATTTTCACTTTGAGCTTATTTTTATGTTATGATCTGAAACCTGCTTTAAGTGTTGCATGAACTGTTGTATGAACCCAACTAATTGCAATTTAGTTACTGAACTATCTTTAAGCAAACCACTTGATATGGTATTGTGTGGTACATGATAGAATCTTAATGAGAAATTCTAGGGAAATTGCTCTCTGCCTAAAATGTTCATTAAAGGATTGCATTTATTTTATTTTCCTTTCATTTATATCCAGCTGTTAGCTCTAGCAGATCAAAGTGGCTTACAATAGGAATCTCATTTTATTTAACACCACCTCCTTGAAGTTGATTGAGCTGAAAGAGAGTGGCTACCTTAAGTCACCCAAAGTGTTGCCATGCCAGAAAGTAGACAAGAATCTGGTTGTGCCGCAACTGAATACCAACTTCAAGTGAAGTCCCAGACACTACACTGAACTAGAAACTGTTTTTCCATCTTAATGTTTCTGCAGGTTGAGACAACTAAAAATACAAAAATTGAAGCACTTGCCATGCATGTTCACAAGGGGAGATCCAAATAATTTTACTTTTGCCTGAAATAGCTGACTGAAGTACAAACACATACACACATGAATTATGAAGAAATGTGTAGGTAGTGTAATATTAAGAGATTGGAATATTTTTAATAAATAAGGTATGTTTTCATTCCTGTGCATGAAAAAGGCTCTGAGAAGGGCTTCCAAAGATCAATGATAAGTACAGGATTTAAAAGAATAGGGTTAGAAAAGGAAAAGGGCAAATTCACATATTAACTCAAAGTTACACATGCTCAAACATTGATCTTTATCTTGCAAGAATTATTTGTTAAGCCGTCATAATTTAAATACCATCTTGAAAGCATTTATTTGAAACAATAATTCTCTGAAGTGAAGGTAGTCGATGCATTCACTTTCAAATTAGTTAATATAAGTTTTTTAATAGAAATGTGTAAAGATCACAATATTTTACATTAGTCTTGCTTTACTTTGCTGTGGTTTGATTTGGAGATCTGTCTCCTTCTCCACATTCACTTCAGAGCCCAAATCTGAAGAGAGGAAGAATTTAGATGGGGCCAGATTGTCATGGAGAATGTTTTGTGTCACTAAGAGTCAAAAACAAATTGACGCCATGTAATTAATCAGTAATAATCACATCCAGCATAGTGATATATTTTATTAAAATTCTGCAGAACTATTGCAAAGATGGGTAGGAGCAGAACTAAGAAAATGTTAAAATGTGAAGCAAAGAATCTTAGAAACATAAGGTTAAACATTTGACATTTCTCAGTTCCTCAATGCTTGCCAAGTTTCTCATATTTCACAAAGACTCCTTTTTATATTGTAAGAAATAAGACAAAAATGCCAAACTATTGATTTGTGGAAATTGCTGCTGCTGTTGCTGCTGCTAACAACCTTCAGCAATAATAAGCAGGCTCTGTTTGTGATAGCATAAAATGTTCCTGTCCTTATGTAACAATGTTATACAATGAATATTTTCAATACCTTTTTCTTTGGGGCTGAATTCACACACCCATCAAGGGGGAGAGTGGTAATAAGAATGGGAAAGACAACTTTCACAAATTTCATCCAACTAACCAAATATTGGTAAATTACATGCTTATTCTCTAGTACAGGGGTGTCAAACTCATGTCATCACAGAGTCGTCATGTGACTTTTCCCCCTTCACTAAACTGGGTGTGGGCATGGCCAGAGTGTGACACATCCAGCCTACAGGTCACGAGTTTGATCTAGTAGAAGGTAAAACTAAATACCTTCCCTTTCTGATGCTTCTCCTGGGAGGGGAAATACTTATCTTCAAAAGTATCATTTTTACTCTGTTAATTTGTTTTACTTTAATTTTAAGCTCAAATATAGAATAGCAATATTTAAGTTGCAAATGCAGGGATATTGGGGACATTGTCTCCCTTGGTGAGCCTTTCTTAGAAAAGGTCTTGAATTTCTTAAAATCCAGAGCAGACTGCCCGTTTTTAGTCACAATCAACATTTTTCCTTCGTACTATCAGCTACTGAAGTATTATCTTTCATACATAATATGTAAATTCTCAAAGCATCATTTTGCTCTTTAGTGAGTTTAGATATTGCAAAATGGTTTAATTATAAAAACAGACAGACCTAGTCCTGGGACCTGTGTAGCTAGAAATAAATGTGCAATCAAAACTGCAATTACCTGCAGAATTTAGTGTAAACAGATCAGCAATCACATAACAAACACAGGCTAGTTTGCATTCTGATATGAATATAGTTAGATCCAAAGCAATTTTCCTTTATTTATCTTAGCTGCTCAGCATAAATAAAGCAAGGGCATTGAAGCAATTAGCATAATTAGAGTATCGTGGTCAGGCCCTGTGTGATTTCTAGAGACGTTTCACTTTAGATTTTTTTTTTCTCATACAAGAGTTTCCCTAAGCCACTAAAACATCGCTCTGGGCATTTTTGTATTTCAAATTTGCAAGTTGTCAGTTTGAAAAACCCTTGACACATGGATGTGAAAGCATCTCACAGACAACCACAGAAGGTGTACCCTCCGCTTTTCATTACTAAGAAGCAGGGGAATTTCCTTTCTCTGTTCTTTTGTCTATTTACCATTTAACCCTAGAAATGTCAAATGTAATTATCTAACTAAGGTGAAAAGAAGCAAGGGTTAATAACTTATTAAAAAGTTTGGTTATCCATCTTTCAGAGACTCTCAATGCTTCTCATTGCTATTTCATTTTCTTTGCTGATTAAATATTTGATTAAGTTTTAAATTTGAAACAAATGCTTTCTTATTAATTAATTTTATTATCATTGTCTTGTAAGCCATATTATCCCTTACTTCAGAACATTAGATACCTTCTTCAGGTTTTTTTCAGTGATATACATTTTTGTTCTTCAACACATTAAGCCTATTGGCATGTATTGATTATCAGATTTTTAAAATACTTCAAATGTATTTGGTTTGGGCTTAATTATATTGTGGGAAGCTAACCATCATGCCATGTAAACCGAGCAATCAGATTTTATTCAACATGCCATAGTTAAAATAAACTATGACTTAGCATACAGTATAAACCTAGCAATTGTGTGTAAAGCATAGTTTATGATTTATTATCAATTCATTTGTAGCCTGCCTTTATTATTTTTACAAATAACTCAAGGTGGTGAATATATCTAATACAACTTCCTCCTCCTATTTTCCTCACAACAACCTTGTAAGGTAGGTTGGGCTGAGAGAGGCTGACTAGCCCAAAGTGACTCAACTTGGTTTCATGACTAAGGTGGGATTTAGCATTCAGTTTTTTGATTTATATAATTTATAGTTTATATGTGGATGTAAAGCTGCTGCATTTAGCTCTGTCACCTCTGGCAATGGAAGGGATTGATTATATATAGATCTATCAGGCTGATTTTTGACATTCTTAGTTCAAAGGCAGACAATCCTTTTCAGGATGGTTACTTCTACTTAGTTAACTGACACCCATCAGTGAGATCTAACTGCTACTATTGCAACTGGATTGAATCCAGATGCATTTTACGAGTTCAGTTCTGAGATTTGCTCTATATGTACAGTTGAATAAAGTTGAATAGAGTAGAACAGAACAGAACAGAGTAGAATTCGTTATTGGCCAAGTGTGGTTGGACACACAAGAAATTTGTCTTTGGTGCATATGCTCTCAGTATACATAAAGAAAAATAAAATAGAATACATTCATCAAGAATCATAAGATACAACACTTAGTGATAGTCATAGTTACAGAAGTTACAGAAGCAACTACACATGTATGGATCTATACATGAAGAAATAGTCCCCATCGTAAAACAGATTCTCCCTTGTACAGATTCTCCCTTGTACAGAATTTGTCTGTATGATTAAAAAAGAAATGGAAGAATTATAATATATGATGCCAAATTGCTGTTTGAAGTTACATAGTCCTTTGCATTAGATCAAGGCATAAACAGTTGAATACCGAGAGGCAAAAATCACTGTGATTTCCAGACTTTAAAAGGCTGGTGGTAGAATGGAGAACATGTCCAGGGCAACGCAACAATCAAACCTGTGATGTATCACTGCAGGCAGATGAAAAGAAAGCTGCATGGAATTTGCTGGTACAAGTTTTGAAAACTAGAGGCCTTTCTGTAATATAGAAAGCCTACATCATTTTGCGAGAAAGGTCTGCTTCACCTCAGAAAACCCCAACTTTCCTGGCATTTTTATTATTTGTTTTATAATGAGCCATTCACCTTTACAACTTGTAACTTAAATATTCCATTTTAAATGCTTAAGCTCCCATTTTATTGCATATTGTTTTATGGGAATATGTTTTATTCTTTGTTAAGTGCATCAAATTGCCTTTTGCTGAAGATAGATTTTCCAAATGAAATTATTATTATTTGTTATTATTCTCATAATTAAATACAGGAAGCAAGCATGGATAAGAGCCAAAAGTAACTTCATCACCAATATTCCATTAATAAAGGTAGTCCTCGACTTACAACTACAATGGAATCCAAAATTTCTAATGCTAAGGAAGGTAGTAATTAAGTGAGTTTTGCCCTATTTTATGACCTTTTTTCCATAGTTGTTAAGCAAATCATTGCAGTTGTTAAATGAATCATATGGTCATTAAACGAATCTGGCTTCCCCCAATGACTTGGCTTGTTGAAAATCAACTGGGAAGGTCAGAAATGTGAAACATCCGGAAAGTTACAATGTAAATACATGCCAGCTGCAAAGCACTTAAATTTTGATCATGTGACCATAGGGATGCTGCAGTGATTGTATGAAATCAGGTTTTTTTCAGTGCCACTGTAACTCTGAATGGTCATTAAAAGAATAGTTGTAACCTTGGTGCATCTTATACTCTGATGCGTCTTATGCTCTGAAAAATACGGTACTTGAAAATTAGAATCCTCTTGTTTTCTTTTGAGACTTCCATCCTCTATGTTTCTCCCTGGGAGGCCTATCTGGTCAAATTGTCCATGGGGCTGTGTGGATAAGCCCTGGAACTTGGGGGGGGGGGGGTTTGCTACAAAGTAGTCTCCTCGTGCATCTTCAATCAATCAGAACAGAGCTGGAAAGGAACCTGAAGGGCTTCTAGTACAACCTCCTTCTCAAGCAAGAGATCCTATAGTGATGGCGAACCTTTTTTGCCTTGAGTGCCAAAAGAACGTGCCTATGCACTATTGAGCACGCTCACGTGCCCACCCCCATAATTTAATGTCCCCCCATGCTGTGCCCCCTGCGCATGCGCATGTGACCCTCTCCTGCTGCCCCCTGCATGGCTTTCTTGGAGCCTGAGGAGGGCAAAAATGACCCCTGCCCCTCCGGAGGCCCTCCAGAGGCTGGAAACAGCCCATTTTTTGACTACCGATGGGCCCAGTTAGCTCCAGAAGCTTTCTAGGAGCCTGGAGAGGGCGGGAAATGGCCCAACACTCAAACCAGAAATTCAGGAATGGACTTCCGGGTTGCCCTTTGGGCTGTTTTCCTCCCTCTGGAAGCTTCCAGAGGCTTTCCTAAACCTCCAGAGGATGAAAAGCAGTTGAAAATCAGCTGACAGGGCAATGCCTCGCGTGCCCTCGGAAATGGCTTCGCGTGCCACCTGTGGCACGCATGCCATAGGTTCGCCATCATGGTTCTATATCCATTTCAGATAGGTGGCTGTCCACTCTTTTCTTAAAAACTCCCAGAGATGAAGCACCTACAACTTCTGAAGGCAAGCTGTTCTGTCGGCTAACCGTCTTCACCTGTTTATGTCGGAACATTAGTTTTTAATTCTGGCTGTCATATCTTGAGTCCTGCCATTCTTGTAGTATATTTGATTAACAAATTAATGTAAGTCAAACAACTATTGGGATAGTATGCATCATTGCCTCATTCCTTTCCTTACTGTAAACCTATATGTTCTTGACAGTCCATGGGATTCTCAAACATAAAGGGGAAAAAATAATCTGAACCTGTCTATTTCCTTTTTAATTCCCAGAAGAGTACAATCCAGCAGCATCCTAAATATCACTTTTCTCTGTCATGGTGCCCATTCTTAGATGTGATATCAGCCTCCTTGATACTTGCTGCAGGCAAAGTCTCATCACATTAAAAGGATGAACTACTACAAGACTCTATTTCACTCTGCTGAACTAGGAGCAGAACAGTTTATTTGATGGGACAGTTGTGAGCCTCAAACCAATTTCCAATTTGTGTTTTCCTGTTCTTCCCCTCCTTTCTAGTCTGCCTGTATGTCTTCTATTATTAAATTAGTTTGGTATGGCATTACTGCAGACTGCTAAGGCTTGGATAGGATCCAAATAAGCTGGGTTAGTCACTTAACTCTCTTCTCGTAGAAGTTTTCACAAGAATGCTTTATTTTTAGGAAAAATGATATTCATAGTTCCTCCTCTAGGTTAAAGAAACTGCATTGACTCCCAGAAATGAAGTTGGCCTGTGGAAACTATTGGCTGTCTATATTCCCACCATTACATTAATTTTTATTTTAAACCTTTTTTTAAAAATCTCACCAGATTTCAAAAGATTATACATTAGGCATATAGTTACATAGACTATTGTGCATGATCCAAGAGCAAACAAGAGTTCCAGTCACTCAAAAATACTTCTTTTGCAATAGTCAACATGTCCTAGTTCATAGAGTTGTTGTAGCCCAAAATGGGGAAAAGTCTGTCCTTTTTCTTTTGTCATGTTCTAAAACTATACAAGATGAAGCACTTTTCTTTTTGGAGAAAATACATAATAGTTTACCATTGTCATCTTCTAAAATGCTTTTGTGTGAGGAGAATTGTTAATTTGTTATCTCTGTGATTCCACTTCCAAACCCAGGCAAGGTTGGCCAGGTACCATGAGCCTTTTGCAATAGAAATAAAAAAGGAAACAGTATATTCATTGGTAAATATATTTCATTAAGTTATTCATAATTATTTCACGTTCATGTTTTCATTATACAATATGGTGAAAAAACTTTAATAGAAATGACATTTTTAAGTGACGTTCAACAATGACATAACATTTTTGTTCACCCTAATAAAAGTTTAAAAATTGATAATTGATTCATTGACTAACACGGAAGCCTAATGTTGGCTATCAAATAAAATAGGTATTATTCAATTGATGGATTTAATAGTTCATTTTCCAGGAACAAAGAATGTCTTGCTTTATGTTCAAAGCTACTTCATTAGCCTCTACTGACACAACATTATTAAAAAGTCAAATTGTTTGCCTTTTCTGTTGTAGTCAAGAAATGAAGCCCAAATAAAACGGGAACGTTATTATCGTACCTGCAACACCAGGAAGTGATGTCAAAAAGATACAATACAATACAATAGCAGAGTTGGAAGGGACCTTGGAGGGCTTCTAGTCCAATCCCCTGCCTAGGCAGGAAACCCTATACCATTTCAGACAAATGGCTATCCAACAAATGGCTATCCAATGGCTATCCAAAGATAATGGCATCAAAATATATGAGTTGTAGCGTAAAGTTGCTGGGAGTTGAATGCCATAGAAATTTAATAAATTAGTAGTTATGCGGTTGAGGACAACTTTACAAAAGAGAAATGCAAGTAGGGGAAGTAATGGATTAGTCAGTTCCCCACTAGTATCAGTGTCTAGTGTCAATGGCAAATATGTTATTTTTCATGGATTGGGATGTTTATCCTGTGAATATAATGTTTCTGTGTGTTTTCTACCCAGGTAACTGAATTATTTCTATTCTGAAGAGAATTACACTCCTTAAGTCATCTGGCTTATGGTTTGAAAGTGCTGATTCACCTGTTTCTATCATTTGAGGAACAGGATGAATTGATGTTCCATCTAGTTTCAGTCATAGGACAATTTATGTAGGTAACTTCCTATCTGAATTACTGTGGTTTGTTCATGGGATTGCTTTTAAAATTTTCAGGAAATTTTTAGCTAAACCCAAACCACAAACGTGGATATGTTTAACAACACAAAGACATGATATCAAATTAATCATCTTCATGCTAAAGAGCCTGGACTGTCCATTTAGATCCTATTCTCTTACAGTGATAATAATGTAATATTTCCAAAATTGTATCCATTAACATTAATTTGCAAAAGGTTACCAAAAGCAATGCTTGCATTCCACATACCATAAGGATTTCTTTCATTTACATTTCCTGTTTTTCTGTTAATCTTTTTGGAAGCTGCTCTTCCCAAGATGCCTTATAATTAAAAGAAAGGAAGTTATAAACAATAAAATATGTGGTGACATAATACCTAAATTCAAGACAATTTTAATTAGTGCAGGATCTATATAGTCAATAATACCTATTTACCTTGCAGGTTAAAAGAGAACTAAAAAGCAGATTAAAAAAGTTACCACAAAGTAAGACAATGCATTCCATAAGTTGTGTGCCGCTATGAAAATGTATTTTTGCCAATCACCATCTCAACTTTGCCTCCTGGGCAAAGTTGAGATGGTGATTAGGAAAGAGGTAATTTGACTTTTGGGGACTAGATGATATCATTAAGCCAGTGTTTCTCAACCTTGGCGACTTTAATTCCTGTGGACTTCTGGAAGTTGAAGTCCACAGGACTTAAAGTCGCCAAGGTTGAGGAACACTGCATTAAGCAATGTTCACCTTTCCTCATCTCCTCCCTCCCCTTGCCCTCTCTCAGTTTCTCTGTCTGATACCATATGACTTCCCACAATTGTTGTTTCAGCTTGAACTGATGGTTTTGCCCAACCTTTTTATTTCCATTGCGAAAGGTGAGGGATGAGCAAAGAGTCTTAGAAGGTCTGCTTTCTATTCTACTGTGCCCTCCCTTCTTTCAATTCTCCTTTCTCCCTAATATTTACCAAATGACAAAACACATATCTGTCATGACATTTTAACATATTGCTTATTTCATTTCTATAAACAGCTTCCCAGTTAGGGTCATGGTTTTGGATTTGTGTTATAGTTATTTTCCCCCTCGTATACTTGTCTCCTACCCTCCTCCACAGCAGATTGCTATCTACTCTGTATTCTATATAATATGCTCTCTAAAACATTTTTTAAAAATGTATTTTTGTCTATATTAAAATTCCCTTGTTCCATGTTAAGTCTCAGTAATTACCAAACAAATTGCAATTAAACTCCAGGACATGATCTCATGCCGATTTATCCCTTCCTTTCCTTCTGTATTTAATACTTTTCAGATACTGAAAATACCAAATCTTTGTCCTTTTCTTATTTTGATACTTATCATTAATGGAAACATTCCAAAACAATCAGCCAAATACCTATCCTTTGTTCATTTATTGCCTTCTCTGAAGATAAATTGACTGTACTCAACTCTCTTCAGCATTTTTCTTCACCTAGATATTATTGCCTTCTGCAGCCACCCCAAGGTGACTGTTATCACTTAATTAAATCCTTGCACGCTGGGAAGAAAAAACAACATTGTTCGTTTATAACCCCAAGGAGCTTTCTTTAAAAAAAAAAAAAAAGGCAGCAAGCTTTCCCCCTGTTTTATTAACTTATTCCTAGCTACAAAAAGGCATACTTTGTTGATGAGCAAAAGGCTGCATTCATTTTTGGTTTTTTTTTTTTTAAAAATCCAGGTAAACTTGTCTATTCCCTGTGAAAGGAGTATGAGCATTGCTATGAAAAAGAGAGAGAGAATCTCTTTAAATCCCACAGTTCTGGGAAAGGTCTCTATAAACATCAAGGTAGGAAAAGAGACAGGAGAGAAGTACATAGGAAATGGAAAAATAAAATGCAGGACTAAAATTGGGACAAAGCAGAAAGTGAGGTGGGAAAACATATTGCAAGTGCCAGGGAAAATTGGCATTATGAACAGCTTTTTTGTGGAAGGAAGATATATCAGGAGCTCTTTATGTTACTGTCTAGGGCAAACTCTTTTTATTAACCTCTTGGTTAATGTTCTCTCTCTGTCCATCGATTTCAGACTGAAAAAGACTGAGAGCTCTTGCTTTTCCCCTTTGTGTTTCACCTCTATGATGTTCAGTCTGGTACTGTCATATCCTTGAAAGCAGTAAATGGAAGGAAGTGGAGGAAAACCATTCATTGTGGCAAGACTTATGCTCTGCTTTTATGTTGTTTTAAGCACAGCATTTGATATTACCAAGTTCACTTGACGCAGCATGTTTCCTTCCAGCATATGCACAATGATTTAGTTGACTTTCCATTCATTTCTACTCCATTAAACCTAGGTCTGGAAAATAGGTTTATCTATTCTAAACGTTTGGCTCAACAAACATATGTGTTTGTCCACAATGCAGAATCATTTTGCCACCTGCTGTGTTTTGCAATACAGTAAATGCTATTTAAGATTATAATACTTGGAAGAATAATTTTTGCTGGGGTATTACATATGTAAAATCACCGCAGTCCCGTGTTTGTGCATGGTGTATAATTAATGTTTTGAAGCACCCCTTGGTTTATAAATATTATACCCGTCAGTTAATTTGTATGTATTTTTTTCAATTTACGTGCTGAACAAAGAAAACAGCTTCCCTGGAAAATCAGATTCTTTGTGGGGTTTGTAATTTGAGGTACATAACAAACAAACAAAGATCTACTGGAGATTGCAGTAATCTCCAATATAATGGAAATAGTTAAAATTTGAGTGGATCTCAGTCTTGGACCAAGAAGATGCTCATCCCAATTCAAGCTGTAGGTTAACATTTGGTTTACGATATGGTACCATGAGAGGACACAAATACAGTGGATAATATTTGAATTTAGCCTCACAATTGATTTAGCTGTCATACGCAAAGGAACAGAAGGAGTGGTTGTCAGGAGGAAACAATACATTGTTTGCTCCAATGGTGAAATTCGTGTTTTTTTACTACCAGTTCTGTGTTCATGGCAGAGGAAGGATACTGCAAAATCCCCATTCCCACCCCACTCTGGGGCCAGCCAAAGGTGGTATTTGCCAGTTCTCCAAACTACTAAAAATTTCTGCTACCGGTTCTCCAGAACCTGTCAGAATCCCTGGCTTGCTCCCTTTTTAGGCAATCCTTACATCTTTTAGAGGTTTGCACTAGCACTCTTTAAGGCCATGATGGCGAACCTATGGCATGGGTGCCAGAGGCGGCACGCGAAGCCATTTCTGAGGGCACGCAAGGCGTTGCCCTGTCAGCTCCAGCACACATGAGCTGATTTTTGGGCTTGATTTTCAGCCATTTTTTGCCCTCTTGAAACCTCCAGAGAGAGAAAAATGGCCCAACAGGCAACCTGGAAGTCCTTTCCTAAACAGTTTGTGTGTTGTGCCTTTTTTTGCCTTCCCCAGGCTCCTAGAAATCTTCTGGAGCCTTGGAGGGGCAAAAAATGGACCTACCAGACCCATCGGAAGTCAGAAAACGGGCTGTTTCCGGCCTCTGGGGGAGGCCATTTTTGCCCTCCCCAGGCTCCAAAAAAGCCGTGTATACATGCGCTGGACAGCAGGGGGGTGTCACACATGTATTCTCAGGGGTCACAGCATGGGAGTCATTAAATTATGGGGGTGGGCACACGAGCATGCACAATAGCGTGAGCGTGTGTGCTTTAGGCACCCAAGGCGAAAAAGGTTCGCCATCACTGCTTTACGGCTTCCAGGTTCAAGGGCTGGTTTTTCTTTTACCCAGGTGATGTTTTAGGTTGGATGCTGTTGTGAGCCATAGAGAATTATGCTTTTAGATAGAGAGCTATAGTTTTAAATGTTTTAAATAAAAATATAACAAATAAATAAGCAATCTTGTGCTCATTTATCCTGATACTCCCATCAGTGAGATCATGGACTACAAGCATTATAGACTAATACATCTAGAAAGCAATTTAGAAAGTACTGACCTAAACAAGTTGGCCCTAGCAGTGTAATAAATGCTGGTTATGATCTATAAAACCCTGCATCACTTAGACACTGGTTATTTGAGGGACCATCTATCTTGTGGCTCTCTGGCTGGTATATGCTGACAGGTTTAGTATGTTCAATTCTATCAGTTACAGTGTCATCTTTCATGACTCAAGAAGTTCACCTTCCCTCTCACAGCACCTGACCTCTGGAATGAAGTTCCTCTTGAAATCCATGTGACTTCCACCTTGATGCATCCAGAAGGCCTTAAAGAACTGGCTGTTCCTCCAGGCTTTACAATAGGGTAGATGGTGCCTTATATGAGATTTGGGTGTATGTGTATTATTGGCCATACCACCAACCTGCTTATGTACTTTTTCTTGCTCTTAGTTTATTTTGTTTTTTCTTCTTCACATCATATCTTATTGTTGATATATTATTAGCCACTAGACTCATTGCGTCGTATCTAAATTAGCTAAATTATTTTCTCTTTGCTTCCATAATTGAGCTGGGCATATATTTTTCTGGCTTTCATTCACTGATTCTTTTTTTAAAAAAATTAAATGAAATGTAAATTGAACATGAGATAAGGCTAAAAAAAACCTTTTTAAATCTTTTTGAGAAACATTGTTATGCTCCGTTATAAAATACAATGTGATTCCATAATAATATGAATAATAATTATTATAGGTGTTAGTTGTCATCTTTAAAGCGCTCCATGGCACGGGACCTAGTTATCTGCCCCATACATCCTTACGGCCAATTCGCTCCCACAGAGAGGGACTTCTCCGGGTGCCGTCCACTAGGCTATGCCAGCGGGCGACGCGCAGGGGAAGGGCCTTCTCTGTGGCGGGCCCAGCCCTCTGGAACGACCTTCCCCCCGAAACAACTACGGACCTCCGCTCCTTCCGTCAAAAACTTAAAACACACTTTTTCTGCTTGGCCGGTCTAGGTTAGTCTCTGCCTAATAGGGTGCTAGGGGATTTTAGCTAATTTATAATTGGGGATTTTAGCACAGGGATAATCTTAGTTTAATTTGCTTTTACTTATTCTATTTATTCTATTTATGTATTTTCTATAGTATTTTAATTTTCCCTGTGCACCGCTCCGAGTCCCCTCGGGGAGAGGATGCGGTATACAAATAAAATTATTATTATTATTATTATTAATAGTTACAAATTGTCAACCACTATGTTTGTTTCTGGAGTAAATGCCTAGTACTCAACATGGGTGTTTAGAAATAATTTCTAAATTTCAAAAAAAGAATCACTGTAATTTACCACTTTATATTTAAAAAGGCAGAAAAAAACAGTTTGGGACAGGAAGCTGATGTGCTTGTATTTAAGTAAGGATATTGGAAGTTAGGAAATCTATATTAACCTGCATAGGCATAAAATAGCCATTATGTTTGAGAGATGTGGGAGAGAAGTAACATCCTCCTGCAGGCTAAAGTAGGATTAGGCGTCCCATTGACAAGTGTGTTGCATATTGTCTTCTTACCTGGTTTTATATTCCAGCTGCGAAACAGTGATGGGAGGTTAATCCAACAGTACCCTGTAAAGGTAAACCAGGCCACTGTTCTGAAAACATTCAGACTTAATCTTCTAATTAATTTTAGTATGAAGAGACATTTCTGCTTTGTGGGATATACTTCCACCGTAAACAGCAATGCACACTCAATACTGAATTTAAAAAAAACCTACCTACAAAACATGCTTGTTTATCTGGAATATACACCAGCCCCTCTGTGAAGCCCCAATTTGAGAAGGCACCAAGTAGAAGTTGCCAAATGGGGTGAGGAAGAAAGAAGAAAGTAAGTCTGCAGTCTAAATTATTAATTACCTGTGCTTCAGATCTAAATTCTCATCTAAATTATAGATCTGAAGCCCAGGTAATTTAATGAAGATCTTTTAGGAGGTAAAATAGAGAGAGGGGAAAAGAAAGTGTATTGTGGTATTCTCAGTTCAACATTTACAAGCTATTCTGCCCAGTTTATCAATGTTCTATGCGGTTTTCTTTTGTAAAAGGTCCACAGACGTACACTATGTGCTGTGTAAATCCAATTTCCCCGCCCTTACACAAACACA
The DNA here is from genome assembly GCA_039707465.1 of Rhabdophis nuchalis. Lineage (NCBI taxonomy): Eukaryota > Metazoa > Chordata > Lepidosauria > Squamata > Natricidae > Rhabdophis > Rhabdophis nuchalis. The sequence continues at coordinate 78,886,164 of CM077643.1, read as the reverse complement.
AAAATCAGCTTTGGGTGTTTCTGCTCTTAAGCCCTGAGAAAAATGTCCATTGCATGATAGTTTTAATTCTGAGTATTTATATTCCTTTTTGCACTGAGTATCTTGTGATCTTTTGTCTGATCTCTCTGGTACTAAAACTATAGAAACTACTTCAATCATACATGTTCAGCATGAACAGGCATCCTCTTAAAGGTCAATGCTTTAATATCTAACTCCCACAACAGGAAATTTTAATTGCATATGGCAGCCATTTATTCCTCCCTCACAAAATCTCTCTCCACATTACCTTATAGATCCTTTTTTTTAAAATCAATATACACCTTTAAAAAAAAAAGTAGTTTTAATTTCTCCCTTTTAAAAATCTTGGAAGTTTGTATTCATGTTTCCATCCACGTTGGAGCATTAGAATAAAGATGCAAACAAGATTCTAATATTGCCGTGTGAATAGAACACATTTGAAAGAGGTTCAGCTCATCTTTAAAGAAGGAATACCTACATTATTATATGCCTTACATAGAAAAGTGGTAGCTGTATTTTGAAATTGTTGAAAAGAAGATAAGTAATGCGACTGTATTTATCAGGGGGGCATTTATCAAAGGGCATTATCAAATGTGAATAAAGTCTCTGGAAATCGTACAATTCAGTAGCAATTTATCCTGTTACAGCATATCAACTTAGTGAAAGCTTTTCACTTAGATACCTTCTACTTTCTGGAATTTAAAGCCATCCAAGAGTTTCAAACTATAGCCGGTCATCAGGCTATTAAAACCTTAATCCTAGTAAAACCTAGCATATAAATTAAAACTGATCCCTCTAGTTGACTTCTCTGTGCTAGCTTTGCATGAAACATCAGACAACTTTCAAATAGCAGTTTTATCCTTGCTATAGATTTTGCCTGCAAATCAGCATCTTCTTGGATTCTATTACAGAAGTGAGAATATATTAAACAATTTAGATCTGTGTACAGTGGCATAACTAACAGGAAGGGAGGGTTAATCAACAGAATGCTGTCAAAAAGTGCTGTATATTGTTAAGTCAGTAGGTAGCTATAGAAATTGTATTGCTGCCCGTCATAATCTAATGACTCTGGGTAGCTAACAACACATACAACGTAAAATAGCACAGTATAATAAACAATAACATAATGCAAATGAGGCTTCTAATAAACTTCTCATGATTTGTCACAATATATATCAGGCTTCATTAACATTTTGGCCTCAGCACCTGAGCAAAAGGCCATATCTTTAAGATCTTTCAGAGAGCTATCATGGTTGGGTGTCATACGACTTTCAGGAGATGTGTTATTCAATAAGGCAGGCATTCCTCAGGCAAGGCCCTTTTACTGGGTCCCTTTCCTGTTGCACAGAAAAACCTAAAGCATCCCCATTTTGCTGGATTTAATGGGGTGAGTAGAACCAACCAATTCCACAAGTAACTCAGTCCTGTGCTATTCAGGTCTTCATAGGAGATAAGTAATGCTTTGAATTCAGTTGCTTGACTTGAACCCTATTAGCAATCGGTGCAACTCCTAAAGCACTATTGTTACGTGGGCTTATTATGCTGCATCCCTAATTACACCTGCTATATTTCTGCAGTTTCTGAATGCATGGAGTGGGACAGTGTTAGAATGCAGTATTGCAGACCAATTGCCTACAGCCAGGAGTTTGATCCTGACCAGCTCAAGGTTAACTCAGCCTTTCATCCTTTTGAGATCAGTAATAATATAATAATAATAAATTAGAATTTATTAACCGCACCCTCTCCCCACAGGGACCCGGGGCGGTGCACAGGCATAATTAAAACAATATACAATAATACAAACATTACTAAAATAGAATTAAATAAATTACCCGTGCTAAAAATACAATTAAAAAACCCATTAAAATTTATCGTTAAAAGACAGAGAGAACTATTCAAGGCCGGCCAGTCGAAAGAGATGGGTCTTCAGTTTTACACGGAAGGAGCGGAGGTCGGTGGTCGTTCTAATATCAGGGGGAAGGTCGTTCCAGAGGGCCGGGCCCGCCACAGAGAGCGCCCTTCCCCTGGGCGTCGCCCGCTGACAAAGTCTAGTGGACGGCACCCGGAGAAGCCCCTCTCTGTGGGAGCGAATCGGTCGTGAGGATGTGTGGGGCAGGATCCGATCTCGCAGATAGCTAGGTCCCGAGCCATGGAGCGCTTTGAAGATGATGACTAACACCTTGAAGCGCACCCGGAAGACGACAGGTAGCCAGTGCAGCTCGCGCAAGAGCGGTGTTACATGGGCAAATCTAGAGGTGCCCATAATTGCTCGCGCGGCTGCATTCTGAACTAACTGAAGCCTCCGGGTGCACCTCAAGGGGAGCCCCATGTAGAGAGAGTTACAATAGTCCAGTCGGGATGTCACGAGGGCATGAGTGACTGTGCGAAGGGCGTCCCGATCCAATAGGGGGCGCAATTGGCGAACCAGGCAAACCTGGTAAAACGCCCTCCTGGCCACGGCTGTCACTTGCTCTTCCATAGACAGCCGGGTATCCAGGAGGACACCCAAATTGCGCGCCCCATCCACAGGGGCAAGATGTTCGCCCCCTATGGCCAGCGTTGGAGAAAGCTGGTTGAATCGGGCAGCCGGAAACCACAGCCACTCGGTCTTGGTCGGGTTGAGCCTAAGTCCGTTACTTCCCATCCAGATCCGCACGGCTTCCAGGCACTGGCACATCACCGCTACGGCATCGTTGGGGTGGTTTGGGGTAGATATGTACAGCTGGGTGTCGTCAGCGTACAGGTGGTACTCTACCCCAAAACCACGGATGATCTCACCCAGCGGCTTCATATCTGCGTTAAACAGGAGAGGCGAGAGGACCGACCCCTGAGGCACTCCACATGTGAGTGGTCTCGGGGTCGACCTCTGCTCTCCTGCACGCACAAATTGCGATCGGCCAGAGAGGTAGGAGGAGAACCACCGCAACACGGTGCCTCCCACCCCCAACCCCCCCAGCCGATGCAATAAGATACCATGGTCGATGGTATCGAAAGCCGCTGAGAGGTCTAATAGGACCAGGATGGAAGAACATCCCCCATCTCTGGCCCTCCAGAGATCATCTACCAACGCGACCAATGCCGTCTCGGTGCTATGCCCGGGCCGAAAGCCGGACTGGCGCGGATCTAGATAGTCAACTTCCTCCAGGTGACGGGGAAACTGTTGTGCCACCACACTCTCAACAACCTTCGCCAAGAAGGGAAGGTTGGAGACTGGACGGTAGTTGTTCAAAAGAGCTGGGTCCAAAGAGGGCTTCTTGAGGAGGGGCCTCACCATAGCCTCTTTTAGGGAGGCAGGCAAGGAACCCTCACTCAAGGATGCGTTGATGACCTCTTGGAGCCAGCCTCGTGTCACCTCCCAGGATGCCAGTACAAGCCAGGAGGGGCACGGGTCCAATGAACATGTGGTGGCTCGCAGTCGCCCACGTAACCTGTCCATATCCTCGGAAGTAACGGGGTCAAACTCCTCCCAAACAAGATCTCCCTCGTGGCATCCCACTGGGCCATGAATGGTGGCTAGCTCACTCTGTATCTGGGCGGTTTTCTCCTGCAGAAAAATCACAAATTCCTCTGCCCTACCCTGTAACGGGGCTTCCCGCTCCCTCTGTTGAAGGAGGGAACGGGTCACCCTAAACAGGGCGGCAGGGCGGTTTTCTGCGGATGCTATGAGGGTGGCGCAATGATGACGTTTGGCCACCCTCAGCGCCACAATGTAAGTCCGTAAATGGGCTCTCACCTGTGTCCGGTCAGATTCAGAGCGGCTAGCCCTCCATCTTCTCTCTAGGCATCTCTTGCGGCGTTTCATCACCCGCAGCCCCTCAGTAAACCAAGGAGCCAGGGTGGTTCGCCGCCGCGAGAGAGGCCGCAAGGGCGCGACCCGATCCAAGGCTCCCACGGCCGCACTATTCCATGCGGCCGTGAGGTCCTCCATCGGGGCGCGGGTCAGGGATACAGGAAATGGCCCAAGCGCTGTCTGGAACCCATCCGGGTCCATCAAGCGCCTGGGGCGGTACCAGATTGGTAACTCTGGTTCCGCCTCCCCGCGGAGGGGAGCAGCGGTCGGAAAGTCGAGTCGGAGAAGTGAGTGGTCTGACCATGACAAGGGTATGATGTCTATGTCCCCTGTACCCAGATCACTCTTCCATTGGCCCGAGACGAAGATGAGGTCCGGCGTATGTCCACCCTCATGAGTGGGGCCTTGAATTACTTGGGTCAGGTCCATGGCCGTCATGGAAGCCATGAACTCCCGAGCTACCGCGGATGATTCGCTCAACGATGGCAGATTAAAGTCCCCCATAACTATAAGTCTGGGGGTCTCCACTGCCACCGTGGCGATCACCTCCAGGAGCTCGGGCAGGGCTGCTGCTACATAGCGGGGAGCCAGGTATACAACCAGCAAGCCCAACTGCCTCCCTAGGCCCCACTTCATGCAAAGGGACTCACAGCCGGAGGTCTGCGGCACAATGGTCTCTCTCGGCTCCAGGCCTTCCTTGATAATGACCGCTACCCCACCACCCCTGCCTAGGGCCCGCGGCTGATGAAATGCGCGGTAGCCTGGTGGGCACATTTCAACGAGGGGATGACCTCCCTCGTGGCCCAACCAGGTCTCCGCAATTCCTACCAGGTCCGGCTCCCCCTCTGACACAAGGTCACTAATGAGGACCCACATTGTTGGGGGTAATATGCTGACATACAGCTTAGAGAGGTCTGTAAGAGGTCTATGTCCTCTTGCTATGTTCTTTAAAACAGTCCTATGTAGAATGCATTGTAGTACTGTAGTTCAACCAAGAAATGACTAAAGCATTAATGACCTTTGAGTAGAATCTCCTGATTCGGGAATGGGCAAAATTGGCACACAAGATGGATTTATATAAAGGTTTTCTGGCCATTATTCCCACCTAATTCTCAAGCAGCAGCCACAAGTACAAGAAAACCCAAATTGTATGCCAGTTTCCCATTCAGATATGGAACTTATGGATCTGGAGACCCTAAAGCCCACAGGTATTCAGTCTTACTAGCATTGTTAAAGCTTCTTTTTCTAATCAAGACTTATACAGTCTCCAAGCCTAGATCTATTTCTGGACCCCATCTCTGAAGATGGACATGGAACTGCTGCAAGAGTATGCTTTCCACTTACAAACCGCTATCTAGTCCATGAACATTGGTATGAAAAGTAGTTGAAAGATCAAGAACAGGATAAATATAATGCCCTGCCCAAGCCTGCTGATGGTCACCAACAAGTTCAGTAAGTGTTGCTTCAGTACAATAACCTGGCCTAAATCTCCAAAAGGAAATTTTATTTAAGTAGGATTTTATTATTCGAAAACCTTTTATTTTGAAAGGAAAGAGCTGAAGTCCAAATTTTAGAGCAGCATTTTCTTTCCATGTAATGCTGGCTTGTCTTTAGACCACAAATCATGATTTTTCATTGTAATATTGTACTCTATTCAATATATTGTTTTACTTACAGGTGTTATTCAAATATATTTCCTGTTATAATTATTGTAATGTTATTAATATGCTTTAGACATTCTGCATTATTTTATTCCAATCTTTTGATTCCTTTTGAAATACTTTTGATTTCTTCACTGAGTGGAAATGCACACAGATGCACACACAGAAAAGGGTCAACTGAGAAGATCAAAAAAGTCAAGATGTTGACTTCAATTACCGTATTTTTCGGAGTATAAGACATACCTTTTTCCCTCAAAAAAAAAGACTGAAAATCTGGGTGTGTCTTATACACTGAATATATTTTTTTGCCTCCTGAAACCCCACCCCCCCTTCACCAAAATGGTCATGCAGAGCCTGTAGAAGTCTTTCGGAGAGCTTCTAGGGGCTTGGGAAGGCAGAAATGAGTGAAAAGGGGCCATTTTTGCTCAATTTTGGAGCATTCTATAAGCCTTCCACAGGCTATGCATGCAATTTTTTTAATGAAAAATGGGCCGTTTTTGCTTGTTTGGGGGGGCACCCCTCAGGAGCACTCTGCAAGCCCCCTAAAGGCTATTCATGCCTCTTTTTTTGCAAAAAAGACGGGCCAGTTTTTGTGAAAAACGGGCCGTTTTGGGGAGGTCTACAGAGTGCAAAAACTTTTTTTTTAATTTGCCTCTTCAAAACCTTGGTGCATCTTATACTCTGAAAAATATGATACATGATCACAGCACCACCTTCTTTTCATACATGTGAAAAAAGGGGAAGAGATTCAGTCACACACCTATGGCTATGATCTTGATTTTCTCATGGCTCCCCTCCCGGAAAGATGCCACTGCGCACACACACAATTTAATTTCTTTGAATTACTACCAAAATGATATAAGAAAGTTATAAATGAGAAGTAATTAAGGGGCACTGAATTCTGTGAATGGAGAAACTCTATTTTGCTAACAATTTATAATGTAACAATTATAAAGCATTAGTACCTACCCTTGAATGGCCAAAACCAATTCTCACCAATGCAGTTATAATATAGTTGTTTATTGAGAGAGAATAGGTTTTAGAGGTCTTTCTAGTTCAGTTGGATAACATTTAAAAGGAATTATCAAGCAGCTAGATTTGCATTTTATAGTGATGTGTCCTTCATAGATAATGGTTCTTTGCAAAGCTAACATTCTGCTTTGTTTTATTTATTTGTTTTTATGAAAACAATTTAAACTACTTTTCCATCCCACGAAGATAATGGATAAAGGGCTTATCACATTAAAAATACACTCAAACAAAACTTTCATTAAGCAACATGAAGACAACCTTTTAATATGGCCTGCCCACTATGGCCTTGCCTTTGCTAGAAGTAAAACACTGTTATTCAAACTATTCTGAAGTTAACTTATTTAATTCCAACCACATTTTATTTCAACTCCTTCCACTGCTTGCCAACAGATTGTGTCCAGCTTCTGAGTCTGTAGGAGAGATGGGGCCAATTGGTTTCCCCACAAATTAGAATATCCTCTACAGATTAGAGTGATTTTTCCCCAAACCAGGCTCCAATTTTTTGAAATTGACTCATCAGAATTATGTTTAGAGGCAGAATATTTAAACTTTTTAAAAAAATCCCTGGAGCTTCTGCAAAGCTATTAACAATTAAAATTAGAAGTAAATAAATGTACAGATGTTAATGTTATTATATGTCACCGGGCTTTTAATCTTGAAGCTCTTTACCTTATGATTATTATATTATTTATATAATTGTTTATAGTATGTTACATATTAATTGCTGTTTTTATCCTGTACTACATTTTCAGAAGCATGATAAATAAAAATAGTACTCCAATTATTACTTTAGCTGCTATCAGATGCTACATATCTAATTGGTGACAACCCTGTGTTCAAAGTAATGCTTAATTCCAGTTATAATATAATTATATCTTAACAAGTAGAAAGTTCTAATTAAAATTATCTGTTTGCCAAGGAGGAAAGTTTAGTATATCACTGAGTCTGTTAATCAGGGGTGAGCAGTTTTCTTGTTGATCATAGTCTAAATTATAAAGAAAACATCATAGATGCCTGCTGCATTGGGCAACAACACATGCATTCATTTAAACCATATATATCTTTCTTTTAACTGAAGTAATTGTGAAATATGTTCTTTTTGCATTCATAATTAGAGAGAAGAACAGATGGTGAAGGCTTAGTTTAAAATAATATATCATTAAAATAGCCTAGCTTACTGGTAATTCCTCATTCTAACTGGAGTTTAGGTCAGAGCAACAGGATTGGGGGGGATGGGAAGGATAATATGGTTTACAATCCAAGCATTGAGATGTTTAGGGACAACATTGTTGTGTTCAAAGTTATCCCTGGAAGGTATCTTTTCCACTTTATTAGCATATAAAATCCTCTTCAGTCCCACTGGACTGGGCAGTGAAAAGCAAAAAGATTTTAAAAAAATGTATTTTTAAAAAATCACTTACTTTCCTACTAGGATGCAAAAAAAACCCACATTGGAATAATATATATTTCCCTTTGTTTCCAAAACATAAGGTTGAGGCCATTAATAGTATTTATATATACTGTATCAAAAAACAAAACATAAAATAAAAATCCCTAGCACACTGATCTTTCAAACCGTGATGAAAACAATGCCACACTGAGATTTTGGTACTTTACAGTGTATTTGAATACCCACTGCTGCAGTTGAATAAAAATAATTGATGCTTTTAGTTTGTATACAGGAAGTCCTCGACTTACAATGTTTATTTAGTGACTGTTCAAAGTTACAATGTCACTGAAAAAAGTGACTTATGACCGTTCTTCATACTTACAACCATTCAACATCCCCATGATTGCATGATCAGAATTTCAGATGCTTGGCAACTATTGTGCAGAACAGTGCAGAACCACTGCAACTGACTCATATTTAGAACAGTTGCAGTGTCCAAGAGTCAATGTGATCACCTTTTGACAGCAAAATCAGTGGTGAAATCAGATTCACTTAACAACTGTGTTACTGATTTATCAACTGTAGTGATTCACTTAACAACTGTGCCAAGAAAAGTTGTAAAATGGGGCAAAACTCACTTAACAAATGTTTCACTTAGTAATCGAAATTTTGGGCTCAATTGTGGTCATAAATTGAAGATTATCTGAAGAGTGTTGATCATTTGCTTAAAGGGTAGAATAACAAAAATTATGCACAGATTTATTTTTTTATTTTATTTTATTAAATTTATACCCCGCCCTTCTCCTACAAAAGAACCCAGGGCGGCGCACAGGAAAATTAAAAATCAATACATACATAAATACACCATTATTAAAACCCTATTAGACTTAAATTACCCCGTGCTAAAAACATTTTAAAATCCTCTGATTAAAATTTATAGCTAATAAAAAGTCCATATCGGGTGGTTATGCTAGGCCAACTTGTTGGAATAGTTGCGTTTTAAGATGCCGGCGGAAAAGGCGGAGGTCCGTGGTAGTGCGGAGTTCAGGGGACAGGTCGTTCCAGAGGGTTGGACCCGCCACAGAGAAGGGCCTTCCCCTGGGTGTCGCCAACCGGCATTGCCTGGATGACGGCACCCGGAGAAGGCCCTCTCTATGGGAGCGGATCGGTCAGAGGGATGTATGGGGCAGGAGACGGTCTCGCATGTAGCTAGGCCAAAATCCAGAATTTCTTCAGTTTCCTCCTCTAAAACAGACCAGATTTTCAATATAAAACAGTCAAGAGAGGCAAAATTTCTTACTGTACTCCTGATAATATACCTTCTGCGCATGCTTGTATGTGCTTCACATGCACATATGTAAACACGTACATTCACAGATAATGAAGTACTCTTAATCAAAATAAATCTATCAAAGAAAGTTATGGAATATAATGAATTATATCCTATCTAACTCTGGCAAGATGAGAGTCAAAAATTATGATTTGGTGGGAAGAGCAGGAAAGTGGGGGGAGGAAGGAATAAAGTCCAGTTATATGAGGAGAACTCTGTTTTGCAGCATTTCTAGAACAGGATACAATTACTATGTAGTTTTCTAGATTGAGAGAGTTCACTTTTAATGCTATAGATCAGGGGTCCCCAACCTTTTTTTGCACCAGGGACCGGTTTCATTTTAAAGAAAATTCTGCGGACTGGCTGGCGTAGAGGAGGAGTGGGGGGGGAGGGAGAACAGGCGGCGCATGCGCACGCAGGGGGGACGGTGAACAGGCAGCGCATGTGCAGGTGGGGGGGAGTCGGCTCACTCGGCCCTAGGGCCTCCAATGGCGCAAACGGACGTGCATGCGCATGCGCACGCGGGGGGGAGTCGGCTCACTCGGCCCTCTAGGGCCTCCAATGGTGCAAACAGCCGCACCTGCACTCTCCCGCATCCGGCACACGCTCTGCCCAGGGGGCTGCCCCCTCCTCCCTCCTCCTCCTCTTCGGCCCTGCGGCCCGGTTCCTATCAAGTCACAGACCGGCACCGGTCCACGGACCGGGGGTTGGGGACCCCTGCTATAGATAACAAATATCAGGTAGAGTTGTGAGCAATATAATTGGGGGGGGGGGGGGTTGATTCCGTGCTATGTATTTTCCAAAAATAGTGAAGGTGACATAAAAGGGCAAAATGGCACTGAAAGAAAATGAAATAAATGAAAGCACAATAGGGCTAATAATAATATTTGCCCTGCATATGGTTCTGATTCACATGAATTAAAATTTATCAGCAACATTATTTAAATATGCCACTGCTCCTCGTTAGGTCTGAAAATAATTTGCCTCCTATTGACCAAATAAATTTACTAAGATCTGACAAGGAGAAAATCCCACTGTTGCTTTCTGCCTTGATGAGAGCTGTTTTCAGGACCAAGAAAACTATCTCCATTAATCAGATACTTGGATGCCTTTAAAGTGTTTATTTTAGTGTTTCCTCCAAGATTTGTCTCAAACTACTTTGGGGGTGGGGAGGATAGAAAAAAATAGATTTCGGCATGGTATTATGATAAATCTTCTCGAGGAGGGGCATGTATTAACATTTGTGTCGGTACTTTTTCATCTTAATCCAACCTTGTTTAATAATCAGAAAATTCGACATAGTGGGTAAGAAGATGTAATTAACTCTTTGACCCCAGAATCTTAATTGGTGCCTGTTGAAAACAGTGGGGCAGTTTGAAAAAAAGTTGCCTGTGGTGATTGAAATAGCATAATACATAATAAGTCCCTCCTTCCCCAAAATAAAAAATAAGGCAATGCTGGAGAATTTTAGTTGTGTTTTGTATATAGCCAGTAGGAGAAAAAGGTCATTAAACCAACCAGCATTTCTACCTGCTCTTTTTAAAATCAGGGATGATCACATTTCTACAAAATATGTTTCTTTTTCACATTGTCAACTTTTAGAAATCAGTTCAAGAGAGAAGAGTTCCGCATATTTGAAGGAAAAGTATTGTTTAATGTTGGAGACGGCTAAACTATAATTTACATCTTGATGAGATTGGTTCATAATAACAGGACAGTATGCAAATCCATAGCAATAGTCACACTTTCTGCTGCTGTTAAAGGTGAAATGATTATACAACAAATTGCTTTTTAAAAAATCTAGTCTGTTGTTTATTGACAGAGTTTCAGTACCACATAAATACCAATTGGTTTCTCTACTGAGTGATGAAGAAAACCTTGCATCAGACATTTCCAGGCCCAGGGCTTAATGCCTTATTGAATTACTCTAACTGGCTATGTTTTTGCCCCTGAGGAAGCTATAACTGAAGCATGAGGAGCATTGAAACACAGTTACTCATGCAAGTATTCATGTAACTCAGCAACATTTTGAGGCACCAATACTTTCTCTTGTTCTGCCTTTTAGTCCTGGCTCTGCCTTTATTTGTTTTGGTGTATTCCTTGCCACCATTTAAGACAATTCACTGACACAGCAATGCGAAGGGTCTATTTAGTTAGACATCCAAGGATTCAGGGAATGTTATCAGTATTGGACATTGGCAGTTGATAGTTATGCATATACATGTATATATTTTCTTTCAGAAGAACTTCTTAATCAATAAATCAAATTATTGATAAAGATAGAGATGCAGTGCTTCTAAATTAAGCTTTTGTTGTTGTTCAGTCATTAAATCATTTCCAACTCTTTGCGACATGATGGACCAGATCACACCAGGCTCCTCTGTTCTCTCCTGTCTTCTAGAGTTTGCCCGAATTCATGTTCATTGGATCAAAATTAATTAATTAATCTACTTTTCAAAAAATCCAATTGAATAATCCTTGTTGCTCAAAGTTAGAGCTGTTTCAGTATACTCATTGGGAATGTTTTTCCCAACATTTATTCTACATTGGGTCTGTAGAGATTCTCAGTCATCCAGGTCATGGTTGACCCAAGGTGCTTTTTTCAGAAGGCAACTGGACTTGCTTGGGTTTTTTTTTCTTTGAAGACATTTCACTTCTCATCCAAGACGTTTCTTCCGCTCTGAGCAAAATGAGAAGCAGAATGTTTTCAAAGAAAAAAGAAAGAAACAAGAAAGTCCAATTGCCTCCTGAAAAAGCACCTTTGGGACATTCTGCATTGGGCTTTTGAAAACTAGTGCTTTCCACTTATTTATTTGATTTAGAAGGTGTCCGACTTCATAACAACCTTGGGCAGCTTCCATTTTAAATGGATAAAAGATCAAAAGATTCTTAAGGGCCTGGATGGGCCACATTTTTTTTAATTCTTTCTTTCTTTAAGATGTTTGATCCAAAGATCAAGTGGAGCATGATGACTCATATGGTTAGACTGCTGGGTTGACAAGCAGCAAGCCCATGTTCAAGTCCCCGGTGCTGCTGCGGGGCAGCGTTGAACTCCCATCCTTCATTCCAGCTCCTGCCAGGGACATAAAGGTGTCCCATGGGCAACATTGATATCACTAGCTACTCTTTCAACCCCGAAGTGTCTTGGTGCTTCTGACACAAGTGCTATGTTATCCAAAGATAGTTGATATATTGTTTCTTAAACGTAAAAATGCCTGAATATGTTCTTGTTTGGATCAACTTTAAAGTTTGTCACTTCAAATTGCTCCCAAGTAATTGATGACAGCGTTCAAGGTTTTTGTGCTAATCATCTGAAAATAAATTATTATAATTTTTAGATAAACTACTTGCTTGTATAAATTCTTGTGTTTGACTGAAATCAATGCAGATTTACATTTTTATTAATTCATAAATATAAATTGAAGATCCTTCTTTAATATGTTAACTTAAGTGCTCGCATTCTCATAACTGACTCATTCTCCATGAACAACTAAAGCTGTTTTCATATTCCCTCTACTGAATTTAAGTATTCCTTTACGTTTAAATAAATGAATTAGCTTGTGTTTAAAGGTTGTTCATGTATGTATACTGGAATGTGGAAGAGTTGTGGAAAGACAAGAGGAAAGGTTAATTAAAATTTCTGACTATATTTATAAATTTTAATTTTTTAGGGTTTTAAAGGGTTTTTAGCATGGGTTTTAAGTTAATTTAATATGTTTTTAATAGTATATATTGTTTTGTAATGGTTTTTAATAATGCCTGTGCGCCGCCCTGAGTCCTAACAAGGAGAAGGGCGGGGTATAAATTCGAAAAATAAAATAAAATAAAATAAATAAAATGAAATATTAACAGTCTGCCATTAATTCCCAATTGTAACATAAGAGTCATTTTAAATTTTACTTTGACTCTCTATCTGCTCCCATTATCTTAAAATTTTAAACCAGTAGCACTTTTGATGTGATCCAGTTATGAACACTTCCCTATACAACCAATTTCATTGTATTTATTTTGTACACTGACAATAAAGGCTATACTATACTGCTTTAACTATGTAATGGAATGTGTGGATGACCTTGGAGAAAGAGGGGGGAGGGAATGCCACCTAGGAAATAATCAGATAAAAGAAGTAGGGTTGCCTTAACTGTCAGAGAAAATTTTTTTTAGGGAGAACCTGCCCTAATGAATCAAACAATTAAAAATGGCAATGAGAAGTTTGTACTTTCACACTTGCAAGACTCTGTTAATGTAGACTTAATAAAGTAGAATAAGTTCATTTTACCATGCTTCTTGCCTGATTTACTTGGAGAGCTGACAATGTCAGTACATTCAGAAGCCTGATTGCCAAATCCCAGGAACTGAAGTTACCAGGGCTCCAGAATTCTCACCATGTCTACTGTGGCATGAATCAGATAGTGCAGGGGTCTGCAAAGTCGGCTCTTTTAAGACTGGTGGACTTCAACTCCCAGAGTTCCCCAGCCAGCATAGCTGGCTGGGGAACTCTGGGAGTTGAAGTCCACCAGTCTTAAAAGAGCCGACTTTGCAGACCCCTGAGATAGTGGAAGGATTTATTGTTGTAGGATATAGCAACAAGATCTTCAGTCATGAACAGAATCTTGTCCAAATTCTCTCTGTCTCGTCTTAGACTAAAGCAAATTAACGTAGGGTTGTTTCAATTTCTTTCTCACTATTCTTTCTACCTCTTGACTTCATGTCTCACTCAAACCCTTCCAAACGTCAGCTCTAAAAATTTTTTACATCAACAGATATAACACAGCAGCTAGTCCAGGGGTTCTGCTGCTCATCCTTACAATATTTTTCTTTAAAAAAAAACCCATTTTCTTATTAAAAAGAGCTCAACATTTTCTGTAACACATAGTATATATTCCAAAATAAATATATTTAGTATCTAGAACAACTGTTTTTCTTTCCATCTATTGTAGTACTACAATTTGAGAAAAATTGAAATGTGAAACTGTAGATGGCCAGATTATTTCTTTTTAACTAATACATGGCAGTAGTCATCCCCCAGAGGTGGGCTGCACTTAACGTTATTTTATTTTTATTTTTATTTTATTAAATTTATACCCCGCCCTTCTCCTAAAAAAGGACCCAGGGCGGCGCACAGGCATCATTAAAACATACAAAATACAAAAATCCAAAATTGTTAAAAACTAATTAAATATTTCCTGTGCTAAAATTGATAAAACTCTAAAATTTAAAAATTATCCCTATAAAATTATCCCTATAAAACAGGGGTGTCCAAACTTGGGAACTTTAAGACTTGTGGACTTCAACTCCCAGAATTCTGGGAGTTGAAGTCCACAAGTCTTAAAGTTCCCAAGTTTGGACACCCCTGCTATAAAATTATCCCTATAAGAGTCAGAATGGGGGATTATGCTAGGCCAGCTTGATGAAATAAATGAGTTTTAAGTTGTTGGCGGAAAAGGCGGAGGTCCACGATGGTGCGTAAATCGGGGGGGTAGGTCGTTCCAGAGGGCAGGGCCCACCACAGAGAAGGCTCTTCCCCTGGGCACCACCAACCGGCATTGCCCGGCCGACGGTACCCTGAGAAGGCCCTCTCTGTGGGAGCAGATCGGTCGAAGGGATGTATGGGGCAAGAGGCGGTTGCGAATATAGCTAGGCCCCGAGCCATGGAGCGCTTTGAAGATGGTCGTCAGCACCTTGAAGCGCACCCAAAAGGCCACAGGTAGCCAGTGCAGCTCGCGCAGGAGAGGTGTTATGTGGGATTGCCTTGAGGCACCCATAATTACCCGCGCGGCCGCATTCTGGACCAACTGCAACCTTCGAGTGCACCTCAAGGGGAGCCCCATGTAGAGAGCGTTGCAGTAGTCCAGCCAGGATGTCACCAATGCCTGAGTGACTGTGCAAAGGGCTCCCCGGTCCAGTAAGGGGCGCAACTGGCGTATCAGGCGTACCTGAACCGGTTAACAACCGGTTCGCTGGTTGTGAGTGTGCGCTCACTTCAGTGCTGAAATGCAGCTTCAAACAAGCTGCTAATATACTCGGGCAGCTCTGCTAAATACAGCAGGCGTGTCATGGAACTCAGCTGGGCAGCATGGACGGGGGGAATGAGCTAGAAAGTTAGTTATATGTGGAAAGGATAGAGCAAGGGTGGGTGGGTGGGAGGTCCCAGCCAATGATCACACTACCGGTTCAACTGAACTGGTCCGACCAGACAGCAGCCCACCACTGGTTGTCCCCCCTCCCACTTTTCCAGGTATCAGGAGCTTAAAAGTAGCCATAGAGCTGATAATGGCAATAGAAAAGGAGAAATGTAGTTGTGTGGTACACAGCTGAAATTCAGCATAGCCGTCTTAAAGCATTCACTTCCCTATAAGACACAGTCTAAATTTGTATATTTACAATCATAGGATGAATATTTATTCCAGTCAACAAACAGTGTCTTATATTCAATAGTATTGTGTCAGTTTGGAATAAGATGGTTTATTAATTGATGTAAGTTTCACATGGCTTTCATAAATGTTTATATACCAACATCAATGTTCTGTCATGAATTATTCTTGCAACTATATCTAAAGCCCAACTACCTGTCAGAATACAATTTAAATCTACACATTTATACTGAAAAGATTACATTTTCAGGATCTTTTGTGTTTTCCAAATGTGAACCTATCTGACAGAAATGTGTTGGTTGTGTTTAAATAAAACAGTAAATGTGTGGGCATGCTTGTGAATGAAGACAGGATCATAATTCCTTGTTAATTTTCAAATTACTACTATTCACAATCATTTCTTTCTTCTCTGTTTTTCTGAAAGGAACATCTTGTCATTTCTCTTCTAAGCACAAATAATGTTTTATGCATTTTAATGTGGTAATGTCTGTGAGGAAAATCCATTGTTTATGACAGTTACGTTTCATCTGTTTGTATATATTTCACTGTATGTAACGTCTCACTTTTTCAACTCTTCTTTTTCTTTTGCAGTCACTGGATGGATTTGTATTTGCACTAAACCAAGAGGGAAAGTTTTTGTACATTTCAGAAACTGTCTCCATTTATCTTGGCCTCTCCCAGGTAAGTAGAACATTTAATGATACACCTTCCATTTTAAGGCTGGTAAGACGTTCTGGAACTTTTCACATCAGGTTGAATTTATAATTTAATGGCTTGGTTTTACACCTCCTAGAAGGTGTAAGTTGATAAAGAATGTTCTAGTGGAAAAAGAAAAAGTGGGAGCTTGAAAAACCCTTTTCTCCCATAAAAAAAACCATTACTAATTTATTGAGAACAAATGAAGTTTCTTTTCTCAGTTGTTTTGAACTTTAAACCTCCATAGCTGTTAGGAAAGGGACACAGACATAGTACTTCCCTTGTGCCCTATTACTGGATGTTTATGGAGAACTCGACGTTATCCTGGGAGCTGACACAATGGCAGGGAGTCTCTTGGAGTCAAAAAATGCTGAAAGAAACCATTAAAAAGACTTACAGGGAGGATTGCAAGAAGGACACAGTCTGCTCTTTTTGCACATGCATAGTAAATGGGTAAAGAAGATGTTTTATGAGACAGTGAAGTGTAATTGTTCTTTTGTATCATTTCATTTTAAGACTGTATGAAGAGGAAGAATTATTTTTTATTTATTAGTTAACTGAGCTGTCAGTAACCGTGGAATCAAAGTTATCCTGAAAAATTTGGGAAGCCTTGGAGGCTTTTTTTCCATGATGATTACAAAATAGGTTACTGGGTCTATAATTGAATTACACTTGAAGAACTCAACTATGATAACATTACATCTTTTTTGCTTAGAATGGAGAGCTGTGTGGGATGTTTTGCTTGCATTGCTGTGATTATTAAGATAGTCCTTGGATTGCAGCTTTTCATAACATGATTTAATTGGTTGTCCTAAATTAATTGAAAATGTTTAACTAAAGTAATCAATTAAGAATTATATGTATAAGTGAAGAAAGCAGTGCTGGCTATGCAAGTATGAATATCTGGAGGAAATCCAGGATAAAAACCTAGTAATAGCAATAATTACAATAACTTGTACAAAAGAAAAATACCCAGGACTTAAAATAATGAAATACTAATGCAGAGTATTATTTATGAAATGTTCATTTGTTATATTTGTTTACATTGTGTGTGTGTGTGTGTGTGTGTGTGTGTGTGTGTGTCTGAATGTGGGGGGAGAATTAAAAACAAAATTCAATATGGTATTTTTATATCTCACTCTGATCTTAGTTTGGTAATAGGATGTAATTCCTGCTTTGATTGGTTTGGGTATCAGTTTCAAATGTTTCATAATTTGTGACTGGTAAATCACACATTATAAACTCCATTTATTAATGGAGATTTAAAAAAAAAACCACACAGAATACATTAATGTTTATTGTTGTCTTGGGTTCATCATATTACATATTAATCTGTTTTATGTGGTGTCCAAAAAAGTTTAATAAAGCGGCAAAAAGAAGGATGGTTAATCAGTTTAAACAGGTAAATACTAATTAGGAAACTCCTGAAAGGCATCCATTATACACTATCTGAAAACAAATTTTACAGCCCTGGTTAGTGGTGTAATCCAAATTCTGTCAAGGCAACTGCATTTTCTGTAATTGAGATGTGTATGTTTGCTTTGCATAACAGATGGCTCTGTATGCTTAGACTGATAGCTAGGAAAATAATAATTGCATTATTCTGGCCAAAAGAATATTAGCTCTTGGGCTGGGGCCATTTTAGGCAGTCCTCCTGCCAGCACAGCATATGCACATATATGGATTCGATTTTCAAGGAAATTGATGCATCTGGAATAGTGTCACCATCTGAAATATCATCTGTTCAAGAAAAAAAGTTGGCTTTAACCCTGTCCATTTCCTCCTTGCTAAAAGCATACTCCTGTAGTGAGCTGCAGCACTGTTACTCAAACTTTTTTGAACTACAGGCAGACCCAGGTTTCCACAGATTTGGGCCCTCCAGCTGCCTACAATTTCAGCTCCCATAAACCAAAACCTAGACTCTGGGGCAGGTTATAGCTTTTCTGCTTACAATAGTGGCTTGACTGTAGCATCTGGCCAAACAATGGGGAACACCTTTCTCTTTTTTAGTCAGTGCTTTGCTGAAAAACATATGATTAAAAATAAGACGGTGTAATTGCCAATAAAATGAGTAAAATCTGCTTCCTGAGGTCAAATATTCTGCTTCAAGGGGACAGCCTTTGGTTGGAAAAGAAAGGGGGCATCATACTGAGTTCAGGATAGGTTGGCTGCTTTTTAAAAATGTAAGGAAATATTTCTCCAAGATCCCTGATGTGATTATTTTCACCGTTGTTGCAGTGCAAATCCATTCAGAGCAGCTTTGATCCCACTGAGAACACTTTGATGCAGTGGACAGATGCATAGCCCTTTTGATGCCCTGGGGAAGAGCTGTACTGCTCTCTCCGTTTTTGAGAAAGGGAGTGCAGAGCCTGCCAAAACAGAGATTGGCACAGGAGTTGAAGAGGGCCATTGTTTAATCTCTATGCAATGTATCAAAGTTTCTTGTCTGTTTCCTCTTCGCAAAAAGACCAGCAGAATTAGCTAGGTAAGATTTGGGAGCTGTATTTCTGTTCATGAAAGGTTTTCCCCATACTGTATTCCTATCATTCATGCCTTGCTCTTTGCAGCTTGAGCATTGGTGGTAGGTTCATTATCATTTTCTTTGGAATGACCTGCAGAATTGCGTGTGTATTTTTTATACATCTTTGACATTCCGGATATTTTGACAAGATGGTTTCCTATCTGTATGTGTCCAAATCACAAAATAGTTATCTAGCGTCAGATAATAAAATAGCTATTTATTGGAGGCAAACTGATGAGATTGCTTCTCACTGTTTCCTCCAGACTCCCAAGAATGCTGTCCTCTACTTCATCTTCCCTGTTTTTCTTTCTGAAAGAATCTGGAGACCTTGTGCCATCCTTCCTGCTTTTCAGAATTCATCATACAGTCCATAATAATTGTTACAAATATAGATAATGCTTTGGGCTGAAAACCTTTCTAATCAGTTTTCTATTTCTTGGGTTATTATTTAAAAAACAAAAGTTCCCTTTCCCCACTTTCTCCAGTGCCAAGGGCGCAGCAGAAATACTCCTCTACTCATCTTTAACATATTTTCCAGGTTGGAGTGGCCTCAGAGTCTTGACAATATGGTGTGCCGAAATGGATAAAAACAACAATGGGACAGATCGTTGCTCCCTGTTGAAGTACAGGTCAAACTTTGGGAAAAGAGAACTCTGTCCCTCAATGGGCCTGCCACCAGTGCATATCAGTGGGATGCAGGAAAAGGCTATAGTGGAAACATTATTGAGGTTTAGGCAGTGGTTGTATTCAAATAATTTAACAACTGGTTCTTTGACCAGCTGGGTAGGTGGGGCTTGGTGGTCATATGACTGGGTGGGAATGGCCAATTCAATATCACTCACGTCGTTGGGCGCTTTGCCTTAGCTGTTACAATGTAATAAGGGTTAACCGGAGAGGCAGTGTCTGTAAGCAGGGCAATAAAGATTAGGCTAGAAACAACACCAGAATGTTTCCTTTCTGCCTTCCTTACGGGATTAGCCCTGTAAAGTGGAAAAAACCAAAATGAGATTTCTTCCAACAACCGGTTCTCTGAAACTGTTTAGAAAGTTAACAACCGGTTCTCCATAATAGGTGCGAAATAGCTGAATCCCACCACTGGGTTTAGGTGACAGTGGAGTCAGTCAGGAGGAGAATTGTTCCCCATCTTGGATTGCAAGTAAAGGAAGAGAAGGAATGCTAGGTTTGTCTCTTCAAAGTATTTTAACCTCCTGAGACTTAGGCTGACTGTGAAGCATTGAGACATCCGAGAAAATGTGAAACATACATGATCACAGTGAGCAACAATTCTTCATATAAAAGAGCAGTTGAGAAAGATACTGATCATTCAGCAGGGAAGGGAATCAAAGCTTATCTATAGATGGCCAGATTTGCATCCATAGATACAACAAACAGTTCTGGTTCTAGTTCTAAGGTATGTTCAAGTAATTTGTATCTCAAAGGCATTGTATGTTTCAAATTAGGAGAGCTGCATTTTATATGAGACTGTTACTCAGCAGCTCATATATTTGCCTATAAACCTCCATTTGAAAAAAAATCTTGGAAAAGAAAAATGAGTGAACGTATTTAAAAGAATAAATGGGTGCTTAAGTTACAAATCTATAAACTATTCCAAGTATCATGCTACCTTTTCCCTTGAGTTCAGAGATTGCCAGTCTAATAGCCTTTCCAGCAGCTATGATGTTTTCAGTATTCATCACTAACAGTGATTGCAATAATCCACACTAAATTAAGCATTCTAAAACTTTTATTTACTGCAGAAGAAAGTGAACATCAACAGAAATTACTGTGCCAGCGCAAGCTCAAAAATTTTTCCAAGTGTGAAGATCATTGTAGCGACCTGTTATGTTACTGAATTCTTGTTTTTAATAAAAGTGCCAGGAACAAGCTTTAAAGGGCTATGGACTTGCGTTGAATTCATAATACTGTAATTGCCATAAAATTAACACTGCTGGGTTCCTGCTATTAGCTGGCAGAGGTTGCAGATCTTTACATAAACTTTACAGTTTTTCTGGAATTTAATTGTTCAGTAGTGTTGGGTTTGTATTTTTTGAAAGTAATGCTTCAGTGACATCTTTCCGTGTGGGTGTACAGCGTATATGCTGGCTTTTCTCCAGAAGTATAAGGCAGCCTATATGGGATTCTCCCTTAATTTAATTCCCATAATAACCCTATGAAATACACTGAGCTAAGAAATAGTCACCCAGGGAGTTTCCATGGATAAGTGCAGGCTTGATCCAGAGTGGTATTCAGCAGGTTCTGGCCAGTTCTGAAGAACCGGTAGTGGAAATTTTGAGTAGTTTGAAGAACCAGTAAATACCACCTCTGACTGGCCCTGCCCCCATCTATTCTCTGCCACCCGAGTCCCAGCTGATAGGGAGAGAATGGGAATTTTGCAGTATCTTTCCCTGCCACGCCCACTAAGCCACGCCCACGCCCACCAAGTCATGCCACGCCCACCAAGCCACACCTACAGAATTGGTAGTAAAAAAAAATGAATCCCACCACTGGCTTGATCTTAGGTTTCCAGAGTTCCAAAACTTTAACTGTAGCCACAGAGTGGTTCTTTTCTTAATTTTGATTCTGTTGCTCAATATTCAAGCTGGTTTTAGAAAAGGCTGAGGAGCAAGATACAATATTGTCGACGCACACTAGATAACTGAGAAAGCCAATCATTCTAAAATGAAGTCACTATATGCTTTCTTGATTATAGAAAGCTCTTTCATTGTTTTGATTGATTGTCAAGTTGTGGAATGGCCTTAGGGAAATGGAAATCCTAAAACATCTCATTTTCTTTATGTGAAACCTATACACCTGACAAGAAGACACAGTCCAGGCAGAACAAGGTGAAACAGACTGGTAGCAAGTTAACAAAGGAGTAAGAAAATGCTGTATACTTTCTGCTTATTTATTAAACCTATATCGTAAATATATATTGAGGGAGGTTAGATTGGAAGAAAATGAGTATATTTTTAAATCTAGAAATACCAATAACCTGCAGTATGGTGATAACTCTTTTCTGAAAGCTGAAAATGTAAATGAACTAGAAGTTCTAGTAATGAAAGTCAAGGAGCAAAAAAAAAGTGTAAGGGAGACCAAACTAATGAGAACAGATACACAACCAATATTAGAATTAAGATATAGAAATGGTGAAGGGCATCTTCCTTTTAGGATCTACTATCAAGAATAAAGGAATAACTGTAAAAAAAAATAGATAGCAGATTAACACTTGGTAAGATATCAATTAATGCCCTTCGCACAGTCACTCAAGCACTTGTGATATCCCAACTTGACTACTGTAACGCTCTCTACATGGGGCTTCCCTTGAGGTGCACTCGAAAGCTACAGCTAGTCCAGAATGCGGCCACGCGGGTGATTATGGGAGCCTCTAGGTACTCCCACATAACACCTCTCCTGCGCGAGCTGCACTGGCTGCCTGTGGCCTTTTGGGTGCGCTTCAAGGTTTTGACGACCATCTTCAAAGCGCTCCATGGCTCGGGGCCTAGTTATATGCGAGACCCTCTTCTGCCCCATACATCCCTTCATCCGATCCGCTCCCACAGGGAGGGCCTTCTCAGGGTGCCGTCGGCCGGGCAATGCCAGTTGGCGACACCCAGGGGAAGGGCCTTCTCTGTGGCGGGCCCGGCCCTCTGGAATGACTTACCCCCCGAACTACGTACCATCTCAGACCTCCACCTCTTCCGCCAGCGTCTTAAGACGCACCTTTTCCAACAAGCCGGCCTAGCATAACCTCCCATTTTGACCGTTTTTAGATAGTTTTTAATTTGGAGGATTTTATACTATTTTAGCACAGGGTAGGGATTTAATAGCTTTAAAAAAATGTTGTATATTTGTTATGTTTTTTAAATTTCCTGTGCGCTGCCCTGGGTCCTTTTTGGAGAAGGTGCGGGGTATAAATTTGAATAAAACTAAAAACTAAAACTAATGTGTCTATACTTACAAAAATCAGAATACTGCAGGAAATGGTTTTCCCTTCCGTCTATTCAGCAAAAGACTTTGAAAAGGCAGGATGGAAAGAGCATTGATGCCGTTGAGTGTTGGTGTTGGGGGAAAAACTCCTAAAAATTCCCAGGGAGCCAAGAAAACAAATATATGAATCATAGGACAAATCAATTCCAGAGCCAAAAAAATAAATACATAGATCATAGAACAAATAAATCAATTTGCAACCCAATCTCACTTAAAGAACAAATTATCATATATTGGGAACTTTATGTGAACAGCTAAGTCTATATTATCATATATTGGGAACATTATGTGAACTGCTAAGTCTACAATGCTGGGAAAGGTTGAAGGCCAGAGATGACAATCAACAAGGTCTAAGAGGAAACAGCAGCTGGATGGCACATAAGCATAAACGCAAGCATTGCAAAAGTAGATTAGTCCACATTTAGAATCTCCATTTACGCTGCAGTCATATTTAGTTAGTTTATATGAGCTCCATTGAAAGAGCTCGTGAAATCATTATTAAAAATATATGTATATATGAATACTCCAATGTGTTCATATTGTACATCTGACCGGTGACCTCATAGGTTAAAGAACCTTTTTTTTTAAAAAAAAGATTCTGAATCTAAATTAATGTCCCTTTCAGTCCTGATCATTTTTTGATTCGGGTCTAGAGATTTCCCAGTGTTGTTTTGTTTATAAAATGCGAGCAACCTTCTATTTTGGCAATCCTCCATAGGAAAGCTCAACTGCATAATGGCAGTTTCTCAGAGTCGTTCTCTTTTCTGTAATTTATGCTTGATTATGTGTGCATGGTACTGATAATAAATAGTATATCTTGGTTGATACATGTGTTCATTTACTGCTACATGCTTTAGTATTTGGCTTTGACTTGGCATGATGTAGTTGACTCACTTTGGTTCCATCTAGTGGTTGTCCAGATATTTTGCAGTCCATATCTTAAAGCCCTAAGATTGTTCTCTACTACAGTTATACAAAGCTTAGAGCAGTGTTTCTCAACTTTGGCGACTTTAGGTCCTGTGGACTTCAACTCCCAGAATCCCCCCACAGGACTTAAAGTTGCCAAGGTTGAGAAACACTGGCTTAGAGGAAGTAATTTTATTCAAAAGTGATTTCATCAAATCTTCCTTTCAGATATTACCTCAGTGTCATATGTACACATTTTAGTTGTTATACAGCAAAGTGTTAGGTTTTCTTTCTCTCTTTTATGCCCCCTTGTGGTTATCTGGAATATATCTAGAATCTTGTAGCCCTGGTGGTTGCTCAGAATTTCCCTCCTTAAAGTGACAGGATTTCAGAAGGGAAATCTGAATTTGGAGCTGGAGTGGGAGCCAAAACCTACCTCTCATCACATCTAGCTCAGAACTTAAGAAACTGAGAGTTTTTCTATATCGATACAAATTAGTTGCTCTGACTTTGGAGTGGATTCAGGAGAGGTATTCTATTGGGTTCAGATGTGAATTCCAAGTTTTTGTTCGGGTGCATACAGATGTTGGATGACATGGACCTTTGTGACATCAAAGTTTGACTGGGATAACATAATAATAATGCCTTTAATAAAGAGGATAAATGCCAGATTGGATTGGATTCATGAATTAAGTAATCCAAGAACTCTTGGAAAGAGAGAACTGACAATATAGAGTTCCTAAAAACTAAGAGTTCAATGCTTTGATGCCGTTCAGAAAAGGTAATACAATACAATACAATACAATACAATACAATACAATACAATACAATACAATACAATACAATAGCAGAGTTGGAAGGGACCTTGTAGGTCTTCTAGTCCAACCCCCTGCGTGGGCAGGAACCTTATACCATTTCAGACAAATGGCTATCTAACATCTTTTTAAAGACTTCCAGGGTTGGGGCATTCACAACTTCTGGAGATGAAAAATGAGATTAAAATATTAAAATATTAAAATAGCTCTTTTTTAAAAAATGAGTTCTTTAAATATTGAATTGATCAGAATTTTCTCTTTTGTAAATTAAAACCCTCGCCTCAAAATATGCTTCTGTTCTTGCTTTCGGCAACCCTGAACACATACAAGGTTGCAAATTGTCCTCTTAAAAAAAGATTCTGCTAAAAAGGACAGAGTACAGCTGCACACATAATGAGAGCTAATAGAGGTGAAGGGGAATAAAGGATAAGTTGTTGTTTAGGTTGGGTCCTTTTAAAAAACAAAATAGGTGAAACTGAAGTGGTATGTTTATTTGTTTTGCTCATATAATAGCAAACCAAGCCGTGTATGTTGGATTCCTGAGTATTTGTCATGTAGAATTGCAAATAAAATTAGAGCAACAGCATAGAAGAACAAGGTCAAATAAATGACAGTACTCACACTATTTGTGAAGCTATTCTGAAAGGGAACCAGGGTGCCAAATGTGGTTTATTTGAATAATAAAGAAGAATTAGATTCCCCTGATAACTTGGCTAAGAGCCAATAACTCACTGGAGGTTAAGGATGCTTTGCAAACTGACATGTAATTCCTTTGCTTTTCTGAAAACCAAGCTTCAACAACTATGTCCCACCTGGTTTTGATGCAAATGTATTTGAAGCTTGTATCTGGCTATTACTTTAGTTCCGTTACGATACGTTTTCAAAGAAATGTTGATATTTGCATTCCTTTTCTATGCTGCAACTTAATTTCATTTTTTAAAATACAGATTTTTTTTTAAGAGAGAAAAAGAGAATGGTTTTGTATATAGTTTAAAAGACATAAAAAGGGCAGCTTTGGAGAGAGAGAAAAAAACACCACACTGCCATCTTTTTTCTGCCACTCAATAAATTTGAATGCCCCTGCCCAGAATAATGAATATTCATTGCCTATATCCTCACCACACTATTGATAGTGTTTCACAAAGATTTCATCTCATTTTTTTGAAAAAAACCACCGTAAATACACAACATATAATTGCATATGAAATAAACATATTAATAATCATATAGCTTTGAGGGAGATTTGTTTTAACCACTCAAAATTAATTAAAACGTTAATCAACCCAGGTTTGTTTTTTGTTTATAAGTGCATTTAATTGAAAAGAGAGAAGGGGGAAACCCGTTTTAAAAGATAGAAACACAATGGGGTGCAGGACAATTGAGAAAATAGGAGTATCAAAATGATTCAGGAACAGTACAAGGGACACAGCGCATTATCAGTTTACAACATTTAAATTGATAAATGCTTGGTGGTGGAAGGCCTACAAGGGCACTTTGAAAAGCAAATAGCGACCTGGTGAAGAAATTGATTTTCCCCCCC